>CM038144.1:196018104-196618104 GCA_021437245.1 Aegilops speltoides | reverse complement strand
TTGGCGCAGCTCCTCCTTCATAGCCCGCATTGCGAGCGGGCATCCTTAACCGGCGGTGGCCTTCTTCAGTCTTCCCGCTCCGATAAGCGCTCCTTTTCAAGAGCCTCATGACGGTCGGTAGCATCCTTTAATTTCTTGGCCAATTCGCCACCTCCGCCTACTTAGGCGATGGCACGACCTTTTCGCCTTCAACTCTTGGCCGCCCTCGCGGCAGTCGCATCACTCGCCGGGCTTGCTCCTTAGCTTGAGCAAGTTCGGCCCGAAGGCTCTCCACAGCAGCAGCACTGTCTGTATAAACAACATATAACTTATCAGAAGGCGGGCTTTGACCCACTCAATAAAGCGGCTGCGGAGAATTTATTTACCTTGCGACTCATCAAGTCGCTGGTTGACAAGTGCGATGTCCGCATCTGCCACGTCAAGTTGTCGACTTAATTCAGCAAAATCACTAATCCGGCTGGCCCCCGGACTATCCGCCACCTGTATCAGAACGGCGGTATTCATTACCTGAGATGTTGAGATTTTGATCCTCGGCACGCTGTCGTTTTCGACAACCTACCGAGTCTCAGGGGCTACTATCTATACAGAGCGCATTTTTTATATGCAAAACTGTTAAAAGACAAAGGGGTGCATCATTTTCGCATACCTCAAATCCCGCCAGCAAGCTCATGGCGGCATTACGCAATCCGCGTTCAGCGGACAAAATCCTTCCGACCACCATACGCATTAATGCGCGGTGATCTTCTGAAATGGACGCCCTCTCAAGCAAACTCTTCAGTTCTCCCGCCCGGACTCTGGTAGGTGCCGAACTCTCTGGCCCCTCCGGACTCGGGGGCGCCCTCCGTGGCGACACTTCGGGCTCGCCGCCTCATCTGGCGCGGCGCGCGAGACGGGCGTGACGCTCTCCATCATCTCCGGAAGAAGGTCCCCGAGGATGAACTCATCTGAGGCGGCTGCAGATCCGAATCTGCGATATAGATATTTCGGTTACCTACAGAAGCATAAACGAAGGTACTTCCTTATTAAACTTCCTCTTTCATACTCATGGCTTGTTGGAGGGTTGGTCCTTCGGCGATGATTGCGCGTCCGGATTCTCTCCGGACGCCGGACCCCCCGATGAGAATTTCTTCCCACGCTTAGGGGCTTTGACCTCCGGATCTTGAGGCGGTCCTCTTCTCCCTCTGAAGGAGGATCCTGGTTCCCTCCTCTTGATCGCCTTTAGGCGAAATATTAGCTCCTTTTCCCCGTCCCCCCCCTGTGGGCGCAACCTCCAACATTCTCGACCAGCACGGGCTCCAGTCGGTCTCGAGAGGGCCCGACACCTTATCAGCCTTGATCGCGCCACCCATTCCTGTAAAGAATAAAGGGTCGAGAGGCGATCTTTTGAAAGGCATACAAATAGAATGTCCGGCTCGAGCTACTTACCCGAGTATCCGGCGATCGCGGCTTAGGCCTGCGTCCTCGGCGAATCCGGACACGCCACCCGCGGTCCAAGAACAGCTTGTACATCTCCGCGGTGTCGCACCCATAAAATGCTGGAGAATCGAGGTCCCTCGGATTGAACTCCGTGAGAGCAGAGAGGACGGCGTTTGCGGGGTAGGAGGTGCACGATTAGCATGACTGCATCACCTTGACCTGGTCGATCTCCCTTGTCCGGAGGTCTCGTATCCGGCCTGCGGTCGGGCACGTCCTGGGCGGCCCCAGTTGAGCCCTTGGTTGACCCACGACATCGATTGCCGTGGAGGTCCCGGGCGGAAGGAGGGCGGCGGCTTTTGCTTGTCGCCTTGGAGCGATGATGTAAAACCACTCTTGCTGCCACAATCCCTGTTCCTCTTGGAAGGAACCTTGAGCCACGGGCATCGACCTTCTTGCTTATAGTCGCCCGCGCCTCCTCCGCTTGACGCCCCGATCATCTTGGCTCCACCTTAAATGTTTTCAGCCACAGGCGAAGTGGGGATGACGCGGAGGAAGGCTTCGCAGAACAATAATGAATGCGGAGATGTGGAGGATGGACTCCGGTGCCAAGTCATGGAAGTCCAGCCCGTAGTAGAACAGGAGCCCTCTCACGAAGGATCCGTCGAAACCCAATCCCGACGGAGGTGAGATCTGGCAGACGTATTCGCGGGCTCGGTTGGCACGGCCTGCCTGGGCAGCAACTGTCTGAAACCTCGTGGGCGGTGCTTGGCCTCTCGCAACTTCAATACCACGGAGGTCGGAGCGGACATTGTTGTGGATCCAAGCGCTCGAATCTGAAGCTCTAGGTGTTGGAACGGGAGCGGAGGAAAGATTCGATGCAAGGTTGAAAGACAAGGACAGGCCTTGGTCCTCTTATAAAGGGAAGAAATACCAAGGGCCGTCTCGTGACTGTTTAGGATTCCCCCGATAGAGGAGGCATGGCGACGGAACGGTTGGGTTACCCACGCGTATTGATGAGGATCCCGGAATAAAGGGACACGATCTCGCTCGACAAGGCGTGCCAAGGAAACCGCTTACGAACGTCTTTGAGGTGGAATAAGTAAAAACAATTCAAACAAGGGCTTGGTAGTGGTGTGATGGCGCTTGCATAATACGTCGGCCAGATTGAATCGGTGTGTATGTTTTATTCTCTCTCACGGGGAACGTGGAAATTATTTTTGCAGAGCCGGACACTATCCTGGTGTTCATCATCTTCTCTAGATTATTCAAGGAAGGAACCCGCCTTGCAATGCCGAACATTATGCACGCCGGACTCATCGTCATTGAAGACTGGTTCAGGGGCTACCGAGGGAGTCCTGGACTAGGGGGTGTCCGGACAGCCGGACTATCAATATCCGCCGGACTCCAAGACTACGAAGATAGAAGATTGAAGACTCCGAATCGTGTCCGGAAGGTACTTTCCTTGGCGTGGAAGGCAAGCTTGGCAATACGGATGTGTAGATCTCCTACCATTGTAACCGACTTTGTGTAACCCTAGCCTCTCCGGTGTCTATATAAACCGGAGGGCCTTAGTCCGTAGAGAGGACATTACATCTCAACAATCATACCATAGGCTAGCTTCTAGGGTTTAGCCTCCTTGATCTCGTGGTAGATCTACTCTTGTACTACCCATATCATCAATATTAATCAAGCAGGACGTAGGGTTTTACCTCCATCGAGAGGGCCCGAACCTGGGTAAAAACATTGTGTCCCTCGTCTCCTGTTACCATCCGCCTAGACGCACAGTTCGGGACCCCCTACCCGAGATCCGCCGGTTTTGACACCGACACCCGGTTACCCCAACCTTCCTAGAAGAATCTGCTAGTAAGCCAAGGGATCCTGGGTTGGTCCACACTCCCCGTTGGTTCAACCCATTGATTCAAATTAAAGAAGAGGCAATGAGATCACCCTGACAGCTCTCATGTGAGTTGCTCAAATTTGTCCATAACCGGGGACACGATAATCATGATAAGTTTTATACACTCTACAGAGGTTTGTGTACTTTACTTGTGATTTTCTGATCACACCCTTAAGCCACTAAACTTCACTTGTGAAGTAGCCCGGTAGACCAAGACAAGACTTTTGGGAAGTAGTAGCCTCTCTGAAAAGGTATACCTAGTCCGGGGGTCCTACTGCATGAACTACATTTGTTGGTCTAACGCAGGAGGTTTCCCACAACTTACTTGGTCCAGACAGAGCCCATATTGTCTCACTGTTACACATGGAAGCTACTCAGCTTTGAACTCGTACAATCCCTTTGAGCTTGGGCAATCGCCCACAAAACATTCATCCATCCAAGCAAATCCAAAGCACCGCCCAGATAATTCATTAATTAAGTAGTAGTTAAGTAGTTGCTACTTCTTGAGCTTGCGTTGGTTTTTCCCTTGAAGAGGAGATGGTGATGCAGCAAAGTAGAGATAAGTATTTTCCTCAGTTAAGAACCAAGGTATCAATCCATTAGGAGGAACACACAAGTCTCCAATGATTACACCTGCACAATCAAACAAATACTTGCACCCAACGCGATAAAGGGGTTGTCAATCCCTTCACGGTTACTTGCAAGGATGAGATCTAATAATGATAGGTATACGACATAAGTAAAAGTGCTAAATAAAATAAAAGTAAATAAATTGCAGCAAGATATTTTTGTGTTTTTGATTTTGTAGATCTAAAAATAACATGATAAAAGATAGACCCGGGGGCCATAGTTTTCACTAGAGGCTTCTCTCTTGAAAGAAAACATACGGTGGGTAAACAAATTACTGTTGAGTAATTGGTAGAAAAGTGCATAGTTATGAAGATATCGAAGGCAATGATCATGTATATAGGAATCACGTCCGAGACAAGTAGACCGACTTCTGCCTGCATCTACTACTACTACTCCACACATCGAACGGAGTAACGCCTTAAGCAAGATGATATGATGTAGAGGGATAGATCCAATCAATATGAACAAACCCCATCTTTTTATCCTTAATGTCAACAATACAAATACGTGTCATGTCTCTTTCTATCACTGGGATTGAGCACCGCAAGATTGAACCCGTTACAAAGCACCTCTTTCATTGCAAGAAAAATCAATCTAGTTGGCCAAACCAAATCAATAGATCGGAGAGAAATACAAAGCTATATAAATCATGCATAAAAGAGTTCAGAGACGACTTAAATAATATTCATATATAATCTGATCATAAACCCATAGTTCATCGGATCTCAATAAACACACCGCAAAAGAAGATTATAGCAAATAGGTCTCCAAGAACATCGAGGAGAACATTGTATTGAAGATCAAAGAGAGAAAAGAAGTCATCTAGCTACTATCTATGGACCCGTAGATCTGTGGTAAACTACTCACACATCATCGGTAGAGCAGCAAGGTTGGTGTAGAAGCCCTCCATGATCAAATCCCCCTCCGGCAGAGTACCTTAAAAGGTCTCCAGATGGGATCTCACGAAGACAGAAACTTGCGGCAGTTGAAAAGTATTTTTGGTGTGCCCTGTGATCTTCGGGGAATATTTGGGTATTTATAGAAGAATAATTAGGGTTAGAGGAGCCACGGGGGCCCCACAAGCTTGGGGTGCCCACCCTGGGGCACGTCCCCTGAGCTTGTCGCCACCTCATGGCCCTTCTGGCCTCCTCCCGAAGCTTCTAGGGTGTCTTGTGGTCCAAGAAAAATCATCAAAAAGTTTCGTTCCATTTGGACTCTGTTTCATACTGATTTTCTGTAAAGACAAAAACAAGGGGAAACCAACAACTCGCACTAGGCACTAGGTTAACATGTTAGTCCCAAAAAATGATATAAAATAGCATAATAATGCATATAAAACATCCAAGATTGATAACATAATAGCATGGAACAATAAAAAATTGTAGATAGGTTGGAGATGTATCAAGCACCCCCAAGCTTAATTCCTGCCCGTCCTTGAGTAGGTAAATGATAAAAACAGAATTTTTGATGTGGAGCTACCTAACATGTTTATCATGTAATCTTTCTTTATGTGGTATGAACATTCGGATCCATAAGATTCAAAACAAAATTTTAATATTGACATAAAAACAACAATACTTCAAGCATACTAAAAAGCAATCATGTCTTTTCAAAATATCATGGCTAAAGAAACTTATCCCTACAAAATCATTTAGTCTTGTCATGCTCCATCTCCTTAACACCAAGTATTTATCATGCACAACCCCGATGACATGCCGAGCAATTGGTTCATACTTTTTAATGTGCTTCAACTTTTTCAACTCTCATGCAATACATGAGCGTGAGCCATGGATATAGCACTATGGGTGGAATAGAATATGATGTTGGAGGTTGTGTGGAGAAGACAAAAATAAGAAAGTCCCACATTGATGAGGCTAATCAATGGGCTATGGAGATGCCCATCAATTGATATCAATGCAAGGAGCAGGCATTGCCATGCAGTAGATGCATTAGAGCTATAAGTGTATGAAAGCTAAAAAAACTAAGTGGGTGTGCATCCAACTTGCTTGCTCATGAAGACCACAAGCATTTGTGGAAGCCCATTATTGGAATATAGAAGCCAAGTTCTAATAATGAAAAAATCCCAATAGTAATATATGAAAGTGATAAAATAGGGGACTCCCTATCATTAAGAAAATGGTGCTACTGTAAAGCACAAGTGTGGAAAAGGATAGTAACATTGTCCCTTCTCTCTTTTTCTCTCATTTTTTTCCTTTTTTCTCTCTTTTTTTGTTGGGCACTTTGGACTCTTTTTTCTTGGGCTCATTTGGCCTCCTTTTTTTTCGTCTGGAGTCTCATCCCGACTTGTGGGGGAAATCACAGTCTCCATCATCCTTTCCTCACATTGGACAATGCTCTAATAATGATGATTGTTGGGGATATAACTATTAGGTATGACCCACCCAGGTGGGGCCGGGTTATATCTATGGCGATTCATGATATGAAGCCTACAAGGATATTGAAGATGGCGGTTCACAGGCAAGGGCCCAAGGCCCAAGGGTGACTTAAGGCCCGTAGAAGTAAACCACCATATGTATAAGACTTGTATTGTAAGGCATGTATAGTCACCGAGCCGGACACATTGTCAATGAGCCGGCCGGGACTCCGTGAGCCGCTGTGCGTCAACTTGTGTATATAAAGGGACGACCCGGCGGCGGTTCAAGGCAAGAAACAACAGATCGAAAGCTAGGTCAAGCGGATTCGCTCCCTGGTAATCGAGACATAAGCAATACCACCTCAAACTGGATTAGGCCTTTACCTTCACCGCAAGGGGCCGAACTAGTATAAAGTCTTGTGTCCTTTGTCCCGTTTAACCCCTTTAAGATAACCTAGTTGCGATGGCTTCACGACTAAGACCTCACACTAATACATCAGCCGTGACTATTCCACGACAGTTGGCGCCCACCGTGGGGCCAGCGCACGATGGTTTCGAGTTCTTAAAGGGCAGCTTCGAAGGGATCAAGGGATAAGCTGTGGGTCGGATGACTAAGAGTCTTCGCGGCAAGCTTTACATCGATGATGCAGGCTGGGGCCCCAAGGCCGGCTCAATTGAGTATGGGTACCGGGTCCCCTTTGGCCAAATCCACGTCTTCATCAGCAAGATCGGCAAGCCGGACCCTGAGCCGGACATCTGACTGACATCATCGAGACGGCTCAGCGTGCAAGACCCACCCGAGCTCAGCCCGCCGTGAAACGTGCCTTCGTGGGATTCATTCATGGAGCGGAATTTGATGAAGGATCTATGTCTGGCGGTGAGACGGCCATCTACTCTGATGGTGAGTCGTCCACATGCAAGACTACTTCATTGTATCAACTGCAAGATGGCAGGCTTGGGGGCTATTCCGATGGTGACAGTATTCCGGACCCCCATGAGCCGCCGAACAGGGTCTGGATCTTCATGGCCGGTACACAGCCTGGTCAGAAATCTTCAACTGCAGCGGCAATGATCTCCGAGTTAGCAGCGACGATGACGGCCGGGGCAGGAGGCCTTATGCGCCCCTCGGCTCAGGTTTTGATAGATTTAATGGATAAACTGACAGATCTGTTGACAGCAGAGGTCAACCCGGCGAATCAAGCTCAACATAATGCGGAGATTGCAAACTTATGTGATGAAGTAGCACTAGCCAAGGAAGACCTGGCTGCAGAAGACGTCAGGATAGCCACAGAGCGGGCTGCTCTGGATGCTCAGGCCCAGCGGATTCAGTCAGAGGCTTTCTGGCTTACGATGGATCAAAACGCTTCAAATGAAATCATGAGGAGGAGGCACAAGTCTCATCTACCTCCGGTTTACAAGGCGAGAAACCTCTTTTGCATGCTTGGAGCAGGGACCAGTAACCCACCGCAAACAAACCGGGTTGCAGCACCTGGGGTCGGAAGGCCGGTTCAGCCACACGTGACAGAGCCACCTCGTTTGAATAATACTCTGCCTCAGCATGTTCCAACACCACTGGGTCATTATTCCAACCCTTTGGATAACATGATCGCTGCGGCGACACGACTGGCGGCTCTCCCAATAGATGGCGACTCTCCAGCGGCGGTTGAAACACGAAGGGCTAGGGAGCTTCTTCAAACTGCATTGGTGCAGCAGGATGCATATTCTTACAGTCAGGGATAGGATTCATTCGACCCCTCTCCCAAGCCGGAGTTATAGCAGGCAAATGGACTCACCGGCCGTTTTAAGCAATGAACAGGGCCGTAACAAGCCACGTGGGTGATAACCCACAAGTATAGGGGATTGGAATAGTTTTCGAGGATAGAGTATTCAACCCAATTTTATTGATTCGACACAAGGGGAGCCAAAGAATATTCTCAAGTATTAGCAGTTGAGTTGTCAATTCAACCACACTTGGATAACTTAATATCTGCAGCAAAGTATTTAGTAGCAAAGTAGTATGGAAGTAACGGTAATGGTCGCAAAAGTAAGAGTAGCAGCTTTGTAGTAATTGTAACAGTGGCAACAGTAAAGTAACTAAGCAAAGAGCAATATGTGAAAAGCTCATAGGCATTGGATCTGTGAAGGATAATTATGTCGGATGTGATTCCTCATGCAACAGCTATAACATAGGGTGACACAGAACTAGCTCCAGTTCATCAATGTAATGTAGGCATGTATTCCGAATGTAGTCATACGTGCTTATGGAAAAGAACTTGTATGACATCTTTTGTCCTACTCTCCTGTGGCAGCAGGGTCCTATTGGAAACTAGGGGATATTAAGGCCTCCTTTTAATAGAGTACCGGACCAAAGCATTAACACTTAGTGAATACATGAACTCCTCAAACTACGGTCATCACCGAGACTGGACCCAATTATTGTCACTTCGGGGTTGTCGGATCATAACACATAATAGGTGACTATAGACTTGCAAGATAGGATCAAGAACTCACATATATTCATGAAAACATAATAGGTTCAGATCTGAAATCATGGCACTCAGGCTCTAGCGACAAGCATTAAGCATAGGAAAGTCATAGCAACATCAATCTCAGAACATAATGGATACTAGGGATCAAACCCTAACAAAACTAACTCGATTACATGGTAAATATCATCCAACCCTTCACCGTCCAGCAAGCCTATGATGGAATTACTCACGCACGGCGGTGAGCATCGTGAAATTGGTGATGGAGGATGGTTGACGACGACGACGACGATGGATTCCCCTCTCCGGAGCCCCGAACGGACTCCAGATCAGCCCTCCCAAGTGAGATTAGGGCTTGGCGGCGGCTCCGTATCGTAAAACGCGATGAATCATTTTCTCTAATTTTTTTCTCCCCGAACGTGAATATATAGAGTTGGAGTTGAGGTCGGTGGAGCACCAGGGGGCCCACGAGGTAGGGAGGCACGCCCAGGGGGGTACGGCGCACCCCCCACCCTCGTGGACAGGGTGTGGCCTCCCTGGACTTGATTCTTTTGCCAATATTTTTTATTAATTCCAAAAATATTCTCTGTGGAGTTTTAGGTCATTCCGAGAACTTTTATTTCTGCACAAAAATAACACCATGGCAATTCTGCTGAAAACAGCATCAGTCCGGGTTAGTTCCATTCAAATCATGCAAGTTAGGTTCCAAAACAAGGGGAAAAGTGTTTGGGAAAGTAGATATGATGGAGACGTATCAACTCCCCCAGGCTTAAACCTTTGCTTGTCCTCAAGCAATTCAGTTGATAAACTGAAAGTGATAAAGAAAAACTTTTACAAACTCTGTTTGCTCTTGTTGTTGTAAATATGTAAAGCCGACATTCAAGTTTTCAGCAAAGATTATGAACTAACCATATTCACAATAACACTTAGGTGTCATGTTTACTCATATCAATGGCATAATCAACTAGTGAGCAATAATAATAAAACTCGGATGACAACACTTTCTCAAAACAACCATAATATGACATAACAAGATGGTAGCTCACTAGCCCTTTCTGAGACCACAAAACATAAACGCAGAGCACCTCTGAAGATCAAGGACTGACTAAACATTGTAATTCATGGTAAAAGAGATCCAGTCATAGTCACCCTCAATATAAATTAATAGTAATGCATGCAAATGACAACGATGCTCTCCAACTGGTGCTTATTAATAAGAGGATGATGACTCAACATAAAAGTAAATAGATAGGCCCTTCGCAGAGGGAAGCCGGGATTTGTAGAGGTGCTAGAGCTCGATTTTGAAATAGAGATAAATAATATTTTGAGCGGCATACTTTCATTGTCAACATAACAACCAAGAGATCTCGATATCTTCCATGCTACACACATTATAGGCGGTTCCCAAATAGAATGGTAAAGTTTATACTCCCCCACCACCAACAATCATCAATCCATGGCTTGCCCGAAACAACGGGTGCCTCCAACAAACAACAATCCTGGGGGAGTTTATTTGAGCATGGGACTGGGCATCGCGGTGACCAGCCAATTTCTCGTGAGTGAGGAGCGGAGTCCACTCCTCTTGAGAATAACCCGCCTAGCATGGAAGATATAGACATCCCTAGTTGATACATGAGCTGTTCGAGCATACAAAACAGAATTTCATTTGAAGGTTTGGAGTTTGGCACATACAAATTTACTTGGAACGGCAGGTAGATACCGCATATAGGAAGGTATGGTGGACTCATATGGAATAACTTTGGGGTTTATGGAAGTGGATGCACAAGCAGTATTCCCGCTTAGTACAAGTGAAGGCTAGAAAAAGACTGGGAAATGACCAACTAGAGAGCGACAACAATCATGAACATGCATTAAAATTAATAGACATTGAGTGCAAGCATGAGTAGGATATAATCCACCATGAACATAAATATCATGGAGGCTATGTGGATTTTGTTTCAACTACATGCGTGAACATGTGCCAAGTCAAGTCACTTGAATCGTTCAAAGGAGGATACCACCCTATCATACCACATCACAACCATTTTAATAGCATGTTGGCACGCAAGGTAAACCATTATAAACTCCTAGCTAATTAAGCATGGCATAAGCAACTATAATCTCTAATTGTCATTGCAAACATGTTTATCCATAATAGGCTGAATCAGGAATGATGAACTAATCATATTTACAAAAAAAAGATAGGTCGAGTTCATACCAGCTTCTCTCATCTTAATCATTTCATCATATATCGTCATTATTGCCTTTCACTTGCATGACTTAACGGTGTGAATAATAATAACAGTGCACGTGCATTGGACTAAGCTGGAATCTACAAGCATTCAATTCAAGGTAGAAGACAAGGTAATATGGGCTCTTGGTTAAATCAACAATAATGCATATAAGAGCCACTCAACATTTTCATCATGGTCTTCTCCTCTCGACCCCCAAAGAAAAGAAAAGAAATAAAACTATTTACACGGGAAAGCTCCCAACAAGCAAAAGAAGAACAAGAAATCTTTTTGAGTTTTCGTTTAATTACTACTACTACAGGCATGGAAAGTAAACTAGTTAAAAGTTATAACTAATTTTTTTGTTTTTTCTTAAGGTTTTTCAAACACACTAGAAGAAGACTTAGAAAAGAAAATAAACTAGCATGGATAGTACAATGAAAAAGTATGAGCACCGAGAACTAGAATGAGTGTGTGAACATGAATGTAATGTCGGTGAGAAATACGTACTCCCCCAAGCTTAGGCTTTTGGCCTAAGTTGGTCTATGCCCATGGGTTAAAGTTATAGCTGGGGTCGTACTGAGATGCAATAGCTATTGCCTCATGAGCTGCAGCTTGGAGCCAAGCTACCTCCGTCCTCCTCTCGTACTCGTTTGCCTCCTCCCTGGTTATAATATATCTCCTTTTTGCCTGAAAGTCAAAGAAACCAGGAGCAAGGAGAGCAACATGGACAGTGCAACATCTATTAAAGGTTAGTCGGTATTGGAGGAACTGTCCATTCCTCTCAACAAACTGATGACAAACCATGGCATCCTAATATAGATAAGCGGGAAGCAACTCCATATCATTTTCATGTATGGGTATCTTAAGAAAATTAGCCACACGGGTTGCATAAATCCCACCAAACAAGTCTCCATTTAAACTA
Organism: Aegilops speltoides; assembly: GCA_021437245.1. Classification (NCBI taxonomy): domain Eukaryota; kingdom Viridiplantae; phylum Streptophyta; class Magnoliopsida; order Poales; family Poaceae; genus Aegilops; species Aegilops speltoides. Next base: position 196,606,145 of record CM038144.1, on the reverse strand, counting down.
TTATTATGCAATCTACGTGAAACAATGGCCCCCAAGTTATATTGTTTATCTCCTAGCACAACACTCTTGAGAACACTAAGATCGGGAACACACATGTGACATGCCTCGTCCTTACCATTTATGCATCTACCTATAAAGGGAGCAAAATAATGTATAGCAGGAAAATGAATGCTCCCTATGGTATCTTGTACTATTTCTCTAGATTCCCCCACAGTGATACTAGCAAGAAAATTTTTAAATTCAGATTTGCGAGGTTCACTAGCACTACCCCATTGCGGGAGTTTACAAGAAGTTTTAAGATCTTCCAGATCCATGGTATATGATTTATCATAAAGATCAAATAGGACAGTGTGAGAATTGTGTGAAGATGTAAATTTGAACCTTCTCACAAAGGAATCAGTTAAGTGGTAATACTGAGGGCACTTATCTAGCATGAAGCCCTCGAGTTCAGCATTACGCACATATGGTCAAATTCCTCCTTAATTCCTGCTTGGACAATGAAATCTTCCGAGGGCCATTCACAAGGTCGCACTTGAGCTTCCCTCGGTGGTTCATCGTCCTGCTCACGTATTGCGGGCCTGGGTCCTTGCTTCCTTGAAGAACCACCTTGGTACATTTTCCTAAACATATTTCTTCCTCTGAAAAATTTCTGAAAATTTTAGTAACTAAAATAAAAGTGAACCAAACTCAACAAAATTGATAGCAACTACTCCCACAAGTGCCTAGAGACTATATCATGCATTAGAACTACCTGGGACCAAATAAATTTGACATGCAAGCTCAAGAATAGGGCCACCTTAGTAGCAAAAATTTGCAATGAATAAAGCACTAGAACAAAAACTAATTGGACCATTGGAGGAGTCACATACCAAAGAACAATCCCCGAAAGCAATTTTGTGAGTGGAGCTTTGAGCAAGGAGATCGAAAATGGCAGCAAGATGAGCTAGAACTCGTGCTTGAGCTGGTTGGTGATTTTTTTGGGAGGAAGGAGTGTGTGGGTGCAGGAATAAGTGGAGGGGGCCACCAGGGGCCCACGAGGCAGGGGGCGCGCCCTGGACCCTCATGGCCAGGTGGTTTCCCCCTCTGGTGTGTTCTCAGTGCCAAATATTCTCAAATATTCTAGAAAAAAAATCATATTTCATTTTCAGGGCATTTGGAGAACTTTTATTTTCGGGGTATTTTTTATTGCAATGATAATTCAGAAAACAGACATATAATACTATTTTTTGCTTTATTTAATCTATATAATAGAAAGTAAAAGGAGGGTACTAAGAGTTGTGCTTTCTAACTTTATCCATCTCATGCTCATCAAAAGGAATCCACTATAAGGTTGATCAAGTCTTGTTAACAAACTCATTCCGAATCGGATGAAACCGGAGAATTTTCGAATAGCACTAGGTTACCTCAACGGGGATATGTACATCCCCAATAATAAGAATATCATATTTCTTCTTGATTGTAGGAAGAGGAAATTCAAAACCTCCAATAATAATCGATGGAATTTTTCCATTAGAATTGATACTGTGAACTTGAGGTTGTTTCCTCGGAAAGTGTACCGTATGCTCATTACCATTAACATCAAAAGTGACATTGCCTTTGTTGCAATCAATAACAGCCCCTGCAGTATTCAAACAGGGTCTACCAAGGATAATCGACATACTATCGTCCTCGGGAATATCAAGAATAACAAAGTCCGTTAAGATAGTAACATTTGCAACCACAATAGGCACATCCTCACAAATACCGACAGGTATAGCAGTTGATTTATCGGCCATTTGCAAAGATATTTCAATAGGTGTCAACTTATTCAATTCAAGTCTACGATATAAAGAGAGAGGCTAACACTAACACCGGCTTCAAGATCACATAAAGCAGTTTTAACATAGTTTCTTTTAATGGATCATGGTATAGTTGGTACTCCCTGATTTCCTAGTTTCTTAGGTATTCCACCTTTAAAAGTATAATTAGCAAGCATGGTGGAAATTTCAGCTTCCGGTATCTTTCTTTGTTTGTAACAATATCTTTCATGTACTTAGCATAAGGATTTATTTAAAGCATATCAGTCAAACGCATACGCAAAAAGATAGGTCTAATCATTTCGGCAAAGCGCTCAAAATCCTCATCATCCTTTTTCTTGGATGGTTTTAGGAGGAAAACTCATGGGTTTCTAAACCCATGGTTCTCTTTCTTTACTGTGCTTCCTAGCAATGAAGTCTCTTTTATCATAACATTGATTCTTTGATTGTGGGTTATCAAGATCAACAACAGGTTCAATCTCTACATCATTATTGCTAGGTTGAGCATCAACATGAACATCATCATTAACATTATCACTAGGTTCATGTTCATCACCAGATTGTGTTTCAGCATTAGAAATAGAAATATCATTGGGTTTTTCAGGTGTGTCTACAACAGGTTCACTAGAAGCATGCAAAGTCCTATCATTTTTCTTTTTCTTCCTATTAGAAGGACTAGGTGCATCTACATTATTTCACTGAGAATCTTGCTCAATCCTCTTAGGGTGGCCCTCAGTATAGAAAGGTTCCTGAGTCGTTTTACCCCCTCTAGTCATAACTCTAACAACATTATCATTTTTCTTGTTATTTAATTCATTGAGCAAATCATTTTGAGCTTTAAGCACTTGTTCTACTTGAGTGGTAACCATAGAAGCATGTTTACTAATGAGTTTAAGTTCACCTTTAACTCTAGACATATAATCACTCAAGTGTTCAACCATATAAGCATTACGTTTCAATTGTCTACCAACATAAGCATTGAAGTTTTCTTGTTTAGCCATAAAGTCATCAAACTCATCCAAGAATTGGCTAACAAACTTAGTAGATGAGATTTCAACTTTATCATATCTATAGAGAGAATTTACCTTTACTACCTGTGTCGGGTTATCAAGACCATGTACTTCTTCAATAGGTGGTAAATTAAGGCCATGCATTTCTTCAACAGGAGGTAAATTCTTAACATCTTCAGTTTTAATACCTTTTTCTTTCATAGATTTCTTTGCCTCTTGCATATCTTCAAGATAGAGAAATAGAACACCTCTTTTCTTCGGAGTTGCTTAGGAGTTGGTTCAGGAAGCGTCCAATTGTTTTCATTAGTCAAGATATTATTCAATAGCAATTCAGCTTGATCGACTGTTCTTTCCCTGAAAACACAACCAGCACAACTATCCAGGTGGTCTCTGGAAGCATCGGTTAGTCCATTATAAAAGATATCAAGTATTTCATTTTTCTTGAGAGGATGATCAGGCAAAGCATTAAGTAACTGGAAAAGCCTCCCCCTAGCTTGTGGGAGACTCTCTTCTTCAATTTGCACAAAATTATATATTTCCCTTAAAGCAGCTTGTTTCTTATGAGCGGGGAAATATTTAGTACAAAAGTAATAAATCATATCCTGGGGACTACGCACACAACCATGATCAAAAGAGTTAAACCATATTTTAGCATCACCCTTTAATGAGAACAGAAATAATTTAAGAATATAGTAGTAATGAGTTTTCTCATCATTAGTGAATAGGGTGGCTATATCATTTAACTTAGTAAGATGTGCCACAACAGTTTCAGATTCATAGCCATAAAAAGGATCAGATTCAACCAAAGTAATTATCTCAGGATCAACAGAGAAATCATAATCCTTATCAGTAAGACAGATAGGTGAAGTAGCAAAAGTAGGGTCATATTTCATTCTAGCATTCAAAGACTTTACTTTCAGCTTAGCTAATAATTTCTTAAGATCAGATCTATCATTGCAAGCAAGAAAATCTCTAGCGGTTTCTTCATCCATAACATAACCCTCAGGCACAACATGTACTTCATATCTAGGGGGGAGAATCTTCATCATCACTTTCATCAATTGTCAGTTTCAATAATTTCATTCTCTCTAGCCCTAGCAAGTTGTTTATCAAGAAATTCACCTAATGGCGCAGTAGTATCAAGCATAGTAGTAGTTTCATCATAAGTATCATGCATAGCAGAAGCGGCATCATCAATAACATGCGACATATCAGAATTAATAGCAGAAGCAGGTTTAGGTGTCGCAAGTTTACTCAAAACAGATGGTGAATCAAGTGCAGAGCTAGATGGCAATTCCTTACCTCCCGTCGTAGTTGAGGGATAAATCTTGGTTTTCTCGTCTTTCAAGTTCCTTAAAGTGATCAGCAGATATAAATCCCAAGTGACTCAAAGAATAGAGCTATGCTCCCCGGCAATGACGCCAGAAAATAGTCTTGATAACCCACAAGTATAGGGGATCACAATAGTTTTCGAGGGTAGAGTATTCAACCCAAATTTATTGATTCGACACAAGGAGAGCCAAAGAATATTCTCAAGTATTAGCAGTTGAGTTGTCAATTCAACCATACCTGGATAACTTAATATCTGCAGCAAAGTATTTAGTAGCAAAGTAGTATGGAAGTAACGGTAACGGTAGCAAAAGTAACAGTAGCAGTTTTGTAGTAATTGTAACAGTGGCAATGGTAAAATAACTAAGAAAAGAGCAATATGTAAAAAGCTCATAGGCATTGGATTAGTGATGGATAATTATGTCGGATGCGATTCCTCATGCAACAGTTATAACATAGGGTGACACAGAACTAGCTCTAGTTCATCAATGTAATGTAGGCATGTATTCCGAATATAGTCATACGTGCTTATGGAAAAGAACTTGCATGGCATCTTTTGTCCTACCCTCCCGTGGCAGCGGGGTCCTATTGGAAACTAAGGGATATTAAGGCCTCCTTTTAATAGAGTACCAGACCAAAGCATTAACACTTAGTGAATACATGAACTCCTCAAACTACGGTCATCAGCGAGAGTGGTCCCGATTATTGTCACTTCGGGGTTGTCGTATCATAACACATAATAGGTGACTATAGACTTGCAAGATAGGATCAAGAACTCACATATATTCATGAAAACATAATAGGTTCAGATCTGAAATCATGGCACTCGGGCCCTAGTGACAAGCATTAAGCATAGCAAAGTCATAGCAACATCAATCTCAGAACATAATGGATACTAGGGATCAAACCCTAACAAAACTAACTCGATTACATGGTAAATCTCATCCAACCCATCACCGTCCAGCAAGCCTACGATGGAATTACTCACGCACGTCGGTGAGCATCATGAAATTGGTGATGGAGGACGGTTGATGATGACGATGGCGACGTATTCCCCTCTTCGAAGCACCAAACGGACTCCAGATCAGCCCTCCCGAGAGAGATTAGGGCTTGGCGGCGGCTCCGTATCGTAAAACACGATGAATCCTTCTCTTCGATTTTTTTCTCCCCGAACGTGAATATATAGAGTTGGAGTTGAGGTCGGTGGAGCACCAGGGGCCCCACGTGGCAGGGAGGCGCGCCCAAGGGGGTAGGGCGTGCCCCCACCCCCATGGATTGGGTGTGGGGCCCATGGCCTTGATTCTTTCGCCAGTATTTTTTATTCATTCCAAAAATATTCTCCGTGGAGTTTCAGGTCATTCCGAGAACTTTTATTTCTGCACAAAAATAACACCATGGCAGTTCTGCTGAAAACAGCGTCAGTCCGGGTTAGTTCCATTCAAATCATGCAAGTTAGAGTTCAAAACAAGGGCAAAAGTGTTTGGAAAAGTAGATACGATGGAGATGTATCAGTGGGCATGACCCGGCGCATGATGGAGCTCATGACTTGGTCTGTCAGGACAGAGTGCGTCAGGAGGCTGAGCAGGCGGCTCAGCGGGCGGCTCACCAGCCCCTTCCGATTTATCCAACGGCTTCACTGGAAGCAGGTGTGACCTCTGGAACTACAGGTGTACCCTGTTTGGTGCCGGCTCTGCGTAATGAGCATTTGCCCAAGGATTTCAAAGGACCTCGTAAGGTGCCTAACTACACAGCCGACTTACCCCCTGAGGCGTGGATTGAGAGTTATGAGATGGAACTGTTGGAGGTCAGCGATGCCGCGTGTGCTAAATACTTTACCATGATGCTGGATGGGACGGCCCGTACTTGGTTAAAAGGGCTGCCTGCCAACTCCATCGGGTCATGGGGAGAACTGAAGGCCCGATTTATCCAGAACTTTAAAGATACATGCAAACATCCCATGTCGATTGTGGATTTATCTGCTTTCACCCAAGAGGAGGGTGAATCAACGACCCATTGGGTGCGCCGGGTCAAGGCTATTATACACTCATCTGATAACATCAATGCCGGCTCTGCAGTCTTGATGTTGGAGAAAAAATGCTGTTTTTTTGCCTCTTAAGCAGAAATTAGGGCGACTCAAGCGTGATTGCAATGATATGGGGCAGCTGATGGTGGCTCTAATTAAATATGCCGAGTTTGATGGTACCAAGGAACCCAAGTCTGATGATGAAAAGACGAGAAAGGGAAAGAAGAGTGGCAACGCTAAGGGTCCGCAACATAACCCGGTGAGTCAGGGGGGTAACGGCAAGTGCAAGGCTGATGGTAACTCGGATTTTGTAGCTAATACCAATACGCAGAACAATGGTCAGCGTCGTAAGGGGAGGCCGCCTCCTCAGACAGGTGGATCAGGTCCCACTCTTGAGCAGTTGCTGAATGAGCCCTGCCCAAAGCATGGTACAAAGGGGAGGCCATCCACTCACCTTTGGAAAGATTGTAAAATCATGAGGGCTTTCAAAAATTCTAATTTATTCTACAACAACCATGGGCTGGGCGGCGGCTCAGGTTCTGGCGGCGGCGGTTTTCATGGCCCGGGTTATGGAGGTGGCGGTTCTAATTCTGGCTTCCAGGGTCACCAAAACCATCATGGTAATCAGGGTGGTTACAATCAAGGTAATCAGGATAATTACAATCAACAATCCAATCAAGGGCCTATTGGTGGCGGTTGACAAATTCACAAAGTGGGTCGAAGCAAAGCCGGTCAGTAGGTGTGACATAGCAACGACGATTCAATTCATCAAAAAGGTGATTTTTTGCTTTGGCTTTCCCACAACATCATAACTGATAATGGCACAAATCTGTCTAAAGGTGTTATGAAAGAGTTTTGTCAACATGAGCATATTCGACTTGATGTATCGTCAGTGGCTCATCCTCAATCCAATGGTCAAGCTGAAAGAGCCAATCAAGAAATTTTGAGAGGCATCAAACCCCGGCTTATGGTTCCTTTGTAGAGGATGTTGGGTTGTTGGGTGGAGGAGTTACCTTCAGTGCTATGGAGTATCCATACTACCCCTAATAGATCTACGGGTTACACACCTTTCTTCATGGTTTACGGAGCAGAGGCAGTTCTCCCTAGTGACATCCGTCATGACTCGCCCCGCGTGGCGGCTTATGTTGAAGTTGATAATGAACAAGCACGTCAGGACGCGCTTGACCTATTAGATGAGGAGCATGACCTTGCGGCGGCTTGCTCGATGATTTACCAACAAGATCTGCGCCGTTACCACATGCACATGGTTAAGTCCGGAACCTTTCAAGAAGGTGATTTGGTACTCCGGATCATCCAGGATCAAACTGATATGCACAAGTTATCCCCACCTTGGGAAGGACCATTTGTGGTCAGCAAGAACTTGAACAATGGGTCATACTACCTTATCGATATTTGAGAGCACAAGGACTCACGTAAGTTGGAGGAAGAGACCCGCCGGCCGTGGAATATTGCTTATCTTCGGCCTTACTACACTTGAGCCACCGACTCTTATGATGTACATATTTTGATGATGTATATATTATGATGATAATAAAGCTGGCATCCCTGATAAAGCATGGCCTCTGTCGTTACATTTTCATGAACAATGAGTCTTTTTCATCATAACTTCAATGGTCACTGGGGGGCTTCTTGATCGTATTCGAATCATAGCTGTCGGTACCCCTTTGATTGGCGCAATGCCAAAGCTTATGGTCACTGGGGGGCTTCGTGATCGTATTCGAATCATAGCTGTCGGCCCTTTGATTGGCGCAATGCCAAAGCTTATGGTCACTAGGGGCTTCCTGATCGTATTCGAATCAGAGCTGTTGGTACCCCTTTGATCGGTGCAATGCCAAAACTTATGGTCACTAGGGGGCTTCCTGATCGTATTCGCATCATAGCTGTCGGTACCCTAGTGATCGGCACAATGCCAAAAACCATTTGGGGGCTTCCTGATCGTATTCAAATCATAGCTATTAACCCTTTTGGTCTGGCTTCCTGCTTGTATTCGAAGCATAGCCTCGTTTTTTCTCATTTGGCTTGATTTTTTGAAGATTTTTTCGGTTCTTCTTGATACTATCTTGCCTTTTGTTTTAAAAGTGATTCCGACCATGTAGCCTTCAATCTCACAGCTCATATTTGAAGCATACCCGTGGTCTCTGTTAACCCGGCTTAATGTGAGGCGACAAGTCGCCCACACATGATGATATCAAGCACTTGGAAGTATTGGTTTCTAGAGTTTTGGGTTATCACCCTTACTGCACAGGTATCATAAACCGGCAGTACAATTCAATATCACAGGTATGATATTGTTATTATAATTATGTCTAAATTCTGGCTAAACCATCCCTATCTATAACTGTTTTAAACATCAGTGGTTATATGTGAGGTATTATGACCCGCCCCGTGGTAAACCGCCAAGGGCTCTTGTGATCTACTTGTGTGCAGGATAATTCAAAATTTTCACACAGATCAACGTCATGATAAGTTTAAAAGGATAATTATCAAGTGGCGGCTCAATATTGTTGGGAAAAACATAAAACCATACATGATGGCATGGCAGAGCAAATTTATTGCTACCCTATTACTTGACTCAAGGAGTCGAAATGATTAACTGTTTTTCATAAGGTCACATCTATGAACCGCCCAGGGATCAATCTTCTTGACTCTGATGGCGTGAAGCTTCTGGATCACCCCTCTCTACTTCTTTGTCCTGTTCTACTTCCTGGAAGGTTGGTGATGACCAGTCAATGCCATTCAAGGCTTGAAATTCAACTTCATCACAATAAGCTCGGACGGGTCAACTTCAAGAGCAAAAGTGTGCTTACGGATTGGGGGAATTAGATCCTTCACTTTGTAGGACGGCGTCGGCATCTTCTGATTTTCCAAATCATAAGCTGGTTGATATCTGAAAAGATCTGTTTCATTGGCAATCAGACTGGCCAGGGGATGTATGTCCTTCACGCAGGCGGCAAAGTCTTTCTTATCAAAAGGGGTGTCGTCTTCTTTCAAGCTTGGGTACCCGATAGATATATCGGCCAGGTCTAGCTCCGGTAACCATGCTTTGGCCTGGCTTAAGGCCGTCACAGCTCCGACTCTTGCAGATGATCGCTTCATCTCACTAAACCTCTCAGGCAGAATAGAAAATTTCCTCAACACATCAACCAAGAGAGTGGGGGCTTGGTTAGATGGAGAAATTGTGACCAATGCGCGCTGAGCCCCGGTATAAAGCTGCTCCACAAGTGTGTAAACCGCCTTCAGCTTCACAAGCATATCTTGGTTAAGATTGGTGCTCCTGGGGCCTGCATAATAATCATAGATGGATTAAAGGCGGCTTATATCAATCAAGGAAGAAATTTAAATGGATACTAGTGAGGCGACTTACCAAAATAGCAGAAACCATCTGAGACACATGGTGTTTTAAGCCGGTAAGTTCTGTGGTCGCCTCCTGGAGAGCCGCCTCCGCTTTCTCAGCCCGCTATGTCAAGGCCGTCTTTTCTTCAGCCCAAGTATTTCTTTCCACTTCAAAGCTGGTTTTTAGTTTTTCCGTTTCAGTCACGCTGAATTGGAACTTTGAGTTTGCCTTCCGGGTCTCAGATTCTTGCAGCTCCAGACAAGTCTTCAAGTCAGGCAGCTCTGATTGAAGTTGAGAAGTGGTGGTCTGTACATACACTGGATCAAAATCAGAATTCAGATTTAGCTCAAAACATGAAGTCCCAAGCCTTTTGCAAGCAACAACAATTGGCACATGGGGGCTAATGTCTGCCGAAAAAATTATTCATGCAACGGCTTATCTGAATAAGTCCCAAGCACTTTGCGAGCAAGAGTACTTGGCACTTGGGGGCTAATGCATATTGCTTGTTTTGTTACTACTTTACGATGACTCGTTTGTGCTACAAACGTCCACAGCCGGCTCATGAGAACTACACAAGTAAGTATTGTTTTCTACACAAGAGTATAAAGGACCGGCTCATTCATGCTGATTAAACCGACCCTTGGGGGCTACGGATTCAGTGTTAATCATTACAGATCTACTTTAAACCGGATGCTTTAAGCCAGATTTTGAAGGAGTCTGACAAAGGGTATTATTTATGCTCATGGTTAATCTAAGTCTACATCATATTCATCATAAACAGTAGACTTGGGGGCTGACAGGATGTGCATAACTCAATAAAGGAGGAGTTCATACCTCAAATTTCTGGTGCATTTGCTTCACCATGTCTTCAAGTTCATGGCTGCTGTGTACTTGACTGAGATAGCCAAAATATACTTTGCCAATGCTTAATTGGGAGTAGTCAGCAACATCAAATCTTAGTTTTTGCCGTTCAATGTACTCCTCCTTGGCAGAGTGCTTGGCCAAGACAGTAGGCCTTCCCAACTCTCTAAAGCCGGTGTTGGTGATCACTACATTATCATCATGTGTATCAGTCATCTTAACTGGACTAGATGCTTCAGGGTTCACAGGGTCATCGCTGGCTTGATCAATAGGAGGGTCATAAGTCACTTGTGGAACGTCAAGAACTAGCTCCGACGATTGAGGAAGGGAGATCTCAGGTGCTGGGGTTTGTTGCTCCGGCTTATTGACTTTCGAGTCTTCAGCCGGCTCAGTCACCTTTTTCTTCTTGCTAGGCTTTGCTTTTCCACTACATGAATCATGAGAGGTCAGTATAAATATAAAGGATCATAAAGAACAAATGATAAGTAATTGTGATTACCCGGGACCAGTCTTGAAAGCCGGCAGATGAGACTGAGATGAGTTGCCGGAAGAGGAACGAGATGTTTCCTGATAATTTGAGTCGGAAGAATTAAATGGTTGGCGGATGAGACCCGCCAAAGGATAAAAAGAGTTTAAATCAGGGGTGAACTCGTTTCAACGCTTCCTTGGAGTATTCGGTAGGCCAAAAAGGAAAAAGAACAAGTTTGCTGGTTTAAATTAAGCCGGAGAAAGAGAACTATAACACATATTCAGAATGGCGGCTTAAAAAGGGGCCTAATGGTATATGACTAGCTACAGCGGGTTATGTAAGCTGCCATGAGCAGATTGATATCCATCAAAGAATGAAGCTTCCCAAAGTGTTGAATCTAACTACAACTGGTGATATAAGCCGCCATGACCAGGTTGATCTATCAGGAAGAAAATTTTGCCAAGTACTGGACAAACAGGTTTCACATATTACAATTATAATTTTGGATCAGTGGCAGTTTAGAAAAATAAAATAAATCAAAACCTAAAAAGAGTGCAGGGGAGTTCATAGGTTTTGAGGAGATCTTCTTTGAAGGAAAAAGGGTCCGCTGGCAAAATTACTACCGCACGAGTTATATGCTATCTTTAGATCAAAGGATGCTAGGGCTGAAGATGGAGGGTGAAGAACTACGAAGAACACGAAGAACTACAGAAACCCTAATGCGATCTGGAGCGTAGAAGGAGGAATGCTTACAGAGGTAGGTGAACTGCGGTGGAGTGTCGTCGATCTCTGGTCCCGTTCAAGTTGATGCAGCGGCCGAGGACAAGGAGGACGGTGAGCTTCACGGTGGCGGTGGAGCTCAAGTGGCAGGAGAGTCACGAGAGGAGGAAGACGAAGGAAAGGGGGGAGAATGAGAAGAGGCTATTCGACCCTATTTATAAGGAAAAATTTAACAGGTGGGCGCAAAAAACGAGGAGGCCAAAACATGGTTATCCAGCTGCTCAGGCGCCTTGATTTTTGGGATGGCTATTAAAGATAAAGATCTATTAAAGATATATTGGATATTATGTAGATTAATGACAGGTGATGTCATGGCGGGTTATCACAAGTCCAGGAGATGACGTCTTGGCGGGTTATGAATTCTTGCACAAATGAAGAAGGGAAGATTTTTTCCTGAGAGTTGAAGATTGACGTGAACAAGTTCAAATCAACCTGGGGCCTAATGTTGGGGATATAACTATTACGTATGACTCGCCCAGGTGGGGCCGGATTATATCTATGGTGATTCATGATATGAAGCCCATAAGGATATTGAGCATGGCGGTTCACAGGCAAGGGCCCAAGACCCAAGGGCGACTTAAGGCCTGTAGAAGTAAACCGCCATATGTATAAGACTTGTATTGTAAGGCATGTATAGATAGTCACCGAGCCAGACATGTTGTCTATGAGCTGGCCGGGACTCCGTCAGCCGCTGGGCGTCAGCCTGTGTATATAAAGGGACAACCCGGCGGCGGTTCAAGGCAAGAAACAACAGATCGGAAGCTAGGTCAAGCAGTTTCGCTCCCTGGTAATCGAGAGATAAGCAATACCACCTCAAACTGGATTAGGCCTTTACCTTCACCGCAAGGGGCCGAACCAGTATAAACTCTTGTATCCATTGTCCTGTTTAACCCCTTTAAGCTAACCTAGTGGCGATGGCTCCACGACTAAGTCCTCACACTAGGACATCTGCCGTGACTATTCCACGACAATGATCATCACACTTTTATTTACTTACAACTCAATACTAGAACAAAAATATGACTCTATATGAATGGCTTCGGCGGTGTACCGGGATGTGCAATGATCTAGCGTAACATGCATAAAAAATATGAACAGTGGCCGAGCCACAAATGTTGTGTCAACTATATGATCATGCAAAGCAATATGACAATGATGGTACGTGTCATAATAAAACGGAATCGTGGAAATTGCATAGCAGTATATCTCGGAATGGCTATGGAAATGCCATAATAGGTAGGTATGCTGGCTGTTTTGAGGAAGATATATGGAGGCTTATGTGTGATAGAGCGTATCATGTCACAAGGTTTGGATGCACCGGCGAAGTTTGCACCACAGCTCGAGGTGAGAAGGGGCAATGCACGGTACCGAAGAGGCTAGCAAAATGTGGAAAGGTAAGACTGTGTATAATCCATGGACTCACATTAGTCATAAAGAAATCACATACTTATTGCAAGAGTTTATTAGCCCTCGAAGCAAAGTACTACTACGCATACCCATTGGGATAGATTGGTAGAAAAGACCATCGCTCGTCCCCGACCGCCACTCATAAGGAAGACGATCAATAATAAATCATGCTCCAATTTTATAGCATAACGAGAGACCATACGTGCATGCTTTGGGAATCACAAACCTTAACACCAATATTCTTACTAAACTAAAATTACTCACTATCATGACTCTAATATCACCATCTTTATATCTCAAAACAAATGCAGAGAATCAAACTTCTCATATATTCAATGATCTTGATGGAAGTTTTTATTATATGCCTCTTGAATACCCATCATATTAGGACTAAATTCATAACCCAAGAAAATTGCCATACTATTTATAAGACTCTCAAAATAATATAAGCGAAGCATGAGAGTTCATCAATTTCTTTAAAATATAGCCACCGCCGAGCTCTGAAAGATATAAGTGAAGTACTAGAGCAACTGCATAGCTCAAAAGATATAAGTGAAGCTCAAAGAGTATTCTAATAAATTGATGACTAATGTGTGTCCCTCTCAAAAAAGGTGTGTCCAGCAAGGATGATTGTGGCAAACTAAAAAGCAAATAAAGCAAAGACTCATATAATACAAGACGCTCCAAGAAAAACACATATCATGTAGTGAACAAAAATATAGCCTCAAGTAATTTACCAATGGTTTGTAGACAAAAGAGGGGATGCCATCCTGGGCATCCCCAAGCTTAGATGCTTGGTTGTCCCTGAATATTACCTTGGGGTGCCATGGGAATCCCCAACCTTAGGCTCTTGCCACTCCCTATTCCTTAGCCCATCGAAACTTCACTGAAAACTTGAAAACTTCACAACACCAAACTCAACAGAAAACTCGGGAGATCCATTAGTATAATACAACAAATCATCACTTTTAGCTACTGTTGTAAACTCATTCAAATTTTATATTTGCATTATATCTATTGTATTCTAACTTCACCATGGCTCATACCCCTAATACAACCCATACATTCATCAAAACAAGCGAACAACAACAAAGAAAATAGAATCTGACAAAAACAGAACCGTGTGTAGTAATCTGGACATTAGCCAAACTTCTATAACTCCAAAAATTCTGAAAATAGGAAAACATATGCAATCTGTATATCAATCTTGTGTAAAAAATCAGAATTTTATCACACTCCAGCAAATTTTAACAGTTCTTCTGCTGGATGCAAAAGTTTCTGTTTTTTCACAGAATCAAATCAACAATCTTCCAAATCATCCCAAAGGTCTTTTTTTAAAAGGAGGATTACCCCCGGCCTCTGCATCTGGGTGATGCACGCAGCCATTTTATTGATTATTCATAAAGACCTTACAAAGTAGTATATCAGGTAGTGTGAAGCCACCATCTTAGCAACATATGTCGCTACTCCTATCCACATGATGAAGGGATGCCGATAGTCTGAGCTTAGTACAAAATAGACACTGCACAGATGCCTAACATCTAAAGCTAGAGGCCCGAACCAAGCCACATACTAGGTTTGGGGCACAAACTGGTCCGACGCACTCTCATGTGTCGTCACTGTCATCTTGCACCAGTCCATCTTCAGAGCAAACTGACGCACGGACCTTGTCAGGCTTCTCTACCATCGACGCCACCATGACACCAGATAGCATCCTCCTCCTGCGTGAGTCCATCTCCGCGCATCAGACGTCGAGTCTCCGCGTATCCCAAAGGTCTTACTTGGCACAAACACTAATTAAAACTCTAACAAACCATCATAACAGAAGTATAATGGCATATTTATTCAAAAACAGAAGAGAAAAATATTGGGTTGTCTCCCAATACGTGCTTTTCTTTATATCCATGGAGCTAGGCTTTGAGATTTCAATGATGCTCACATGAATGATAATAATTGAAACACAAAAAGAGCATCATAAAACATGTGACAAACACATTTAAGTCTAACATACTTCCTATGCATAGGCATTAAGCAAACAAATTACCAAGGCAAGCAAAAACTATCATATGCAAGGAAGAAGGGAAAATCAATAGCAATCTCAACAAAATTAGAGGTAATTTAGTAACATGAAAATTTCTACAACCATATTTTGCTCTCTCATAATAATTACAAGATCATAATAAAATTCAACAATATAGCTATCATATAAAATTTTCTCTTCATGATCTATATGCATAAAATATTTATAATTTACCAAGATAGTGGGATTAACATCAACTAAAGTCATGACCTCTCCAAACCCACCCACTTTTATGAAAAAGTTCACAAGATTGAACACTCTCCAAATGTGTGGGATTATATTTACTTCTCTTCCTAACCCACTTTAAATATTATTTCAAACATTATTATCAATATCATATTAATCATGAGGCTTAAATAAATTCTCAAGATCATAGGAAACATTACCACCCCAATCATGATCATTGCAATAAGTAGTAGACATAGCAAAATTATCATCCCTAAGCTTGTAGCTTTGCATATCATTATCACAATTGTCATTAGTAGAATTTGTAATAACACCACTGCAATCATGATTTTCATTCAAGGGGCTATCAAGTGTGGGTGCAATAGCGATAATGTCATGTTTAACATAAGGAACTATAGCAAGTTCATCTCCATAAGCATAATTAATATTGGCATCATGGCCATAAGAATAGCAAGCATCATGTTCATCAAGGGGGGATATTTCAATCAAATCAACGAAATCATAATTATCTATAGATTCATGCATATCATCATTTTCTTCCAAAGTAGTAGACATTCTCCTAATGAATTCACTAACATAGGCACTAGAAGCATAGTTTTCATAGGAATATTTAAGTATGGCAAAATTTCCAGATTTGTGGAGATTAATATCATACTTTTGAATCAAAGAAGTAACTAATAACCCGCAAGTATACGGAATAATTGTAGCCTCTTTCGATAAGTAAGAGTGTCGAACCCAACGAGGAGCTAAAGGTAGAACAAATATTCTCTCAAGTCCTATCTGCCATTGATACGACTCTACGCATGCTTAGTGTTCGCTTTACCTAGAACAAGTATGAAACTAGAAGTACTTTGTAGGTGTGATAGGATAGGCTTGCAAGATAATAAAGAACACGTAAATAAAAAGTAGGGGCTGTTTAGATAAAGAAGCAATAAAGTAAACATAGAGAGTGTGGAAAAGTGGTGGTAGGAGTTGTGAAATTGTCCCTAGGCAATTGACTATGTTACTAGACCGGTAATCACTATTGCAATTCTATTTGAGGGAGAGGCATAAGCTAACATACTTTCTCTTCTTGGATCATATGCACTTATGATTGGAACTCTAGCAAGCATCCGCAACTACTAAAGATCATTAAGGTAAAACCCAACCATAGCATTAAAGTATTAAGTCCCCTTTATCCCATACGCAAACAACTTACTTACTCGGGTCTGTGCTTCTATCACTCACGCCACCCACCATAAGCAAATCATGAACATATTGCAAACCCTACAGCGGGGATCCCTCACGCTTGCGCGACATGGAGAGCACCATAGGACAGCAACGATAATAAAACATGCAACTCAAACCAATCATAGCAATTCATCAATCACCGATGGGACAACAAAAATCTACTCACACATCATAGGATGGCAACACATCATTGGATAATAACATGAAGCATAAAGCACCATGTTCAAGTAGAGCGTATAGCGGGTTGCGGGAGAGTGGACCGCTGAATATAGATGGGGGAAGGTGATGGAGATGTTGGTGAAGATGATGGAGGTGTTGGTGAAGATCGCGGTGATGATGATGGCCCCCGGCAGCGCTCCGGCGCCACCGATAGCAAGGGGAAGAGAGGCCCCCTTCTTCTTCTTCTTCTTCCTTGACCTCCTCCCTAGATGGGAGAAGGGTTTCCCCTCTGGTCCTTGGCTCCCATGGCATGGGAGGGGCGAGAGCCCCTCCGAGATTGGATCTATCTCTCTACCCCTCTCTGTTTCTGCGTTCTCAGATTCTGCCCCTTCATCGTTTCTTTTATATTCGGAGATCCGTAACTCCGATTGGGGTGAATCTTTCGCCCAGATATTTCTCATAAAATTAGCTTTATTGCGGCCAAAGAAGAGCGTCAACCGCCTTACGGGGAGTCAGGAGAGTCCAGGGCGCGCCTGCCTCCCTGGGGCGCCCCCCCTATCTCCTGCCCCCCTCGAGCACCGTCTCGCGTTGATTTTACTTCCCTAAAATCATAAATATTCCAAAATAATTCTCCGTCCGTTTTTATCCCGTTTGGACTCTGTTTGATATGGGTTTTCTGCGAAACATAAAACATGCAACGAACGAGAACGGCATCGAGCAATTGGATCAATATGTTAGTCCCAAAAATAGTATAAAAAGTTGCCAAAAGTATATGAAAGTTGAAGAATATTGGCATGGAACAATTAAAAATTATAGATACGACGGAGACGTATCAACATCCCCAAGCTTAATTCCTGCTCGTCCTCGAGTAGGTAAATGATAAAAAAGATAATTTTTGATGTGGAATGCTACCTAGCATAATCTCGATCATATATCTAATCATGGCATGAATATTAAGACACGAGTGATTCACAGCAATAGTCTATCATTTGACATAAAAACAATAATACTTAGGGCATCCCAACAAACAATCATGTCTTTCAAAATATTAATGATTCCAGAATGTTATCCCTACTAAATCATATAGTCTTGTATGCTCCCTTTTCTTAATACAAGGTACCCCTCGTGCCTATCCCGGTGTCAGCCAAGCAATTGTTTCATAGTTTAGTATTCTCAAACCTTTTCAACTCTCACGGAATACATGAGCATGAGTCATGGATATAACACTATGGGTGGAATAGAATATGATGGTGGAGGTTATGTGGAGAAGGCAAAAGGGAGAAAGTCTCACATCAACGCGGCTAATCAACGGGCTATGGAGATGCCCATCAATTCATGTCAATGCGAGGAGTAGGGATTGCCATGCAACGGATGCACTAGAGCTATAAGTGTATGAAAGCTCAGACTGAAAACTAACTGGGCTTGCTTGCTCATGAAGACCTAGGGCATTTGAGGAAGCCCATCGTCGGAATATACAAGCCAAGTTCTATAATGAAAAATTCCCACTAGTATATGAAAGTGACAACATAAGACACTCTCTATATAAAGAACATGGTCCTACTTTGAAGCACAAGTGTGGAAAAAGGATAGTAACATTCCCCTTTTTCTTTTTTATTTTTTTTCTTTTTTTTGGGTGGGCTTCTTTGGCCCCCTTTTTTATTTAGGCTTCTTTGGCCTATCCCTTTTTTTCTTTTTTTTTCTTTTTTTCATGGGGCAATGCTCTATAATGATGATCATCACACTTTTATTTACTTACAACTCAATATTACCACTCGATACTAGAACAAAGATATGACTCTATATGAATGCTTCCGGCGGTGTACCGGGATGTGCAATGATCTAGTGTAGCAATGACATCAAAAAACGGGCAAGCCATGAAAACATCATGCTATCTATCTTACGATCATGCAAAGCAATATGACAATGAATGCTCAAGTCATGTATATGATGATGATGGAAGTTGCATGGCAATATATCTCGGAATGTCTATGGAAATGCCATGATAGGTAGGTATGGTGGCTGTTTTGAGGAAGATATAAGGAGGCTTATGTGTGATAGAGCATATCATATCACGGGGTTTGGATGCACCGGCAAAGTTTGCACCAACTCTCGAGGTGAGAAAGGGCAATGCACGGTACCGAAGAGGCTAGCAATGATGGAAGGGTGAGAGTGCCTATAATCCATGGACTCAACATTAGTCATAAAGAACTCATATACTCATTGCAAAAATCTACAAGCCATTGAAAACAAAGTACTACGCGCATGATCCTAGGGGATAGATTGGTAGCAAAAGACCATCGCTCGTCCCTGACCGCCACTCATAAGGAAGACAATCAATAAATAAAATTGTTCTCCAACTTCATCACAAAGCGGTTCACCATACGTGCATGCTACGGGAATCACAAACCTCAACACAAGTATTTCTACTAATCCAAAATCACCCACTAGCATGACTCTAATATCACCACCTTTATATCGCAAAACTATTGCAAGGAATCAAACATATCATATTCAGCGATCTACAAGTTTATGTAGGATTTTATGACTAACCATGTGAATGACAAATTTCTGTCATCTCTCTAAATAGATATAAGTGAAGCAAGAGAGTTTAATTCTTTCTACAAAAGATATGCCCACTCTCTAACAAATATAAGTGAAGCAAAAGGGCATTCTACAAATGGTGGTTTTCTATGTGAAGAGAAACAGGCAATCCAAACTTCAAATGATATAAGTGAAGCACATGAAGCATTTTATAAAGCCATACTCAAAAGATTTAAGTAAAGTGCAATGAGCATTCTATAAATCAACCAAGGACTATCTCATACTAGCATGGTGCATAAAAGAAACGTGAAAAAGAAACGCAAAAGACGCTCCAAGACTTGCACATATCGCATGAACGAAACAAATACGAAAACATACTAATACTTGTTGAAGAAAGAGGGGATGCCTTCCGGGCCATCCCCAAGCTTAAACGCAGCGTCCCTGGCCTCCAGGTCAGGTTCGGAAACCTGAACTACACGACCAATATCCGCGGGGACTTGATCTTTGACGGAATCGGGCCTGAGCCAGGAGCGCCGGATAGTCACGATGAGCACGGCTTAGACCCGCTGTCGGACAGTGCTCGGGATATTACCCCTGCAGTAGTCCCAGACCTAAATCTAGAGCAGACTGCGTGGCCCAAGGATGGGTCGATGGACCCCGCCCCGCAGGCCGCACACTCATCAGCGGTAGAGCCGAACACAGGCATCACTTCCAAGGAAGCCTGTGACTCCGGACCCCAGACTCGTATCCGGTTGTAGGTTCCAGTCCGCGCGCTCCCGAGCCCGCCGAGCCTGGTTGGGCTCCGGTAATGGAGTTTACCGCTGCGGATATCTTCCAGCACTCGCCCTTTGGCGACATGCTGAACTCATTAAAGTCTCTCTCTTTATCAGGAGGCTCTTGGCCGAACTATGTCCAACTCGAGTGGGAAGCAGGCGGCGAAGGAATTCGCTGCCTACCCACCACCCACTTCATTGCCACGGTCGATGATCTAACCGACGTGCTTGACTTCGACTCCAAAGACATTGACGGTATGGACAACGATGCAGGAGAAGTACATGAACCACCGCTCACAGGGCGGTGGACAGCCACCTCCTCATACGATATATATATGGTGGACACTCCGAAGGAAACCAATGGCGATGAGGCAACGGAGGATAACCCCTCAGGGAGAAAAACAAAGCTTGGGCGTTGTCGGCACCGCTCCAAGCCCTGCCACAGCAATACAGGCCTAGGAGACGAAAACAATCCGAATGGCGCTAAAGATGAATACAACCCTGATCAGCCTACCTTTAAGCAGGCCGGACTGACCACGACGGGATACTTGGAGAGGGACAACTATACACCCCCCTCCGAGGACGAGGTAAGCCTCGGCAATTACGAATTCGGCGTGCCTGAAGATCCAGTGGAACAAGTTCGCTTCAAGCGACGGCTCATGGCCACGGCAAGGAGCCTGCAAAGGAAGCAACAACAGCTTAAAGCTGACCAAGATTTGCTCGTGGACAGGTGGACCAAGGTCCTGGCCACCGAAAAATACGGGCTCGACCTCCCCGACAAAGGGCACACACGGCACAACTGGCTACCTCAACCTAAGCAGGAGAACCCAAGGCACATACCCCGACGTCAACACATCACTACGGTCCAAGACAATAGGAAGGATACACGAAGAGGCATCCTCAAGCCTTGGCACAATGGTCATAAACGTCAAGTCAGGGAAGCTGGTGCCAAGTCCAGCAACTCCCAGTCCGGTCAACGGACAAAGAATAGCTCAAGCCTCCGGCCCGAGCCACATACTCGATCAACCATGTGAAATTCATGGTACTCCTATAAGGACGACAAAGCATACCAATAGAGAATGCCGGATCCTCAAAACAAAGTGGCCGGTCGTGTGCCGAAAACAATGAGGGGAGGCGTCTAGTCAAGAGACCCCCCAGAGCATAAAAGTACGTCCGATCTCCCCCGATCAGATCAACCGTCCGGATAACATCAACCACAGCAATTCAATTGCAGTACCTCTAGACCTAGTAGTCTGGGGGCTCCATAACACATAAAGCCCCCGCAGGTATGAAACCACAAATATCATCTTCTAAAAGATGCCAGCTGCAAAGGCCAAGTTTTATTGGCCCACCACTCTAACGGTTGTCTTCGGATCACCAAAAAATGCCACGCCAAAGAATAATTCTTCGGCACCTTCCCCTCATACGGTAATTTACCGTATGCTAACGGGATGAACCATGTTGACTAGATTCCACGTGGTAAACCATTAGGCCAACACCGTGTGATATAATCACACCTATGGGCAAGGCCGAACCCCGCTGAGGGAGTCCTGGACTAGGGGGTGTCCGGATAGCCGAACTATCATCATCGGCCGGACTCCAGGACTATGAAGATACAAGATTGAAGACTTCGTCCCGTGTCTGGATGGGACTTTCCTTGGCGTGGAAGGCAAGCTTGGCGATGCGGATATGTAGATCTCCTACCATTGTAACCGACTCTGTGTAACCCTAGCCCTCTCCGGTGTCTATATAAACCGGAGGGTTTTAGTCCGTAGGACGAACAACAATCATACCATAGGCTAGCTTCTAGGGTTTAGCCTCCTTGATCTCATGGTAGATCCACTATTGTACTACCCATATCATCAATATTAATCAAGCAGGAGTAGGGTTTTACCTCCACCGAGAGGGCCCGAACCTGGGTAAAAACATTGTGTCCCTTGTCTCCTGTTACCATCCGCCTAGACGCACAGTTCGGGACCCCCTACCCGAGATCCGCCGGTTTTGACACCGACACCCGCCCTTAGAGCGGAAATCATACAGCTGCCGGAGCAGCAAGTCGTGCATGCCTATCTAAATTTTTATATGACAGCCAACTATCCGGACACCTACTGAGGAGTCCACGCTACTTCACGGTATAACGTCTGGGTTAACCAGGGTCCGATCAGGAACCCTCGGATCAACCACAAGAGGGCGTTCAGCTGCCTCTAGGCATTTGCCTTTACAAACTAACTTTGACGCAGAACAGGATTGGCGACGCGGAATCGGCCCGAACACACAAGGGCAGGAACATGCATGTGAACCCCCACAAAGAAGGCAGTCCGGATTCACTTCAGATCCACTCAAAGCCCCCTCCAGTTCGGCCATCACAGGTTCCGCCAAAAACACCTCTTTTCATAATCGTAAATCGTACTCATATGCATAGACATATCATCCTACTACAATGTGTAGACTTAAATAACACTTACCGGCCGTCGTTTCTCATCGACGCCTCTTTGTAAAAAACGGCAGGCATGCCGCATGTTACGCCTGATTATGCCAGGGGCTTCACAGTATGGCAATAAAGTCCGACCACCTTTTTGGTCGCTCGGCACCCCGAACTTATAGCACTATATGCATCAGCTCCGAATCATGTCTTGGGTCATTGGTTGGGTTTGCCCGGTCCCATGTTTTGGTACCTTATGTTCCGTTCCATCGGCTAAGGTAGCGCTAGGAGAACTACTGCGATTGTGTCCCGGTTCTGCCGGACGAGCACCTCAGTAGAGAAAGCCAAAAACTGACTGTCGTGTACAGCGAGAGCTGGTCAGCTGTTCGAGAGGTTGTAAAATCCTTAAAGATTTATTTCGCATAACGCCATTATAAATGCAGAGTGTGATGGATCGGTCTTCCGATCAGGCGCCAATAGAGCCCCTAGTTCGGCCTTCCAAACACTAGGGGCTGCGCTGACCATACTCAAATTCCTATGGCTAAGTGAGAGTGGTAAAGCCCTATAGTCCGATTGCCTGGTTCGTGGTGAGGAACACCTCCTTAAAAGGACCCAGCCATGGGATAAAGAGTGTTTAGGTATGTCCCGAACACCCTCGTATTTCTTTCGTGGGGGCAGAAGCCGACGACTGGCCAACTCTCAGGATTTACATATACTAAACAGCCGCACAGGAAGAACATATGTTCAAACAAAACAGGCAATAAATAATAAAAGTGCCATTATCCCATATTACAAAGAACGGCACGAATGCCCTCAGGGAAATACAATGTCTTTGGTACACTTATCCGCCACAAGGTGGGCTCCCTTCAGTACACCTTCATAGTATAGCTCGGGCTTGCGGTGCTCCTTACCCTCTGGCGGCCCTCAGTCATCAGCTTCTCCACGTCAAGCTTCCCTCAATGCACTTTTGCACGGGCAAACGCCATGCGTGCACCCTCTATACAGACCGATCACTTGACAGCATCAAGCCGAGGACAGGCGGCAACAATCTGCTTCACCAGCCCGAAGTAACTGCTTGGAATTGGCTCCGCGGGCCACAGCCAGACAACCAAGTCCTTCATGGCCAATTCGGCCGCCTGGTGCTGTTCGACCAGCTGCTTCAGCTGATCGATAAAGGGCGCCATATTCGGTGCCAAATACTGCGACCAGAAATTACTCTCCGCAGACTTCTTCTCATCGGTCCGGTAGAATTGGGTGGCATCTGATATGCTGCGAGGCAGATCCGCAAACGCCCCTGGAAAAACAAGAATTCAGCTTGTCGCTTAGAGTTCTTCCCACTATCATGTAAAAATGGTCATGAATACAAAAGGCCTTATCAGCCACAACTTTCCGGGCCTCTTGAATGTCCCGCACAGCACCTCGGGCTTCTTCCCGAGCATCTTCCGCGGCTTGGAGAGCTTGGGCGAGTTCGGATTCTTTCCCTACTAGACTCTGCTCCAAGCCCTCGCTTTTCTTCACAGCCTACTGGAGCTCTGCTCAGCTGCGATGACCCTGGCCTCGTGTTTCTCACGAAGCGCCTATTCGGCGGCAACCTTCTCGTTGGCATCAGCCACAGCCTTCTTCAGTGCCTTATATTCGGCACTCGCTCCGAGGGCATACAATACAAATACTTTTCAATAGGCACAATTACTCATTCGTGCCAAATTCAAGACAATGTTTCAACATACCTTGCTTGTCCTCCAATTGCTTCTTCACACGGCCAAGTCCATCCTCGGCCCCTTCCAGGCTCTGCTACAGTCCAGACACTTCTGCATTATGAGCGTCCGTCTTCTCCGCAGACGCCTGCTTTCACACAAAGGGGTATACGTCATTAACAAAGGCTCCTGCCAAAGCACATGATTTGATCCCCTGCCCGGCTCTCTCTTTTTCGCCAGACAGTGCATCAGGGGCTACTACTCATATTATGACGATTACTCAAAGGTTTCTTAGAAAACATACCTCAAAAGCCTTTATAAGGCCAAGGCAGGACTCATTCAGCCCGCTCTCGGCGGACTGAATCTTTTCAACCACTGCACCCATGAGGGTCCGATGTTCATCGACAATAGACGCGCTCTTTAGTGCTGTCAATAGACCGCCTAGTAGCTCTGCTTGGACAGAGGTTGCTGGCGGAGTAGGCAAGCCTCCCATCGTCGAAGGTGGCTGCTCGCCCGATCCTGGAGCCTTAGAGGTCTCCGGGACCTTATCTGGCTGTGGTCCGAACCCGAGATCGCCCCCATCGTCGACACGCCGGGGGGCCTCCGCCCCCGTGTGTCCGGCTCCAGAGACATGCCTCCCCTGGTTCGGGTCTCTTTGAGACGACACCTCAGTGTCGCGCCTGGACTGCGGGGAAGGAACCTCCGGAGGCGTCTCGCTCGCCAAAGCGTACGAGTTCAGCGAATCCGCCGATGAGGATTGTCCGGCGCAAGACCTCGCCGGGCTATACGAAATATGGCAACAGTTAAAACTACCGCACCACAACGACCCTAGATGCATGTGCGCTTTCGGGTTTCGGATACTTACGACTTTTCCAGGGGCTGGGCCTTGGGATCCCACTCCGGGCTGTTATCGGCAGCCGTGGTGGATGCCTCTGGGTGGGAACCTCTCCCCCTCTTGGGCAATTCGGCCTCCAGGGACGAGGAAGCCGCCCTTTTCTTCCCACCTCCAGAGTGAGGCTCGTCCTCCTCGGCTTCCTCCTCTTCGTCTTCGGAAGAAGGAGCGTCGTTGGAGTCTTCGGATTTTGCGTCCGAAGCCTCGCGGCGACGGAGGCCACTCCGGGTCTTTTTGAACTTCTTGGAGGCCTCTTTCTTTGGCGCCTCGTAAGGCGCGGGGACCAGCATCTTCGTCAGAAGAGGTCCGGCCGGTTCCTCCGGAAGCGGGGCCGGACAATGTATTCGCTCCACCTTTTTTATCCATCCCTGGGGTCACGATAAAGCACGATAAAAATGTCTCCCTCAGGATATGCCAACTGAAGCCTGGATGGACAGAGCGTGGCTATAACTTACCGGGCTTGCAGAATGGGATAATTGATACCCACGGTCCTCGGCGGAGGCCGGCCATGATTTGCCGGACTTAAAGAGCACCTTCTAGATATCCTTGTGGGAGGATTCATAGAGCTCCCGAAGGGTTTGGTGCTCGGTTGGGACGTGATGACCCACAAGTGTAGGGGAACTATCGTAGTCCTTTTGATAAGTAAGAGTGTCGAACCCAACGAGGAGTAGAAGGAAATGATAAGCGGTTTTCGGTAAGGTTTTCTCTGCAAGCACTGAAATAGTAGGTGATAGATAGTTTTGTGATAAGATAAATAGTAACGAGCAACAAGTAAATAAAGTAAATAAAGTGCAGCAAGGTGGACCAATCCTATAGGTAGCAAAGGATAATCCTGGACAAATTCTAATAATGATAAAGGAGCTCCCGTGGACACATTGGGAATTATCGTCAAGCTAGTTTTCATCACGTTCATATGATTCACGTTCGGTACTTTGATAATTTGATATGTGGGTGGACCGGTACTTGGGTACTGCCCTAACTTGGACAAATATCCCACTTATGATTAACCCCTATTGCAAGCATCCACAACTACAAAAAGGAGTATTAAGGTGAACCTAACCACAACATTAAACATATGGATCCATATCAGCCCCTAACGAAGCAACGCATAAACTAGGGTTTAATCTTCTGTCACTCTAGCAACCCATCACCTACTTATTACTTCCCCATGCCTTCCTCTAGGCCCAAATAACGGTGAAGTGTCATGTAGTCGACGTTCACATAACACCACTAGAGGAAAAGACAACATACATCTCATCAAAATATAGAACGAATACCAAATTCACAAGACTACTAATTGCAAGACTTCACCCATGTCCTCAGGAATAAACGTAACTACTCACAAAGCATATTCATGTTCATAATCAGAGGAGTAATAATATGCATAAAGGATCTGAACATATGATGTTCCACCAAGTAAACCAATTAGCATCAACTACAAGGAGTAATAAATACTACTAGCAACCCACAGGTACCAATTTGTGGTTTTGATACAAGATTGGATACAAGAGATGAACTAGGGTTTTGAGAGGAGATAGTGCTGGTGAAGATGTTGATGGAGATTGACCCCCTCCCGATGAGAGGATCATTGGTGATGACGTTGGTGATGATTTCCCCCTCCGGGGAAGTGTCCTCGGCGAAACAGCTCTGCGAGCCCTAGATTGATTCCGCCAAGGTTCCGCCTCGTGGCGGTGGAGTTTCGTCCGTAAGCTTGCCCACGATTTTTCCAGGTAAAAGTGATGATATAGCGAAGATGGTCGCGGAGGCCACCAGGCCCAGGAGATAGGAGGTGCACCCTATAGGGGCGCCTGCCTCTGGACAGCTCAGGGCCCCGGCCTATTTCTTTCGCTCATAAATTCTTATTAAATCCAAAAGTTGTTTCGTGGAGTCTCGGGACTTTTGGAGCTGTGCGAATAGGTTTCAATGTTTGCTCCTTGTCCACCCCGAATTCCAAATAGGCATTCCCCTCTTCATGGTAAACCTTGTAAAATAAGAGAGAATAGCCATAAGTATTGAGATATAATGTGTAATAACAACCCATAATTCAATAAATATTGATATAAAAGCATGATGCAAAATGGACGTATCAACTCCCCCAAGCTTAGACCTCGCTTATCCTCAAGCGGAAGCCGAAATCGAAAAATATGTCCACATGTTTAGAGATAGAGGTGTCGATAAAAATAAAATACGGGCATGAGGGCATCATGATCATTCTAATAACAACAATATATATAGATTTTGTCATATGATTTCTCATGCTCAAGTAATAAGCAATTCACAATGTCAAGTATGGTTCAAAAACTTCATTGGGAACTAACAAACTATAATCCCAGTCACTGAAGCAATTGCAATTTATCGCAACATCAGAAAGAGTCAATAATAGAGCTTTTCAGCAAGCTCACATACTCAACTATCTCGTAGTCTCCTACAACTGTTAACACTCACGCAATACTTGTGGTTATAGAGTTTCAGCCGGACACTGAGAAAGATAGGGGCTTATTGTGTTGCCTCCCAACGTATTCACCTTTAGGTGATGTCAACAATAATAGCCTATGCCAACTTACATCCAATTGGATATATATATCATGATCTTTCAAACACGAGGAGCTTGCCAAAGGATAAAGTGAAAAAGGGAAAAGTGAAGATCACCTTGACTCAAGCATAAAGTAAAAACATAAAGTAAAAGATAGGCCCTTCGCAGAGGGAAGCAGAGGCTGTCATGCGCGTTTAGGGTTGATGTACAAAATCTTAATGCAAAATAACATCACTTTATATTGCCCCTTGTATGTGGACCTTTATTATGCAGTCCATCGCTTTTATTACTTCCACAACAAGTTCGTACAAAGCTTATTTTCTCTGCACTAATAAGTCATACATATTTAGAGAGCAATTATTATTGCTTGCACCGATGACAACTTACTTGAAGGATCTTACTCAATCCATAGGTAGGTATGGTGGACTCTCATGGCAAAACTGGGTTTAAGGATATTTGGAAGCGCAAGTAGTATCTCTACTTAGTGCAAGGAATTTGTCTAGCATGAGGGGGAAAGGTAAGCTCAACATGTTCGGAAGGTCAATGACAATATACTTTAACTGAGATGTCGGTAAACATAAACCATTACATTGTCTTCCTTGTCCAACGTCAACTCTTTTAGCATGTCATACTTAATGAGTGCTTCACAATCATAAAAGATGTCCAAGATAATATATTTATATGTGAACCCCTCTTTCCTTATCACTTCCTATTAATTGCAACGATGACCAAGGCTACGTTCATCAACTCTCAACAATTTTTATGCCTCATACTTTCTATGTGTGAAGTTATCACTATCCATAAGATCAATATGAACTCTTTTATTCTTTCTACTTTCTCAAAATCATAGCAATCATAGCAAAGCCCTTGACTCAACACTAATCTTTATTATAGATAGCACACAGACTCGATTACATAAAGAGATCACAATGCAAAACTCAAAACTACTTGATATCAAAACTTCAAACTACTAGATCAAGATACTACTAAAAGGATCGAATTAAATAAAGCGGTAAAGATAGGAGTGTGATGGTGATACGATACCGGGGCACCACCCCCAAGCTTGGCAGTTGCCAAGGGGAGTGCCCATACCCATATGATTATGTCCTCGGAGGTGATGGAGGTGCTGATAATGATGGTGGATAATCGCACATCGAGCGTAAAAGCTCCTCCAACTTGCGGATAATGCCCTTGAGTCCGGCGATATGATCCTTCAACAAGATATTTTCCTGTGTGAGATACTTGTTCTGTATGCGAGCTAACTCAATCATCTTGAAAGTTTCAATCTCTGTTGGAGTGAAAAGGTTAGGTAAAGGTTAAGGGACGTCTTCTTCTTTCACCACCGGAGCTTGAACCTCCATGGCCTTCTTGATCCCTTCATCCTTGTTGATCTCTTCCGGTTCCTCTCTTTTTAGCTCTATCTTCAATAGCCAAGCATCCTTGTCTTCATTGTTGGAGGAGGGAGAAGTCATGGTGCTCTGAATCTGCAACGGAAACAGCTCGAAACGAAAACAAGGATATTTGTGTGATACGGTGGTCAAAACCTTCCGGAGTATATATAATGAATTTTTACCGACCAAAATACGTATCATACAAGAAAACGGAGTCCGGGAGGCACACGAGGTGCCCATGAGACAGGGGGGCGCGCCCTACAGGGGGGCGCCCTCCACTCTTGTGGGGGCCTCGTGTCCCTTTCGGACTACTTCTTTCTTCCTAAAATTCTTAAATAATCCAAAACTAATAAAAATTGCCTTTGGAGTTGTTTTGGAGTCGGTTTACTTACCGTACCACATACCTATGCCTTTTCGGAGTCTGGAACGTTCTGGAAGGTGTCCCTTATGTATTCCTCGGGAGTTACGGTTTCAATAATATTAGTTTCAACATTGATAGGATTACCTGAAATATAATGTTTAATTCTCTGACCGTTTACCACCCTCGGATTTGTGCCTTCGAAGTTGTTGATTTTTATAGCACCAGAACGGTAGACCTCCTCAATAACGTAGGGACCTTCCCATTTTGAGAGAAGTTTTCCTGCAAAAAAACTTAAACAAGAGTTGAATAATAACACATAATCTCCTACGTTAAACTCACGCTTTTGTATCCTCTTATCATGCCAGCGTTTGACTTTTTCTTTGAAAAGCTTGGCATTCTCATACGCTTGGGTTCTCCATTCATCAAGGGAGCTAATATCAAATAACCTCTTCTCACCGACAAGTTTGAAGTCATAATCGAGCTCTTCGATGGCCCAATCTATAATACCTAAATAGTTCATCCCCACTATCTAATTTCTCTTGACATGCAAGCTATCCATCTCAGCAATATGCCACATCAACAATTATTTTTCATTTTGTCAAAATTTTGTTGGACATCTGTACGTGCTGCCCTCCTTCCCCATTTGCCTCTCTGGCGTTTCACATCCCTCCCCCACCTCACGCACATGGGTTGTTCGTGATGGGTTGTTCGTGATTGGCCTCTCAGCTTTTCACATCTCTCCTCCACCAGTCCACCTCATGCACATTCAATATTTACTACAACCTCTTCCACTGGGTTGTTCGTGATGGTTTGTCTCCTATTCCATCTACGAGGTGGACCAATGGAGCCTTAATATTCTCTTCCTTGATTTCTCTTAATCTCGGCTATATTGTTTCTATCTATTTTTTTGTGGCGTCGGATCTGGCCTGTCATCGCTGCCACGGAGCCGATCGTTTCGACGGCGTTCCTGCTGTCCTGCAGCAGCATGGCAAGGAGGACCACGTACGCACCTGCCTGTACAAATCCTGCTTATGCCCCAGTCCGCTAGCTGACTGCAACATATTATTCTTCCCCAGCGCCGACGACTTCAACAACACCTCACTGAACGCCATGGGTGGCATCTCCACCCTGTCCGCTATCGCGAGGTGCTGGCCGTGGAGTTTCGACGAGCAGCTGTTCTTTTGCATCGATGACTGTGTGGTATTCCACCTCAACACTGCTCTATCTGTGATCGACCGGAACGCAACAGAGGTGGACGTGAAGAAGACCTTTGTTGCCAGGTAAAAGGCAATGTACAGTGGTACTGGCTCCAACTTCTTCCTACTTTGGCGACTTTGTCCCTTACACAAGATTCAGTCGCTTCGTCTACATCGTAGGCAGGCCTCTGTCACACACTAAAATTCTCTTTTGATTGTATATATATTTGGTTGGATGGTTCATGCGGCTGAAGTTGATTTAGATTGATTTTGTATTTTTGGAGACTGATTATTCTTTTACCTTTCTTACTTCGATTGGAGCAACAATACCTACATATTAGTCTTCTAAAATTAACCCTCTATTCTCATATTGATTCTGCAGATATTTGTTTTGTTATGTCAAAAAGGTTTTCAATGAAAATGCAAACAGGTTGCAAGGGCGATGAACCAATGTAATCTTTATGATGTAATTAATGCCAATCACATTTTTGTCATGGCATTTCTACATATCGAATTTTTTTAGTCATTAATTTCAAGTCTGATTTAAAGATAATTGCACATCATGTAACAAAACCAGAAATTATTTTGGTAGTACGATTTCTTAACATACCTGCTATGTTCAGAAAATGTTACAGATGTTCTTTCTCATTGTCAATATGTTCTGTACATAGGAACGCATGAAGTCTTCAAAGCAGAGCTTTATGAAATTTATGCCACGTGCACCTCTTTCATTCGTTGTGCTTGAGTCCTAAGATGGTTCTCCGAGCTTTTGGACATGGGTATATATGGACAAACTAATACCATACTAATTGGCTTCTAAGCCAAGTTGTACTTGCAGATACCGTTAATTCAATCATATTATGTCCTATGTTTTGAGTTATAGTTGCATTTTATGCCCTCTTTATCATCAATGGCATCTTACTTACTGAATGCCCTATCCAAGCCATAACTAATTATGATTATAGTTCTGATTTTCCCAAGTTGCTGATTAGTCTAAGAACATTTGAGAGGCCAGGTAAAGGAGAAGACACACGTGTATCTATGCCAACAAATGCAGAATAGTACCCAAGATTGGACGAACCAGACTAGCAAAACATAGGTAGGCAACAAGCAATGAGTAAACAAACATACATTCAAGTAACCAGTTGGTGAGGGTCCTCAAGTGGGTATGTGTTTCCCATGTAACAAGCTATCATATATTTTTTTTCAACTTTCTATCTTTTTTTGCTAATGTTTTAAACTTTAATTCCCGCAGCAACGCGCGGGGTATCTTCTAGTATGCCTTATGTTCAAGTTCAAGAGGTAAATGACATGCTTTTCCATAAACCATCTTATAAGGAGACATACCCATGGGATTTTTGTATGCAGTTCTATAGGCCCATAATGCATCATCAAGTTTTTTCGACCAATTCTTTCTAGATCTATTCACAGTCTTTTGCAAAATTAATTTGAGCTCTCTATTGCTCAACTCTACTTGACCACTAGACTGCGGATGATAAGGAGATGCTATTCTATGATTGACATCATACTAAGCAAGCATCTTACGGAAAGCACCATGAATAAAATGTGAACCACCATCAGTCATAAGATATCTAGGGACTCCAAACCTCAGAAAAATAACTTCTTTAAGCATTTTAATAGAAGTGTTATGATCAACACTACTAGTTGAAATAGCTTCTACCCACTTAGTAACGTAATCAACAACAACTAAAATATGTGTATAACCATTAGAGGCAGGAAAAGGTCCCATATAATCAAAGCCCCAAACATCAAACGGTTCAATAACAAGAGAATAATTCATAGGCATTTCTTGACGTCTACTAATGTTACCTATGCTTTGACATTCATCACAGGATAAGACAAACTTACGAGCATCTTTGAAGAGAGTAGGCCAATAAAAACCAGATTGTAGTACCTTGTGTGCAGTTCTATCTGCAGCGTGGTGCCCTCCATAAGATTCAGAGTGACACTTATGTAGAATCTTTTCCTGTTCATGCTTAGGCACACAACGTCTAATAACACCATCTACTCCTTTATAAAGGTGTGGGTCATCCCAGAAGTAATGTCTTAAATCATAAAAGAACTTTTTCTTTTGCTGGTATGTGAAACTAGGCGGTATATATTTAGCAACAATGTAATTAGCATAATCAGCATACCAAGGAGCAGTACGAGAAGCATTGACAACCACTAATTGTTCATCAGGAAAGCTATCATTAATAGGCAGTGGGTCATAAGAACATTCTCTAACCTAGACAAGTTATCAGCAACGGGGTTCTCGGCTCCCTTTCTATCAATAATATGCAAGTCAAATTCTTGGAGCAGGAGAACCCATCTAATGAGTCTAGGCTTAGCATCTTTCTTTTCCATAAGATATTTAATAGCAGCATGATCAGTGTGAATAGTAACTTTGGAATCAACAATATAAGGTCTAAACTTATCACATGCAAACACAACTGCTAAGAATTCTTTTTCAATAGTAGCATAATTTTTGTGGGTAGTATCAAGAGTCTTACTAGCATACTGGATAACATTCAATTTCTTATCGACTTTTTGCCCTAAAACAACACCTACAGCATAGTCGCTAGCATCACACATAATTTCAAAAGGTAAATTCCAATCAGGCGGCTGAACAATAGGTGTAGTGATCAAAGCTTTCTTAAGTGTTTCAAATGCTTCTACACAATTGTCGGTGTCAAAATCGGCAGATCTCGGGTAGGGGGTCCCGAACTGTGCGTCTAGGCGGATGGTAACAGGAGACAAGGGACACGATGTTTTTACCCAGGTTCGGGCCCTCTCAGTGGAGGTAAAACCCTACTCCTGCTTGATTAATATT
This sequence comes from Aegilops speltoides, assembly GCA_021437245.1. Classification (NCBI taxonomy): domain Eukaryota; kingdom Viridiplantae; phylum Streptophyta; class Magnoliopsida; order Poales; family Poaceae; genus Aegilops; species Aegilops speltoides. The sequence goes on along the minus strand of CM038144.1, from coordinate 196,572,824 downwards.
GATGATATGGGTAGTACAAGAGTGGATCTACCACGAGATCAAGGAGGCTAAACCCTAGAAGCTAGCCTATGGTATGATTGTTGTTCGTCCTACAGACTAAAACCCTCCGGTTTATATAGACACCGGAGAGAGCTAGGGTTACACAGAGTCGGTTACAATGGTAGGAGATCTACATATCTGTATTGCCAGGCTTGCCTTCCACGCCAAGGAAAGTCCCATCCGGACACGGGACAAAGTCTTCAATCTTGTATCTTCATAGTCTTGGAGTCCGGCCAATGATGATAGTTCGGCTATCCGGACACCCCCTAGTCCAGGACTCCCTCAGTAGCCCCCGAACCAGGCTTCAATGACGATGAGTCCGACGCGCATATTGCCTTCGACATTGCAACGCGGGTTCTTCTCCAAATTCCATGTACTCACCGAATGGTGTCCGGCTTCTTATAAATTCTACGCTCCTCGGCTTCCACGTCCAATAATGGCCATCTTCCACGTGTCATACGAATGCGAAAGGCCAGGGTATTTTTACATTTTACCCCCTAGCTGCATGAATGAGCTGCCTATAAAGAGAGGCGAGGATCTAGATCCGAATCACACCATCCTCCTTCCGCGAGTATTCATCGGAGCGCCTCTGACCAAAAATCCATTCCATCATGGATAGTCGACGCGGCTCCTCCTCTCGCGCTCCCAGCCCTCAGCCAGGAGATTGGGGGAGATGCTCAGTCCCGCATAGTGAGCTAGTGACGCTCCAAGTCGAGGGATTTCTTCCCCCCGCCTTTATGGTTCCGGTTCGAGCCGGACTTGCCACTTACAAGGGCAGAAAGCAGGCGGAGAGCGTCCCCAATCCCTCCAAAGGAGAGCGGGTATGCTTCGTCCCTTATCTAATAAGGGGACTCGGATTTCCCATACATCCGTTTCTCCGGGGGCTCCTGGAGTTCTACGGGCTCCAGCTTTACCACCTTACGCCTGCCTCCATCCTGCACATCGCGGGCTTCGTGGCCCTTTGCGAGCTGTTCTTGGGTGTCGAGGCCCATTTTGCGCTGTGGAAGAGATTATTTTGCCTCGTACCCCGTTCTCGTGAGGGGTCGATATATCAAGTGGGCGGAGCCGAACTATGGCGCATCGCCGGGACCGGATGTCTATCCGGAACCCCGAAGAAGGCGTCCGAAGACTGGCCTTCGGAATGGTTTTATATGGAAGACGCCCCATTACCGGACCCAGTTTGGATCGGCCTCCCGGAGTTCAGAAACGCTCCTCTAAAGAAACTCCTGAGTTGGCGCCCGCGGAGCCCTCAAAGGGAGGATGATAGGGACGTCCAATATCTGATGGGCCGAATAAGGTTATTGGCTCATTCTGGATTGACCATGATTGGGGTCATGGCCACCTGCATATGCGAGGGGTGCAGTCGCTCCAGTATATGGGCCACCCCATGTGGGATTTCAATGGGGAGGATGATGCCACCCGCCATGACCGCAAGGGGCCGGGATCGGTCGCCGATCTGGTGAAGATCCTGTCCGGCCTGTACAAAGGGGAGAAGGAGGACTTCCTCCGTGCTAGTCCATTGAATGGATTTTCCATGAACAACCCTCGGAGCTGGGTAAGCGGACGTTTGTCTATCCGATCCATATTCCCATAGTTAAGTGTCTCACTTTGAGATTTTGACGCAGGAACTGCACCGGGCCGTAGAGGATATCCACAGCCTGGCTCCACAACCCGAGGATCCGGAACAATCCCTCGATCTGGCCTCCGAAGAGGATCCGGACATAAAGGTGGAGCTGATCGATGGGGTGTTCCACCAACTCAGCATCGACAATGCTTTGGTCGCCATTACAGCCGACTACCCTGGAATATCTCCGGTTTCCCAGGTAACTGTGACCGGAGCTCTGATACCATTACTCATCCAGGCTTATCTCTAACTACCGTATACCAATGGTGTTCTGCAGGAGGTGCCTTCGAGGCGGGAAGCCGAACCCGCGGCGGCTGGCCAACAAGGGGCAGCTCGGTCCAGCAGGCGGAAAAGAAGTGCGGCGCGAATCAAGACGTTGCTGCAACGGTATGGCGCGCCACCATGTTTTTGGGAAAGATTCCTGGACAGCGTATTAACGCTCGCGGTTTTTTCAGGAGAAAGAGCGCTCGCCGGACTGTGTCCGGAGAGATTGCCAATCAAGCCTCCGCCGGCCAGGCTCCAACGCCAGGTCCGGAGGGGGAGGCGAACACAAGGCGTGCGTCGGGTGCTCCTCCAACAGAGGACGCCGACCGGTTGTCCGCCACCAGATCTGAGGTGGAGAGCGCCATGAATCATAGGCGCCACCGGACAGTTCTTCGTGACGCATGCTTCTCCCCGGAGGCGTTACATGCCTTTAATTCGGGAGATGCGCACCTCCGTGCCGCTCAAGATGGTCTAGCCAGAGCCACGGAGCAGTATGTGAAAGACATACGGGTGAGGAATTTTGACAGTTATATATGCCAGTAGCCCCAGAGACTTAAAATAGTTAGAATAACTGATTTAAGGATCATTTGTTACGCAGGATCTTACGGAGAAGAATACCCACCTGTCCCAGGAGCTTCAAGAGTGCAAGGCCCAACTTGAGGCCAAGACTAGCCGCCACGGAGGAGCCACGAGACCCCCTCGGTAATATATACTTTCGAAAGAGAAGTAGTTTGTGAAGTGCGGCGTGTGCATGGGTCTGACAATAATATTGCAGACGGTGCCAGACTAGATCCGGACAGGCAGCAGCTACTACGCCAGCTGAAGGCCGGCGAGAAGGTGCTTACAAGAGTGCAGCAGGAGAAAAATAATCTCCAAGATGCTAACACTCAGCTGGGCGAGGAACTAAAAGATGTTCGGGTCCAGCTGTCTTACTCCATGAAGGAGAATTTGCGGCTTCGTCGCGGCATTTATAGTAAGTGCTTGAACGAACTTTTGAAAAGAAGAGTTCGGTGAGGAAGTCGATTAATAGGAATATGTCTGTAGGTATGCTCACAGGCTGTCCTGCAGAGGAAATGCCCGGTTCAACGGGTGACCTACTTCCCGAGCTGCTGCAACTGCACGAACGAGTTCGGCAGGTGATGAGTGGCGTCGCCTAGGCCTTGTGGTCGTCCGTCTCCCTACCCGAAGGTCTTGGAGGGCTTGCAGAGAAGCTTCAGGGAGCACGGCGGCGCTTCCGTCTGTGAAAGATATCGGCCTGTCGTCAAGGCGCCAGTGAGGCCTGGGCCATGGTGAAGACGCGGTACACGAAGGCTGACCCGAACCACATGGCCGAGGTCGGACCTGTGGGGCTTGATGGGAAGGAGATCCATGTGAGCTTAATGTACGACCAAGTAGAGTTGGCCGCAAAGTATTCTCTGCGGGACTGTAAACTAGACAGCCTATTAGATGGTACTGAGGAGGAGTACAATCAGTCAATTTGACTGTGTAATTTAAAATGACATGTAAAATGCCTTCTAGCCGGATTGTAGATCTTTTGTCATTGCGGACCTTTTCGCTTCAACCTCGGGACCCGACAGTCTGGAGTGTGTCCGAATACCCTCGCGGTTATAAAAAACCGGGGCATGCGTGGAGACCAGGCCTAAGGGTCATTAGTGCTTTATCAGGCAAGTGCCCAACTAGTTATGTTATATTACATGGTTAGTAAGAAACATCTTCCAGGGAGAATAGTTCCGTTAGGGGTTCCTTTCCCTGGGAGGCATGCCCTAAAGTGCATGTCCGGACTGCGAAAAAAGCAGAAAAGCATCTGGGGGCAGATAAATGAATAGGTAAGAAATCGTCATTTAGTTCACCGACCGAATATTCCCTTAGGAACGCTAGCTTTCGGCTTCACCCAGTCTGAGGTACACATCGGGCTGACCCGGCAGTAACAATCGCAGAGGTGCTCCCTTTACTACCTAGCCAAACAATCGGGAACGTAGGGGTAAGCACAGGAGCCAGGCAACCCAGCTTGGCCAAAACTTAAGTCATATCGATGCATATAATGGCGAATAAAAGGTACATGCGGAAGTTTGACACATGTGTTGGGCATAAGGCCCGTATAAATAAGCTTCTATTAAAGAAGCCCTAGGTATAATGAGCGCGAGTAGCACGTCAAGTGTGTGCGAACAATGCGCAAACAAGCCTCCAAAGGCTTTAAGAAAAAGGAGGGTGAAGGAGAGAAATAAAAAGACAACTAAAGTATAAAATGTAGAAGGAGGAAGGAGATGAACTCAGAATCTGGCGCTAGTCGTAGAATCTTCGGAGACGGGTTGCGTTCCATGGATTCGGCTCGAGTCGGTTATCTGATGCGTTTCGCAGACGGTACGCTCCGCCGGTCAGGACATGATTGATTATGAAGGGACCTTTCCATTTGGGCTTGAGTTTGTCCTTTTTCTTGTCCGGCAGGCGTAGAACTAGTTCGTCAACATTGTAAGCTTTGGCCCGCACTTCTCTGCTTTGATATCTTCGAGCCTGCTGTTGATAGAATGCGGAACGAGCTTTTGCCATGTCGTGCTCCTCCTCTAAGGCATCTAAACTGTCCTCCCAATCCAACTCGGCTTCTCTTTCTTCGTACATGCGCATGCGAGGTGAGTCATGAATTATGTCGCAGGGCAAGACGGCCTCTGCACCGTATACCATAAAAAATGGTGTGAATCCGGTGGTGCGTTTCGGCATGGTCCGCAGCCCCCAGAGTACGGAGTCGAGCTCCTCTACCCAGTGCGTGTTCGATTCCTTGAGGGACCGCACTAGTCTGGGCTTAGTGCCGCTCATGATTAGACCATTTGCTCGCTCGACTTGACCGTTAGTTTGAGGGTGATAGACTAAAGCGTAGTCGAGCTTCATGCCCATGTTTTTGCACTAGAGTTTAACCTCGTCGGCCGTGAAGTTTGTGCCGTTGTCAGTGATGATGCTATGGGGGACGTCATAACAGTGTACTACCTCTGATATGAAGTCTATCACGGGTCTGGATTCGGCTGTCTTAACTGGCTTGGCCTCTATCCATTTGGTGAATTTATCCACCATGACCAATAGGTATTTTTGCTTGTGGGTTCCTCCTTTAAGGGGTCCAACCATGTCAAGCCCCCAGACCGCGAACGGCCAGGTGATGGGTATAGTTTTGAGGGCGGTGGGTGGCATGTGGCTTTGATTAGCAAAGAGCGGCAACCGACGATCGTTGGACTAAGTCCCGAGCATCTGCCGGGCCGTCGGCCAATAAAATCTCTGTCTGAAAGGCCTTGCCTACAAGGGCCCGGCTCTGGCGTGGTGCCCACCGAGTCCGCATGGATTTCAGCCGAAGATTTCGCCTTCCTCTTGGAGATACACCTTTGAAGGACTCCGGTTGTGCTTTTCTTATAAAGCTCTCCCTCATGGACCTTATAGGCTTTAGATTGCCGTACTATGCAGTGGGCCTCGTTTTGGTCCTCGGGAAGTTCCTGCCTAGTTAAGTAGGCTAGGAATGGTTCCGTCCACGGGGCAATGACTGCCATTTTTTCGTGGGCTGAATGTGTTATTTCATTGGCAGAGCCACCGATTGTGTCAGAATGTTCGGTGTCGGGCGGTGCGGTTGGGTCCGGATTATTGTTTCCGGGCTCCCCTTCCCATAGTACGGATGGCTTGAAAAGCCGTTCCAGGAAGATGTTGGGAGGGACGGCATCGCGCTTTGCGCTGATGCGTGCCAATACGTCCGCCGCCTGGTTATTATCCCGGGCTATATGGTGAAATTTGAGCCCTTCAAACCGAGCTGACATTTTTAGGACGGCGCGTACGATGCTGCCATTTTCGGATCCTTGGCGTCGAAGTCTCCGTTTATTTGGGATATTGGGAGGTTCGAATCCCCGCGCACCTCTAGGCGTTTAATGCCCATGGAGACTGCCATCCGGAGGCCATGTAGAAGGGCCTCGTATTCGGCTATGTTGTTGGAGTCCGTGTACATTATCTGGAGTACGTATTGTACTATGTCTCCGGTTGGGGATGTCAGGACGACGCTAGCCCCCAGGCCGACCAACATTTTGGAGCCGTCGAAGTGCAAGATCCAATTGGAATATGCGCCATACTCTTTAGGGAGTTCGGCTTCAGTCCATTCGGCGACGAAGTCAGCCAAAACTTGCGACTTGATAGCTCGCCGTGGTTTATAGGTTATGTCAAATGGGAGCAGCTCAATGGCCCATTTTGCAATCCGGCCAGTTGCGTCGCGGTTGTTTATAATATCATTAAGAGGTACTTCGGAGGCTACTGTTATCGAACACTCTTGGAAGTAGTGTCGTAGCTTCCGAGATGCCATGAACACCGTGTATGCTATCTTTTGATAATGTGGATATCTGGACTTGCATGGAGTTAGGACAGTGGACACGTAGTAAACTGGTTTTTGAAGGGGGAACTTGTGTCCGTCCGTTTCTCGTTCGACGACGAGCACCGCGCTTACAACTTGATGTGTTGCCACGATATACAATAACATTGGTTCACCCATATTTGGCGCGGTCAGGACCGGATTTGTTGCCAATATGGATTTTATTTCTTCGAGTCCGGCCGTGGCGGCATCCGTCCACTCGAAGTGTTCGGTGCGCCGGAGGAGGCGATAAAGGGGTAATGCCTTTTCGCCCAAACAGGAGATAAAGCGGCTTAGAGCCGCCACGCATCCTGTCAATTTTTGAATTTGTTTGAGGTCTTTTGGGATATCCAATTGTGACACGGCTCGGATCTTGGCTGGGTTTGCTTCAATTCCTCTACCGGATACAATGAAGCCCAAGAGCTTTCCGGCTAGTACGCCGAAAACGCATTTTTCTGGGTTGAGCTTAATGTCATATGCTCGGAGATTGTCGAATGTGAGCCTCAAGTTGTCTACTAGAGTTTCGACATGTTTGGACTTGACGACCACATCATCTACGTATGCCTCCACTGTTTTGCCAATCTGGTTTGCTAGACAGTCTGAATCATGCACTGATATGTTGCGCCGGCGTTTTTGAGCCCGAAGGGCATTGTGTTGAAGCAGAATGGTCCGTATGGAGTAATGAATCCCGTTGCGGCTTGGTCGGGCTCCGCCATCTTGATTTGATGGTAGCCGGAGTATGCATCGAGGAAGCACAATGAATCGTGCCCTGCGGTAGCATCGATAATTTGATCGATGCGGGGAAGGGGGAAGGGATCCTTTGGACAAGCCTTGTTAAGGTCCTTGAAATCGACACACAGGCACCAGGATTTGTCCTTCTTTGGTACCATTACCAGGTTTGCTAGCCAGTCCGGATGTTTTATATCTCTTATGAATCCGGCTTCTAATAGTTTGGCTAGCTCCTCTCCCATTGCCTGTCTTTTGGGTTCGGAAAATCGCCGAAGAGCCTGTTTGACTAGCTTGAATCCTTTTAGGATACTTAGGCTGTGCTCTGCCAGCCGGCGTGGGATTCCTGGCATGTCTGAAGGGTGCCAGGCAAAAATGTCCCAATTTTCCCGTAGGAATTCTCGTAGTGCGGCGTCTACATCAGGGTTTAATTGTGCCCCAATGGAGGCCGTCTTTGTAGGGTCCGTTGGATGGACTTGGAATTTGACTATTTCGTCTGCTGGTTTAAAAGAGGTGGACTTGGATCTTTTGTCAAGTATCACGTCGTCCCTGTTCACCGTGGAGCATAGCGCTGTGAGCTCTTCGGCCGCTAGGGCTTCAGATAACGCCTCTAGGGCTAGTGCGGCTGTCTTATTTTCGGCGCAGAGCGCTACGTCCGGATCACTGGCAAGGGTGATGATTCCGTTGGCCCCGGGCATTTTGAGCTTCATGTACCTGTAATGGGGTATAGCTTGAAAAATACTGAATGCCTCTCGTCCTAATAAAGCGTGATATCCGCTGCTGAACGGGGCCACATGGAACGTGATTTCCTTGGACCTGTAGTTGTCCGGCGATCCGAATACTACATCCAGTGTGATTTTTCCTGTGCAGCATGCTTCCCGACTAGGGATTATTCCTCTGAAGGTTGTGTTGCTTCGCTCAATGCGGCTCCAGTCTACTTCCATTTTTCAAAGGGTTTCCTCGTAGATGAGGTTTAATCCGCTGCCGCCATCCATGAGTACCTTAGTAAGGCGAAAGTCGTCCACTATTGGACTGAGGACCAATGCGGCTGGTGCTCGGGCTGTTCGGGATTTAGGTTTGTCACTGGCATTAAAGGTAATAGCCGTGTCGCTCCATGGATTTATTGTTGCTACTTGGTAGACTTCGGCGAGGCTGCGGAGTGTTCGTTTCCGCATATTATTTGATGCGAAAGTCTCAAGACTGTTAATACCGTCTTTGGTCTTCTGGGCTGGTTCTCTTGGGCTAGAAGTTCTTCGCCACTTTTGGCCACTGCCGTAGTATCCAACATGCTCAAGGCTATGTGTTGGAGTGGTGCCCTCAGACTATGGATTTTGCAGGTCCATCGAGCCATCCCTCCAAAGACGGTTCCTTGCCCTTTAGGGGTTTTTCCTTTTTGGTTTTTAACCCAGGTGCCTGAATATGATGCACCCTTTTATTTCAACTAGGGTTGTGTTCGAGCCGATTGTCCCAAAATTTGGTTTTGGTTTTCCGGCACTCTCCATCGCACAAGATTTCAGACTATGGACGCCAAGTTGGCGAAGCGTGTAATTTCGCGACGACTTATGGCGTTCATGATTCCCTTGTCCGTGCAATTATTGCAGAAAATTGAGATTGTGCTTTCCTCACGGCAGTCCTTTATCCTGTCCATAACCAGGAGGAATCTGGCCCAGTAATGGTGTACTGTTTCAGCGGGCTCTTGCCGGATTCGGGATAAATTGCTTGTGTTTGGGTGGGCGGGTGGAATTAAATTCGGAACCCCGTCCAATCTAAGACTCAAGGGCCGAAAAGTTTCCGAACTTGGAAGCTTGGGTTGTTGGATGTTGTCCAACGAATCTGGCCCGCTGCCTGACTTTAGGTTCAGTGCTTGATTGACATCCATCCCTCCGAGGGAATCCGGCATGGAGGGGTCGGGAATTCAGACATAACTCGTCCTTAATGTAGAAGAAGAGTCGCCGTGTTGTTCCTCCACCACAGCAACGTGGTGGGTAGCCTGGGAAGAGTTGATCTCTCTCAGATCGGTTTTAGGCCCAATCCGATCTTAGTCTGTAGCGACTCCCAGGGCGGCGATGCAATCCAAGAGCTCGTTTACGGAGGAGAGCTCCATCGGATCTAGCTGCTCGGCGAGTTCTGAGTTGACGTGAAGATCACTTTTGATGACCCGAGAGGTCATCGCGTGAAGCGGTGAACAGCGGTCATAAGAAAACCACCTAGCCGGATAGTTTGGCCGATGGCCAAAGCTCCTTTGGCAACGGTACCGTCTTTAAAGACGGGACTAGGCATCCTTCCTGATTGCGACGGCACAGAGGAACTCTCAATGAAAGCACCAATGTTGGTGTCAAAACATCAAAATATATCATATGTTATCATATTTGATCATCTTGGGTCATCGTGTGAGAAACACCGGGAACCATACATACATAGTGTCGGTGTCAAAACCGGCGGATCTCGGGTAGGGGGTCCCGAACTGTGCGTCTAGGCGGATGGTAACAGGAGACAAGGGACACGATGTTTTTACCCAGGTTCGGGCCCTCTCGGTGGAGGTAAAACCCTACTCCTGCTTGATTAATATTGATGATATGGGTAGTACAATAGTGGATCTACCACGAGATCAAGGAGGCTAAACCCTAGAAGCTAGCCTATGGTATGATTGTTGTTCGTCCTACGGACTAAAACCCTCCGGTTTATATAGACACCGGAGAGGGCTAGGGTTACACAGAGTCGGTTACAATGGTAGGAGATCTACATATCTGTATTGCCAGGCTTGCCTTCCACGCCAAGGAAAGTCCCATCCGGACACGGGACGAAGTCTTCAATCTTGTATCTTCATAGTCTTGGAGTCCGGCCAATGATGATAGTTCGGCTATCCGGACACCCCCTAGTCCAGGACTCCCTCAACAATCATCATCAAAGACAAAAGGAATATCTTTTTGCTATAAATTAGTCGGAGGCCTAGAGATTTTAGAAAAGTCCTTAATGAACCTCCTATAAAAACCGGCGTGACCAAGGAAACTTCTTATACCTTTTATGTCCTTGGGACATGGCATCTTTTCAATAGCATCAACTTTGGCTTTATCAACTTCAATACCTCTCTTGGAGATCTTGTGCCCCAAGACAATGCCTTCATTAACCATAAAGTGACACTTTTCCCAATTCAGACGAGACTAGTGTCTTCAAGATCTCGCAAAACTCGATCAAGGTTGCTCAAACAATCATCAAAGGAGGATCCATAGACGGAGAAGTCATCCATAAATACCTCACAAATCTTTTCACAAAAATCAAAGAACATAGCCATCATGCATCTTTGAAAGGTAGCAGGTGCATTACATAAACCAAAAGGCATACGTCTATAAGCAAAAGTACCAAAAGGGCAAGTAAAAGTAGTTTTAGATTGATCCTTCGCTGACACAGGTATCTGAGAGAAGCCAGAATAACCATCTAGAAAGCAAAAATGTGTGTGTTTGGATAGCCTTTCCAGCATTTGATCAATAAAAGGTAAAGGGTAATGATCTTTCTTAGTAGCTTTATTTAACTTACGGAAATCAATTACCATCCTATAACCTATAATAATTCTTTGCGGGATCAATATATTTATCATTAGGAACAACGGTAATACCTCCCTTTTTAGGGACACAATGGACATGGCTTACCCATTCACTATCAGCAACGGGATAAATAATACCTGCCTCAAGGAGCTTTAGTATCTCCTTTCTTACCACTTCCTTCATTTTGGGATTTAATCGTCTTTGAGGATCTCTAACTGGTTTGGCATCTTTCTCCACGGAAATTTTGTGCTGACATAATGTGGGACTAATGCCCTTAAGATCATCCCGAGTATATCCAATAGGAGCTCGGTGCTTCTTCAGAGTTTTCAATAATCTTTCTTCTTCTTTCTCTGAAAGGTTAGCACTAATAATAACAGGATATATTTCTTTTTCATCAAGATAAGCATACTTAAGATTATCAGGTAATGGTTTGAGTTCAAACACAGGATCACCCTTGGGTGGAGGGGGATCCCCAAGAATTTCAACGGGAAGATTATGTTTCAGCATTGGTTCCTGTTTAAGGAACACTTCATCTATTTCTTCCCTTTCCTTCATAAACATATCGTTTTCATGGTCTAACAAATATTGTTCTAACGGGTCAGTTGGAGGAACAACAATGGAATGAAGACCAATAATTTCATCCTTACTAGGTGGTTCCCTTTCACGAGGTTGTCTACTAAACTTAGCAAAATTAAACTCATGAGACATACCATCTATGCCAACAGTGACGACATTCCTTTCACAATTAATCTTAGCACTAGCAGTATTCAAGAAGGGTCTACCAAAAATAATGGGACAAAAATATCTTGTGGGGAAGCAAGAACAAGAAAATCAGCAGGGTATTTAACCTTCCCACACAAAACTTCAACATCTCTAACAATCCCAATAGGTTTAATGGTATCCCTATTAGCAAGCTTAATAGTAACATCAATGTCTTCTAATTCAACGGGTGCAATGTCGTGCATAATTTCTTTATAAAGATCATAAGGTATCACACTAGCACTAGCACCCATATCACATAAGCCGTGATAACAATGATCTCCTATTTTAACAGAAATAACAACCGTGCCTACAACAGGTCTACGTGTCTTAGTATCGGGTCTAGCAATATTAGCAGTTTCACCCAAGAAAGAAATAACATGCCCATCTAATTCCTCATCCAAGAGATCTTTAATCATAGCAATACCAGGTTCAATATTAATTTGCTCAGGAGGTGTATAAGTCCTAGTATTACTCTTACAAACAACAGTCGAAGCTTTAGCATGATCTTTTATCCTAACTGGAAAAGGAGGTTTTTCAACATAAGCAATAGGAACAATAGGATCACTATAGGTAATAGTCTTTTCTTCGACTGTAATAGGTGCAACTACTTTAACTTCAACAAGAGGATTATATTTAAACCACTTCTCTTTAGGGAGATCAATGTGAGTAGCAAAAGTTTCACAAAAAGTAGCTACTATCTCAAAGTCAAGTCCATACTTAGCGCTAAATCCACGAAAAGCATAGGTATCCATAAAAGATTTAACACAATCGAACTTAGGTGTCGTATCTGACTCCTTACCATCGTCGGAACCCCAATCTTCAGAGTTGCGTTTAATTCTTTCCAATAAGTCCCATTTGAAATCAATAGTCTTCATCATATAAGAACCAGCACAGGAAGTATCGAGTAGGTTGCGATTATCAAGAGAAAGCCGAGCATAAAAATTCTGAATAATCATTTCCCGAGAGAGCTCATGATTGGGGAATGAATATAACATTTACTTAAGCCTCCCCCAAGCTTGAGAGATGCTTTCTCCTTCGCGAGGCCAGAAATTATATATGTAATTACGATCACGGTGAAACAGATGCATAGGATAGAACTTCTGGTGAAATTCCAACTTCAATCGCTTATAATTCCAAGATCTCGTATCATCACATAGCCTATACCATGTCAATGTATCTCCCTTCAAAGATAAAGGGATTGAGAACATCATCGGGAATACCTTCAAGCTTAAATAATCCACAAACTTCATCCAAAAAGATAAGGTGTAAATCGGGATGCAATGTTTCGTCTCCTGCAAATGGATTAGCTAGCAGTTTTTCTATCATACCCGAAGGTCTCAAAGTGAATATTTTCATAAAGTTCAGTAGGTTGAGGAGCAACTCTTAGCTCTTCTAGTTGGGGTGAAGATACCCCAAACAAGCCCCTCAAAGGATAAGTTTCCATAGTAACAAGTAACAGAAAATTTCAGCACACTATATAAATGTTTCCTTACCAAGTTCCACTCACCAAAAGCGCTACACTCCCCGGCAACGGCGCCAGAAAAGAGTCTTGACGATCCACAAGTGTAGGGGATCTATCGTAGTCCTTTCGATTAGTAAGAGTGTCGAACCAAATGAGGAGCAGAAGGAAATGATAAGCGGTTTTCGGTAAGGTTTTCTCTGCAAGCACTGAAATAGTAGGTGATAGATAGTTTTCTGATAAGATAAATAGTAATGAGCAACAAGTAAATAAAGTAAATAAAGTGAAGAAAGGTGGCCCAATCCTATAGGTAGAAAAGGATAAGCCTGGACAAATTCTAATAATGATAATGGAGCTCCCGAGGACACATTGGGAATTATCGTCAAGCTAGTTTTCATCACGTTCATATGATTCGCGTTCGGTACTTTGATAATTTGATATGTGGGTGGACCGGTACTTGGGTACTGCCCTAACTTGGACAAATATCCCACTTATAATTAACCCCTATTGCAAGCATCCGCAACTACAAAAAGGAGTATTAAGGTGAACCTAACCACAACATTAAACATATGGATCCATATCAGCCCCTAACGAAGCAACGCATAAACTAGGGTTTAAGCTTCTATCACTCTAGCAACCCATCATCTACTTATTACTTCCCCATGCCTTCCTCTAGGCCCAAATAATGGTGAAGTGTCATTTAGTCGATGTTCACATAACACCACTAGAGGAAAAGACAACATACATCTCATCAAAATATCGAACGAATACCAAATTCACATGACTACTAATAGCAAGACTTCACCCATGTCGTCAGGAACAAACGTAACTACTCACAAAGCATATTCATGTTCATAATCAGAGGAGTAATAATATGCATAAAGGATCTGAACATATGATCTTCCACCAAGTAAACCAATTAGCATCAACTACAAGGAGTAATCAACACTACTAGCAACCCACAGGTACCAATTTGTGGTTTTGATACAAGATTGGATACAAGAGATGAACTAGGGTTTTGAGAGGAGATGGTGCTGGTGAAGATGTTGATGGAGATTGACCTCCTCCCAATGAGAGGATCGTTGGTGATGACGTTGGTGATGATTTCCTCCTCCCATAGGGAAGTGTCCCCGGGAGAACAGCTCTGCTAGAGCCCTAGATTGATTCTGCCAAGGTTCCGCCTCGTGGCGGCGGAGTTTCATCCCGTAAGCTTGCCCACGATTTTTTCTAGGGTAAAAGTGATGATATAGCAGAAGATGGTCGCCGGAGGCCCACCAGGGGGCCCAGGAGATAGGAGGGCGCGCCCTATAGGGGGGGCACTCCCCTGTCTCCTGGACAGGCTGTGGGCCCCCTGGCCTATTTCTTTCGCTCATAAATTCTTATTAAATCCAAAAAGTTGTTTCGTGGAGTCTCAGGACTTTTGGAGCTGTGTAGAATAGGTTTCCAACTGTTGCTCCTTTTCCAGCCAGAATTCCAGCTACCGGCAATCCCCCTCTTCATGGTAAACCTTGTAAAATAAGAGAGAATAGCCAAAAGTATTGAGATATAATGTGTAATAACAGCCCATAATGCAATAAATGTTGATATAAAAGCATGATGCAAAATGGACGTATCAGGTGGTACTCCCACAAATTGCAGGCTCGGCGCTGGCAAGGGAGGACCAGGGGAACTAACATCACCTGGACTACGTCGACGAGCTTGACGTCCTTGTCGACCACACTCTGAACACGCGTCTGGAGCAGTGATAGCTCATTGGACGAGGACCAGTTTGGGCCCTTCTTGGTCCAGGACGTAAGCCGCAGTGGGGCTCCGGATTAGAACTCAGGAGCTGCAGCCCACTTTTTGCCGCGTGGTTCAATGATATAGAACCACTGGTGCTGCCACTCCTTGACGGAGTCGTTGAAGGCACCCGTCGGCCAAACAACCTTGGGCATCTTGCTCACCATGGCGCCGCCGCACTCGGCGTGCTCGCCACTTACCAGCTTGGGATTCACAATGAAAATCTTCAGCCACAGGCCAAAGTGAGGCAAAATCCGGAGAAAAGCCTCGCACACGACGGTGAACGTCGAGATATTGAGGAAAGAATTGGGGGAAATATCATGAAAATCAATTCCATAGTAGTACATGACTCCACGAACAAATGGGTGAAGGGGAAACCCGAGCCCGCGGACAAAATGGGAAAGGAACACGACTCTCTCATGAGGCTGCGGAGTAGGGACGACCTGTCCCGCCGGTGGGAGACGGTGGCCGATCTTCTTGGCCAGATACCCGGCCTCCCGGAGCCTCTTGATATCCTTCTCCTGGACGGTAGTGGCCATCCATCTGCCTCCTGCTCCGGATCCGGACATCTTTGGAAAACCTTTCTTTGATGGAAAAGAACAACGCCTGGGCGTTAGGGCTCGAACAGAGGGGAATGGGCTAGCGGAAGGAGAAGGCGTGGGTAAAGAGGAAGAGACCTCGTCTCTTTATAGAGACGGTAAAAGCTTTTTGCGCCTCCCCACTTGCCTGGTGGAACCCGCTCGCTCCCCACTCGCCACGATTAGCGGTGCGGTTGGATTATCCATACCCGTATTGATGAAAATCCCACAATAAGGGGACACGATCTCTGCTATGGCAAAACATGCAAAGGAAACCACCTCGCGGTATGCGCTATGGCTGGTTGTGGGAAAACGGTTCGAATAATGACCCGACCGTACTGACATGTCACGTGGTCAGCAGATTTATGCTATGTTCCCTATGATGGTATGTGAGAATCATCTCGCAGATCCAGACATGGTCTTAGTGTTCGATAATTACTTTGGAGTATTCGGAGAAGGAACCCGCCTTGCAATGCCGAAGAAAAGACAGCGCGCCGGACTCGTCGTCATTGAAGCCTGGTTCAAGGGCTACTGAGGGAGTCCTGGATTAGGGGGTATCCGGACAGCCGGACTGTATACATCGTCCGGACTATTGGAGCGTGAAGATACAAGACTCAAGACTCTGTCTCGTGTCTGGATGGGACTGTCCTTTGCGTGGAAGACAAGCTTGGCGATCCGGATATTGTATTTCCTTCCTTGTAACTGACTCCATGTAAACCCTAGCCCTCTCCGATGTCTATATAAACCGGAGGGGTTGGTCCTTAGAAGGCCGACCACAATTACAATCATAATCATCATAGGCTAGCTTCTAGGGTTTAGCCTCTACGATCTCGTGGTAGATCTACTCTTGTACTACTCATATCGTCAATATTAATCAAGAAGGAAGTAGGGTTTTACCTCCATCGAGAGGGCCCGAACCTGGGTAAACATTGTGTCCCTTGCTTCCTGTTACCATCAGCCTAAGACGCACAGATCGGGACCCCCTACCCAAGATCCGCTGGTCTTGACACTGACATTGGGCATCCCCAAGCTTGAGCTCTTGCCTCTCTTCCTTTTCCTCATATCGAGACCTCCTCGATTAGACACTTCATCCACACAAAACTTCAACAGAAAACTCGGTAAGATCCATTAGTATAATAAAGCAAATCACCACTCTAAGTACTGTCGCAGACCAATTCATATTTTGTTTTTGCATTGTTTCTACTGTAATATAAATTTTCCATGGCTTAATCCACTGATATAAATTGATAGATTCATCAAAACAAGCAAACTATGCATCAAAAACAGAATCGGTCAAAAACAAAACAGTCTGTAGCAATCTGAACATTCACCATACTTATGGTACCACAAAAATTCTATAGAAATTAGGAAAAATAAACAATTTGTATAGAAAGACAGCGCAAGAGGAATCAGAACCATTTGACGTTCCAGTTAAAAATGTAAAATCACGCACTACAGCCAAAGTTTCTGTCCTGCACCGTACAAACCAACAAGCATTGTAAACATCCTAAAGGCAAACCTTGGCACATTATTTTTATAATACAATGGAATTGTACAAGGGGATAATTATTTTTGTTAAAAAGTTTCTGTAATAAAGATTCACAATGTTTTTGTGAGCATGAACAAAGTTCAAGGCTAGCTCCCACTTCAACAATGCTTGTCTTTCTCACTTTTACTTTCCTTTTTGAAAAGTTATGGGTTCCCCTCTTTATTTTTTTTTGTTTTTAAACTATATGAAAGCACACAACAGAAATAAATGACTCTCTAAAACTTCCGGGCTGTCTCCCTGGCAGCGCTTTCTTTAAAGCCATTAAGCTAGACATAAAGTGCTCAAGTAATGGATCCACCCAGATCCCAAGGTATATCAAAGCCAATTTTAATTAACAATGTTTTTTAATTTAGTAGTCATCACAAAGTAACATATATCAAGCAACAACGAATTCTAACTCTCTTCCTATGCATCGGCATGTCATAAAAGAACAATTCATGCACACATAGTAAAGGCCAATGCATAGTATAAGCAGTTTCTTGCAATTTTATCATATTGGAAACATAGAGAGGTGGAGATATAGTTCCTCTCTCATAATAATTACAAGTGGGAGTAGCAAGCACATGCATATTATATCTATCAAAATCATCATGTGCAATGGTAAAAGGCAACCCATCGATATAATCCTTAATAAGCACAAACTTCTCCGACATAATGTAGTTGGGAGAATTCAAAAAGATAATAGGACTATCATGCATGGGTGCAATAGCAACAATTTCATGTTTAACATAAGGAACTATAGCAAGTTCATCTCCATAAGCATAATTCATATTGGCATCTTGGCCACAATCATAGCAAGCATCATCGAAAAGGGATATTTCAAGAGAATCAATGGGATCATAACAATCATCATAGCAATCATCATAGTAATCATCATAGCAATCATCCTTCGGTAAGCACGAAGGGAAATTAAACAATATATGAGTTGAAGAGTTACTCTCATTAGAAGGTGGGCACGGGTAGCTAATCCGCTCTTCCTCCTTTTGTTCTTCGCTCTCCTCATCATCTTTTTCATCCAATGAGCTCACAGTTTCATCAATTTCTTCTTCCATAGCTTCCTGCAAAATATTAGTCTCTTCTTGGACAGCGGAGAATTTCTCAATATATAGTTTAACATAGGCATTAGAAGCATAATTATCATAACAATATTCAAGTATGGCAAATTTTTTAGATTTGTAGTGAGTAGCATCATACTTTTCAATCAAAGAAACAATTTCATAAGCGCCCTTAAAAGCAACAAATTCTTCAATTTGTTGAACATCATAGTAATTATAAACACACTTAGCATACGAAGATACGATTCCATTATCACTAGACAAGCATTGATAGGGAAGGTGTTTCTTAGGGTTTTCAGAACAACAAGTAAAATCATATAGTTCACATAAAGTCCAAGCATAGCATTGCAAACGATGAATTTGATGCGGTAAAAGTTTCCCTTTTTTAGATATACGGTGTCGCACATAACAAGCATGCTCATCTAAAGATTTGCCCTCAACTAAGCTAGTTGGGGTTTCAGCACAAGCACAAAGGGATCAAAGATGATCCAAGTAATAAGCTTCAGGAGTGTGATAGATTTTGAGTGGTTCTTCAACCATTGGTGCAGTAGGTACAACTAATTTTTTTGGTATTTTGCGTTTCCTACCCATAACTAAAGATAGAAAACAACTAAGAACAGCAAATAAAAAAAATTACTTAGTGATAAAGCAAACAAGCACACACGAGAATATTCACCCCACGCTATGACTCCCCGGCAACGGCGCCAGAAAAAGGCCTTGATAACCCGCAAGTATACGGAATAGATGTAGCCTCTTTCGAAAAGTAAGAGTGTCGAACCCAACGAGGAGCTAAAGGTAGAAAAAAATATTCTCTCAAGTCCTATCTGCCACTGATACGACTCTACACACGCTTAGTGTTCGCTTTACCTAGAACAAGTATGAAACTAGAAGTACTTTTGTAGGTGTGATAGGATAGGCTTGCAAGATAATAAATAACACGTAAATAAAAAGTAGGGGCTGTTTAGATAAAGAAGCAATAAAGTAAATATAGTGAGTGTGGAAAAGTGGTGGTAGGAGTTGTGAAATTGTCCCTAGGCAATTGACTACGTTACTAGACCGGTAATCACTATTGCAATTCTATTTGAGGGAGAGGCATAAGCTAACATACTTTCTCTTCTTGGATCATATGCACTTATGATTGGAACTCTAGCAAGCATCCACAACTACTAAAGATCATTAAGGTAAAACCCAACCATAGCATTAAAGTATTAAGTCCCCTTTATCCCATACGCAAACAACCTACTTACTCGGGTCTGTGCTTCTGTCACTCACGCCACCCACCATAAGCAAATCATGAACATATTGCAAACCCTACAGCAGGGATCCCTCACGCTTGCACGACACGGAGAGCACCACAGGACAGCACCAATAATAAAACATGCAACTCAAACCAATCATAGCAATTCATCAATCACCGATAGGACAACAAAAATCTACTCAGACATCATAGGATGGCAACACATCATTGGATAATAATATGAAGCATAAAGCACCATGTTCAAGTAGAGGGTACAGCGGGTTGCGGGAGAGTGGACCGCTGAATATAGAAGGGGGAAGGTGATGGAGATGTTGGTGAAGATGATGGAGGTGTTGGTGAAGATCGCGGTGATGATGATGGCCCCCTTCTTCTTCTTCTTCCTTGACCTCCTCCCTAGATGGGAGAAGGGTTTCCCCTCTGGTCCTTGGCTCCCATGGCATGGGAGGGGCGAGAGCCCCTCTGAGATTAGATATATCTCTCTTTCCCTCTCTGTTTCTGCGTTCTCAGATTTTGCCCCTTCACCATTTCTTTTATATCCAGAGATCCGTAACTCCGATTGGGGTGAATCTTTCGCCCAGATCTTTCTCATAAAATTAGCTTTCTTGCGGCAAAAGAAGAGCGCCAACCGCCTTACGGGGGGCCCAGGAGAGTCCAGGGCGCGCCTGCCTCCCTTGGGCGCGCCCCCCTATATCCTGGCCCCCTCGGGCACCGTCTCGCGTTGATTTTACTCCCCAAAAATCATAAATATTCCAAAATAATTCTCTGTCCGTTTTTATCCCGTTTGGACTCTGTTTGATATGGGTTTTCTGTGAAACATAAAACATGCAACAAACAGGAACTGGCAATGGGCACTAGATCAATATGTTTGTCCCACAAATAGTATAAAAAGTTGCCAAAAGTATATGAAAGTTGAAGAATATTGGCATGGAACAATCAAAAATTATAGATACGACAAAGACATATCAGTAACTTCATAAGCACCCTTAAAAGCAAAAAATCTTCAATTTGTTCGATATCATAGTAACTATAAATACCTTTGGCATAAGAAGATAAGATTTCATTATCATTAAACTCACATAGGTAGGGAAGGTGTTTTTTAGGGTTCTCCGAGCAACAAGTAAAATCATAAATTTCACATAGATTCCAATCATAGCATAGCAAACAATTTATTTGATTCCATAAGAGTATCCCTTTTTGAGACAAATGGCAACACAAAAAATGAGCGTGCTCATCTAATCATTTTCCTTCAACTAAACTAGTTGGGGTTTCAGCACGAGCACAAATGGATCGAAGATTATCCAAGTAGAAAACTTAAAGTGGATCCATAGTTATCTTTATTTTTCTTGTTTCTTTTCTATTTTTGAGCCATGGAGGCAAAACAAGCAAGAAAACAAACAAGCAAAAAGAAAAGGCAAACGGAAACAGGCAAATCAAAAGCTAATATTTTTGTATTTTTCTGAAAACATTTTAGAAGTGGGGGGGGGGGAGGAAAACGTGAGGCAAATGGCAATTAAATTAAATGCAAGAGATGAGAATTTATGATAGGTACTTGGTAGGCTTGATGTAGATCCTCCCCGGTAATGGTGCCAGAAATTGGCAAGTTGACGGGAGACTATCTTGACGTGAATCCTCCCCGACAACGGCACAGAAATTCTTCCTACTACTTCTTGAGCTTGCGTTGGTTTTTCCCTTGAAGAGGAAAGGGTAATGCAGCAAAGTATAGACAAGTATTTCCCTTAGTTAAGAACCAAGGTCTCAATCCAATAGGAGGAACACACAAGTCTCCAATAATTGCACCTGCAAAAACAAACAAATACTAGCACCCAACGCAATAAAGGGGTTGTCAATCCCTTCACGGTTACTTGCAAGGATGAGATCTTATAGTGGTAGGTATAAAAGATAAGTAAAAGTGCTAAACAAAATAAAAGTAAATAAATTGCAACAAGGTATTTTTGTGTTTTTGATTTTGTAGATCTGAAAATAATATGATAAAAGATAGACCCGGGGCCCATAGTTTTCACTAGAGGCTTCTCTCTTAAGAGTAAACAAATTAGTGTTGAGCAATTGATAGAAAAGCGCATAGTTATGACGATATCTAAGGCAATGATCATGTATATAGGCATCACATCCGAGACAAGTAGATCAACACATGCATGCATCTACTACTATTACTCCACGCATCAACCCCTATCCAGCGCATATCTAGTGTATAAAGTTAACAAGAACGGAGTAACACCTTAAGCAAGATGACAAGATGTAGAGGGATAGATACAATCAATATGAACAAACCCCATCTTTTTATCCTTATGGCAATTATACAAATACGTGTCATGTCCCATTCTGTCACTGGGATGGAGCATCGCAAGATTGAGCCCATTACAAAGCACCTTTCCAATTGCAAGAAAAATCAATCTAGTTGGCCAAACCAAAGCAATAGATCGAAGAGAAATACAAAGCTATATAAATTATGCATAAAAGAGTTCAGAGAAGACTGAAATAATATTCATAGATAATCTGATCACAAACCGAAAATTCATCAAATCTCAACAAACACATCGCAAAAGAAGATTACATCGAATAGATCTCCAAGAACATCAAGGAGAACATTGTATTGAAGATCAAAGATAGAGAAGAAGCCACCTAGCTACTAGCTATGGACCCATAGGTCTATGGTAAGCCACTCACACATCATCGGTAGGGCATCAAGGTTGGTGTAGAAGCCCTCCATGATCAAACACCCCTCCCGCAGAGTACCAGAAAAGGTCCCCAGATGGGATCTCACGAAGGCAGAAACTTGCGGCGGCTAAAAAGTGTTTTTGGTGTGCCCTCTGGTCTTCAATGAACATTTGGGTATTTATAGAAGAAGAATTAGGGTTAGAGGAGCCACAGGGCCCCACAAGCTTGGGGAGGGGGGGCGCCCTTTGAGCTTGTTGCCGCCTTGTGGCCCTTTTGGCCTTCTCCCGAAGCTTCTAGGGTGTCTTGTGGTCCAAGAAAAATTGTCAAAAAATTTCATTCCATTTGGACTCCGTTTGGTATTGATTTTATGTAAAAACAAAAACTAGGAAAAAACAACAAATGGCATTGGGCACCAGGTTAATAATTTAGTCCCCAAAAATGATATAAAATAGCATAATAATGCATATAAAACATCCAAGATTTGTAACATAATAGCATGGAACAATCAAAAATTATAGATACGTTGGAGATGTATCAGTAGTCAACCATGTGGTCGTATGGCAGAATAATATAGGTGTTTCCCAATCCATGATGTAACAGCTAAGCAACTACTCGTTGGTTACGTCAGGGTATAAATAGACCTACTTCATTCTACTAGGTTTCATCAAGCATAAAGTAAAAATCCTATAGGGGTTCATAGTTGAAAACAACTGCAATGCATGAAAACATACGATATGATCAAAGGTTCCACTTGCCTGTATTGATGATTGTTCAATCTCACAATCTTGATCATGATACTCTTCGCTCTCCGTACAATCTATCCTAAGTAAAGAGCAATCATAAACAACCATACAATGCAATCAAACATACAACAGGTGTTGTGCATGGTGTCAGTGTCATTGTGTTGTGAGATCATGTGTCAATGTTAACTACTCATAAGAGTTTGGAAGACAACATAGTGGTTGTCATTGGAATACATGTTACATAAGGGTTCACATGCAAGTTTCAACTAAGGGTTCATCACATAAGGAGTATGTGATGTCAAGTTGTGGTTGTTAGGTTCTAGAAAAGAATCCTAACAACAAAATCACGATCTATGAATCATGGATAGCCAAGTTTATATTAAAGTTTGAATGACAATTCAAACTGGTTAACCTTTCATGAGCTTGAATACACTAAGGTCTGGAAATGATAACTTCGTCTGGCTTCCAATAAAAAATGGATTTGGGTTACAGTTAATCTTATTTGAATTCAAAATGATTTGAGTTCACAATTTGATTTGGTTTCACTAAGTTCATTTATGAATTATTTCATAATTGACTAAGTTGGTTCAACAATTCAATGTTTTCCCTAAGGTCAAGTACAAATCCAATAAGATCACTATGGTTCATTTACTCAATTTGGTTCAACTAAAGTTAAGTTCCAATCCAATGTGGTTACTAAGGTTCATCTATTTCTTGTCACATACCAAACCAAAATGGTTTGTTATGTGCAAATAGTTTTCGAGTTTTATTTGAATTAATTTGAGCTCATCTTTCCTTATAGTCAAATAATAACTCCAACAATGTTTACTAGGTTTATTTCAACACAGAAAACCATATTGCATTTGGTTTATATATATTAAACCTAGGATTTCAATGTTGTATTAAACTATGTTTGAAATGAATTCAAATGTTAGTCGAATTTCCTGAAGTCAAACAATAGTCCAAAATATTTACTATAGTTCATTTTTAGCTTTTGAACTATTGTGACAAAATTGTTTTCTTAAACAATTTTTATTTCAAAATTAAACCTAATTAGGTTTGATTTCTATTTGAATTCTGTCCTCTACAACATTTTGTTCAAAATGTATTTTTGCATTATTTAAATTTGAACCAAAGTGTTCTGATATGAAAGACCATTTGACTAGGTTCAATTTGCAAAAGAATCATTTAATTTGGATTTATTGTGTGCAAGTTATGCCCAATTTAAGTTTGAATTCAAATTTTAAACTATTCAAATGTGAAATGTTTCTGGACAGTGTGAAACTAGATTTCCTGAGGGTCATATTGGAAAAAGAATCACTGAATTTGGACTTGTGGATAATTATTTATGAGGGTTTGAAGTTCTGGGACTTTTCTGCAAATTGCCAATTCAATTTAATTTACAGAAAATTGAACGTATAAGGTTGGACATGTGGCGTGTTGTGGTTTTCCGTGTTGGGGAACATAGCATGCAATTTCAAAAACTTCCTACGCTCACGCAAGATCTTTCTAGGAGATGCATAACAACAAAAGGGAGAGTGTGTCTACGTACCCTCGTAGACCATAAGCAGAAGCGTTTCACAACGCGGTTGTGTTGGGGAACGCAGTAATTTCAAAAAAATTCCTACGATCATGCAAGATCTATCTAGGTGATGCATAGAAACGAGGGGGAGAGTGTGTCCACGTACCCTCGTAGACCAAAAGCGAAAGCATTAAGTAACGTGGTTGATGTAGTCGAACGTCTTTGCGATCCAACCGATCAAGTACCGAACGCACGACACCTCCACGATCTACACATGTTTAGCTCGGTGACGTCCCTCGAACTCTAGATTCAGCTGAGGCTGAGGGAGAGTTCCGTCAGCATGATGGCGTGGTGACGGTGATGATGAAGTTACCAGCGCAGGGCTTTGCCTAAGCACTAGGACGATATGACCAAGGTGGAAATCTGTGGAGGGGGGCACCGCACACGGCTAAAAGATCAACTTGATCGACTTGTGCGTCTATGGGGTGCCCCCTCCCCCGTATATAAAGGAGTGGAGGAGGGGGCCGGCTGGCCTCATGGGGTGCGCCCCAAGGGGGGATTCCTACTCCTACTAGGAGTAGGTTTCCCCCCTTTTCTAGTCCAACTAGGAGGGGGAAGGAAGGGAAGAAGGGAAGAAGGAAAGGGGGGCCGGCCCCCCTCCCCAATTCGGATTGGGCTTGGGGGGGGGGGCGCCCCTACACTTGGCCGCCTCCTCCTCTCTTCCACTAAGGCCCATGAAGGCCCATTGACCCCTCGGGGGGTTCCGGTAACCCCCGGTACTTCGGTTTTATCCCAAACTTGTCCGGAACACTTCCGGTGTCTGAATATAGCCGTCCAATAGATCAATCTTTATGTCTCAACCATTTCGAGACTCCTCTTCATGTCCGTGATCTCACCCGGGACTCCAAACAACCTTCGGTACATCATATCACATAAACTCATAATACCAATCGTCATCGAACATTAAGCGTGCGGACCCTACAGGTTCGAGAACTATGTAGACATGATCGAGACACGTCTCCGGTCAATAACTAATTGCGTAACCTAGATTCTCATATTGGTTCCTACATATTATATGATGATCTTGATCGGTCAAACCACATAACAACATACGTTGTTCCCTTTGTCATAGTTATGTTACTTGCCCGAGATTCGATCATCGTGTTGATGCTCAAAATTGGCACAATCATAAAATTAGCTTAGGTTATATCAAGACTAATTCAAACTTATGACTGGAAGTCACCTTGGAATTTCTCTCTTCAAAATTATCAAGATGGATATGAAGATGGTCTAAAACGGAGCTCGGATGCAAAAGTTATGACAAGTTCAGAGATTCTCATATTGACAGCAAATTATGAAATGGCCAGGAACTCAATTTAGATGGCCTCGGATGGAAATTTATCAACACGAAAGTTATGCCTCTCGTCGAAATGGTTGATTTTGATACAAAATTATCTTAATCCGAGGTCGTATGCAACCCGTGGAAGCAAAACAAGGTCAGAAACAGAAGCTGCAGAGTCATTTCGGACTGACCGAGTTGATTTTATTGGTGAGACCGAATTGGTCCGGAAAATTACCAGAGAGTTGGCAATGTTCACTTGGTAGGACCGAAGCAAACCAATCGGTGAGACCGAGTTGATCTGAGAAATTATAGAAGGATACAGAGAGTTGGCAATGTTCACTCGGTGGGACCGAAACGAACCAATTGGTGGGACCGAGTTGATCCGAGAAATTACCAAAGATTCCTGTCCGAGTTAGGTTAGGGTTTTTGATGTTTTGGACGGAATTTTTAGTCCTTTTCTTGTATGGGAAGTCCAGCTGCCTCATAAATAGATGAGAGGTGACGGCCGATTGAACAACACACAATCGATCAATTCATCTACCACTTTTTACCTTTACTTTTATCCTCTCCCATGTTCTTCTTCTTCCTCGTTCTTCATTCGTTCTTCTAGTTGCAGGGCGGCGAACCTCGAGGCCGTAGGGGCGATTAGGTCGACCTAGGGCAGCCCGTAACCGCCGCGCGCCCTGACGGGGTCTCTCCCGGGCATGTGGGGTTTCGGGTCCTCAAAACCACCCGCCGGATTGTCTTGCGTACCGCGCTTCCGGCGGGTCTCCTTCAACGTCGAGGGTACACGGTGACGTGTTTGTGTGCGAACACACTTTTTGGCGACTGCGCTGGGGAAGAAGCTTTGAATGGTCTCCGGCCCGTTCTTGCTATGAAGAGATCGTCATCTAGGGTTTGAAGTCTACAAAGGTAATATGAATACCCAATCACCTTGTGTAGATGCAAATAATTCATATGGTGTTACTAGATCGTTCAATGAGTATACTCTATCGGCCAACCCTATTTTTTTCAATCATGCATCTAACTACGCGCAAGGGCCAATTCAAAGTAATTTACATGATTCAACTTCTTATGATACTAGTAACATGCACCATATGTATCCCAACTGTCATGCATCGGTAACCCCACAAATTGTTATGCCGATGAACAACATGGTGAGTTCGGTTAATAAATTTGAAACACCTCATGTTAGAATTTCCAATGCCATGCAATAAAGTGTTTCACCCTTTTATTTGTCGGCAACTAATTTGCAATATGTGAATCCAACCTTGCCGATGGATGGGAGAATTGGCCATGCTACTACTAGCTATTTGGCCAGTTACTCTCAACCATCATATGCTACACCTCATGTTAGTAATTTTTCAGCACCGTATGCAACTGTAGATGTTCATAATTCAACCCCGCATCTTCATGGTCATAGCCGAATAAGTGAAAATTTTACAGGAACACATGTGCCGTCACCAAATACTGTAGCATATAATGCATACTCTACGCAATTCAAGAATTTCGACAACACTCACGAACATTGCCGAAAGAATCTGAAAGTACTGTCGAGCAATCCCTTCCAGAAGCGGTTGTGGCTGCATTAAAAAAGAGCTTGGCACAAGAAGAAAATTAGTGCTCTTTGCCTTGAACAATATGAAAAGGGGTTGTTTCCTGATTATGCTGCAATAAAGGCTAGAGTTTTGCAGGAAGATGAAACTTCATCAATTGATAGTATTGGTGAGGGAGCATATGGTTATACATCAGTGCATACACCTTCACCTTGTACCGCAACATATTATACACCCGCTACAAAATTGCAAAATTTCGGCAACACTAACAATTCATTGCCGAACAATCCTAAAAGCATTGGGGGGCAAACTGATCTAGAGCGGACTGAAATTGAGAGGGGAGTTAAAGCTTTGCGCGATAGGGTGCAAGTAATTCGCCAAGAGAGAATTGATAGGGAATTGGCTCAAAGAAAAGAAGCCTTGCCAATTGATATAACCGGTGAAAAGAAAGATGATTCGGAAACTAAAGGTGCTTCGGTTGAAAAAGCCAAATCAAGTAGTATATATTCTGAATCCATCAAATCCAAAGAGGCAAACATTGTTGAGAAAGGGCATGGAAAGTATAGCAAGACAATCATACTTGATTTTTCTGAACTTATTTGAACCTACTTCCTGCCCTATGAGTTTGGTGCCATAGAAATTGACGAGCTTCAAGAACAAGAACAAGTAGCTGGAGAAAGTTTGGTGGACAAAGATCTTCAAACTAATGATGCACGGAATCAAGAAAAAGATGATGACAAGGCTTTGCGGAGCTATCCGAAGGCAGAGCAAGATATTCTTCAAGTCACACCACCATCATGCTCTCCCAACATATTTGAAGTGGTATGTCTAGCATTATTTTACCTGTTTTCAGATTTGGTCGCAACTTCATTATTGATGCATTTGTAAGAAATATTCTCATAAGTAATTTTGAAAGACCAATGAAGAAGGGTAATTTACTTTTTAGCAATAAAATTGTTATGAACATATCGGTCAACCCATTGCGCCATTTATAAAGACCGATAATGACTTATTGTTATAGCCAAAGCTTTCCCCGTTGCTTTATGTAAAGTTCATATCTAGTTGGGTAGCTTTTCTTATTTCGTACTTGGCTTGCACTTGGTCTCAACTGAGACATGTATGTTCTAAATATCTTTATTTCAGAAATTTAAAGCCAAGGTTAAATTCTATTTAGAGAACTGATGCTAATATAATATCTTATACAAAAACACCGGAGATAGAGTGGAAAACACAATGCATAGCCGAATGGGGAGATTCCAAATCTGAACCATTCGTTTGCTTATCTCCAAAGCTGTTCAAACAGCAAGATCGGCTAGAAAACAAGAAGTATACCTTCAATTCAAGCATGCGTGATCAAATATTTGATTTTTGCTGAAAAATAATTACATTACAATTCTTGATCACCATGTTAAGCCAGCAATCCAAGCACGAATGTATTGTAAGTTGCATGATTCGTCCAAGCATAAATTTTAGGATTGCAACATGTTTCATAAAATAGTTAAATCGGCCATCGAAAAAGGACGATTGAAGTTTGTTGAAACACCAAGAGATGACTAGTCTATTCCGATTGGTCCCAATGGCGAAAAGTTTTTGTATCGGCTGCTTCAAGCCAATCCATTTGAAGAGAAGGTAAAAGCTGCAGGTGATGGGATCAAGATTTCAAGTAAAGAAGTTGTTGGAGAGCATAATGAACATGATCTTGAGGGCAAGAATTCCATCGAAGCTACAATGGAGACACCAAGGACTGGGGGCAGCAAGCAAATCCAATGATCGATGAAAGCAAACCAAAAGAAAACAAAGGCCGAAATAAGCGCAAGTGTAACAGATCAAAAATCACCTTCGCTGAACTATTGGATGAATATCAAAAGAAGAGTGAAGAGAAGAATGCTTATCGGCCAAATCATGCAAAGAAACCAAGATCACCCCCAAGGCACAAATATGAGGATCGGTATTGGCAAAGTGATAATGTCAATGCAGGATATTCATATCCTTACTTTGGGCCACCGATGCCAAATCTATATCCATCATGGGACAGGTATGATACAGGGGCACATAATCCATCTTATTTTAGACCGTCTCACCAACATTATGCAGCTCCAAGAAGATTAACATTTGATGAACAATCACATGTCAAAGACCGTTTTCATCATAAGGAATCGGCCCGGAGCTCAAGGAACAAGAAAGAGGTGGTCAAGCAAGTTTACCATGTTAAAAAAGATGGCCGCAAGAGTGCTACTTCAGATTTGATCTCAAATGAAAAAGAGCCAATTAAAGTGTTGACATTGGCTACTAAAGGCGATGAGGCAAGTCAATCAAGTGCCAAATCTGAAGAGAAGAAGTTGAGAGTGCACAAGGTAAAACAAGAGTTGCCATTGCTTCAAACAAAATCACAGCCGGGGTGCCCACTCGGCTTATCATATTGGCAAAAGAAGAAATTGCAAAAACTTAGTGCACAAGAACTTGAGGAAAGGAATATGGCATGGGTTCCGAAAGGAAGTACCCAAAATAAGAATTATGTGCAAGCTTCCATTACAAGAAGTACAATAAAAGTGAAGAGAGAGAAGGATGTAAGCAACAAACAATTAAGCCGAAGGATTGCATCACAACATCAAAATCTTTGGTTAGCACATCATCCATTTTCTTCATCCATGCCATTGATGCCTTTTCCATGGAATTCATCCCTAGGTATGATCAATTACCCTCCATGGATTTATTTTCATCCATGGATGCAACATAATTTTCTATATCATGAGAGGGTATTACCAAGTCACTATACATTTGATTAGCTACAAGTTTGTTGCTGATCCAAAGAGCCAAATACTTGATTTGTCATTTCATTTGTTTATTTCGTCTATACATGCTTTGGTGGATGAATTCACATGAACCTTATGGAGGTGGCCGATATTTATTTTTCACCCTAAGAATATGACAAAACATGGCCGGTGTAGCATTCTAACATCGTCCTTAGTTTGATTGGAGAGCAAGACAAGGTACATGTTCATGGAAATTTATACGTATACTTATATTATGCTTGCATGGAGATGAAACATTATGACCGATGCCATTAAAAAAATATGTTGCATAGACTAATTCATAGAAATTGAGTGGGTTTATGCTTTGATTTAATATATATGATTTGGCCTACGATTTTTCAAGTCTATGAGAGGCCAAATCATTGTTGTTTTATTATCGACCATCGGATTTATGACATGCATAATATTGATATTAGCCTTGTCTTTCTAGTACTATGGAGATTATGTTTTGATGGTTGAATTCATAACAATGGCCAAGGTGTTGGTGTTGTTTATATATCTCCTTATGGTGCTATTTTGTGAAGCCTCATGCCACTTAAAATATTTTTTTGCACAATAATCAAAGCCGAATATGCAACGTTATTCGGTTTGGATCTTTTGGGTGTCATAGGTGCTATGTACATTGAGGCTTTCGGTGATTCATTATGAGTAGTGCAATAAATATCCAAGGGTTATCAATGTTTTGACGAATCACTTATAGTTTACCTTGAGGTATCTCTAGATATAAAATTTACCTTGGGTTGCTTTAATTTTTCTCATATATCTAGACATGAAAATTGAAGAGCAAATGAGTTGGCGCAACAAGCATTCGGCTACCATGTTGATCATTGTGTATTGCACATCTATCAATAGATGATGCTTGATCTCACCGACATAGGTAAGGCCGAACCAAAGCCCACTGCTTCGGCCACTAATGAAATTTGTATGCAGGTGAAAGAAAGGATTAGAGGGAATTCATTCTTGATTGTCTGCAAAATCCCAGCGAATGGGTGAACAATATGGTTCGGAGGATGACTTTGAAATACATATCTATGGAAATTTATCATCGGATTGTTAATGAAATTGAGAAGGTTTCGCCCAAGTTTTGCATAAGGATTGAAACAAGTAATAGCCGATATATACTTATATCCCTAAGAAGATGCAAAATGGCCGATGGAGTGTTGACATCGTCCTTAGAACCAACATGGTACAAGTTATTTTTCGGCATGCTAGCTATGCCGAAAACGGGGGGGGGGGGCATGTGTTGACGCTCAAAATTGGTACAGTCATAAAATTAGCTTAGGTTATATCAAGACTAATTCAAACTTATGATTGGAAGTCACCTTGGAATTTCTCTCTTCAAGAAGATCAAGATGGATATGAAGATGGTCTAAACCGGAGCTCAGATGCAAAAGTTATGACAAGTTCAGAGATGCTCATACTGACATCAGATTATGAAATGGACAGGAAATCAATTAAGATCGCCTCAGATGGAAAAATGTATCAACACTAAAGTTATGCGTATCATTGAAACGGTTGATTTTGATATAAAAATCGTCTTAATCCAAGGTTGTATGCAACCTGTGGAAGCAAAACATGGTCAAAAACAGAAGCTGCAGAGTCATTTCGGACCGACCGAGTTGATTTGATCAGTGAGACCGAGTTGGTCCAGAAAATTACCTGAGAGTTGGCCATGTTCACTCGGTAGGACCGAAGCAAACCAATCGGTGAGACCGAGTTGATCCAAGAAATTACAGAAGGATATAGATAGTTGGCAACGTTCACTCGGTGGGACCGAAACGAACCAATCGGTGGGACCGAGTTGATCCGGGAAATTACCAAATATCCCTGTCCGAGTTAGGTTAGGGATTTTGATGTTTTGGACGGAATTTTTAGTCCTTTTCTTGTACGGGAAGTCTACCCGCCTCATAAATAGATGAGAGGTGACGGCCGATTGAACAACACACAATTATCAATTAATCTACCACTTTTTACCTTTACTTTTATCCTCTCCCCTGTTCTTCTTCTTCCTCGTTCTTTGTTTGTTCTTCTTGTTGCAGGGTGGCGAACCTCAAGGCCCTAGGGGCGATCAGGTCGACCTAGGGCAGCCCATAGCCACCGCATGCCCTAACGGGGTCTGTTGGGGGATATAACTATTAGGTATGACCCGTCCAGGAGGGGCCGGGTTATACCTATGAGGACTCTTGAAGCCCAGGACAAGTTTGAAGTTGGCGGCTCAGTTAAGGGCCCAAAGCCCAAAGGCGACTTAAGTTCTGTAGAAATAAACCGCCATGTGTACATAACTTGTGTTGTAAGGCAAGAATAGTTAGATACCAAGCCAGACACTGTTTATGAGCCGACCGGGACTCTGTGAGCCGCTGGGCGTCGACCTCTGTATATAAAGGGACGACCCGGCGGCAGTTCAGGGCAAGTAACATCAGATCAAGAGCTAGGTCAAGTGATTTCGCTCCTTGGTAATCGAGACATAAGCAATCCCTCTCAAAACTGGATCGTAAGCATTTACCTTCTCCGTAAGGGGCCGAACCAGTATAAACCCCGTGTCCTTTTTCCCGATTAACCCCTTTAAGCTTCCTAGTTGCGATGGCTCCACGACTAAGTACTTTCACTAGGACATCTGACGTGATAATTCCACGACAGTTGGTGCCCACTGTGGGGCCAGTGCATGGTTGATTTGAGTTCTTGAAGGGCAGATTCGAAGGGCTCAAGGGATACACTCTGGGCCGGATGACCAAGAGTCGTCGCGGCAAGCTCTACATCAACGACGTAGGCTGGGGCCCCGATGCAGGTTCAATCGAGTACGGGTACCGGGTCCCCTTCAGCGGAATCTACATTTTCATTAGCAAGATTGGTGAGACGGTCCCTGAGCCGGACATCTACACCGACATCATCAAGACGACTCAGCGTGCGAGACCCACCCGGGCTCAACCTGCCGTGAAGCGTGCCTTCGTGGGATGCATCCATGGTGGAGGACTTTCTGAAGGATCTGCATCTGGCGGTGAGACGGCCATCTACTCTGATGGTGATTCGTCCACGGGTGAGACGGATTCGTTGTATTAACTGCAAGACGGCCGGCTTGGGGGCTGTTCCGATAGCAGTAGTATTTCGGACCTCCTTGAGCCGCCGAGCAGAGTTGGGATGTTCATGGCTGGCACACAACCCGTTCAGAACTCTATGGCTGCGGCAGCGATAACTTCTGGGTCAGCGGCAGCCGGGGCAGGAGGCCCTGTGCGCCTGTCGGCTCAGGTGTTGATGGATCTCATGGATAAGATGACAACTCTATTAACCGCCCTGGTCAACCTGGCGGATCAAGCTCAACATGATGTGGAAGTGGTGCAGTTAAAGCAGGATATAGCGCAGGCTAAGGAAGACCTGGCGGCGGAGGACGTCAGGATGACTACAGAGCGGGCGGCTCTGGACGCCCAAGCTCAGCGGATTTAGTCGCAGGCTTTCTAGCTCATGAGGGATCAGAACATGTCAAATGAGGTCATGAGGAGGAGGTACCAGAAGACTCAATCCCGTCTGCCTCAGGTTTATGATCCTCGAAACCTCTTCCGTACACCCGGTGCAGGTCCTAGTAACCCGCGGGAGA
Organism: Aegilops speltoides; assembly: GCA_021437245.1. NCBI lineage: Eukaryota > Viridiplantae > Streptophyta > Magnoliopsida > Poales > Poaceae > Aegilops > Aegilops speltoides. Next base: position 196,539,582 of record CM038144.1, on the reverse strand, counting down.
TAGACCGGGTTGCAACACCCGGGGTTGGAACGCCGGTTCAGCCATGTATGATGGAACCTCCTCGGATGAATACTGCTCCACCTCATTATGTAATAATGCCATAGGGTCATTATTCTAACCCTTTGGAGAACATGATTGCTGCGGCGGCACGATTGGCGACTCTCCCGGTGGAGGGCGACTCTCCAACGGCGGTTGAAACTCGAAGGGTTAGAGATCTTCTTCAGACGGCTTTGGCGCAGCAGGAGGTGTACTCGTATAGCCGAGACAAGATTCACTCAACCCCTCGTCTAAGCCGGAGCCCAAGTTATAGGAGGCATATAGATTCAGCGGCTATTTCAAGCAACGCCCGGCACCGTGACCAGCCGTGCGGGCATGACCCGGCGCATGATGGAGCTCTTAACTTCGTTGATCAGGACAGAATACGTCAAGAGGCAAAGCGGGCGGCTCAGCAGGTGGCTTAGTGGGCGGCTTACCAATCTTTTCTAGTTTATTTGGCGACTTCTATTGAGGCAGGCATGACCACTAGGACCGGATGTGTCCCTTGTCGGGTGCCGGCTCTGCGTAACGAGTGTTTGCCCAAGGATTTCAAGGGGCCTCGAAAGGTGCCTAATTACACGGCCGACTTACAGGTTGGGGCGTGGATTGAAAGCTATGAGATGGCTATGGAGCTACTGGAAGTCAGCGACGCTGCGATGGCCAAGTACTTCACCATGATGTTGGATGGGACGGCCCGCACTTGGTTGAAGGGGCTGCCGCCTAATTCCATCGGTTCATGGGTAGAGTTAAAAGCCCGGTTTATCCAAAACTTCAAAGATACATGCAAGCAGCCCATGTCAATTGTGGATTTGACTAATTGCAAGCAAGAGGAGGGCAAGTCCACGACCCATTGGGTGCGCCGGCTCAAGGCCATAATACATTCGTCTGATAAGATGGATGCCGGCTCTGCAGTCTTAATGTTGGAGAAAAATTGCTGTTTTACACCTCTGAAGATGAAGCTGGGACGGCTCAAGCACGATTGTAATGACATGGACCAGTTGATGGCGGCTCTAGTCAAATACACCGACTCTGATAGTACCAAGGGTCCCGAGTCTGATGATGAGAAGACAGGGAAGGGAAAGAAGAACGGAAACGCCAAGGGTCCTCAGCATAACCCGGCAAATCAAGGAGGTAATAATAAACGTAAGGCTGAAGGTAGCTTGGAGTTTGTGGCTAACACCAATGCGCAGGACAACAATCAATGGCGTAAGGAGAGACCACCTCCTCGGTCCGGCGGGTCAAGCCCCACGCTTGAGCAGTTGCTAAATGAGCCTTGTCCAAGACACGACACCCCATAGAAACCAGCCACTCACCTATGGAAGGACTGTACGATCATGAAGGCTTTTAAGAATTCCAACATGTTTGACGGTAATCATGGGCCAGGAGGCGGCTCAGGTGGCAGCGGCTTTCATGGCCCGGGCGGCGGGTCAAATTCCAATTTTCAGAACTCTCAGGGTAATTGATACGTCTCAAATGTATCTACTTTTCCAAACACTTTTTCCCTTGTTTTGGACTTTAACTTGCATGATTTGAGTGAAACTAACCCGGACTGATGTTTTTTTCAGCAGAATTGCCATGATGTTGTTTTATGAGTAGAAAAGAAAATTTCTCGGAATGTCCTGAAAATCCACGGAGGCACTGTTTGGAATTAATAAGAATTTCTGGGCGAAAGATATACACCATGGGGGCCACATGCTATCCATGAGATAGGGGGCGCCCCTTAGGGCGCGCCCTCCTATCTCGTGGGCCCCCTGGACCTCCACCGACCTCAACTCCAACTCCATATATTCACGTTCGGGGAGAAAAAAATTAGAGAGAATGTTTCATCGCATTTTACGACACGGAGCCGCCGCCAAGCCCTAATCTCTCTCGGGAGGGCTGATTTGGAGTCCGTTCGGGGCTCCGGAGAGGGGGATTCGTCGCCGTCGTCATCATCAACCATCTCCATCACCAATTTCATGATGCTCACCGCTGTGCGTGAGTAACTCCATCGTAGGCTTGCTGGAAGGTGATGGGTTGGATGAGATTTACCATGTAATCAAGTTAATTTTGTTAGGGTTTGATCCCTAGTATCCACTATGTTCTGAGATTGATGTTGCTATGACTTTGCTATGCTTAATGCTTGTCACTAGGGCCCGAGTGCCATGATTTCAGATCTGAACCTATTATGTTTTCATGAATATATGTGTGTTCTTGATCCTATCTTGCAAGTCTATAGTCACCTATTATGTGTTATGATCCGACAACCCCGAAGTGACAATAATCGGGATACTTCTCGGTGATGACCGTAGTTTGAGGAGTTCATGTATTCACTATGTGCTAATGCTTTGTTCGGTTCTCTATTAAAAGGAGGCCTTAATATCCCTTAGTTTCGCTAGGACCCGCTTCCACGGGAGGGTAGGACAAAAGATGTCATGCAAGTTCTTTTCCATAAGCACGTATGACTATTTACTGAATACATGCCTACATTACATTGATGAACTGGAGCTAGTTACATGTCACCCTATGTTATAGCTATTACATGAGGAATCGCATCCGCATAATTATCCATCATCGATCCATTGCCTATGAGATTTTCACATATTGTTCTTCGCTTATTTACTTTTCCGTTGCTACTGTTACAACTACTACAAAAACCCAAAACATTTATCTTTACTTTTGCTACCGTTACCTTTATTATCATACTACTTTGCTACTAAATACTTTGCTGCAGATACTAAGTTATCTAGGTGTGGTTGAATTGACAACTCAACTACTAATAGTCAAGAATATTCTTTGGCTCCCCTTGTGTCAAATCAATAAATTTGGGTTGAATACTTTACCCTCGAAAGCTGTTGCGATCCCCTACACTTGTGGGTTATCAAGACTAATTTCTGGCGCCGTTGCCGTGGAGCATAGCTCTATTCCCTGAGTCACTTGGGATTTATATCTGTTGATTACTATGAAGAACTTGAAAGACGATCGAACTACTATTTTGCCCTCAACTACAAGGGGGGGGGGGGTAAGGAACTGTCATCTAGCTCTGCACTAGATTCTCCTTCTGTTATTAGTAGGCTTGCGACACCTAAACCTGCTACTGCTATGAATTCTAATATGTCGCATGTTATTGATGATGCCACTTCTGCTATGCAAGATGAAACTACTTCTGTACGTGATACTACTTTGCCATTAGGTGAATTTCTTGATGAACAACTTGCTAGAGTTAGGGGGAATGAAAATATTGAAGAACCTATTATTGATGATAGTGATGATGAGGTTCTCCCAATGATTATGTATTGCCTGTTGTTCCTAAGGGTTATGTTATGAATGAAGAAGCTGCTAGGGAAATATTTGCTTGCAATGATAGATATGATCTTAAGAAATTATTAGCTAAATGGAAGCAGCATTCTCTTAATGCTAGAATGAAACCCGATCCTGCTTTTGCTACTTCACCTATCTGTGTTACTGATAAGGATTATGAATTTTCTGTTGATCCTGAAATTATTACTTTAGTTGAATCTGATCCTTTTTATGGCCTTGAATCTGAAACTGTCATGGCACATCTTACCAAGTTGAATGATATAGCCACCCTGTTTACTCATGATGAGAAGTCTCGCTATTTTTATATCCTTAAGATATTTCCGTTCTCATTAAAGGGTGATGCTAAGACTTGGTATAATTCTCTTGCTCCTGGTTGTGTGCGTAGTCCCCAGGATATGATTTATTACTTCTCTGCTAAATATTTCCCTGCTCATAAGAAACAAGCTGCCTTGCGGGAAATATATAATTTTGTGCAAATCAAAGAAGAGAGTCTCCCACAAGCTTGGTGGAGGCTTCTCCGGTTACTTAATGCTTTGCCTGATCATCCTCTTAAGAAAAATCAAATACTTGATATCTTTTATAATGGACTAACCAATGCTTCCAAGGACTACTTGGATAGTTGTGCTGGTTGTGTTTTCAGGGAAAGAACAGTGGACGAAGCTGAAATATTATTGAATAATATGTTGACTAATGAAAATAATTGGACTCTTCCTGAGCCAATTCCTGAAGTAATTCCTGAACCAACTGAGCCAACTCCTGAGCCTATTCCTAAACCCACTCCGAAGAAGAGAGGTGTTTTATTTCTAAGTCCTGAAGATATGCAAGAGGCAAAGAAATCAATGAAAGAAAAAGTTATTAAAGCTGAAGATGTTAAGAATTTACCTCCTATTGAAGAAATACATGGTCTTAATATACCGCCTGAAGAACCACATTGTTATGATAACCCGACACAGGTAGTAAAGGTAAATTCTCTCTATAGATATGATAAAGTTGAAATCCCCTATACTAAATTTCATAGCCCATGCTTAGATGAATTTGATGACTTTATGGCTAGACAAGAAAGTTTTAATGCTTATGTTGGTAGGGAGTGAAAAACTAATGCTTTCGAGATAGGACGCGTAAGCGATAATCTGGCTAGAGTTAAAGATGAACTTCACCTCGTTAGCAAATATGCTTCTATGGTTGCTACTCAAGCTGAGCAAGTACTTAAAGCTCAAAATGATTTGCTTGATGAATTAAATAATAAAAATGACTTTGCTATTAGAGTGGCTACTAGAACTGGTAGAATGACTCAGGAACCTTTGTATCCTGAAGGCCACCCTAAGAGAATCGAGCAAGATTCTCAGAGAAATAATTTAGAGGCACCTAGTTCTTCTAAAAAGAAGACAAAGAAAAACGATAGAACTTTGCATGCTTCTAGTGAACCTACTATAGACACACCTGAGAATCCCAATGGTATTTCTATTTCTGATGCTGAAACTCAATCAGGTGATGAACATGAACCCAGTGATAATGCTAATGATAATGTTCAGGTTGATGCTCAACCTAGCAAAAACAATGATGTTGAGATTGAACCTGCTGTTGATCTGGATAACCCACAATCAAAGAATCAATGTTATGATAAGAGAGATTTTGTTGCTAGGAAGCACGGTAAAGAAAGAGAACCATGGGTTCAGAAACCCATGCCCTTTCCTCCTAAACCATCCAAGTCAAAGGATGATGAGGATTTTGAGCGCTTTGCTGAAATGATTAGACCTATCTTCTTACGTATGCGCTTAACTGATATGTTGAAAGTAAATCCTTATGTTAAGTATATGAAGGATATCATTACGAATAAAAGAAAGATACTAGAAGCTGAAATTTCCACCATGCTTGCCAGTTACACTTTTAAGGGTGGAATACCAAAGAAACTTGGAGATTCGGGTGTACCAACTATACCATGTTCCATTAAAAGAAATTATGTTAGAACTGCTTTATGTGATCTTGGAGCCGGTGTTAGTGTTATGCCTCTCTCTTTATATCGTAGACTTGAATTGAATAAGTTGACACCTACTAAAATATCTTTGCAAATGGTTGATAAATCAACTGCTATACCTGTCGGTATTTGTGAGGATGTGCCTGTTGTGGTTGCAAATGTCACTATCCTAACGGACTTTGTTATTCTTGATATTCCCGAGGACGATATTATGTCTATTATCCTTGGTAGACCTTTTCTTAATACTGCAGGGGCTGTTATTGATTGCAACAAAGACAATGTCACTTTTCATGTTAATGGTAATGAGCATACGGTACACTTCCCGAGGAAACAATCTCAAGTTCATAGCATTAATTCTATTGGACAAGTTCCAACTATTATTATTGGAGGTTTCGAATTTCCTCTCCCTACTGTCAAGAAAAAGTATGATATTCTTATTATTGGGGATTTTCATATCCCGTTGAGGTAACTTAGTGTTATTCGAAATTTCTCCGGTTCCGTGTTATTCGGAATGAGTTTGTTAACAAGACTTGATCAACCTTGTTAGTGGATTCATTTTGATGATCATGAGATGGAAAAAACTAGAAGGCACAACCTTCTGTACCCTCCTTTTACTTTCTGTTATTTAGAATAAATAAAGAAAAAATAGTATTATCTGTCTATTTTCTGAATTATCCGCGCAATAAAAAATAGTCCGAAAATAAAAGTGCTCCAAATGCCCTGCAAATTTAGTATGATTTTTTTGGGATGTCTGAGGATTTTAGGCACTAAAAACACTGTAGGAGGGGCAAGCACCAGGCCATGAGAGTGGAGGGCGCCACCCCTATAGGTCACGCCTCCCTATAGGTCGCGCCCCTGGTGCCCCCCTCCACTTATGCCAGCACCCACACACTTCATCTTCTACCCAAAAAAATCCCCATCCAGCTCAAGCACGAGTTCTAGCTCGTTTTGCTGCGATTTTTGATCTTCTTGCTCAAAGCTCCATTCACAAAACTGCTTTGGGAGATTGTTGCTTGGTATGTGACTCCTTTATTGGTCCAATTAGTTTTTGTTCTAGTGCTTTATTCATTGCAAATTTTTGCTGCATAGGTGACCATGTTCTTGAGCTTGCATGTTAAAATTTTGAGGTCCCAAGCAATTCCAATGCATGATATAGGCTCTAGGCACTTGTAGGAGTAGTTGCTATCAATCTTGTTTAGTTTTATTCACTTTTATTTTGAAGTTACTAAAATTTCAGAAATTTTCTGAAAAAGATTATGCTTAGAAGAATGTACCAAGGTGGTTCCTCGGCAAAGAAAGGGCCAAGGATTGCTATACGCGAGAAAGATGTTGAATTGCCGAGGGATGCGAATGTACGGGCTTGTGAGTGGCCATCCAATGATTTTATGGTCGAAGCAGGCTTCAAGGAGGAATTTGACGCGTATGTGCATAATGCCGAGCTGGAGGACTTCTTACCAGATAAGTGTCCCCAGTACTATCAATTGACTGATTCCTTTGTGCGGAGTTTCCAATATATCTATGCGCGTAATTCTCCTAGTGTCATGTTTGATATTTATGATACATCTTATACCATGGATTTAGAGGATTTCACAACTGCTTGCAAACTCCCGTAGTGGGGTAATATTAATGATCCTCGCAAATCTGAATTTAGAGATTTTCTTGCTAGTATTAATGTGGGAGAATCTAGGGACATAGCACAAGCCACCATAGGGAGCATTCATTTTCCTGCTATACATTATTTTGCTCTCTTCATTGGTAGATGCATTAACGGTAAAGACGAAGCATGTCACATGTGTGTCCCTGATCTGTGTGTCCTCAAGAGTGTTGTTTCAGGTTATAAAGGTTATAACTTGGGGGCAATAGTTGCACGTAGGTTGCAGAATAATAGTAGAAAGGGAGATTTATTTGGAGGAATTTATGCAACCCGTGTGGCTAATTATCTTAATATAGCACCACGAGAGGGGATATGATTTTACCTCCTGTTTATTTGGATAAATAAGCTATGTTTAATCAGAATTTTCTCGAGAGGAATGAACAATTCCTCCATTATCGACTAATCTATGATAGACGCAACGTCGTCCCTGTTACTCTTCCTGCTCCCTACCTTTTTGATTATCAGGCAAAAGGAAGATATGTTGTCACCAGGGAAGAAGCAGCTGAATACGAGAGGGGAATGGAGGCAGCTTGCCAACACGCTGCTGCTCGGGAGGTGGTTGTGTCTGCATCTCAGTACAACCCCAGTTTCACTTATGGATATCAGCCAGGTGGTCCTTGGTACTAGACCAACTTAGGCCAAAAGCCTAAGCTTGGGGGAGTACGTATTTCTCACCGACTTTACATTCATGTACACTCACTAGTTGTCGGTGCTCATACTCTTTCATTGTATTATCCATGCTAGTTTAAATTTCTTTTTCTAGTTTTCTTCTTGTGTGATTGATAAACCTTAAGAAAAACCAAAAAAACTAGTTAGTTTAATTTCCTTGCTTGTACTAGAATTAAAATGAAAACCCAAAAAGATTTCTAGTTCTTCTTCTTACTTGTTGGGAGCTTGCTCGTGTAAATAGTTTTATTTTCTTTTCTTTCTTTTAGGGGTCGATAAGACTATATTGAAAATGCTTAGTGGCTCTTATATGCATGATTGTTTATTTAACTTAGAGCCCATATTACCCTGTCTTCTCTCTTGAGTTGAATGCTTGCAGATTCCAGCTTAGTCCAATGCACGTGCACTCTTACTATTATACACATCGTTCGATCGTGCAAGTGAAAGGCAATAATGACGATATATGATGAACTTATTGGGATGAGAAAAGATGGTATGAACTCGACCTCTCTTGTTTTTGTAAATGTGATGATTCATCGTTTCTGAGTCAACTATTATGAAGTAAACATATTTGCAATGACATTTAGAGATTATAGTTGCTTGTGCCATTCTTGATTAGCTATGAGTTATAATGGTTTACCTTGCGTGCCAACATGCTATTAGAATGATTATGATGTGATATGATGGGATGGTATCCTCCTTTGAATGAATTGAGTGACTCGACTTGGCACATGTTCATGCATGTAGTTGAATCAAATCAACATAGCCTTCATGATATTTATGTTCATGGTGGATTATATCCTACTCATGCTTGTATTCGGTGTGAGTTAATTTTAATGCATGTTTATGACTGTTGTCGCTCTCTCAGTTGGTCGCTTCCCAGTCTTTTGCTAGCCTTCACGTGTACTAAGAGGGAATACTGCTTGTGCATCCAAACTCCTTAAACCCCAAAGTTGTTCCATATGAGTCCACTAAATCTTCCTATAAGCGGTATTTACCTGCCGTTCCAAGTAAATTTGTATGTGCCAAACTCTAAACCTTCAAATTAAATTCTGTTTTGTATGCTTGAGCAACTCATGTTACAACTAGGGCTGCCTATATCTTCCATGCTAGGTGGGTTATTCTCAAGAGGAGTGGACTCCGCTCCTCATTCACAAGAAAGGGCCGGTAACCGGGATGCCCAGTCCCATGATCTAAAAAGATCAAAGCAAATAAAAATAATTAAACAAAACTCCCCCGGGGTTGTTGTATGTTGGAGGCACTCATTGTTTCGAGCAAGCCATGGATTGATGCTTGTTGGTGGTTGGGGGAGTATAAACCTTTGCCATTCTGTTTGGGAACTGCCTATAATGCATTTAGTATGGAAGATACAACCATCTCATAGTTGTTGCGTTGACAGCGAAAGTATGCCGCTCAAAATGTTATTCAATCTCTATTTTAAAATCGAGCTCTGGCACCTCTACAAATCCCTGCTTCCCTCTGCGAAGGGCCTATCTATTTACTTTTATGTTGAGTCATCACCCTTCTTATTAAAAGCACCCACTGTAGAGCACACTGTCATTTGCATTCACTACTATTGGTTTATATTGTGTATGACTTGACTGGATCTCTTTTACCATGAATGACAATGTTTAGTCAGTCCTTGATCTTTAAAGGTGCTCTGCATTTATGTTTTGCGGTCTCAGAAAGGGCTAGCGAGATACCATTTTGTTATATCATGTTTGATTATTTTGAGAAAGTGTTGTCATCCGAGTATTATTATTATGGCTCGCTAGCTGATTATGCTATTGATATGAGTAATTGCGAGACCTACGTGTTATTGTGAGTATGGTTAGTTCATAATATTTGCTGAAACTTGAATGTTGGCTTTTCATGTTACAACAACTAGAGCAAACAGAGTTTGTAAAAGTTTTTCTTTATCACTTTCAGTTTATCAACTGAATTGCTTCAGGACAAGCAAAGGTTTAAGCTTGGGGGAGTTGATACGTCTCCAACGTATCTACTTTTCCAAACACTTTTGCCCTTGTTTTGGACTCTAACTTGCATGATTTGAATGAAACTAACCCGAACTGACGCTGTTTTCAGCAGAACTGCCATGATGTTGTTTTATGTGTAGAAAAGAAAAGTCCTCGGAATGTCTTGAAAATCCACGGAGGCACTTTTTGGAATTAATAAGAATTTCTGGGCGAAAGATATACACCAGGGGGCCCACAGGCTATCCATGAGACAGGGGGGCGCGCCCTGCTAGGGCGCGCTCTCCTATCTCGTGGGCCCCCTGGACCTCCACCGACCTCAACTCCAACTCCATATATTCACGTTCGCGGAGAAAAAATTAGAGAGAAAGTTTCATCCCATTTTACGACACGGAGCCGCCGCCAAGCCCTAATCTCTCTCGGGAGGGCTGATCTGGAGTCCGTTCGGGGCTCCGGAGAGGGGGATTCGTCGCCGTCGTCATCATCAACCATCCTCCATCACCAATTTCATGATGCTCACCACCGTGCGTGAGTAATTCCATTGTAGGCTTGCTGGATGGTGATGGGTTGGATGAGATTTACCATGTAATCAAGTTAGTTTTGTTAGGATTTGATCCCTAGTATCCACTATGTTCTGAGATTGATGTTGCTATGACTTTGCTATGCTTAATGCTTGTCACTAGGGCCCGAGTGCCATGATTTTAGATCTGAACCTATTATGTTTTCATGAATATATGTGTGTTCTTGATCCTATCTTGCAAGTCTATAGTCACCTATTATGTGTTATGATCCGACAACTCCGAAGTGACAATAATAGGGATACTTCTCGGTGATGACCATAGTTTGAGGAGTTCATGTATTCACTATGTGCTAATGCTTTGTTCTGGTTCTCTATTAAAAGGAGGCCTTAATATCCCTTAGTTTCCGCTAGGACCCCGCTTCCACGGGAGGGTAAGACAAAAGATGTCATGCAAGTTCTTTTCCATAAGCACGTATGAATATTTACGGAATACATGCCTACATTACATTGATGAACTGGAGCTAGTTCTCTGTCACCCTATGTTATAGCTATTACCTGAGGAATCGCATCCGGCATAATTATCCATCACTGATCCATTGCCTACGAGCTTTTCACATATTGTTCTTCGCTTATTTACTTTCCTGTTGCTACTGTTACAACTACTACAAAAACCCAAAAACATTTATCTTTACTTTTGCTACCGTTACCTTTATTATCATACTACTTTGCTACTAAATACTTTGCTGCAGATACTAAGTTATCCAGGTGTGGTTGAATTGACAACTCAACTGCTAATACTCAAGAATATTCTTTGGCTCCCCTTGTGTCGAATCAATAAATTTGGGTTGAATACTTTACCCTCGAAAGTTGTTGCGATCCCCTACACTTATGGGTTATCAGTAATCAAGGTGGTTATAATTAGCAATCTGGCTAGGGTGGTCAGCATCAGCAGCACCATGGATATCAGAGTAATCTGAAGCAGCTAAACCATGGACAATATCATGTGTTTACCACCAGTTTGTGTAAACGGGACCAGAAGCTTCATAAGAGGGCTGTGAACCACTGTTGAACCGGTAGTTCCTTGTTATTTGAGATGGTCTGAGCAGCCTATTCTATGGAGTAGGGAAGATCACCCTCTCCGGGTTGACAATCCGGATCACTTGGCCTTGGTGGTGGCACCTCAGGTTGGTGGATACAAGTTCGCTAAGGTTCTCATGGATGGAGGCAGTAGCATCAATATCCTCTATTATGAGACTTTTCGTCGCATGGGGTTGACTGATAAAAATCTCAAGACTTCCAAAACTGTTTTTCATGGAGTGGTCCCTGGTAAGTCGGTGTACCCAGTGGGTAAGATTTAACTGGAAGTGGCCTTTGGAGATGAGCATGATTCTAGGGCTGGGAAGTTAACTTTTGAGGTGGTCAAAATCAAGAGCTCGTACCACGCCCTGTTTGAACGGCCGTCTTATGCCAAGTGCATGGCAGGGCCATGTTATGTTTATCTGCAGCTCAAGATGCTGGGTCATAAGGGCACCATCATAGTGCATGGGAGTCGGAAGATAGCCTTGGAATGTGAAGAATGCGATGCTGCTTACGCTGAATCTATTTGTGCAACAGAGGAGTTGAAGTTCTACAAGGACAATGTTGACCCGCGGACATGACATCTTTGAAGAAGCCAACCACAGAGCATGAGCCGGTAATGAAGTTGAAGTCGGCCGATGACACCAAGCTTGTTGGTTTTGTTCCAGGCGATTCATCTAAGAAGTTCAGTATCAGTGCCAATCTGGATCCCAAATAGGAAAGCGCGCTCATCGAGTTCATCCGTGAGAACCGGGACATCTTTACATGGAAGCCTTCTAACATGCCGGGAGTACCAAGAGAACTCGCTGAGTACACTCTAAATATTGATCCAAAATTTAAGCCGGTCAAGCAGTTTCTTCGGCGGTTCAATGAAGAGAGGCGTAAGGCCATTGGTGAGGAAGTGGCCCGGCTCTTGGCGGCCGGGTTCATTATTGAAGTTTTTCATCCAGAGTGGTTGGCTAACCTGGTGCTGGTGCTTAAGAAGAACGGCACTTGGCATATGTGTGTGGATTACACGGAGTTAAACAAAGCATGTCCAGCTGATCCCTTCGCTCTCCCTCGTATTGATCAAATCATTGATGCTACGGCGGGTTGTGAGCGTTTGAGCTTTTTGGATGCTTATTCTGGTTATCATCAGATCAAGATGGCAGTTAAGGACCAGGAGAAGACGGCTTTTATTACTCCATTTGGAGCCTTCTGCTATGTGTCTATGCCTTTTGGGCTTAAGAGTGCCCAGGTGACTTATCAGCGATGTGTGCAGAACTGTCTTCACAATCAGATTCGGCGTAATGTTCATGCTTATGTGGACGACATTGTGGTAAAGTCTAGAGAGAAGGAGGATAGATGATTTGAAGGAAACCTTTGATAATCTCCGGGTCTACAAGATGATGCTTAACCTGGTCAAGTGTGTTTTGGGTGTGCCTGCAGGCAAGCTTTTGGGTTTTCTGGTTTCTAACAGAGGCATTGAGGCTAACCCGAAGAAGATCAAGGCAATCACTTCTTTGGCTAAACCGGTGTGTATCAATGATGTTCAGCGTTTGGCGGGTTGTATTGCCACTTTAAGCCGGTTCATAAGCCGGTTAGGTGAGAAGGCCATACCGCTGTATCAAATGATATGAAGAAGACAGATGACTTCGTCTGGAGTGATGCTGCTAACGCTGCCCTCGAAGATTTGAAGAGACAGCTAGTTGAGTCGCCAGTCCTTTCTGCTCCCATTGATAATAAGCCATTATTGTTATATGTGGCTGCTAACACACGTGCCGTCAGTGTAGCCATTGTGGTGGAGCGCAAGGAGGCTGGCACGGAGCATCCGGTTCAACGTTCGGTTTATTACATTAGCGAGGTGCTTATTGAATCCAAGTAAAGGTATCCACATTGGCATAAGCTCGTGTATGGGGTGTTTATGGCAAGCCGGCAGCTTAAGCAATATTTTCTGGGTCATCCCATCACTGTGGTCAGTTCTGCTCCTTTTGGGGATATCATCCAAAACAGAGAGGCCACAGGACGAGTCGCCAAGTGGGCCACTGAACTTGGGCCTCATGGTTTAAAATATGTGCACGCACTGCTATCAAGTTTCAAGCACTGGTGGACTTCATCAACGATCGGACAGAGCTGCAGATGCCTGAAGAGAAGTCGAACAACACATATTGGACTATTCACTTTGATGGATCTAGGCAATTGGAGGGCTCGGGGGCTGGAGTTGTTTTAGCTTCCCCTCGAGGTGACAAATTTTGTTATGTGCTAAGGTTGATGTTTCCCTGTACTAATAATGCAGCTGAGTATGAGGCCTTGCTCCATGGTCTTCGGATGGCTAAGGAGATGAGCTTAAGTCGGGTAAGGTGCTTTGGCGACTCAGATTTGGTGGCTTAACAAGTATCAGGAAAGTGGGATTCCAAGGATCCTCTCATGGCGGCTTATCACTGTGAAGTTGATGCCATTGCTGGACATTTCAAGGGTTACCAAGTGGAGCACATTGACCACAGAAAGAACAAGGCGGCTGATGCCTTAAGCCGGCTGGGGTCTCAGCGTAAGCCGGTGCCACCTAATACTTTCTTGGATATTCTGCATAACCCTTCTGTCAAGTTGCCTACAAAGGAAGACGTGGCTGTTCCTGACACGGAAGCACAATTGGTGGCGGCTCTTCACGTCATCCCAGATTGGACAGTGCCATACTTGGCTTACATGACCCGGGGTGAGTTGCCTAAGGATGAAACCTTGGCTAGGCAGATAACCCGGCGGTCTAAGTCAATGACAATTGCCAATGGCAAGTTGCATCATCGCAATGTCATTGGGGCGTTTCAGCGTTGTGTTTCTCCTGAGGAAGGTCAAGAAATTCTTCGTGAGATTAATGAAGGGGATTGTGGCCATCATGTCACGCCAATATGCAACCCTATCCAAAAGGAACTCGAAGGTCCCACCAAGGATAGACCCGCATATTGAAACGCTTTTGCAAGGTGGATATCATTACATCGACATTACATAATAGGTAGGGATACATACATACGGCATACAATGCCACACGAATACCACATCATCTTAAGAGAACCATCCGGCTATGGATGAAACACAAACAGAAACTCAAACGACATCCACCCTGCTAGCCCAGGCTGCCGACCTGGAACCTAACCCCTAATTGAAGAAAAAGTAGAAGAAGAACTCCAAGACAAGCAATCATCGCTCTCGCGTCAAGATCACCGCATAACCTGTACCTGCAACTGTTGTTGTAGTAATCTGTGAGCCACGAGGACTCAGTAATCCCATTACCATGGGTATCAAGACTAGCAAAGGTTAATGGGAAAGGAAGGGGTAAAGTGGTGAGGTTGCAGCAGCGACTAAGCAAGTATGGTGGCTAACATACGCAAATGAGAGCGAGAAGAAGAGCAAAGGAACGGTCGTGAAGCTAGCTATGATCAAGAGGTGATCCTGAACTCCTACTAACGTCAAACATAACCCAAAACCGTGTTCACTTCCCGGACTCCGCAGAAAAGAGACCATCACGGCTACACACACGGTCGATGCGTTTTAATTCGGATCTGGTGTCAAGTTATCTACAACCGGACATTAACAAATTCCCATCTGCCACATAACCGCGGGCATGACTTTCGAAAGATAATACACTCCAAGGGTGTCCCAACTTAGCCCATGATAAGCTGTCGCGATCACCGAAGGATATTCCTTCTCCCAGGAAGACCCGATCAGTCTCGGAATCCCGGTTTACAAGACATTTCAACAATGGTAAAACAAGACCAGCAAAGCCGCCCGGATGTGCCGACAAATCCCGATAGGAGCTGCACATATCTCATTCTCAGGGCACACCGGATGAGCAGACGTCGGGTTGGCATAGACCTGGTTGCCCGAGGGCGCGGACATCGCTTCAGTTCGGACCAGCACTTGAGAAGCAACGGCCGGGGGCTAAAATAAAGATGACCCTCGGGTTGGCCGACCCAAGGGAACGGTATAGGTGGTGGTGAAGCAAATGGTAAAACCAAGGTTGGGCCTTGCTGGAGGAGTTTTATTCAAAGCAAACTGTCAAGGGGGTCCCATAAATCACCCAACCGCGTAAGGAACGCAAAATCCGGGAACATAACACCGGAATGACGGAAACTAGGGCGGCAAGAGTGGAACAAAACACCAGGCATAAGACCGAGCCTTCCACCCTTTACCAAGTATATAGATGCATTAATTAAATAAGAGATATTGTGATATCCCAACATAATCCTGTCCACCATGGAGCAATCTTCAACTTCACCTGCAACTAACAATGCTATAAGAGGGGCTGAGCAAAGTGGTAACATAGCCAAGCAACGGTTCGCTAGGAAGGGTGAAAAGGTTAGAGGCTGACATGGCAAATTGGGAGGCTTGAAGAGCAAAAGATAGGTAGCGCAGCAAAGCGATAGAACGAAGCAACAATCATAGCAATGATAGTAGTGAGTCCAGGGTAGCGGTCATCTTGCCTGAAATCCCGCTAGGAAGAAGAACGAGTCCATGAAGAAGATGAAGCCACGAAGACGAACCAAGCGTAGACGGACGAATCCTCACGATCGCAACGAAACATGAACTAATGAGAAGAAGTACAACCGGAAAGAAGCAAACAACATAGTAAACACACAAGCATAACCATGACATGATGCACAATCAAGTATGATGCATGTCCGGTTTAATGAGTCATGGCATGGCAAAGTGCAACAAACAATACTACAATTTAAGTGGAGCTCAATATGCAATGAGTTGCATATTGACGAAACACCACAACAATTATTTAGTTCATCTCGTTTAAACTACTCAACAATATTAAATGTTGTTAAACATGGCATGAGGTGAAGCACAATAAAACTACCTATCTAGGCAAGTTTAAATGAGGCCGGAACAACAAACAACAATTCCGGAAAATCCCCATATGCAAATTATGAATTTGGTACTGTTCTACCCTAAACCATATTTTAGAGTTGTTAAACATGCAAGATGAGTGCACCAAGTTAATCTATGCATTTTTCTAGCCCATTTACATATAAAGAACATTTAAAACCAAGCTACGGTTTTTAAGTTATGGAATAAACCATTTCAACATGGCATTTATCCAAAATTAATGCAAACAGCACATTTAAACATTTTTAAAATGGATGAAAGTGGCATATTGTGAAAGTTCATGAAAAACTGAGCAAGATGTATATATGACATGTTTCATTTGGATGCATGGATCTGTAGTTATTAACATTGCAAAACAGTGGCAGTAATGTAATTATGCATGCGCTTGGAAAATACTAAAACCACAGACAAGGAAAAACAAACTACGCGAGCCGAATGCAAGACTGTGCAGCGGCCCAGGAGGAGATTTGGCCCAGCGGCTGAGTGTGTGTGCAGAAAAATAAAAGAAACAGAGCAAAAAACTAGGGCTGCTGGGACTCTGTAACGTACGAGAGAGAAGGGGATCGGAGGGGGATGAGGAACTCGCGAGGGAGAGACTTGGGGAGGAGGAAGAACTTTCCTTACAGAGGAAGGATTAGGGGAGAGTTTGAATCAGTCATCACACATGCCTCCGACCAGCCACAGGCGGCCAGCTATATACTCACGCGACGAACATACGCCTACGCTCGACAGGGTCCCACCCGCAGGATGCCAAGTCACACATGCCAAGTGGCCAGGTGTGACATTCTCCTCCCCTTAAGTTGGAGCTTCCTCTTGCGAGCTTGAACCTGCTTCCTCCCAAATAGCTGCCTCGGGAAACCGCTGCCGCAGAACTTCATAATCCTCTCATGTGGTAGCCGCCGGCGAGCCCTCGTCCCACTGCACCTTGACTTGGACGATGGCCGCGTTCCCTCATTTCATCATGCGGCGTTCCAGCAGTTGCGTTGGCTCTGCCGACGACACAGACAGATCTGGTACGCGCGGCAGCTCCTCGTACACCGGCGTATAGTCTGGCGTGAATGGCTTGAGCTGGGACACGTGAAAGACCGGGTGTACCTGACTGTCGGGCGGCAGAGCAAGCTTGTACGCCATGAGACCGATCTTCTCGAGGATAGTGTACTGCCCGAAGAACTTGAAGGCGAGCTTGGCACAGGGCCGGCTGACGACCGAGCGCTGCGCGTAAGGCTGCAGTTTCAGCAGCACCCGCTCGCCGACCTGGAATTGACGTTCCGTGCGGTTGCGATCTGCTTGTTTCTTGAACCTGTGCTGAGCACGCTCAAGTTGGGCGCGGATCTGCTCCGTGTGTGCTGCCCAGCCCATGTCCTCGCCGGCGTGCTCGTCCGCTGGCCAGGCCGGCATTGCTCCCAGGTTGGCCTCACGGCCGTAAAGCACCTTGAAGGGTGTGCAGTTGAGCGATGCATGGAAGGTGGAGTTGTACCAGAATTCCGCCATGGGCAGCCAGCGACGCCACTGTCGCGGCGCGTCGTGCACCGTGCACCGGAGGTACATCTCCATGCACTGGTTCACGCGCTCGCTCTGGCCATCGGTCTGCAGGTGGTACGCAGTAGAGTAGAGCAGTTTGGTGCCTGCTCCTGCGAAAAGCTTCTTCCAGAGGTTGCTGGGGAATACCTTGTCGCGGTCAGAGACGATCGACGCAGGGATGCCGTGGAGCTTGACGACATTGTCCCAGAAGGCCTTTGCCACTTGTGGTGCATGAAACGGGTGGCGCAGGGGGATGAAGTGGGCGAATTTGGTGAACCGATCCACCACCACCATGATCGTGTCTGCACCATCTGACACCGGCAGCCCTTCCACGAAATCCATCATGAGATCTTCCCATGGCGCCGTTGGTACTGGAAGTGGAGCTAGGAGCCCCGCTTGCTTGCAGTGCTCATGCTTCGGCTGCTGACAGACCGTGCACTGCTGCATGAAGTCCTCGACATCGCGCTTCAGGCCACGCCACACGAAATGCTTGCGCACTCGTTGGTATGTCGCCATGGTGCCGGAGTGGCCTCCTACCACGCTGTTGTGGAGCGCGGCGATGAGCTTGGTGTGGAGCGCGGCGTTGGCGCCTATCCACAGACGACCGTGGCGACGAATCACACCGCGATGTAGCTCGTAGCCGTCCTTATCCGGGCTGGCCAAGGTGAGCTTCTGAAGGCGATCTTGTGCATCCTGATCCGTGGAGTAGGAGTTGAGTACTTCCTGAAGCCAGGCCGGCTGACACGTCGAGAGCGCGGCCAGATCGAGTTGCTTGCCAACGCGTGACAGGGCATCAGCCGCGCCATTGTCCAGCCCTCTCTTGTACTGGAACTTGAATTGTAAGCTCACCAGTTTTGCCATGGCCTTGCGTTGAAGCTCTGTCTCCAGGTGCTGCTCGCCCAAGTTGCACAGGGACTTGTGGTCAGTGAGGATGGCGAAGGGGCCGCGCTGCAGGTACGGGCGCCATTTGTCGATCGCCATCATCACTGCCAGAAACTCCTTCTCGTATGTTGACAGCTGCTGGTTGTGCACCCCCAGGGCCTTGCTGAAGTATGCGACTAGGTGGCCTTCCTGCACAAGCACGGCGCCCACGCCAGTGTCACACGCGTACGTTTCGATCGAGAATGGTTTGTCGAAATCGGGGAGCGCGAGCACGGGCGTGGTGACCATCGCCGTCTTGAGCCGCTCGAATGCCGCTTGAGTGTGCGCCGTCCAAGTGAAGCCTTTCTTGGTCAGTAGCTGCGTCAGTGGCTTAGCGATGATGCTGTAATGCGGCACAAATTTTCTGTAGTAGCCGGTGAGGCCCAGAAACCCGCGCAGCTCGGTGGCGTTTGTCGGAGTAGGCCACTGCTCCATCGCGCTCGTTTTCTCCTTGTCCGTGGCCACTCCCTCCTTGGAGATCACGTGGCCGAGGTAGTCGATGTGATCGGCGGCGAATGTGCACTTGGATTCCTTGACGTAGAGCTGGTGTGCGCGAAGGAGCTCGAAGACGAGGCGTAGGTGTTCGAGATGCTCCTCCATGATGTCACTGAAGACGAGGATGTCATCCAAAAAGATTATCACAAATTTGCACACGTACTTACCGAAGAATGGCGTTCATCAGGCACTGGAATGTGGCCGGAGCGTTCGTGAGGCCGAACGGCATGACCCTGAACTGGAACTGGCCGTGGTGCGTTTTGAACGCCGTCTTGTGCTCGTCCTCTTTGCGCATTCTAATCTGATGGTAGCCGGCGCGCAAGTCAAGTTTGGAGAAGACCGCGGCACCAGCTAACTCATCGAGCAGCTCATCGATGATGGGGAGGGGAAATTTGTTCTTGATTGTCGCATCGTTCAGACGGCGGTAGTCGACGCAGAACCGCCAGGTGCCATCCTTCTTCTTGACCAGGAGCAC
Organism: Aegilops speltoides; assembly: GCA_021437245.1. Taxonomy (NCBI): domain Eukaryota; kingdom Viridiplantae; phylum Streptophyta; class Magnoliopsida; order Poales; family Poaceae; genus Aegilops; species Aegilops speltoides. The sequence goes on along the minus strand of CM038144.1, from coordinate 196,520,103 downwards.
CAGTGCAGCGTACGGGCTCACACTGTGCGTGATCAGACCGGCGTCGAGCATTTCCTTGACCTGGCGCTCGATCTCGTCCTTCTGGAGCGGAGAGTAGCGGTACGGGCGTGTGTTCGCTGGGGCCGCGCCCTCGACCAGTGTGACGGCGTGGTCATACTGGCGGTGCGGAGGGAGCCCTTGCGGTGCGCGAACACGTCGGCGAACTTGTCCAACAGATCAGCGAGCGGCGTCTAGCTGGCGCACTTACGCCGTGGAGGCGCGGCGCGCCCGCAAATGTCCACCATGGCTAGTGCCCACATGTCGTTGCCCGCGATCATCTTGCGCAGCTCGTCAGGTTTGATCGCCTTGAGAGTGGTGGACGCCTTCGTGGGCACGCCCCGCAGCGTGACCTCTTTGTTGTTGTGGGTGAACTTGACCCACTTGTCTTGCCAATGGCATGTCATGGGGCTGTGCTGGGCGAGCCAGTCCATGCCAAGGATGCCATCGTAGGCACCAATGTCCAGTTCACGCATTGGAGTTTTGAACGTGTGCCCATGCATCCACCACTGTAGTTCGGGCACGATGCGGTTGCAGGTGAGGCGATCCCCGTTGGCGACGCGCACATCCACCTACGACATCTCTTCTGTCGCCAGCACAAGGCGATCGATGAAGGACTATTGACGAAGCTGTGAGAGCTCCCTGAATCGAGCAGCAGCAGCATGACCTGGTTGCCCACCAGGGCGCGCAGGCGGATGGTGGTCGCCGAGCCGGTGCCGTCCAGAGCGTGCGACGAGAGGAGGCAACACTCTGGTGCGGCAACGGCAGGATGGGCGGCGGTGCTGTCGGTCCTGGGTCGTCCAGGAGTTGTAGGGCGTGGATGGTGTCGTCAGATAGCACCTCCCCGTGGTCGCCGATGCTGATCGTGAGCAGCTGCGTGGGCTGAGCGCACCGGTGCTCACGTGAATAACGGTCGCCGCACTTGAAGCACAAGTTGTTGGCGCGGCGATAGTCGCGCAGCTGCCGCTCGCGCGCGTAGTCGTCTAAAGGAGCGCGGTTGGGCGGGACCGCGCGCGGCTGGAGTGGCGTTGTCGCTAGAGGAGGCCGTCCCGCGGGTGTGATGCGCGGGCGTGCGCGCGTCGTGCCCAGTTCCTCTTCCTGGATGCGCGCCAACACCAACGCCCTGGTGATGCTCGAGGGTGCCTGTAGGCGCACAGGTGCCCGCAGTTCGTCCTTCAGGCCCAAAATGAACTGGGTGACGAAGAATTTTGTGTTGATGGACGGGTCGAGTGCGAGCAAATGATACATCTGCTCGTCGAATGCCGTGTGGTATTCGGCGACGGTGGCAGTCTGTCGGAGCTGAAGCAGCTTGTGCATGACGACCTCGAACTCGTCGGCGCCGAACTCCTCCAGCACGACTGCTGTGAACGACTCCCAGGTGAGGCCGCGACGTGTTTGACGAAATGCTTGCAGCCAGTGCGCAGCTTGGCGTTCGATGTATAGGGCCGCCGTGGTTACCCACTTGTGTGGCTCCACCTTGTAGAGCTTGAAGTACGCCAGGCAGCGATCCAGCCAGAGGTAAGGGGCGGCGCTGTCAAACCAAGGGAAATCGTGCTTCGGTGGCTTGTGGTAGTCGCTGCCATGGTAGCCCGATGTCGGAGACGGCATGGCTGCGGAAGCGGCGAATCCACCCTGCGGTGCCACTGGAATCAGCGGGGGGCGATGATCCCCCAGGCGTGGATGAGCGGCCGCCGTGCGACCTGGTTCGGCGGTCATGCGCGGTGACTGTGGCGGCGGTGGGGGCGGTGGTGGTTGCTGGGTAGCGGCGGGCTAGTGAAGCACGGTGGTGACCGAGCCTGGCGGTGATGCCGAGCCCTCCATCGTCTTGCGGGTGGCATCGACGTCAGCCTGAGTGAGATCGATCTACCGGGCGAGGCCCTGAACGTCCTGCGAGATCTGCGCGTTGAAGGCGGCCTGAACCTCGATCTGCTTGTCGTGGATCGCCTTCTTCTCGTCCATCTTGGTGAGGAGGGACTCGAGCATCTTGGTGATGTTGCTCGTGCTCTCGTCCATGGCCGCCAACACCTGGCGCGTGGCCGCCGACGCTTTGGAGGGCGCCGTCGCCTTGCTCGGAGGAGATCGAACCCCGCGACGGATTTTGGGTGTGCTAGCCGGAGCCGCACACACCGGCGCGGTGGATGTTACCGATCTGCAACCAGCGCGACAGGGAGAAAATTTTTGGGCAAAATTGGCTCTGATTACCAACTGTAACGAACGAGAGAGAAGGGGATCGGAGGGGGATGAGGAACTCGCGAGGGAGACACTTGGGGAGGAGGAAGAACTTTCCTTACAGAGGAAGGATTAGGGGAGAGTTTGAATCAGTCATCACACATGCCTCCAACCAGCCATAGGCGGCCAGCTATATACTCACGCGTTGCACACACGCCTACGCTCGACAGGGTCCCACCCGCAGGATGCCAAGTCACACATGCCAAGTGGCCAGGTGTGACAGACTCGAACCCCAGACCCCTCGAATGAATAGTGGCCGCGCTAGCCACTGGGCTAGCTGTGTGTTTGTGCTACAGAGGGGATCGGCAGCTCTCGTGTGGCGGGGGAAAGAATAACAGTTCAAAAACAAAACAAAGAAAAAGGGTACGACCTGGGATTTGAACCCCAGATCCCCTGTATATGTCCAAGGTGCGCTAACCACTGCGCTGCTGCAGTTCTGGTGTTCGAAGAGAGATTTAGACTTAGATGAACTGAAGAAGGCCGGGCTTTCTTCTATATGGCGGACGACTGATTCTCGTCGGCGACAGGAACAAGCAGCGGCGACTGCTGCGGCTACCATGCGCCGGCGAGGGTGCGGAAAAGGCTTGCGGTGGCCGCGGTGGGATGTGCGCATGATGTGTGTGCTATGCAGGAAGGGCGTATGGGTGTGAGGAGCTCGAGCACCTCATCCACGGCATACAGGATGCAGTCGACAGATGCAATCGGGGCAAGGCGAGGCCCTTGCGCGTGCACTCGCGTGCGTGGGTGTGTGGAGCAGGCGCTATGTGCTAGGCGGGGCTGGAGGCGGACAGAGAGCTAGGCGCTCTGTTTCGTGCGCAAGGCGAGGGTACAGCGACAAGTCTCTGACATGAACAGATCGAGGCCGAACGGAAACAAACGACACCGATGGAGAGCGAGGAGGGGCGGCTGCTCACCGGGGTCCCGTAGGACAAGATGAAGAGGCCGGAGCACAACGCCGATCGCGTGAGGAGGCACCGATGATGGCGGTGTTCGCTCCGTGAAGAAGAGGAAGCAGGGAAGAAGACGACGACGTAATGGAGGCGACTGGTGCGGGAAGACGCTGAACGGACGCTAGGACGAGAGGAACAAGATGGACATGTCGGAGATGATCTTGACGCCCTCGCCTGCGAGAACGACGACGGACGCCGCGGGGTTTTCTCTCGGGTTCTCTGTTCTTGGAGAAGAGAAGAACAACAAGAGGAAGCACAGGGCTTGTGGCGGCGGGGGAGGGGGAAGAGATAAACCCTAGAGCGATGGATTGGGGGTTTTATAGGAGGAGGCGGGATCGTGGCTGCCCTCGTGGCCATGTATGCTATTGCTCCAGCTTTTTGTGAGGGGAAAGGTGTGCGTGAGGTGGAAGAAAAGGAGGAGAAGAGAGAATGACAGGTGGGGCGGCTAGGAGCATGTGCAAAAAATTACCAGGGAGAGAGGAGTTGGGCTAGATCGGCCGGACTTTGAACAGAGGAGGAGGCCCAAGTCGCTGGCTGGGAGGCCATCGCTTCTTCTTTCTTTTCTTCATACGAAAAAAAGAAAAGAAATACACAGGGGTAATGGAGAGGTGTGAGACGGAGATAAAAATATCCTTGGACTCCTAGATTTACGTAGAGTTTGAATAAATTGCTTTGGGCATTTTTAGAGAAAGAAAATTATCGCAAGTTTGAATTATATTCAAACTTGAAGCAATTTTGATTCCAAACAAAATCATGTCCAAAATAGTTGAAAATTGGCAGAGAGGGTTTAGGCATGATGAACTAGCATCAGAAAAAAAAGAACAAACATTAATGAAGGAGGGAATAATGTCGCTTGCAGAAACATGAAGGAAGAAGGAAGGGTGTAACACCCACGATGCGGCTATATCTCCCACGTGTCGAAGCACGACTTAGAGGCATAACCGCATGGTGGTTTAGTCGCAAGAAGGGTCATCTTCACACGATCCCATGTAATGAACAAGACTGGGATAAAGAGTTGGCTTACAATCGCCACTTCACACAATGAACATATAATTCATACATCATTCAGAGTACACACATAGTCCGACTACGGACGAAGCCAAAAGAAAAGAAGATAACCCAACTGCTAGATCCCCGATCGTCCCAACTGGGCTCTACTACTGATCAACATGAAATGAAACATAGCAACGACCAGGATCTTCGTTGAGCTCCCATCTGAGCTCGGTTGCATCATCTGCACTAGTATCATCGGCACCTGGAACTGTTGTGATAGTATCTGGTGAGTCACGAGGACTCAACAATCTCAAAACCCGCGAGGTCAAGACTATTTAAGCTTATAGGAAGGATGGGGTAATGAGGTGGAGCTGCAGCAAGCACTAAGCAAATATGGTGGCTAACATATGCAAATGAGAGCGAGAAGAGGAGCAAAGGAACGATCGTCAACTAGAAATGATCAAGAGGTGATCCTGAACTCCTACTTACGTCATACATAACCCAAAAACCGTGTTCACTTCCTGGACTCCGCCGAGAAGAGACCATCACGGCTACACACGCGGTTGATGCGTTTTAATTCGGATCTGGTGTCAAGTTATCTACAACCGGACATTAACAAATTCCCATCTGCCACATAACCGCGGGCACGGCTCTCAAAAGTTTATAACCCTGCAGGGGTGTCCCAACTTAGCCCATGATAATCTCTCGCGATCAACGAAGGATATTCTTCTCCGTGAAGACCCGATCGCCTCGTAATCCCGGTTTACAAGCCATTTCGACAATGGTAAAACAAGACCAACAAGCCGCCCGATGTGCCGACAAATCCCGATAGGAGCTACACATATCTCGCTCTCGGGGCACACCGGATGAGCAAGACGACGGTTGGCATAGACCTGGTTGCCAGTGGGCCGGACATCGCTTCGGTTTGGACCAGACCGAGGAGCACCGCCCGGGGGTAAAATAAAGATGACCCTTGAGTCTGCAGAACCCAAGGGAAAAAGGCTTAGGTAGGCAAATAGTAAAACCAAGGTTGGGCCTTCTGGAGGAGTTTTATTCAAAGCGAACTGTCAAGGGGGTCCCATAAATCACCCGACCGCGTAAGGAACGCAAAATCCGGGAACATAACACCGGTATGACGGAAACTAGGGCGGCAAGAGTGGAACAAAACACCAGGCATAAGGCCGAGCCTTCCACCCTTTACCAAGTATATAGATGCATTAATTAAATAAGAGATATTGTGATATCCCAACATAATCCTGTCCATCATGGAGCAATCTTCAACTTCACCTGCAACTAACAACGCTATACGAGGGGCTGAGCAAAGCAGTAACATAGCCAAATAACAGTTTGCTAGGAAGGGTGACAAAGGTTAGAGGTTCATGGCAATTTGGGAGGCTCGGTAAACAAGTGATAGGTAGCGCAGCATAGCGATAGAATGAAGCAACTAGCAAGCAAAGATAGAAGTGATATCGAGGGTAATGGTCATCTTGCCTGAGATCCCGCAAGGAAGCAGAACGACTCCATGAAGAAGACAAACGAACGTAGTCGAACGAATCCTCACAACTCCGGAACGAAACCGGCTAACGAGAGAAGCAAACCGAAAGAAGCAAACAATATGGTAAACACACAAGCATAAACATGTCATGATGCACAAACAAGTATGATGCATGTCCGGTTTAATGAGGCATGGCATGGCAAAGTGCAACGAACAATACTACAAATTAAGTGGAGCTCAATATGCAACGAGTTGCATATTGATGGAACGCCACATCAATTATTTAGTTCTCTCTCGTTAAGGCTAACCAACAATATTAAATGTTGTTAAGCATGGCAAGAGGTGAAGCATAATTAAACTAACAATTTAGGCAAGTTTAAATGAGGCCGGAACAACAAACAACAATTCCGGAAAATCCCCTATGTCATTTAGCAATAAAAGCAAACAACAATTTTAAACATTTAAATTGTTATTATCATGATGCGGATGACATATGGAAGTTTTATGCATTTTTTATGAAAATGTTGGCATGAGCATGATAAGGAGCATTTGGTCACCATGGCGGAACGAAAAGGGTGCCATGGCGGCGAAACAAAAATGGTGCCACGGCAACATATCCGAAAATGATGCCACGGCAACATATCCGAAAATGATGCCACGGCAACATATCGGTTCCGGTAGCTCACGGAGATACTGGTGCAAAAGGAGGCGTGCGGATGCGTGCACGGATGGTGGGGTGATCCCGGATTCCGGGTGTCCCACATAATGGTGGCATGGCTTACGGCGAACGTGCAAGGAACAATTCGGACACGGTCCAAACATATGGTGCATCTCATACAACAAATGCATTCGGTCCACGGACATCGTATCGGTGTTATACCTTCAAAGCCTGCATCTTCGGAGCGGTTCGAGTCTTCGAGGATAGTAGTGGTACTCGTTTCCTAGATGAACTTGACGGATTCGAATCCCTTCGGGGATGTCGTGGTACTTGCGGTCTCGGCGACGGTAGTCGTTCACGTTTCGTAGTCGTACATGTCGACGGTAGTGGAAGTAGTGGTACTCGTTTCATAGATGAAGTAGTTGTTCATGATCCGTAGATGTTCGGGGTCGTCGGTAGAGGTACTTGTCGCATCGCCGAGCGTAGTCAACCTTGGCATATCCGAAGGGGTACTAGACGAAATTCACAGTAACAGTAGTGGTGCAAGACGGCGACGCAGGGCGGTGGCCTGCTGGCTCGAGTGGCACGCGGCCATGGCAAGGAGGCGATGCAGAGGAGGGGCACTCTAGGCAGGGCTATGGGAGCCGGCGGGGATGCGGGGAAGCAAGGTGGTGGTGGTGGAGGACGCGGGGCGTCCGGCCGAAGGCATGGCCATGGACGACGGCGAGGTAGGTCGAGGGCGGCGGCGGTCGCTGGCGAGGGAGGAGGCAAGGCGACGAGCTCGAGGAGCTCTCCTTGAGCGCTCGGGCGACAGGGATGGATGGCGCCGGTGGAGGGAGGAGGCGGCGAGGGGAAAGGGAGAGGGGATCGCGAGGAGGGAGGAGCGGTCGAGCGAAGGCGCGGCTTCTCGCTGGTGGTTCTGGCGTCAAGGTGAGGTGAGAGGCGAGAGGAGATGGGGATCGAGAGAAGGGAGCGGATCGAGATGGCTCTCCAGGCGATCGATGTGTGGCGGCGGACAGGAACGAGAGGGAGAGAGATGGATCGAGGATCGGGCTAGGGTTAGAGCTGGGCGCCGGGCTGCGGAGGTTAGGAAGGCTAGCCTGGTCATTCGCCAAAATTAGCTTGCTGGGCTCTCTTCTCTCGCTAATGAAAAATAAAATGCGAGAGAAAAGAAAGAAAAGAAAGAGAGGTTAGGGAAAGATTTAAGATGGGGATAATTTTCCCGGACTCGCAAAAAAATGAGCTCGATCCAGGAAAAATAGAAAGAGGCATGATTGAAAGATTTAAATTCAAACTCATTTGAATTTAATTCAAATGGGTTTGAACTAGGACTTGATAAAAGGAAGGTCCAAAAATGTTTGGATTTTTGGTGTAGCTCCGGAAAATGATGAAATAATTACGGGCAAGGTTGGAGAACAAGAATTGAGATAACAACGGCATGGGATATTTTGCAAGGGGGTTATGGTTAATTCCAAAAAATGGAATAATTTTATTATAGCTCCCTAATATTGGAGGATATGTTATAAAGAGAAATCACCATGTGAATATCCCTCGATTTAAATAGATCAACGATCTATGCAATTTATTTAGGTGAGTTGCAAAACTAAATGACATGATGCAATGCAACAAACAAATACATCGCACGGCGAAACTCGGAATATCTGGAAGTCTTCTGGAGCATCGGGCTCGGGGCGTTACAACACTCCACCACTATAAGAGGATCTCGTCCCGAGATCTAGGATGGCACCGGAGAGAAACGGAAGAGGAAGAGAAGAGGTAAAACTAAGTTGCTTCTTCGACAAAAGAGTGAAACCAAAGAACCTTGAGAGGTTGAAAATTTGAAAGAAAGAACAGAACGGAGTTGAATACAATTGAGAGCACTGCGGTAGAAAATAGAAACAAGGAACACCATTTGAACCTTGGAGGTTGCAAAGCTATGAATGACGAGTACAATGGACAAGAAGGGATTGAACCACTCTGGTTGAAACGAGATAAACAAGGAACAAGGAAGAATAAATTTGGACAACACTCCGGTTGAAAAGAGATGCAAGACTTCATAAGATGAAAAGAACTTGAAAGAGGACACGACACTATGGTTAATGGATAAGCACGAAAAGAACACGATCCTCACAATCAAGATGATGAGTGAAAAGAGCAACATCACAATGCCTCCGTAAGAAAGAATAGAAGTAGATCATTGGAATAAAGGGACGGAGAAGAAAATGACAACTTCTACCACAATTGAATTTGGAAGGCATCCTTGCAAGAAGGTTAGAATAGAGTTGTTGGAAGACAAACAACGAAAAGAATAAGTTTGTAGTGGGCTTATGGAAACATCTCAACATTATGAGGTGACAACCGGCCACTAACGAAAACAATTGCTTGCTTGATATTAATGAAGAGATGAAAGCTTGTTCCATCAAGATGGAAAAGAGATAACTTGGGTCATTAATAAGCACCAAAATAGCAACATTCCTTAGGGAAGGCTTTAGGTGAAATCTATACCAAGATAACTCCAATGAAGAGATTGACGGTTGAAAAGATCTCTTGAACAAAGAGAAAAAGATGGATTTAAATATGTCACTCTTGAAAACTTGTGAATCATGAAACGCGAAGGGAAATTATCAAGAATGACTAACACCACCTCAGAAGATAAGGTAGAAAGAATTGCACTTTGGAATGCAAGATGAAGAATGCTTGAACTCCACAAAACAAGACATGTGTTGAACACCATGTTTAACTTTTGAGTATAGCTTGGCTGATCTTAACTTCAAGAGAAATCTTGAAGAACAATTGAAGAATGAAAAGAATCCTTGACGAACCACCACTCCGGTAATAAACGGATGATAAAAAGAAAGAGAAGTTGAAAACACAAGGTGAAGCCTTGCGATGATTTAGATGGAGCTTCGCGACGAGATAATGCGGAAAACTTAGAACTCCTAAGAAAGATGAACAACAAGAAGCCAAGAATTTATTCCTCCTGAACAAACTCCGAAGGAAAGGATTAATCACTTGGATGAAACAAGAATAAGAATTATGTTATGCGTATCCTTCACCAATTTAAATTGATGACAAGCAACAGATTTGGCATACTACTTATTCTAGTAGAAAGGATTAAGAGAGATATAGCGCAAACTTGAGAAGGTATTAATGGAACCACTGGTGAGATTTGGAAACAACGAATAAATTAATATGAGAACATAGGAAGAGGAATCTTGAACAAACCACCGTAAGAATTGAAAAATGAAAGTAGCAAAGGCACAATTCACCGGGAAGACTTGGAAGATGAATGAAGATACTTGAGGGGATTTAGATACATGAGAACGAAGAGATCATGAACTGATTAGAGGCTATTTGAACGATGCACTGGAAGAATTTGAGAACGAGAGCTGAAAGCTGAGAATGAATAATTCTGAGATGATTGGCTCCGAAGAATGAAACTGAAAAGACTCCTGAATTGCTCCGGATGGATGGAAAGAATTCTCACAATCGAAAGCAATTATGAGAGGATGGCATAACACTAGAACCATGAATCTCTGGATGAACGGGTAAGGATTTAAGAGGAACTCTTCTTCAGTCTTCAAAATTCGAGAATGACGACTAGAAACACCACCATGAATTGTTGAGACACCCCGGAAGTATTAAAAGAAAAAAAGGTTGAGCCAAAGATGAAAAGAATTTGAAAACGATCTTGGAGAAGGCATGCGACTGATGGGATCCATTCTTACATCACACTTGAAAAGAATTTAAGAATAACTCCGGAATAATTAGAAGAGTCAGATAAGATCCTGGAAAAAGACCTGTGGGTTAGGGCCCACTCAAAGGAAAACACCGTTGAATGATTGATTGAAAAGGAGGGATTGCACCGGTTGAATTAAATGGCCTGAATGATATAACAACCTCGAAATAATTTGGACGGATTGAGAATGGAAAGACGGGCCTTCTGAGATATATTCAACACTCGAGAACGAAGGAATAGCGAGAAGTGAATGATTAAGAGATACACTGGCATAAGAAAGCACTTGAAATGAGAAAAAGAATATGATCAACACCGAAAGTTTGAATTGGATCCACCGGAAAAGAATACGAGAATGAAGAATGATGAACTTGAAGCTCGTGAGCATCTTCACGAGGATAACCGGATCAGAACATTGATTGAAAGGAGTGAATAGACTTCGCATGAATAAATGGATACTTGATTAGAATATATGAGTCCTTGAAGTTAAGGGTGGGAGGGCGGGAAAACAAAAGCAACTTGGGGCAGATGGAATGGATACCGTTGAGAAAACTTAGAATTGATCTTGCGAATGTTGAAATGATCGAATCCACTTGAAGAGAAGCACGCCGGTTGGCAAAGAATTAACATGACGACCTCGATGATCAAGAAGAATTAGTATTCACATAGCAATATGAGAACACCGTTTAGGAAAGGTATGGATTCAACATTTGACTTTGAAGCAACTCAAATACCACAAATCAAAAGAAAACAAAGGATTTGGCTTGCAGAATAAGCCGGAACAAACATATGATAGAGATTTCGTCCGAAGTTTTTGTGGTGGGGCCCACACGGGCTCGATCGTACAACACCATCATGTACAAGGCAGTGCACATGACATATGAAGTGTCCCCGAACCAGCATAGCCAAGGGTTCTTTAAGACACAACGAGACCACTGTAAGAAACGACCATGGATAGGCGGACCACTAGACGTCGAACCCCAATCTCATATCATGCATTTGTCGAAAAGATATTCTAGGAGCTACTTGAATTCCCACCTATAAAACTCCCGAAACTTTCTGGTTATGCAATCTGGTGTTGGGGATACAGGGGAAGCAATATATATCTCACCCAAAACTAACAATACCTACATCCAAGTTGTATCCATCCGTCAACACATAACCAAGAAACCTTCGGAAATCGTGTACCTCAACCTTTGAAAAGCATCCGTTATACGAGCTATGGCAATACTCCCGAAGTCCCCAGTACTGGGTGACGTTGAGGTTATCTCACCAACAACTGCATAAAAGAGATTTTCGATGTCGGCAAAACTCGTATTCCGAATCGCAACGATAAAATTATGACGACAACACCTCGGAGCTCAACTCCCCGACACCGCCACAACCCCTAAATGTCGAGGCACCAAGAACAATGTTCTCGCCATAAGAATATCGAACGATTCCAAGATACCCGCGTGATCCTAAATTTTTTTAGTGAAATTTGAGGAGAGGAAAGTCAAAACATCTACGTCAGGAGACCTCACCAGAGCGACAAAGGGACTAAGGAGTAAAAAGAATCCTACTCTCCGATATATATAATCCTAAGACTCAAAATATTTTTGTTCTAGACTCAACAACACTAGCGATTCGATCAACCAGGGGGCTCCTAAGTCGGGGATGGCTCTGATACCAACTTGTAACACCCACGATGCGGCTATATCTCCCACGTGTCGAAGCACGACTTAGAGGCATAACCGCATGGTGGTTTAGTCGCAAGAAGGGTCATCTTCACACGATCCCATGTAATGAACAAGACTGGGATAAAGAGTTGGCTTACAATCGCCACTTCACACAATGAACATATAATTCACACATCATTCGGAGTACACACATAGTCCGACTACGGACGAAGCAAAAAGAAAAGAAGATAACCCAACTGCTAGATCCCCGATCGTCCCAACTGGGCTCTACTACTGATCAACATGAAACGAAACATAGCAACGACCGGGATCTTCGCTGAGCTCCCATCTCGAGCTCGGTTGCATCATCTGCAGACCGTATCATCGGCACCGCAACTGTTGTGATAGTATCCGTGAGTCACGAGGACTCAAAGAATCTCAAAACCCGTGAGATCAAGACTATTTAAGCTTATAGGAAGGATGGGGTAATGAGGTGGAGCTGCAGCAAGCACTAAGCAAATATGGTGGCTAACATACGCAAATGAGAGCGAGAAGAGGAGCAAAGGAACGATCGTCAACTAGAAATGATCAAGAGGTGATCCTGAACTCCTACTTACGTCATACATAACCCAAAAATCGTGTTCACTTCCCGGACTCCGCCGAGAAGAGACCATCACGGCTACACACGCGATTGATGCGTTTTAATTCGGATCTGGTGTCAAGTTATCTACAACCAGACATTAACAAATTCCCATCTGCCACATAACCGCGGGCACGACTCTCGAAAGTTTATAACCCTGCAGGGGTGTCCCAACTTAGCCCATGATAAGCTCTCGCGATCAATGAAGGATATTCCTTCTCCCAGGAAGACCCGATCAGTCTTGGAATCCCGGTTTACAAGACATTTCGACAATGGTAAAACAAGACCAGCAAAGCCGCCCGATGTGCCGACAAATCCCGAGAGGAGCTGCACATATCTCGTTCTCAAGGCACACCGGATGAGCAAGACGACGGGTTGGCATAGACCTTGGTTGCCAAGGGGGCGCCGGACATCGCTCGGTTTGGACCAGCACCCGGAGGAGCACTAGCCCGGGGGGGGGGGGGTAAAATAAAGATGACCCTTGAGTCTGCAGAACCCAAGGGAAAAAGGCTTAGGTAGGCAAATAGTAAAACCAAGGTTGGGCCTTGCTGGAGGAGTTTTATTCAAAGCCAACTGTCAAGGGGGTCCCATAAATCACCCGACCGCGTAGGGAACGCAAAATCCGGGAACATAACACCGGTATGACGGAAACTAGGGCGGCAAGAGTGGAACAAAACACCAGGCATAAGGCCAAGCCTTCCACCCTTTACCAAGTATATAGATGCATTAATTAAATAAGAGATATTGTGATATCCCAACATAATCCTGTCCATCATGGAGCAATCTTCAACTTCACCTGCAACTAACAACGCTATAAGAGGGGCTGAGCAAAGCAGTAACATAGCCAAACAACGGTTTGCTAGGAAGGGTGACAAAGGTTAGAGGTTCATGGCAATTTGGGAGGCTTGGTAAACAAGTGATAGGTAGCGCAGCATAGCGATAGAACGAAGCAACTAGCAAGCAAAGATAGAAGTGATATCGAGGGTAATGGTCATCTTGCCGAGATCCCGCAAGGAAGCAGAACGACTCCATGAAGAAGACAAACGAACGTAGTCGAACGAATCCTCACAACTCCGAACGAAACCGGCTAACGAGAGAAGCAAACCGAAAGAAGCAAACAATATGGTAAACACACAAGCATAAACATGTCATGATGCACAAACAAGTATGATGCATGTCCGGTTTAATGAGGCATGGCATGGCAAAGTGCAACGAACAATACTACAAATTAAGTGGAGCTCAATATGCAACTAGTTGCATATTGACGGAACACCACATCAATTATTTAGTTCTCTCTCGTTAAGGCTAACCAACAATATTAAATGTTGTTAAGCATGGCAAGAGGTGAAGCATAATTAAACTAACAATTTAGGCAAGTTTAAATGAGGCCGGAACAACAAACAACAATTCCGGAAAATCCCCATATGTCATTTAGCAATTAAAGCAAACAACAATTTTAAACATTTTAATTGTTATTATCATGATGCGGATGACATATGCAAGTTTTATGCAATTTTTATGAAAATGTTGACATGAGCATGATAAGGAGCATTTGGTCACCATGGCGGAATGAAAAGGGTGCCACGGCGGCGAAACAAAAATGGTGCCACGGCAACATATCTGAAAATGATGCCACGGCAACATATCCGAAAATGATGCCACGACAACATATCGGTTCCAGTAGCTCACGGAGATACCGGTGCAAAAGGAGGCGTGCGGATGCGTGCACGGATGGTGGGGTGATCTCGGATTGTGGGTGTCCCACATAATGGTGGCATGGCTTACGGCGAACGTGCAAGGAACAATTCGGACACGGTCCAAACATAGGGTGCATCTCATACAACAAATGCATTCGGTCCACGGACATCGTCTCGGTGTTATACCTTTGAAGCGTGCATCTTCGGAGCAGTTCGAGTCGTCGAGGGAAGTAGTGGTACTCGTTTCGTAGATGAACTTGACGGATTCGAATCCCTTCGGGGTTGTCGTGGTACTTGCGGTCTCGGCGATGGTAGTCGTTCACGTTTCGTAGTCGTACATGTCGACGGTAGTGGAAGTAGTGGTACTCGTTTCGTAGATGAAGTAGTTGTTCATGATCCGTAGATGTTCGGGGTCGTCGGTAGAGGTACTTGTCGCATCGCCGAGCATAGTCAACCTTGGCATATCCGAAGGGGTACTAGACGAAATTCACAGGAATAGTAGTGGTGCAAGACGGCAACACAGGGCGGTGGCCTGCTGGCTCGAGTGGCACGCGGCCATGGCAAGGAGGCGAGGCAGAGGAGGGGCACTCGAGGCAGGGCTATGGGAGCCGGCGGGGACGCGGGGAAGCAAGGTGGTGGTGGTGGAGGATGCGAGGCGTCCGGCCGACGGCATGGCCATGGACGACGGCGAGGTAGGTCGAGGGCGATGGCGGTCGCTTGGTGGAGGGAGGAGGCAGTGGCGACGAGCTCGAGGAGCGGCTCTCCTTGAGCGCTCGGGCGACGGGGACGGATGGCGCCGGTGGAGGGAGGAGGCGGCGAGGGGAAAGGGAGAGGGGATCGCACGAGGAGGGAGGAGCGGTCGAGCAAAGGGGCGCGGCTTCCTCGCGCTGGTTGCGGGCGTGCGCGAGGTGAGAGGCGAGAGGGAGATAGGGATCGAGAGAAGGGAGCGGATCGAGAGATGGCTCTCCCTGGCGATGCGGTGTGTGGCGGCGGGCAGGGAACGAGAGGGAGAGAGATGGATCAAGGGGATCGGGCTAGGGTTAGAGCTGGGGCGCGGCTGGGCTGCGGAGGTTAGGAAGGCTGGCCTGGTCATTGGGCCAAAATTAGGCTGCTGGGCTCTCTTCTCGCTAATGAAAAATAAAATGTAATGCAGAGAAAGAAAGAAAAGAAAGAGAGGTTAGGGAAAGATTTAAGATGGGGATAATTTTCCCGGACTCGCAAAAAAATGAGCTCGATCCAGGAAAAATAGAAAGAGGCATGATTGAAAGATTTAAATTCAAACTCATTTGAATTTAATTCAAATGGGTTTGAACTAGGACTTGATAAAAGGAAGGTCCAAAAATGTTCGGATTTTTGGTGGAGCTCCGGAAAATGTTGAAATAATTACGGGCAAGGTTGGAGAACAAGAATTGAGATAACAACGGCATGGGATATTTTGCAAGGGGGTTATGGTTAATTCCAAAAAATGGAATAATTTTATTATAGCTCCCTAATATTGGAGGATATGTTATAAAGAGATATCACCATGTGAATATCCCTCGATTTAAATAGATCAACGATCTATGCAATTTATTTAGGTGAGTTGCAAAACTAAATGACATGATGGCATGATGACATGATGCAATGCAACAAACAAATACATCGCACGGCGAAACTCGGAATATCTGGAAGTCTTCTGGAGCATCAGGCTCGGGGCGTTACAAAGGGAGAGGTGATGATACAGGGGCATGGCTTGAGAGAGAGATAGCAAGGGCTGATGCACCCACAACTTGAAAGTAACATGTAACGTAAGGATGAGTGCAATGCACATGATGCTCATGGCAACAACATGAATGACCAAAAGCAATATGACAAGAGATAGGCATGGCAAAACAAACAAGGATGGCATAATGCAATATAATAAAAGATGAACATGTTGCAAGAAGCAAAATAAGACAAGGCACTCAACATGGTCATGGCATCAACATAGAGGAATGAAATATGCAAAATAAATATTATAATGCAACAAACAAAATAAAGACATGACAACAATGAAAAATAAATGGAAGGCAACTCGAGCATCGATCTTGGGGCGTTACACATCATGCCGGCTCAAAGTCCCTTGTGTCCAAGGCTTTCCGTCATGGATTTTATTGGCTGACGGCTCACGCTGATGCGGAGTATCTGGTCAGTTAATGTGACGGTTGTCAGAAGTTGTCAAGACATGCTCACGTGCTGGCTCAAGAGTTGAGGATGATTCCAATTACTTGGCCGTTTGCAGTCTGGGGGCTTGGCATGGTTGGGCCTTTCAAAAGGTCCAAACATAAAAAGACCCACCTCTTGGTGGTGGTTTACAAGTTTACAAAATGGGTTGAAGCAGAGCCTGTTAGTAAGTGTGATGCGGCTACGGCGGTTCAATTCATAAAGAAGGTGATATTTTGCTTGGGCTTTCCACACAACATTATAACTGACAATTGTACTAATCTGTCTAAAGGCGCCATGGAAGAGTTTTGTCAACGTGAGCATATTCGGCTTGATGTTTCATCAGTGGCTCAACCCCAATCTAATTGTCAAGCTGAAAGAGCCAATCAGGAAATCTTGAAAGGAATCAAGCCCCGGCTATTGGTTCCCTTGCAACGGACGCTGGGTTGTTGGGTCGAGGAGTTACCCTCTGTGATCTGGAGCATCAATACTGCTCCTAACAGGTCTACGAGTTATACGCCTTTCTTCATGGTTTACGGAGCCGAGGCAGTTCTCCCTAGTGACATCCATCATGACTCGCCTCGCGTGGCGGCTTATGTTGAGGCTAACAATGAACAAGCGCGTCAGGATGCACTTGACCTGTTAGATGAAAAGTGAGACCTGGCGGCAGCTCGATTGGCGATTTATCAGCAGGACCTGCGGTGTTATCATAGCCGTCGGGTTAGGTCCAGAACCTTTAAAGAAGGTGATTTGGTGCTTCGGCTCATCAGGATCAAACCGATGCACACAAGTTATCCCCACCTTGGGAAGGGCCCTTTATGGTCAGCAAGAACTTAAACAACGGGTCATACTACCTTATCGATGTTTGAGAGCACAAAGACTCACGTAAGGCGGAGGAGGAGACCCGCCGGCCATGGAATATCGCTCACCTGTGGCCTTACTACACTTGAGCCACCGGCTCTCATGATGTACATATTTTGACGATGTATATATTATGATAAGTAATAAAGCAGGACCTCTGTCCTTTTCATCTTCAAAGATCATATGCCTTCATCATTGTCATTTCGAATGACCAATTGGGGGCTGATCGTATTCGAATCTAGCTTAACCCTCTTGGTCTGGCTCATGATCGTATTCAAATCTATCCGTTAAACCTCATGATTATTAGGGGGCTTCCTGTTAAAACATAGGTCGTATTCGAACCAAAGAGAACATAGTTGTCAGTACCCTCTTGATCGGCACAATGCCAAGCTCACTAGGGGCTTCTTGATCGTATTCGAATCATAGCTTAACCCCTTTTGGGTCCGACTTTGATCGTATTCGAATCAGAAGCCTTGATTGTTTCTTCTTATTTGGTTTAAGTTTTATTTGAAAGCAGCCTTTGTTTTTACTTGAGACTTTTTTGTTCAAAGATCTAAGTGTAAGTGTGGTTTAAATTTAACCCGGCTTGATTTTGGATGATAAGTCACCAACATATGAGAATCATCATATATTTGGAAGTGTTGGTTTCCAAAGATTGGGTTATCACCCTTACTGTCGGGTCACATAAACCGGCAGTACAAATCCAAAAATCACAGGTATGATACTATAGTTGTGTTTCAAAATTATATTTCATAACAGGCTTATCTGTGACTCTTTTTCCATATTGATGGTTATATGTAAAGATATTATGACCCGCCCTACGGTAAGCCACGAAGGGCTCTTGTGATCTATTTCTGTGTGTAGGATAGTTCAGAGACTTTCTAAAGCATAAGGAAAAAAGATGATAAGTATACTATGGGTGAATATAAGATGCGGCTTAACAGTGTTGAGCACCAAAACGTGCACGATGGCATGACAAAGCAAAGTCATTTCTACCCTATTACATGACTCCCCGTGTCCAAATGATTAATATTGTTTTTCAACAGACCACAGATATGAGCCAGCTGGCGGATTAATTATCGTGTTGACCTGAAGCTTTCGGGTCAGCCCTCTCCGCTTCTTTGCCCTGTTCCCTTTCCTGGAAGGTTGATGATGACCAGTCAATGCCATTCAAAGCTTCAAATTCAGCTTCATCATCAATTAGTCCGGCCAGGTCAACTTCTAGGACGAAGGTATGCTTACGGATTGGGGGGATCAGGCTGGTCACTTTATAGTCGGTGTTGGAATCCTCCGGTTCTCCACGTCATAACCCTGCTGGTACTTGGTAAGATCCACTTCATCAGCTATTAGGGTGGCCACGGGGCGTATCTCCTTCACACAAGTGGTGAAGTCTTCCTATTCAAAGGGAGTGCCATCCTCCTTAAGGCTTGGATAACCAATGGCGATGTCGGTGAAGGAAATATGCCCTAGAGGCAATAATAAAGTTATTATTTATTTCCTTATTTCATGATAAATGTTTATCATTCATGCTATAATTGTATTAACCGGAAACATGATACATGTGTGAATGCATAGACAAAACAATATGTCACTAGTATGCCTCTACTAGACTAGCTTGTTAATCAAAGATGGTTATGTTTCCTGACCATGAACAAAGAGTTGTTATTTGATTAACGAGGTCACATCATTAGTAGAATGATCTGATTGACATGACCCATTCCATTAGCTTAGCACACGATCGCTTAGTATGTTGCTACCGCTTTTATCCATGACATATACATGTTCTGTAACTATGAGATTATGCAACTCCGTTTACGGAGGAACACTTTGGTGCTACCAAACGTCACAACGTGAATCGGGTGATTATAAAGGAGTACTACAGGTGTCTCCAAAGGCAGATGTTGGGTTGGCGTATTTCGAGATTAGGTTTTGTCACTCCGATTGTCGGAGAGGTATCTCTGGGCCCTCTCGGTAATACACATCACCGAAGCCTTGCAAGCACTACAACTAATGAGTTAGTTGTGAGATGATGTATTACGGAACGAGTAAAGAGACTTGCCGGTAACGAGATTGAACTAGGTATTAGATACCGACGATCGAATCTCGGGCAAGTAACATACCGATGACAAAGGGAACAACGATGTTGTTATGCGGTCCGACCGATAAAGATCTTCAGAGAATATGTAGGAACCAATATGGGCATCCAGGTCCCGCTATTGGTTATTGACCGAGACGTGTCTCGGTCATGTCTACATTGTTCTCGAACCGTAGGGTCCGCACGCTTAAGGTTTCGATGGCGATGCTTATTATGAGTTTATGTATTTTGATGTACCAAGTAGTTCGAGTCCCGGATGTGATCACGGACATGACGAGGAGTCTCGGAATGGTCGAGACATAAAGATTGATATATTGACGGCTATATTCGGACACCGGAAAGGTTCCTAAGTTTCCGGAGAAAACCGGAGTGCCGGAGGGGTTACCGGAACCCCGGGGAAGTTATGGGCCTTAGTGGGCCAAGAGGGAGAGAGAGGGGCCGCACCAGAGGTGGCGCGCCCCTGTGGGAGTCCGAATAGGACAGGAGGGGGCGGCCCCCTTCCCTCTCCTTCCCTCTCTTTCCTTCCCCTTCTCCTTCCTAGTTGGACTAGGAAAGGGAGTCCTACTCCAACTAGGAGGAGGACTCCCCCTCCTGGCGCGCCTATAGGGGCCGGCCGGCCTCCCCTCCCTCCTTTATATACGGGGCAGGGGCACCCTAGGACACACAAGTTTGATCTACGGATCGCTCGTTAGCCGTGTGCGGTGCCCCCTCCACCATATTCCACCTCGGTCATACCGTCGCATGAAGCTTAGGCGAAGCCTGCGCCGTGAAACATCAAGATCGCCACCACGCCGTCGTGCTAACGGAACTCTCCTCGACACTCGGCTGGATCGGAGTACGAGGGACGCCATCGAGCTGTCGTGTGTCAAGAACTCGGGGCGCCGAGTAACGGCGCGGGATCGGTCGGATCGCGAGGAGAACGTCGACTAATTCCTCTACGCTGTGATCGCTTCCGCCGGGTCTACAAGGGCGTAGACAACACTCTCCCCTCTCGTTGCTATGCATCACCATGATCTTGCGTGTGCGTGAGGAAATTTTTGAAATTACTACGTTCCCCAACAAAGGCATCCGAGCCTAGGTTTTTATGGTTTGATGTTTTGCACGAGTAGAACACAAGTGAGTTGTGGGCGATACAAGTCATACTACCTACCAGATGTCATACTTTGGTTCAGCGGTATTGTGAGATGAAGCGCCCGGACCGACATTACGCGTGACGCTTACGCGAGACTGGTTTCACCGCCACGAGCACTCGTTGCTTAAAGGTGACTGGTGGGTGCCTGTCTCTCTCACTTTAGTTGAACTGAGTGTGGCTACGCCCGTCCTTGATAAGGTTAAACGGAGTCTATTTGACGAAGTATCGTTGTGGTTTTGATGCGTGGGTGAGACTGGTTCTTGCTTAAGCCCGTAGCAGCCACGTAAAATTTGCAACGACAAAGTAGAGGACGTCTAACTTGTTTTTGCAGGGCATGTTGTGATGTGATATGGTCAAGATGTGATGCTATATTTTATTGTATGAGATGATCATGTTTTGTAACCGGTTATCGGCAATCGGCTGGAGCCATATAGTTGTCGCTTATTGTATGCAATGCAATCGCCTCGTAATGCTTTACTTTATCACTAAGCGGTAGAGATAGTCGAGAAGCATAAGATTGGCGAGACGACAACGATGCTACGATGGAGATCAAGGTGTCACGCCGGTGGCGATGGTGATCATGGTGGTGCTGCGGAGATGAAGATCACGAAGCACAAGATGATGATGACCATATCATATCACTTATATTGATTTGCATGTGATGTTTATCCTTTATGCATCTTATCTTGCTTTGATTGACGGTAGCATTATAAGATGATCTCTCACTAAATTATCAAGAAGTGTTCTCCCGAGTATGCACCGCTGCCAAAGTTCGTCGTGCCCGGACACCACGTGATGATCGGGTGTGATAAGCTCTCGTCCATCTACAACGGGTGCAAGCCAGTTTTGCACACGCAGAATACTCGGGTTATACTTGACGAGCCTAGCATATGCAGATATGGCCTCGGAACACGGAGACCGAAAGGTCGAAAGCGTGAATCATATAGTAGATATGATCAACATAAGATGTTCACCATTGAAAACTACTCCATTTCACGTGATGATCGGTTATGGTTTAGTTGATTTGGATCACGTGATCACTTAGATGACTAGAGAGATGTTTTTCTAAGTGGGAGTTCTTAAGTAATATGATTAATTGAACTTAAATTTATCATGAACTTAGTACCGATAGTATCTTGCTTGTTTATGTTTGATTGTAGATAGATGGCTCGTCTTTGTTGTTCCGTTGAATTTTAATGCGTTCCTTGAGAAAGCAAAGTTGAAAGATGATGGTAGCAATTACGGATCGGGTCCGTAACTCGAGGATTATCCTCATTGCTGCACGTAAGAGTTACGCCCCGATGCACCGCTGGTGCGAACTGCTGCTGATGTGGCCGACGACGTTAAGAACGTCTGGCGAGCAAAGCTGATGACTACTCTATAGTTCAAGTGCCATGCTTTACGGCTTAGAACCGGACTTCAACGACGTTTTGAACGTCATGGAGCATATGAGATGTTCCAGAGTTGAAGTTGATATTCCAACAGTAATGCCCGGATTGAGAGATATGAAGTCTCCAATAAGTTCTATAGTTGCAAGATGGAGGAGAATAGTTACATTAGTGAGCACATACTCGTAATGTCCGGGTACTACAATCACTTGACACAATTGGGAGTTAATCTTCCGGATGATTGTGTCATTGATGAAATTCTTCAATCATTGCCACCAAGCTACAAAGGCTTCGTGATGAACTATAATATGCAAGGGTTAGTAAAGACTATACCGAGCTCTTCGCAATGCTAAAGGCTGCGGAGGTAGAAATCAAGAAGGAGCATCAAGTGTTGATGGTCAATAAGACCACTAGTTTCAAGAAGAAAGGCAAAGGGAAGAAGAAGGAACTTCAAGAAGAACAGCAAGCAAGTTGCTGCTCAGAGAAGAAACCCAAGTCTGGACCTAAGCACTGAAACTCGATGCTTCTCTCGCAAGCGGACTGGTCACTAGAAGCGGAACTGCCCCAAGTATTTGGCGGATAAGAAGGATGGCAAGGTGAACAAAGGTATATGTGATATACATGTTATTGATGTGTACCTTACTAGAGCTCGCAGAGCACTGGTATTTGATACTTGGTTCATTGCTAATATTTGCAACTCAAAGCAGGACTACGGATTAAGCGAACACCGCAAAGGACGAGGTGACGATCGCGCTTGAAATGGTTCCAAAGTCGATGTGATCGCGGTCGCACGCTACCTCTACATCTACCTTCGGGATTAGTTTTAGACCAAAATAATTGTTATTTGGTGCTGCGTTGAGCATGAACATTATATCTAGATCTTGTTTGATGCGAGACGGTTATTCATTTAAATCGAGAATAATGGTTGTTCTATTTATATGAGTAATATCTTTTATGGTCATGCACCCTTGAGGAGTGGTCTATTTTGATGAATCTCGATAGTAGTGATACACATATTCATAATGTTGAAACCAAAAGATGCAGAGTTGATAATGATAGTGCAACTTATTTGTGGCAATGCCGTTTAGGTCATATCGATGTAAAGCGCATGAAGAAACTCCATATTGATGGACTTTTGGAGTCACTTGATTATGAATCACTTGGCACTTATGAACCGTGCCTTATGGGCAAGATGACTAGAACCCGCTTCTCGGTACTATGGAGAGAGCAACAGATTTGTTGGAAATCATACATACATATGTATGTGGTCCGATGAATGTAGAGGCTCGTGGCGGATATCGTTATTTTCTCACCTTCACGGATGACTTAAGCGGATATGGGTATATCTACTTAATGAAACATAAGTCTGAAACATTTGAAAAGTTCAAAGAATTTCAGAGTGAAGTTGAAAATCATCGTAACAAGAAAATTAAATTTCTACGATCCGATCGTGGAGGTGAATATTTGAGTTACGAGTTTGGTCTACATTTGAAACAATGCTGAATAGTTTCAAGAACTCACGCCACCCGAACACCACAACAGTAATGGTGTGTCCGAACGTCGAATCGTACTTTACTAGATATGGTGCGATCTATGATGTCTCTTACAGATTTACCGCTATCGTTTTGGGGTTATGCTCTAGAGACGGCCGCATTCACACTGAATAGAACACTGTCGAAATCCGTTGAGACGACACCTTATGAACTATGGTTTGGCAAGAAACCAAAGTTGCCGTTTCTTAAAGTTTGGGGATGCGATACTTATGTGAAAAAACTTCAACCTGATAAGCTCGAACCCAAATCGGAGAAATGTGTCTTCATAGGATACCCAAAGGAGACAGTTGGGTACACCTTCTATCACAGATCCGAAGGCAAGACATTCGTTGCTAAGAATAGATCCTTTCTAGAGAAGGAGTTTCTCTCGAAAGAAGTGAGTGGGAGGAAAGTGGAACTTGATGAGGTAATAGTACCTTCTCCCTTACTTGAAAGTAGTTCGTCGCAGAAACCGGTTTCTGAGACATCTACACCAAGTAGTGAGGAAGTTGATGATGTTGATCATGAAACTTGAGATCAAGTTACTCGCAGAACCTCGTAGATCAACCAGAGTAAGATCCGCACTGAGTGGTGCGGTAATCCTGTTACGAAGTCATGCTACTAGATCATGATGAACCTACGAACTATGAAGAAGCGATGGTGAGCCCAGATTCAAAAATGGCTTGAGGCCATGAAATCGAGATGGGATCCATGTATGAAAACAAAGTATGGACTTTGGTTGACTTGCCCGAGGGTAGGCAAGCAATAGAAAACAAGTGGATCTTCAAGAAGAAGACCGACGACGGTAATGTTATCGTTTATAAAGCTCGACTTGTCGCAAAAGGTTTTCGCAAGTTCAAGGGATTGACTACGATGAGACCTTCTCACCCGTGGCGATGCTTAAGTCCGTCCGAATCATGTTAGCAATTGCCGCATTTTATGATTATGAAATTTGGCAAATGGATGTAAAGACTGCATTCTGAATGGATTTACGGAAGAAGAGTTGTATATGATGCAACCGAAGGTTTTATCGATCCAAAGGAGCTAACAAAGTGTGCAAGCTCCAAATGATCCATCTATGGACTGGTGCAAGCATCTCGGAGTTGGAATAAACGCTTTGATAGTGTGATCAAAGCATTTGGGTTTGTACAGACTTTTGGAGAAGCTCAGATTTACAAGAAAGTGAGTGGGAGCTCAGAGCATTTCTGATATTATATGTAGATGACATATTGCTGATCGGAAATGATATAGAATTTCTAGATAGCATAAAGGGATACTTGAATAAGAGTTTTTCAATGAAAGACCTCGGTGAGGCTGCTTACATATTGGGCATTAAGATCTATAGAGATAGATCAAGACGCTTAATTGGACTTTCACAAAGCACATACCTTGACAAAATTTTGAAGAAGTTCAAGATGGATCAAGCAAAGAAAGGGTTCTTGCCTGTGTTACAAGGTGTGAAGTTGAGTAAGACTCAATGCCCGACCACTGCAGAAGATAGAGAGAAAATGAAAGATGTTCCCTATGCTTCAGCCATAGGCTCTATCATGTATGCAATGCTGTGTACCAGACCTGATGTGTGCCTTGCTATAAGTTTAGCAGGGAGGTACCAAAGTAATCCAGGAGTGGATCACTGGACAGCGGTCAAGAACATCCTGAAGTACCTGAAAAGGACTAAGGATATGTTTCTCGTATATGGAGGTGACAAAGAGCTCATCGTAAACGGTTACGTTGATGCAAGCTTTGACACTGATCCGGACGATTCTAAATCGCAGACCGGATACGTATTTACACTAAACGGAGGAGCTGTCAGTTGGTGCAGTTCTAAACAAAGCGTCGTAGCGGGATCTACATGTGAAGCGGAGTACATAGCAGCTTCGGAAGCAGCTAATGAAGGAGTCTGGATGAAGGAGTTCATATCCGATCTAGGTGTCATACCTAGTGCATCGGGTCCAATGAAAATCTTCGTGACAATCTTGGAGCAATTGCCTTAGCGAAGGAATCCAGATTTCACAAGAGGACCAAGCACATCAAGAGACGCTTCAATTCCATCCGGGACTTAGTCCGTGGGAGACATAGAGATTTGCAAGATACATACGGATCTGAATGTTGCGCACCCGTTGACTAAGCCTCTTCCACGAGCAAAACATGATCAGCACCAAGACTCCATGGGTGTTAGAATCATTACTATGTAATCTAGATTATTGACTCTAGTGCAAGTGGGAGATCAAGGAAATATGCCCTAGAGGCAATAATAAAGTTATTATTTATTTCCTTATTTCATGATAAATGTTTATCATTCATGCTATAATTGTATTAACCGGAAACATGATACATGTGTGAATGCATAGACAAAACAATATGTCACTAGTATGCCTCTACTAGACTAGCTTGTTAATCAAAGATGGTTATGTTTCCACCATGAACAAAGAGTGTTATTTGATTAACGAGGTCACATCATTAGTAGAATGATCGATTGACATGACCCATTCCATTAGCTTAGCACACGATCGCTTAGTATGTTGCTACCGCTTTTATCCATGACATATACATGTTCCTCGTAACTATGAGATTATGCAACTCCGTTTACGGAGAACACTTTGGTGCTACCAAACGTCACAACGAATCGGGTGATTATAAAGGAGTACTACAGGTGTCTCCAAAGGTAGATGTTGGGTTGGCGTATTTCGAGATTAGGTTTTGTCACTCCGATTGTCGGAGAGGTATCTCTGGGCCCTCTCGGTAATACACATCACTGAAGCCTTGCAAGCACTACAACTAATGAGTTAGTTGTGAGATGATGTATTACGGAACGAGTAAAGAGACTTGCCGGTAACGAGATTGAACTAGGTATTAGATACCGACGATCGAATCTCGGGCAAGTAACATACCGATGACAAAGGGAACAACGTATGTTGTTATGCGGTCTGACCGATAAAGATCTTCATAGAATATGTAGGAACCAATATGGGCATCCAGGTCCCGCTATTGGTTATTGACCGAGACGGTGTCTCGGTCATGTCTACATTGTTCTCGAACCGTAGGGTCCGCACGCTTAAGGTTTCGATGATGGTTATTATGAGTTTATGTATTTTGATGTACCAAGTAGTTCGAGTCCGGATGTGATCACGGACATGACGAGGAGTCTCGGAATGGTCGAGACATAAAGATTGATATATTGGACGGCTATATTCGGACACCGGAAAGGTTCCGGAAGTTTCCGGAGAAAACCGGAGTGCCGGAGGGGTTACCGGAACCCCCCGGGGAAGTTATGGGCCTTAGTGGGCCAAGAGGGGAGAGAGAGGGCCGCACCAGGAGGTGGCGCGCCCGGGGAGTCCGAATAGGACAAGTAGGGGGGGCGGTCCCCTTCCTCTCCTTCTCCTCTCTTTCCTTCCCCTCTCCTTCCTAGTTGGACTAGGAAAGGAGTCCTACTCAACTAGGAGGAGGACTCCCCCTCCTTGGCGCGCCTATAGGGCCGGCCGGCCTCCCCCTCCCTCCTTTATATACGGGGCAGGGGGCACCCTAGACACACAAGTTTGATCTACGGATCGTTCCTTAGCCGTGTCGGTGCCCCCTCCACCATATTCCACCTTGGTCATACCGTCATGAAGCTTAGGCGAAGCCTGCGCGCCGTGAAACATCAAGATCGTCCACCACGCCGTCTTGACGGAACTCTCCCTCGACACTCGGCTGGATCGGAGTACGAGGGACGCCATCGAGCTCGTGTGTCAAGAACTCGGGGCGCCGGAGTAACGGCGTCGGGATCGGTCGGATCGCGAGGAGAACGTCGACTACTTCCTCTACGCCAGATCGCTTCCGCCGGGTCTACAAGGGTACGTAGACAACACTCTCCCCTCTCGTTGCTATGCATCACCATGATCTTGCGTGTGCATAGGAAATTTTTTGAAATTACTACGTTCCCCAACAGTCGGCCGGGTCTAACTCCGGTAGCCAAGCTTTGGCCTGGCTTAAGGCAGCCACGGCTCCGGCTCTTGTAGATGATCGCCTTAGTTCATTGAACCGCTGGGGCAGCATAGAAAGCTTCTTTAGTACATCTGCCAGGAGTGTGGGAACTTCATTTGACAGGGCCACTGTGGCTAAGGCACACCGAGATCCGGTGTAAAGTTGTTCCACCAGCGTGTAAACCGCCTTCAGCTTTATCAGCATGTCTTGGTTAAGATTGGAACTCCTGGGGCCTGCATAAGCAATGTCATGTGAGTTAATGACAATTTATATCATCATTATTCAAGTATTTAACACTTGTAGGGCGACTAACCAAAGATTGCTGAGACCATCTGAGATACGTGGCGTTTTAAGACGGATAATTCGACGGTCGCCTCTCCAAGAGCCGCCTCTGCCTTCTCTGCTCGATTGATCAAAGCAATCTTTCCATCAGCCCAGGCCTTTTTCTCCATTTCAAAGTCCTTTTTTTTCAGTTTCTCTTGTTTAGATACACTGAATTCAAACTTGGATTTGGCTCTTTGGGTTTCCGTCTCTTGTGCTTCCAGGCGGTTCTTCAAGTCAGATACTTCCGATTGAAGTTGATTGGTGGTGGCCTGTACAAGTACCGGGCCAAAATCATGACTGTTATCATATCATATTAAGTCCCAAGCCTTTTGCAAGCAACAACACTTGGCACTTAGGGGCTAATGTCTACCGAAGAATTTTTTACTCAGTGGCGGTTCATGAGAGTAAGTCCCAAGAACTTTGCAAGAAAGAGTATTTGTCACTTGGGGGATAATGCATATTGCTGTTAAAGTTTTGCAAGTATTTTATTCTATACAAGCATATGAAAGACTGGCTCAACCATGCTGATTAAACCAGCCCTTGGGGACTACGGAGTAAGACGGATTTCTTACATGTTTATCCAAATATATCACTAATGTTATTAAGCTTGTTTCTAAGTCTACATCATATTCATCATAAGCAATAGACTTGGGGGCTAGCATATGTAAGGATAATTCAGTGAAGGGGGGAATATATACCTCAAATTTCTGGTGCATTCGCTTCACCATGTCAATTTCGACGTCACGGCTGCTGTGTACTTGGCTAAGATAGCCAGAAAAAACTTCCCCAATACTCATGTGAGTATAATCAGCAACATCAAACCTGACTTTGTGGCGGTCCAGGTGCTCTTCCTTGGCAGAACACTTGGTCAGCACAGTAGGTCTCCCTAGCTCTGTGTAATCGATCTTGGTAATCTCAACATCAGTGTCGTGGGGATCGTCTGTCTTGGCCGGGCTAGGGACTTCTGGGTTTTCAGAGCCATCGGCGGCTTGTTCGGCAGGCAGGTTAGCGGTTGGAGTTGGCATCTCATGAGCTGGTTCAGGTGGCGGCTCATGAGCAGAGGCCTTAGGTGCGGCCGTCCCAAGTTCTGGCTCTTTGAAAATCGGCTCTTCGGCCGGCTTGTTCTTCTTCACCTTCTTGCTAGGCTTTGCTTTTCCGCTGCATAAGATCAAAAGATCAGTACAAATATAAGAGAATTGAAATGAATACATGATAAGCAAGTCATCATTACCCTGGAGCGGTCTTGAAAGCCGGAAAGTTGGACTGCATTGAGTCACCGAAGGAAGGTGAAGTTTCCTGATAATTCGAGTCAGAAGAGTTGAGTGGTTGACGAGTGAGACCCGCCAAAGGATAAAAGGGATTTAAATCGGAGGTGACCTCGTTCCGGCGCTTCCTTGGTGTATTGGGTAAGCCGGAGGAGGGTTTCGCGTCCTTGCTGGTCTGGGTCTGCCTCCAGCTCTCATGAATCTGTCGCTTCAAAAGAAATTGAGGATCTTGATAAGCTAAGGGATGTGAAAATCTTACTTTCCGGGTTACTC
Organism: Aegilops speltoides; assembly: GCA_021437245.1. Classification (NCBI taxonomy): domain Eukaryota; kingdom Viridiplantae; phylum Streptophyta; class Magnoliopsida; order Poales; family Poaceae; genus Aegilops; species Aegilops speltoides. The sequence continues at coordinate 196,490,997 of CM038144.1, read as the reverse complement.
TTCAGATTTTCTGTCTTGGCAAAGGCTCGGAGTCGGAGGAAATGATAGTTACCTCTTCATCCTTTCCATGACTCGTTCCCGTGTCCTCCTGATGATAACCAGTGTCAATAAGGTGGTTAAAAAAGGAGCCAAGAGAGTCAAGGGCTACCTCCGACTCAGAAGTATCTTCTAGTTGAAGCATGTCAGAGGCGGTGGCCTTCTTTCCCTTCTTCTTGGCGGCTTCTTTCCTAGCGGCTCTCTTGGCCTTCATGGCTTTCTTCGCGGCCTCATGATCATATTTTGCTTTCCAAAATTTATCATCAGCCTATGAGAATCAACAAAGGTTGAGTACAGACAAACATCAAGGTTAAAGGTAATTTACTCAGGGTGGCGGCTTACCGCTGGAGCCGGGTTAGCTTCGCAGACGGGGCTTAAGCCCACCTTTCCACAATCTGCTAGGCTCTCGTTCAGGAGTGACTTGGTCATGTCATTGACGACGTGGTCTGGTAAATCGTCAGAGCTGTGCCGTAGAGGGTCATTCTTCTTGCCCGTGTAGGTACAAATCAGACCAGGGCGGCGGCTGAAAGGAATGATCCGCCAGGCAAGCCAAACCCGAACCAAGTCAATACAATTTAGCCCGTTCCCCAAAAGAGCCTTAATTTTAGCCATAGTGGGGCGAGCGTTTGGCATTCGACGGCTGTAATCTTGTCAGGAAGTGGATGATTGGACTCAAGACGCAAAGCACGAAAGCCGGGCAGAGGGTTCTCATCAGCCGGAGAAGTGTCTTGGCAATAGAACCATGTCTGGTTCTAGTTTTGGGATGACTTGGTGGATTGGCATAAGGAAAAATGACGTCTCTCCGACGTTGGATTGAGACACCGCCAAGTTCCAAGCTTTGTCCATTGGCACATTCATTCTGGCGGTTCAAGTAAAATAACTCTCTGAAGAGTAGTAAGTTGGGCTCTTCTCCAAGATATATCTCACTGAAAACTTGAAAATTGCAAATATTAGACACGGAATTGGGTCCGATGTCTTGAGGACGAAGGTCAAAGAAGTGCAGGACGTCCCTGAAGAATTTTGAGCCGGATGGTGAAAAACCCTGGTTCATATGATCAGTAAAGACGATGACCTCCCCCTCTTTGGGCTGAGGCTTTTCCTCTGTTGGGTCAGGTGCACGATATGACATGACTTCCTTCTTTGGAAGATAGGCAATCTTCACAAAGTCATCAAACATACTGTCTGTGACAATGGATTAGACCCACTTGCATGAAGTGGGTGGTTTGGGCGGCATTGTGATGAAAGCCTAAGAAAGAGTAAAAATTTCCGATTCAAATTTAAGCCGGAGAAAAACATTACAGTGCATATTCAAGACGGCGGCTTATAAAGGGGCCTAATGGTATATGGCTAATTATGTCAGATTATTTAATCCGCCATGAGCGCCATAAGCAGTTAAGTTATCTAAACCGCCATGGGTGGTCAAGATTATCAATTTGAGCATTGCCTTTTTAAGCCGGTGATAAGAGTCGCCATGGCTAGGTGGATCTAACAAAAACAGTTTTTGCCTAAGTGTTGCACAAACAAGTTTCACAGGTTGCAGCTATTATTTGGATCAAACGGCTGTTCAGAAAAGAAAATATTCCAGACCTAAAAACCTAGTATAGATGAGTTGTTGAGTTCTGATGAGGCCTCTTTACAAGAAAAAGGGATCTGTTAGTATCAAAAATGGACGCAAAACATCTACCGCATGAGTTCTATATTACTTTTGGATCAGAAGAGGCTGTGGTGGAGGAACTACAAAGAAACTGTGATGAACCATGAAGAACACAGAGGAACTTGAAAACCCTAATGCGCATCTGAGGTGCGGGAAGGCGAAGACTTACAACTGCAGATCTACTATGGAGGGTCGCCGCCGTTCTCTGGATTGACTCAGGTTGATGTAGTGGCCGAGGTCGAGGAAGACGAGGTGCTCTGCGGCGGCGGCGGAGCTCGAGGGGCAGTAGGGTTGGGAGAGGAAGAAGATAAGGAAAGGGGAGAATGAGGAAAGACCTGGTCGTGTCTATTTATAAGGGAAGACTGATAAGTGCGTGCAAAAAATGAGGAGGCCGAAAACATGGTTGTCCAGCTACAAGCAAAGAAGCAGAAGATTTTTCTTAAGTGTTGAAGATTGACATGAACCAGTTCAAATCAATCTGGGGCCTAATGTTGGGGATATGACTATTAGGTATGACCCGTCCAGGAGGGGCCGGGTTATACCTATGAGGACTCTTGAAGCCCAAGACAAGTTTGAAGATGGCAGCTCAGTTAAGGGCCCAAAGCCCAAAGGCGATTTAAGGCCCGTAGAGATAAACCGCCATGTGTACATAACTTGTGTTGTAAGGCAATAATAGTTAGAGACCGAGCCGGACAATATTTACGAGCCGGCCGGGACTCTGTAAGCCACTGGGCGTCGACCTCTATATATAAAGGGACGACCCGGCGGCGGTTCAGGACAAGTAACATCAGATCAAGAGCTAGGTCAAGTGATTTCGCTCCCTGGTAATCGAGACATAAGCAATCCCACTCAAAGCTGGATCGTAGGCTTTTACCTTCTCCGTAAGGGGCCGAACCAGAATAAACCTTGTATCCTTTGTCCCGATTAACCCCTTTAAGCTTCCTAGTTGCGATGGCTCCACGACGAAGTCCTTTCACTAGGACATCTGACATGACAATTCCACGACAGGGTCCTTCCCGGGTGTGTTGGGTTTCAGGTCTAAAAAGAGCCCGCCGGATTGTCTTGCATACCGCGCTTCTGGCGGGTCTCCTCCGACGTGAGCTGCGGTGCATCACCCCGGCGTCGAGGGTACACGGCGATGTGTTCATGTGCCAACACATCGGTATCATCATACCTAGTTCAATCTTGTTACCGGCAAGTCTCTTTACTCATTCCGTAATACTTCATCCCGCAACTAACTCATTAGTCACAATGCTTGCAAGACTTATAGTGATGAGTATTAGCGAGAGGGCCCAGAGATACCTCTCCAAAACATGGAGTGACAAAACCTTTTCTCAATTTATGCCAACCCAACAAACACCTTCGGAGACACCTCTGGAGCACCTTTATAATCACCCATTTACGTTGTGACGTTTGGTAGCACACAAAGTGTTCCTCCAGTATTCGGGAGTTGCATAATCTCATAGTCTGAGGAACTTGTATAAGTCATGAAGAAAGCAGTAGCAATGAAACTGTCACGATCATAATGCTAAGCTAATGGATGGGTCATGTCCATCACATCATTCTCCTAATGATGTGATTCCGTTCATCAAATGACAACACATGTCTATGTTTAGGAAACATAACCATCTTTGATTAACGAGCTAGTCAATTGGAGGCATACTAGGGACAATATGTTTTGTCTATGTATTCACACATGTACTAAGTTTCCGGTTAATACAATTCTAGCATGAATAATAAACATTTATCATGAAATAAGGAAATAAATAATAACTTTGTTATTGCCTCTAGGGAATATTTCCTTTAGTCTCCCACCTGCACTAGAGTCAATAATCTAGATTACATAGTAATGATTCTAACACCTATGCAGCTTTGGTGCTGATCATGTTTTGCTCGTGGAAGAGGCTTAGTCAACGGGTCTGCAACATTTAGATCCGTGTGTATCTTGCAAATCTCTATGTCCCCTTCCGACACTTGATGACAGATGGAATTGAAGCGTCTCTTGATGTGCTTGTTTCTCTTGTGAAATCTGGATTCCTTTGCCAATGCAACTGCACCAGTATTGTCACGAAAGATTTTCATTGGACCCGATGCACTAGGTATGACACCTAGATCAGATATGAACTCCTTCATCAAAAAATCTTTCATTTGCTGCTTTCGAAGCAGCAATGTACTCCGCTTCACACATAGATCTCGCCAGGACGCTTTGCTTGGAACTGCACCAACTGACAGCTCCTCCATTCAATAAAAATACGTATCTGGTTTGCGACTTAGAGTCATCCGGATCAGTGTCAAAGCTTGCATCGACATAACCGTTTACGACGAGCTCTTTTTCACCTCCATAAACGAGAAACAAATCCTTAGTCCTTTTCAGGTATTTCAGGATGTTCTTGACCGCTATCCAGTGCTCCACTCCGGGATTACTTTGGTACCTCCCTGCTATGCTTATAGCAAGGCACACATCAGGTCTGGTACACAATATTGCATACATGATAGAACCTACGGCTGAAGCATAGGGAATGACTTTCATTTTCTCTCTATCTTCTGAGTGGTCAGGCATTGAGTCTGACTCAACTTCACACCTTGTAACACAGGCAAGAACCCTTTCTAATCCATTTTGAACATCTTCAAAACTTTATCAAGGTATGTGCTTTGTGAAAGTCCAATTAAGCGTCTTGATCTATCTCTATAGGTCTTGATGCCCAATATGTAAGCAGCTTCACCAAGGTCTTTCATAGAAAAACTCTTGTTCAAGTATCCCTTTATGCTATCCAGAAATTCTATATCATTTCCAATCAACAACATGTCATCCACATATAATATCAAAAATTCTACAGGGCTCCCACTCACTTTCTTGTAAATACAGGCTTCTCCAAAAGTCTGTATAAAACCATTTGCTTTGATCACACTATCAAAACGTTTATTCCAACTCCAAGAGGCTTGCACCCATCCATAAATGGATCGCTGGAGCTTGCACACATTGTTAGCACCCTTTGGATCGATAAAACCTTTTGGTTGCATCATATACAACTCTTCTTCCAGAAATCCATTCAGGAATGAAGTTTTTTACATCCATCTGCCAAATTTCATAATGATAAAATGAGGCAATCGCTAACATGAATCGAACAGACTTAAGCATCGCTACGGGTGAGAAAGTCTCATCGTAATTAACTCCTTGAACTTGTTGAAAACCTTTCACAACAAAGTCGAGCTTTGTAGACAGTAACATTACCGTCTGCGTTGGTCTTCTTCTTACAGATCCATTTATTTTCTATGGCTTGCCGATCATCTGTCAAGTCCACCAAAGTCCACACTTTGTTCTCATACATGGATCCCATCTCAGATTTCATGGCCTCATGCCATTTCGCGGAATCTGGGCTCATCATTGCTTCCTCATAGTTTATAGGTTCATCATGGTCTAGTAACATGACTTCTAGAATAGGATAACCGTACCACTCTGGTGCGGATCTTACTCTGGAAGACCTACGAGGTTTGGTAGTAACTTGATCTGAAGTTTCATGATCATCATCATTAACTTCCTCACTGATTGGTGTAGGAATCACTGGAACTAATTTCTGTAATGAACTACTTTCAAGTAAGGGAGAAGGTACAATTACCTCATCAAGTTCTTCTTTCCTCCCACTCACTTCTTTTGAGAGAAACTCCTTCTCTAGAAAGGATCCATTTTTAGCAACAAAGATTTTGCCTTTGGATCTGTCATAGAAGGTACCCAACAATTTCCTTTGGGTATCCTGTGAAGACGCACTTCTCCGGTTTGGGTTCGAGCTTATCAGGTTGAAGCTTTTTCACATAAGCATCGCAGCCCCAAACTTTAAGAAATGACAACTTTGGTTTCTTGCCAAACCACGGTTCATAAGGCTTCGTCTCAATGGATTTTGATGGTGCCCTATTTAAAGTGAATGCAACTGTCTCTAAAGCATAACCCCAAAATGATAGCGGTAAATCAGTAAGAGACATCATAGATCGCACCATATCCAATAAAGTACGGTTACGACGTTCGGACACACCATTTCGCTGTGGTGTTACAGGTGGCGTTAATTATGAAACTATCCCATGTTGTTTCAAATGAAGACCAAGCTCGTAACTCAAATATTCTCCTCCACGATCAGATCGTAGAAACTTTATTTTCTTACGATGATTTTCCACTTCACTCTGAAATTCTTTGAACTTTTCAAATGTTTCAGACTTATGCTTCATTAAGTAGATATAACCATATCTGCACAAATCATCTATGAAGGTAAGAAAATAACGATACCCACCACGAGCCTCAATGCTCATTGGACCGCATATATCGTTATGTATTATTTCCAACAAGTCAGTGCCTCGTTCCATTGTTCCGAAGAACGGAGTTTTAGTCATCTTGCCCATGAGGCATGGTTTGCAAGCACCAAGTGATTCATAATCAAGTGATTCCAAAAGTCCATCGGCATGGAGTTTCTTCATGCGCTTTACACCGATATGACCCAAACGGCAGTGCCACAAATAAGTTGCATTATCATTATTAACTTGGCATCTCTTGGCTTCAATATTATGAATATATGTATCATCACTATCAAGATTCTACAAAATAGACCTCTCATCAAGGGTGCATGAACATAAAATATATTACTCATATAAATAGGACAACCATTATTCTATGATTTAAATGAATAACCGTCTCAGATTAAACAAGATCTAGATATAATGTTCATGCTCAACGTTGGCACCAAATAACAATAGTTCAGGTCTAAAACTAATCCCGATGGTAGATGTAGAGGTAGCGTGCCAACAACGATCACATCGACCTTGTAACCATTTCCCACGCACATCGTCACCTCGTCCTTAGCCAATCTTCACTTAATCTGTACCCCCTGTTTTGAGTTGCAAATATGAGCAACAGAACCAGTATCAAATACCCAGGTGCTACTGCGAGCATTAGTTAAGTACACATCAATAACATGTATATCAAATATACCTTTCACTTTTCCGTACTTCTTATCCGCCAAATACTTGGGGCAATTCCGCTTCCAGTGACCAGTCCCTTTGCAGTAGAAGCACTCAGTTTTACGCTTAGGTCTAGACTTGGGTTTCTTCTCTTGAGCATCAACCTTTTTGCCGTTCTTCTTAAAGTTCCCCTTCTTCCCTTTGCCCTTTTTCTTGAAACTAGTGGTCTTGTTGACCATCAACACTAGATGCTCCTTTTTGATTTCTACCTCCGCAGACTTTAGCATTGCGAAGAGCTCGGGAATAGTCTTGTTCATCCCTTGCATATTATAGTTCATCACAAAGCTTTTGTAGCTTGGTGGTAGTGATTGAAGAACTCTGTCAATGACACTATCATCTGGAAGATTAACTCCCAGTTGAGTCAAGTGGTTGTGGTACCCAGACATTCTGAGTATGTGTTCACTAACAGAACTACCCTCCTCCATTTTACAGCTGTAGAACTTATTGGATACTTCATATCTCTCAATCCGGGCATTTGCTTGAAATATTGACTTCAACTCCTGGAACATCCCATATGCTCCGTGACGTTCAAAACATCGTTGAAGTCTCAGTTTTGAGCCGTAAAGCATGGCACACTGAACTATCGAATAGTCACCAGCTTTGCTCTTCCAGGCATTCTTAATGTCATCACTAGCATCTGCAGCAAGCCTGGCACCCAATGGTGCTTCCTGGACGTAATTCTTCTGTGCAGCAATGAGGATAATCCTCAAGATACGGACCCAGTCCGTTTAGTTGCTACCATCATCTTTCAACTTAGCTTTCTCTAGGAACGCATTAGAATTCAAAGGAACGGTAGCATGGGCCATTGATCTAACAACATAGACATGCAAAATAATATCAGGTACTAAGGCCATGATAAATTAAAGTTCAATTAATCATATTACTTAAGAACTCCCACTTAGATAGACATCCCTCCAATCATCTAAGTGATCATGTCATCCAAATCAACTAAACCATATCCGATCATCACGTGAGATGGAGTAGTTTTCAATGGTGAACATCACTATGTTAATCATATCTACTATATGATTCACGCTCGACCTTTCGGTCTCAGTGTTCCGAGGCCATATCTGCATATGTAGGCTCGTCAAGTTTAACCCGAGTATTCTGCGTGTGCAAAACTGGCATGCACTCGTTGGATGTGAACGTAGAGTTTATCACACCCGATCATCACGTGGTGTCTCGGCACGACGAACTGTAGCAATGGTGCATACTCAGGGAGAACACTTATACCTTGAAATTTACTAAGGGATCATCTTATAATGCTACCGCCGTACTAAGCAAAATAAGATGCATAAAGGATAAACATCACATGCAATCAAAATATGTGACATGATATGGCCATCATCATCTTGTGCTCATGATCTCCATTACTGAAGCATCGTCATGATCTCCATCGTCACCGGCGCGACACCTTGATCTCCATCATAGCAACGTTGTCGTCTCGCCAACTATAGTTACTACGACTATCGCTACCGCTTAGTAAGTAAAACAATTACATGGCGATTGCATTGCATACAATAAAGCGACAACCATATGGCTCCTGCCAGTTGCCGATAACTTTGTTAAAAAACATGATCATCTCATACAACAATTTATATCATATCATGCCTTCACCATATCACATCACAACAAGCCCTGCAAAAATAAGTTAGACGTCCTATACTTTGTTGTTGCAAGTTTTACGTGGCTGCTACAGGCTTCTAGCAAGAACCGTTCTTACCCACGCATCCAAACCACAACGATTTTTCATCAAGTGTGCTGTTTTAACCTTGAACAACGACCGGGAAAAGCCACACTCGATTCAACTAAAGTTGGAGAAACAGACACCCGCCAGCCACCTATGTGCATAAGCACGTCGGTAGAACCAGTCTCATGAATGTGGTCATGTAATGTCGGTCCAGGCCGCTTCATCCAACAATACCGCTGAATAAAAGTATGACATGCTGGTATGCAGTATGACTATTATCGCCCACAACTCTTTGTGTTCTACTCGTGCATATAACATCTACGCATAGACCTAGCTCAGATGCCACTATTGGGGAACACAGTAATTTCAAAAATATTCCTACGATCACGCAAGATCTATCTAGGTGATGCATAGCAACGAGGGGGAGAGTGTGTCCATGTACCCTCGTTGACTGAAAGCGGAAGCGTTAAGTAACACGGTTGATGTAGTTGAACGTCTTTGCGATCCAACCGATCAAGTACCGAACGCACGACACCTCCGCGATCTACACAAGTTGAGCTCGATGACGTCCCTCGATCTCTAGATCTAGTTGAGGCCGAGGGCGAGTTTGGTCAACACGACGGCGTGGTGACGGTGATGATGATGTTACTGGCGCAGGGCTTCGCCTAAGCACTACGATGATATGACTGAGGTGGAAATCTGTGGAGGGGGCACTTCACACGGCTAAAAGATCAACATGATCAACTTGTGTGTCTATGGGGTGCTCCCTCCCCCGTATATAAAGGAGTGGAGGAGGGGGCCGGCCGGCCTCATGGGGTGCGCCCCAAGGGGGGATTCCTACTCCTACTAGGAGTAGGTTTCCCCCTTTCCTAGTCCAACTAGGAGGGAGAATGAAGGAGAGAAGGGAAGAAGGAAAGGGGGGCCACCCCCTCCCCACTTAGGATTGGGCTTGGGGGGCGCGCCCCACCACTTGGCCGCCTCCTCCTCTCTTCCACTAATGCCCATGAAGGCCCATTGACCCCCCCCCCCCCCCGCGGGGGTTCCGGTAATCCCCGGTACTTCGGTTTTATCCGAAACTTCTCCGTAACACTTCCCGTGTCCGAACATAGCCTCCCAATATATTAATCTTTATGTCTCGACCATTTCGAGACTCCTCGTCATGTCCGTGATCACATCTGGGACTCCGAACAACCTTCGGTACATCATATCACATAAACTCGGAATACCAATCGACATCGAACGTTAAGCGTGCGGACCCTATGGGTTTGAGAACTATGTAGACATGATCGAGACACGTCTCCCGTCAATAACCAGTAGCGGAACCTGGATACTCATATTGGTTCCTACATATTCTACGAAGATCTTTGTCGGTCAAACCGCATAACAACATACGTTGTTCCCTTTGTCATTGGTATGTTACTTGCCCGAGATTCGATCGTCGGTATCATCATATGTAGTTCAATCTCGTTACCAGCAAGTCTCTTTACTCATTCCGTAATACTTCATGCCGCAACTAACTCATTAGTCACAATGCTTGCAAGGATTATAGTGATGAGTATGAAGGAAATATGCCCTAGAGGCAATAATAAAGTTATTATTTATTTCCTTATATCATGATAAATGTTTATTATTCATGCTAAAATTGTATTAATCGGAAACTTAGTACATGTGTGAATACATAGACAAAACATAAGTGTCCGTAGTATGGCTCTACTTGACTAGCTCGTTTATCAATGATGATTATGTTTCCTAACCATAGACATGTGTTGTCACTTGATGAACGGGGTCACATCATTAGGAGAATAATGTGATGGACATGACCCATCCGTTAGCTTACCAGTATGATCGTTATAGTTTCATTGCTACTGCTTTCTTCATGACTTATACATGTTCCTCAAACTATGAGATTATGCAACTCCCGAATACTGGAGGAACACTTTGTGTGCTACCAAACGTCACAACTTAAATGGGTGATTATAAAGATGCTCTACAGGTGTCTCCGAAGGTGTTTGTTGGGTTGGCATAGATCGAGATTAGAATTTGTCACTCTGTGTTTTAGAGAGGTATCTCTAGGCCCTCTCGGTAATGCTCATCACTATAAGCCTTGCAAGCAATGCGACTAATGAGTTAGTTGCAGAATGAAGCATTACGAAACGAGTAAAGAGACTTTCCATTAATGATATTGAACTAGGTATGATGATACCAATGATCGAATCTCGGGCAAGTAACATACCGACGACAAAAGGAACAACATATGTTGTTATGCAGTTTGACCGATAAAGATCTTCGTAGAATATGTAGGAGCCAATATGAGCATCCAAGTTCCTCTATTGGTTTTTGATCGGAGATGTGTCTCGATCATGTCTACATAGTTCTCAAACCCGTAGGGTCTGCACGCTTAACCTTTGATGGCAATTTGTATTATGAGTTATGTGTTTTGATGACCGAAGTTTGTTCGGAGTCTCGGATGAGATCACGGACGTGAGGAGGAGTCTCGAAATGGTCGAGATATAAGGATCAATATATTGGAAGGCTATATTCGGACATCGAAAATGTTCCGAGTGACTCGAGTATTTTTCGGAGTACTTGGGAGTTACGGGAATTCACAGGGAGAAGTAATGGGCCTTATTGGGCCATATGGGAAATAGAGGAGGCAGGCCAAGGGGAGGTGGCCCCCCCCATGGGTCCGAATTGGACTAGGGGAGGGGGGTGGCGCCCCCCCTTGCCCTTTCCTACTCCCTCTCTCCTTCCTTCTCTCCTACTCCTAAAAGGGAAATGATTCCTACTAGGACTTGGAAGTCCTAGTAGGACTCCATACACTTGGGGCGCCCATAGGGGACCGGCCTCTCTCTCTCTCTCTCTCTCTCTCCTTTATATACAGGGGCAGGGGACACCCCAAAGACACACAAGTTCATATTTTAGCCGTGTGCGATGCCCCCCTCCACAGTTACACACCTCGGTCATATTGTCATAGTGCTTAGGTGAAGCCATGCGTCGGTAACTTCATCATCATTGTCGCCACGCCGTTGTGTTGTCGAAACTCTCCCTCAGCCTCAACTGGATCTAGAGTACGAGGGACGTCATTGAGCTGAACGTATGCTGAACGCGGAGGTGTCGTGTGTTCGCTACTTGATCGGTTGTTTCGTGAAGAAGTTCGACTACATCAACCGCGTTATTGAAATGCTTCCTCTTTCGGTCTACGAGGGTACGTGGACACACTCTCCCCTCTCGTTGCTATGCATCACCTAGATAGATCTTGCATGATCGTAGGAAAATTTTGAAATTACCACGTTCCCCGACAGTGGCATCTGAGCTAGGTCTATGCGTAGATCTTATATGCATGAGTAGAACACAAAGAGTTGTGGACGATAATAGTCATACTACTTACCAGCATGTCATACTTTGATTCGGCGGTATTGTTGGATGAAGTGGCTCAGACCGACATTACGCGTACGCTTATGCGAGACTGGTTCTACCGACGTGCTTCGCATATAGGTGGCTAGTGAGTGTCTATTTCTCCAACTTTAGTTGAATCGAGTGTGGCGACGCCCGGTCCTTGTTGAAGGTTAAAACAACACACTTGACAAAAAATCTTTGGGGTCTTGATGCGTAGGTAAGAACGGTTCTTGGTAGAAGCCCGTAGCAGCCACGTAAAACTTGCAACAAGAAAGTAGAGGACATCTAACTTGTTTTTGCGGGGCTTGATGTGATGTGATATGGTCAAGGCATGATGTGATATAATTTTTTGTATGAGATGATCATGTTTTGTAACAAAGTTATTAGCAACTGGCAGGAGCCATATGGTTGTCACTTTATTGTACGCAATTCAATCGCCATGTAATTGTTCTACTTTATCACTAAGTGGTAGGGCTAGTCGTAGTAACAATAGTTGGCGAGGCGACAACGATGCTACGATGGAGATCAAGGTGTCACGCCGGTGATGATGGAGATCATGATGATGCTACGGCGATGGAGATCATGAGCACAAGATGATGATGGCCATATCATGCCATAAATTTTGATTGCATGTAATGTTTATCCTTTATGCATCTTATTTTGCTTAGTACAGCGGTAGCATTATAAGATGATCTCTTACTAAATTTCAAGGTATAAGTGTTCTCCCTGAGTATGCACCGTTGCTACAGTTCTTCGTGCTGAGACACCACGTGATGATCGGGTGTGATAGGCTCTACGTTCACATACAATGGGTGCAAGCTAGTTTTGCACACGCAGAATACTCGAGTTAAACTTGACGAGCCTAGGATATGCAGATATGGCCTCGGAACACTAGAGACTGAAAGCTCTAGCGTGAATCATATAGTAGATATGATCAACATAGTGATGTTCACCATTGAAAACTACTCCATCTCACATGATGATCGGACATGGTTTAGTTGATTTGGATCACGTGATCATTTAGATGACTAGAGGGATGTCTATCTAAGTGGGAGTTCTTAAGTAATATGATTAATTGTACTTTAATTTGTCTGAACTTAGTCCTGATAGTATTTTGCAAATTATGTTGTAGATCAATAGCTCGCATTATAGTTTCCCTATGGTTTTATATGTTCCTAGAAAAAACAAAGTTGAAAGATGATAGTAGCAATGATGTGGACTGGGTCCATGATCTGAGGTGTATCCTCATTGCTGCATAGAAGAATTATGTCCTTGATGCACCGCTAGGTGACAGACCTATTGCAGGAGCAGATGCAGACGTTATGAACGTTTGGCTAGCTCAATATGATGACTACTTGATAGTTTAGTGCACCATGCTTTACGGCTTAGAATCGGGACTTCAAAAATATTTTTGAAACGTCATGGAGCATATGAGATGTTCCAAGAGCTGAAATTGGTATTTCAAACTCATGCCCGTGTCAAGAGGTATGAGACCTCTAACAAGTGCTTTGCCTAAAAGATGGACGAGAATTGCTCGACCAGTGAGCATGTGCTCAGAATGTCTGGGTACTACAATCACTTGAATCAAGTGGGAGTTAATCTTCCAGATAAGATAGTGATTGATAGAGTTCTCTAGTCACCATCACCAAGTTACTAGAACTTCGTGATGAACTATAATATGCAAGGGATGCCGAAAACGATTCCTGAGCTCTTCGTGATGCTGAAATCGATGAAGGTAGAAATCAAGAAAAAGCATCAAGTGATGATGATTAAACAAGACCACTAGTTTCAAGAAAAGGGCAAAGGGAAAGAAAGGGAACTTCATGGCAAGCAAGTTGTCACTCCCGTGAAGAAGCCCAAAGCTGGACCTAAGCCTAAAACTGAGTGCTTCTACTGCAAAGGAAATGGTCATTGGAAGTGAAACTGCCCCAAATATTTGGCGGATAAGAAGGATGACAAAGTGAACAAAGGTATATTTGATATACATATTATTGATGTGTACCTTACTAGTGCTCGTAGTAATCCCTGGGTATTTGATACTTGTTCGGTTGCAAAGATAAGTAACTCGAAACAGGAGTTGCAGAATAAATAGAGACTAGTTGAGGATGAAGTGACGATGTATGTTGCAAGTGGTTCCAAGATTCATATGATCATCATCGAGCACTCCCTATACTTTCGAATTATGTACTTGCAAATTATGTTGTCCCGTTCATCACATCATTCTCTTAATGATGTGATCCCGTTCATCAAATGACAACACATGTCTATGGTTAGGAAACATAACCATGTTTGATAAACGAGCTAGTCAAGTAGAGGCATACTACGGACACTTATGTTTTGTCTATGTATTCACACACGCACTAAGTTTCCAGTTAATACAATTCTAGCATGAATAAATAAACATTTATCATGAAATAAGGAAATAAATAATAACATTATTATTGCCTCTAGGGCATATTTCCTTCAGATTGATGTAGTCGTACACCTTCACGATCCATCCCGGTCAAGTACCGGACGTGCGGCACCTCCGATTTCAGCACACGTTCAGCTTGATGACGTCCTCGCCTTCTTGATCCAGCAAGATGGGCGAAGTAGTAGATGAGTTCCGGCAGCATGACGGCATGGTGACGGTGTTGTTGTCGAATATTCTCCGCAGGGCTTCACCTAAGAACTACAGAAACTATGAAGGAGGATAAACTAGATGGGACGGGGTTGCCGGCACACGGCTTGGTGATTCTTGATCTGTCTTTGGTGCTAGCACTGCCCCTCTATTTATATGTTGAGCCCTGGGGTCAAAACTTGGAGCAAAAGCCTCCTCAAAGTCGGTTTTGCCTGAAAGGCAAAAGTCCCACTAGGATGCCAGGACCAAACGCCACAATCCTTGGCGTCTGGCCCAGACTCTATGGGCCTCAGCATCTGGACTAGGGTCAGACGCTAGGGTCTCCGGTGTTTGGCCTCTGACCTCCACAAAAACTTTCTATGCACCGACCTATAGCCCTGTAGGCCTGACCCCTTGGCCTAACCATATCATCCAATATATGAATCTTTACCTCCGGACCATTCCGGAGCTCCTCGTCATGTCTGCGATCTCATTCGGGACTCTGAACAACATTCGGTATCAACATACATAATTCATATAGTACAATATCGTCAACGAACGTTAAGCGTGTGGACCGTACGGGTTTGAGATCTGTGTATACATGACCGAGACACCTCTCTGGTCAATAACCAATAGAGGAACCTAGATGCCCATATTGGCTCCTACATATTCTACAAAGATCTTTATTTGTCGAACCTTATGACAACATACGTAATTCCCTTTGTCTATCGGTATGTTACTTGCCCGAGATTCGATCGTCGGTATCTTCATACCTAGTTCAATCTCGTTACCGACAAGTCTCTTTACTCATTCCATAATACATCATCCTGGAACTAACTCATTAGTCACTTTGCTTGCAAGGCTTCTTATGATGTGTATTACTGAGAGGGCCCAGAATTGCCTTTCTGATACTCGGAGTGACAAATCCTAATCTTGATCTATGCCAACCCAACAAACACCTTTGGAGATACATGTAGAGCATCTTTATAATCACCCAGGTATGTTGTGACGTTTTATAGCACATGAGGCATTCCTCCGGTATCTGGGAGTTGCATAATCTCATAGCCAGAGGAATATGTATTTGACATGAAGAAAGCAATAGCAATAAAACTGAATGATCATTATGCTAAGCTAACGGATGGGTCTTGTCCATCACATAATTCTCCTAATGATGTGATCCCGTTCATCAAATGACAACACATGTCTATGGTTAGGAAACTTAACCATCTTTGATTAACGAGCTAGTCTAGTAGAGGATTACTTGGGACACGGTGTTTTGTCTATGTATCCACACATGTATCAAGTTTCCGGTTAATACAATTCTAGCATGAATAATAAAAAATTATCATGATATAGGGAAATATAAAATAACAACTTTATTATTGCCTCTAGGGCATATTTCCTTCAGTCTCCCACTTGCACTAGAGTCAATAATCTAGTTCACATCGCCATGTGATTTAACACCAATAATTCACCTCTTTATGTGATTAATACCCATAGTTCACATCGCTACGTGACCAACACCCAAAGGGTTTACTAGAGTCAATAATCTAGTTCACACCGCTATGTGATTAACACTCAAAGAGTAATAAGGTGTGATTATGTTTTGCTTGTGAGAGAATTTTAGTAAACGGGTCTGCTGCATTCAGATCCATATGTATTTTGCAAATTTCTATGTCTACAATGCTCTACATGGAGTTGCTCTAGCTAATTGCTCCCATGTTCAATACGTCTCTAGATTGAGACTTAGAGTCATCTAGATCAGTGTCAAAGCTTGCATCGACGTAACTCCTTACGACGAACTCTTTATAACCTCCATAACCGAGAAACATTTCCTTAGTCCTCTTTATGTACCTAAGGATATTTTTGACCGTTGTCCAGTGATCCACTCCTGGATCACTATTGTACCCCATTGTTAAACTCATATCAAGGCACACAACTGGTTTGGTACACAACATGGCATACTTTATAGAACCTTTCGCTGAGCCGCTGATGCATAGGGAATGAGTTTCATTCTCTCTCTATCTTCTTCTGTGCTCGGGTTTTGAGTCTTACTCAACTTTACACCTTGTAACAGAGGCAAGAACCCTTTCTTTGACTTAGCCATTTAGAACTTCTTCAAAACTTTATCAAGGTATGTGCTTTGTGAAAGTACTATTAAGCATCTTGATCTATCTTTATAGACCTTGATGCCTAATATATAAGCAGCTTCACCGAGCTCTTTCACCGAATTTTTTTATTCAAGTATCCTTTTATGCTATCCAGAAATTCTACATCATTTCCAATCAACAATATGTCATCCACATATAATATTAGAAATGCTACAGAGCTCCCTCTCACTTTCTTGCAAATAAAGGCTTCTACAGAAGTCTGTATAAAACCATATGCTTTGATCACCTCATCAAAGCGTGTATTCCAACTCCGAGATGCTTGCACTAGTCCATAGATGGATCGCTGGAGCTTGCACACCTTGTTAGCGCCTTTAGGATAGACAAAACCTTCTGGTTGCATCATATACAACTCTTCTTAGAGAAATCCTTTAAGGAATGCAATTTTGACATCCATTTGTCTAATTTCATAATCATAAAATGCGGCAATTGCTAACATGATTCGGACAGACTTAAGCATCGCTACAGGTGAGAAAGTCTCATCATAGTCAACTCCTTGAATTTGTCGAAAACCTTTTTGCAACAAGTTGAGCTTTATAGACAGTAATATTACCATCTGAGTCAGTCTTCTTCTTGAAGATCCATTTATTTTCTATGGCTCGCCGATCATCGAGCAAATTGACCAAAGTCCACACTTTGCTCTCATACATGGATGCTACCTAAGATTTCATGGCCTCAAGCCATTTATCGGAATCTTGGCTCATCATAGATTCTTCGTAGTTCGTAGGTTCGCCATGGTCTAGTAACATGACTTCCAAAATAGGATTGCCGTACCACTCTAGTGTCGATCGTGTTTTGGTTGACTTATGAGGTTCGGTAGTAACTTGATCTGAAGTTTCATGATCATTATCATTAGCTTCCTCTCTAGTTGGTGTAGGCATCACGGGAAAGGTTTTCTCGGATGAGCTACTTTCCAAATTGAGAGAAGGTACAAATACCTCATCAAGTTCTACTTTCCTCCCACTCACTTCTTTCGAAAGAAACTCCTTCTCTAGAAAGGTTCCATTCTTGGCAACAAAGGTCTTGCCTTCGGATCTGTGGCAGAAGGTGTACCCAATTGTTTCCTTAGGTTATCCCATGAAGACGCACTTCTCCAATTTGGGCTTGAGCTTATCAGGGTGAAGCGTTTTGACATAAGTGTCACAACCCCAAACTTTAAGAAATGACAGCTTAGGTTTATTGCCAAACCACAGTTCTTATAGTGTCGTCTCTATGGATTTAGACGGTGCCCTATTTAACGTGAATGTAGTTGTCTGTAATGCATAACCCCAAAATGATAGTGGTAAATTGGTAAGAGATATCATAGATCGCACCATATCCAATAAAGTGCAGTTACGACGTTCGGACACACCATTACGATGTGGTGTTCTAGGTGGCGTGAGTTGTGAAACTATTCCACATTGTTTTAAATGAAGGCCAAACTTGTAACTCAAATATTCACCTCCGCCATCAGATCGTAGAAACTTTAATTTCTTATTTTGATGATTCTCTAGTTCACTATGATATTCTTTGAACTTTCAAATGTTTCAGACTTGTGTTTCATTAAGTAGATATACCCGTATCTGCTCAAATCATCTGTGAAGGTCAGAAAATAATGATACCCCCTGCATGCCTCAACACTTATCGGACCGCATACATTGGTATGTATTATTTCCAATAAGTCATTGGCTCGCTCCATTGTTACGGAGAACGGAGTTTTAGAAATCTTGCCCATGAGGCATTGTTTGCAAGAATCAAATGATTCATAATCAAGTGATCCCAAAAGTCCATCTGCATGGAGTTTCTTCATGCGCTTTACTCCAATATGACCTAAATGGCAGTGCCACAAATATGTTGCACTACAATTATCAACTTTGCATCTTTTGGCATCAATATTATGAATATGTGTATCACTATGATCGAGAGTCAATAAACCATTAACATTGGGTGTATGACCATAGAAGGTTTTATTCATGTCAACAGAATAACAATTATTCTCTGTCTTAAATGAATAACAGTATTGCAATAAACACGATCCTCTCTTGTTCATGCTCAACGCAAACACCAAATAACATTTATTTAGGTTCCACACTAATCCCGAAAGTATAGGGATTGTGCGATGATGATTATATCAATCTTGGAACCACGTCCAACACACATCATCACTTCACCCTCAACTAGTCTCAATTTATTATGCAACTCCTATTTCGAGTTATTAATCTTAGCAACTGAACAGGTATCAAATACCCAGGGGCTACTACAAGCACTTGTAAGGTACACATCAATAACATGTATGTCAAATATACCTTTGTTAACTTTGCCATCCTTCTTATCCGCCAAATGTTTAGGGCAGTTCCGCTTCCAATGACCTTTTCCTTTGTAGTAGAAGCACTCAGTTTTTTAGGCTTAAGTCTAGCTTTGGGCTTCTTCACGGGAGTGACAACTTGCTTGCCATTCTTCTTGAAGTTCCCTTTCTTTCCCTTTTCCCTTTTCTTGAAACTAGAGGTCTTGTTTAATCATCAACACTTGACACTTTTTCTTGATTTCTACCTTCGTCGATTTCAGCATCACGAAGAGCTCGGGAATCGCTTTCATCATCCCTTGCATATTATAGTTCATCATGAAGTTCCAGTAACTTGGTGATAGTGACTAGAGAACTCTGTCAATCACTATGTTATTTGGAAGATTAATTGCCACTTGATTCAAGCGATTGTAGTACCCAGACATTCTGAGCACATGCTTACTGGTTGAGCTATTCTCTTCCATCTTGTAGGCAAAGTACTTGTCAGAGGTCTCATACCTCGACACGGGCATGAGTCTGAAATACCAATTTCAGCTCTTGGAACATCTCATATGCTCTGTGGCATTCAAAACATTTCTAAAGTTCCAGTTCTAAGATGTAAAGCATGCCACACTAAACTATCAAGTAGTCATCATACCGGGCTTGCCAAACGTTCCGAACGTCTACATCTACTACTGCAATAGGTCTGTTACCTACCGGTGCATCAAGGACATAATTTTTCTATGCAGCAATAAGGATAATCCTAAGATCATGGACCCAGTCCGCTTCATTGTTACTATCATCTTTCAACTTATTTTTCTCTAGGAACATATCAAAAAAAACGGGGAGCTACATCGTGAGATATTGATCTACAACATAATTTGCAAGTACTATCAGGACTAAGTTCATGATAAATTAAGTTCAATTAATCAAATTACTTAAGAACTCCCACTTAGATAGACATCCCTCAAGTCATCTAAATGATACGTGATCCAAATCAACTAAACCATGTCCGATCATCACGTTAGATGGAGTAGTCATCAATGGTGAAGATCTCTATGTTGATCATGTCTACTATATGATTCACATTCGACCTTCCGGTCTCCGGTGTTCCAAGGCCATGTGTGTACATGCTAGGCTCGTCAAGTATAACCTGAGTATTCCGCATGTGCAAAACTATCTTGCACCCGTTGTATGTGAACGTAGAGCCTATCTACCCTACCATCACGTGGTGTCTCAGCACGAAGAACTGTCGCAATGGTGCATACTTAGGGAGAACACTTATACCTTGAAATTTTAGTGAAGGGATCTGTTGGGAAACATAGCATGCAATTTCAAAAAAATTCCTATGCTGACGCAAGATCTATCTAGGAGAGGCATAGCAACGAGAGGGGGAGAGTGTGTCCATGAACCCTCGTAGACCAAAAGCTGAAGCGTTAACTTAACACGGTTGATGTAGTCGAACATCTTCTCGAATCAACCGATCAAGTACCGAACGTATGGCACCTCCGAGTTCTGCACATGTTTAGCTCAATGACGTCCATCAAACTCTTGATCCAGTAGAGGTACAAATGAGTTGATGAGTTCCGTCAGAACGACGGCGTGATGATGGTGTTGGTGTAGTGATTTGCGTAGGGCTTCGCCTAAGCACTACGACAATAAGACTGGACGAGTAAACGGTGGAGGGGGGCACCGCACACGGCTAAACAATTGATGTGCCTTGGGGTGCGCCCTACTCCCGTATATAAAGGAGGAGGGGAGGAGGACGGCCACCATGGGTGCGCCATGTAGGGAGGAGTCCTACTAGTACTCCACTCCTAGTAGCATTTGCCCCCCCCTTTCTTCTTACGAAGAGGGAAAGGGGAAAGAGGTGGAGAGGGAGAAGAAAAGGGGGGCCGCACCCCCACCCCTTGCCCAATTCGGATTGGCTTGGGGGGCGCCACCTCCCGTGGCCTGCCGCCTCCTCTCCACTATGGCTCATGAGACCCATTAACTTTCTCGGGGGGTTCCAGTAACCTCCTGGTACTCCGAAAAATCCCCGAACCTCTTCAGAACCATCCCGGTGTCCATATATAACCTTCCAATATATCAATCTTTACCTCTCGACGATTTTAAGACACCTCATCATGTCCGTGATCTCATCCGGGACTCCGAACAACCTTCATTCACCAAAACACATAACTCATATAATACCTATCGTCATCGAACGTTAAGCATGCAGACCCTATGGGTTAGAGAATTATGTAGACATGACTGAGACACCTTTCCGGTCAATAATCAATAGCAGAACCTGGATGCTCATATTGGTTCCCACATATTCTACGAAGACCTTTATCAGTTGAACCGTAATGTCAACATAGTTATTCCCTTTGTCATTGATATGTTACTTGCTTGAGATTCGATCGTTGGTATCTTCATACCTAGTTCAATCTCGTTACAGGCTAGTCTCTTTACTCGTTCCATAGTGCATCATCCCCTAACTAACTCATTAGTCACATTGCTGGCAAGGCTTCATATGATGTGCATTACCGAGAGGGCCCAGAGATACCTCTTCGATACTCGAAGTGACAAATCCTAAGCTCGATCTATGGCAACCCAACAAACACCTTCGGATATACCTGTAGAGCATCTTTATAATCACCCAGTTATGTTGTGATGTTTGATAGCACACAAGGCATTCCTCCGATGTCCGGGAGTGCTTAATCTCATCGTCGGAGGAATATATATTTGACACGAAGAAAGCGGTAGCAATAAAACTGACCGATCATTATGACAAGATAACGGATGGGTCTTGTCCATCACATCATTCCACTAATGATGTGATCCCATTTATCAAATGACAACTCATGTCTATGGCTAGGAAACTTAACCATCTTTGATCAACGAGCTAGTCTAGTAGAGGCATACTAGGGACACGTACTTTTGTCTATGTATTCACACATGTATCAAGTTTCTAGTTAATACAATTCTAGCATGAATAATAAACATTTATCATGAATAAGGAAATTTAAAACAACAACTTTATTATTGCCTCTAGGGCATATTTTCTTCAGTCTCCCACTTGCACTAGAGTCAATAATCTAGATTACATTGTAATGGTTCTAACACCCATGGAGTCTTTGTGTTGATCATGTTTTGCCCGTGGAAGAGGCTTAGTCAACGGGTCTGCTACATTCATATCCGTATGTATTTTGCAAATCTCTATGTCTCCCTCCTTGACTTGATCATGGATGGAGTTGAAGTGTCTCTTGATGTGTTTGGTCTTTTTTTGAAATATGGATTCCTTCGCCAAGGCAAATGCTCTAGTATTGACACAAAAGATTTTCATTGGACCCGATGCACTAGGTATTACACCTAGATCGGATATGAACTCCTTCATTCAGACTCCTTCATTAGCTGCTTCAGAAGCAGCTATGTACTCCGCTTCACACGATGATCCCGCCACGATGCTCTGCTTGGAACTGCACCAACTCATAGCTCCAACATTCAATAAAAATACGTATCCGGATTGTGACTTAGAGTCATCCGGATCAGTGTCAAAGCTAGCATCGGCGTAACCATTTACGACAAGCTCTTTGTCACCTCCATAAATGAGAAACATATCCTTAGTCCTTTTCAGCTACTTCAGGATGTTCTTGACCGTTGTCCAGTGATCCACTCCTATGTTACTTTGGTACCTCCCTGCTAAACTTATAGCAAGGCACACATCAGGCCTGGTACATAGCATAGCATACATGATAGAACCTGTGGCTGAGGCATAGGGAATGACTTTCATTTTCTCTCTATCTTCTATAGTGGTTGGACAATGAGTCTGACTCAACTTCACACCTTGTAACACAGGCAAGAACCCTTTCTTTGACTGATCCATTTTGAACTTCTTCAAACTTCATCAAGGAATGTGCTTTGTGAAAGTCCTATCAAGCATCTTGATCTATCTCTATAGATCTTGATGCCCAATATGTAAGCAGCTTCACCAAGGTCTTTCATTGAAAAACTCTTGTTCAAGTATGCTTTTATGCTATTCAAAAATTCTACATCATTTCCGATCAACAATATGTCATGCACATATAATATTACAAATGCTATAGATCTCCCACTCACTTTCTTGTAAATATAGGCTTCTCCAAAAGTCTGTATAGAACCATATGCTTTGATCACCTCATCAAAGCGTATATTCCAACTCCGAGCTGCTCGCACTGGTCCATAAGTGGATCACTGGAGCTTGCACACTTTGTTAGCACCTTTAGGATCGACAAAACCTTCTGGTTTCATCATATACAACTCCTATTTAAGAAATCCATTAAGGAATGCAGTTTTGACATCCATTTGCCAGATTTCATAATCATAAAATGCGGCAATTGCTAACATGATTCGGATAGACTTAAGCATCGCTACGGGCGGCAAAGTCTCATCATAGTCAACTCCTTGAACTTGTCAAAAACCCTTTGCGACAAGTTGAGCTTTATAGATAGTAACATTGCCGTCAGCGCCAGTCTTCTTCTTGAAGATCCATTTATTCTCTATGGGCCGCCGATCATCGGGCAGATCCACCAAAGTCCACACTTTGTTTTCATACATGGATCCTATCTCAGATTTCATGGCCTCAAGACATTTATCGGAATTTGGGCTCATCATAGCTTCTCCATAGTTCATAGGTTCGTCATGGTCAAGTAACATGACTTCTAGAATAGGATTACCATACCACTATGGTGCAGATCGTGCTCTACCAGACCTACGAGGTTCTGTAGCAACTTGATCTGTAATTTCATGATCTTTATCATTAGCTTCCTCTCTAGTTGGTGTAGGCATCATGAGAACAGATTTCTCAGACGAGCTACTTTCCAAATTGATAGTAGGTACAATTACCTCATCAAGTTCTACTTTCCTCCCACTCACTTCTTTCGAGAGAAACTCCTTCTCTAGAAAGGTTTTGTTCTTAGCAACAAAAATCTTGCCTTCGGACTTTTGGTAGAAGGTGTACCCAATTGTTTCCTTAGGGTATCCTATGAAGACACATTTCTCCGATTTGGGTTCGATCTTATCGTGTTGAATTCTTTTGACATAAGCATCGCATCCCCAAACTTTAAGAAATGACAGCTTAGGTTTGCTACCAAACCACAGTTCATACGGTGTCGTCTCAACGGATTTTGACGGTGCCCTGTTTAAAGTGAATGCAGTTGTCTCTAATGCATAACCCCAAAACGATAGCGGTAAATCGGTAAGGGACATCATAGATCGCACCATATCCAATAAAGTGCGGTTACAACGTTTGGGCACACCATTATGCTGCGGTGTTCCAGGTGGCGTGAGCTGTGAAACTATTCCACATTGTCTTAAATGAAGGCCAAACTCGTAACTCAAATATTCTCCTCCACGATTGGATCATAGAAACTTAATTTTCTTGTTACGATGTTTCTCCACTCCACTCTGAAATTCTTTGAACTTTTGAAACGTTTCAAACTTGTGTTTCATTAAGTAGATATACCCATATTTGCTCAAATCATCTGTGAACGTCAGAAAATAACAATACCCGCCATGAGCATCAACACTCATTGGACTACATACATAGGTATGTATTATTTCCAATAAGTCACTAGCTCGTTCCATTGTTCCGGAGAACGAAGTTTTAGTCATCTTGCCCATAAGGCACGGTTCGCAACTATCAAATGATTCATAATCAAGTGATTCCAAAAGTCCATCTTTATGGAGTTTCTTCATGCGCTTTACACCGATCTGACCCAAACGGCAGTGCCTCAAATAAGTTGCATAATCATTACCAACTTTGCATCTTTGGCATCAATATTATGAATATGTGTATCATCACGATCAAGATTGAACAGAAATAGACCACTCTTCAAGGGTGCATGACCATAAAAGATATTACTCGTATAAATAGAACAACCATTATTCTCTGATTTAAATGAATAACCGTCTCACACTAAACAAGATCCAGATATAATGTTCATGCTCAACGCTGGCACCAAATAACAATTATTCAGGTCGAAAACTAATCCCGAAGGTAGAGATAGAGGTAGCATGCCGACGGTGATCACATCAACCTTGGAACCATTTCCGACGCGCATCGTCACCTCATCCTTAGCCAATTTTAGTTTAATAAGTAGTCCCTGCTTCGAGTTACAAATATGAGCAACCAAACCGGTATCAAATACCCAGGCACTACTACGAGAATTAGTAAGGTACACATCAATAACATGTATATCAAATATACCTTTGCTCACTTTGCCATCCTTCTTATCCGCCAAAACTTGGGGCAGTTCCGCTTCCAGTGACCAGTCCCTTTGTAGTAGAAGCACTCAATTTCAGGCTTGGGTCAATTTTTAGGTTTCTTCCCGGGAGTGACAACTTTCTTGTCATTCTTCTTGAAGCTCCCCTTCTTTTTACCCTTGCCCCTCTTTTTGAAACTAGTGGTCTTGTTAACCATCAACACTTGATGCTCCTTCTTGATTTCTACCTCCGCAGCCTTTAGCATCGCGAAGAGCTCAGGAATAGTCTTTTCCATCACTTGCATATTGTAGTTCATCACGAAGCCTTTGTAGCTTGGTGGCAGTGATTGAAGAACTCTGTCAATGACACAATCATATGGAAGATTAACTCCCAACTGACTCAAGTGATTATGGTACCCAGACATTCTGAGTATGTGCTCACTAACAGAACTGTTCTCCTACATCTTGCAGCTATAGAACTTGTGGGAGACTTCATATCTCTCAACTCGGGCATTTGCTTGAAATATTAACTTCAACTACTGGAACATCTCATATGGTCCATGACGTTCAAAATGTCTTTGAAGTCTCGATTCTAAGCCGTAAAGCATGGCACACTGAACTAACGAGTAGTCATCAACACGCGACTGCCAGGCATTCACAAGTTAGATATGCTAGGGGCAGGTGGTACACCTAGCGGTGCATCAAGGACATAATTCTTCTGTGCAGCAATGGGGATAATCCTCAACTTACGGACCCAGTCCGTGTAGTTGCTGCCATCATCTTTCAACTTAGCTTTCTCTAGGAACGCATTAAAATTCAAAGGAACGATAGCACGGGCCATTGATCTACAACATAGATATGCAAAAAACTATCAGGACTAAGTTCATGATAAACTAAGTTCAATTAATCATATTACTTAAGAACTCCCACTTAGATAGACATCCCTCTAGTCATCTAAATGATACGTGATCCAAATCAACTAAACCATGTCCGATCATCACGTGAGATGGAGTATTCTTCAATGATGAACATCACTATGTTGATCATATCTACTAGTAGATATGATTCACATTCGACCTTTCGGTCTCTAGTGTTCCGAGGCCATATCTGCATATGCTAGGCTCGTCAAGTTTAACCCGATTATCTGTGTGTGCAAATCTGGCTTGCACCCGTTGAATGTAGAGCTTATTACACCCGATCATCACGTGGTGTCTCAGCATGAAGAACTTTCACAACGGTGCATACTCGGGGAGAACACTTATACCTTGAAATTTAGTAAGGTATGATCTTATAATGCTACCACCGTACTAAGCAAAATAAGATGCATAAAGGATAAACATCACATGCAATCAAAATATGTGACATGATATGGCCATCATCATCTTGTGCTCATGATCTCCATCACCGAAGCAACATCATGATCTCCATCGTCAACGGCTTGACACCTTGATTTCCATCGTAGCCTCATGGTTGCCTTGCCAACCATTGCTTCTATGACTATCGCTACCTCTTAGTGATAAAGTAAAACAATTATATAGCGCTTGTATTTCATACAATAAAGCGACAACCATATGGCTCCTGCCAGTTGCCGATAACTTTTACAAAACATGATGATCTCATACAACAATCTTTATACCACATCATGTCTTGACCATATCACATCACAGCATGCCCTGCAAAGACAAGTTAGACATCCTCTACTTTGTTTGTTGCAAGTTTTAAGTGGCTGCTTGCATGAACCGTACATACCTACGGCACAAAAAACCACAACGGTGATTTATCAAGTTTGTTGTTTTAACCATCACAAGGGCCGACTGCAGTCAAATTCAATTCAACTAAAGTTGGAGAAACAGACACCCGCCAGCCACCTTTATGCAAAACTAGTTGCATGTCTGTCGGTGGAACTGGTCTCATAAATGCGGTCATGTAAGGTTGGTTTGGGCCGCTTCATCCAATATACCGCCGAATCAAGAATAAAACATTGGTGGTAAGCAGTATGACAATCACCGCCCACAACTCTTTGTGTTCTATCGTGCATATAATCTACGCATAGACCTGGCTCGGATGCCACTGTTGGGAAACGTAGCATGCAATTTCAAAAAAAAAAAATTATGCTCACGCAAGATATATCTAGGAGATGCATAGCAATGAGAGGGGCAGAGTGTGTTGTAGCGACCAGACCTCAAACGGTCAAGTCTCTGCGCATCAGTGTCATCCTTGGATCGGTAATGCTGACACGCACAGTACTCGGGGAATTATAAGAAAGTTTCAACCACACACTTATTACATGGAGTCCTCATAAAGAGTATTAGGACATAAATAAATCATGGCTGAAGGCCATCTAAACTAGATAACAGCGGAAGGCATCGAAGGTAAATGAGTCCATCAACTCCAACGGCATAGCTGAGTGCAAAACAATGACCTATGGCACCTTATTCATCGTCTGAGTAGTCTACAACATAAGACGTTGCAGCCCGAAACGGTTCAACACATGGAATATACTGGCATAGTTACACTGTAAAGCAATGATAATGCAAAGACTATATCTACATGCAATATTTGGCTGGTGGAGGTTGTAAGTTTCATGATTTTGCATAAATTAGTTTTTCCCTACAACAAAGGAATAAATTTATTTAACTACTCCCATGTTGCCCATTATATGAGAAGGTAACTGTCGGTGTCAAAACCGGCGGATGTCGGGTAGGGGGTCCCGATCTGTGCGTCTAAGGCTGATGGTAACAGGAGGCAAGGGACGTGATGTTTTACCCAGGTTCGGGCTCTCTCGATGGAGGTAAAACCCTACTTCCTGCTTGTGATTGATATTGATGATATGGGTATTACAAGAGTTGATCTCCCACGAGATCGTAGAGGCTAAACCCTAGAAGCTAGCCTATGATGATTATGATTGTGCCTCTAAGAACTAGACTCTCCAGTTTATATAGACACCGGCGAGGGCTAGGGTTTACATGGAGTCGGTTACAAAGAAGGAAATATAATATCCGGATCGCCAAGCTTGTCTTCCATGCAAAGGAGAGTCCCATCCGGACACGGGACAAAGTCTTGAGTCTTGTATCTTCACGGTCGAACAGTCCGGCCAAAGTATATAGTCCGGCCATTCGGATACCCCCTAATCCAGGACTCCCTTAGTAGCCCCTGAACCAGGCTTCAATGACGATGAGTCCGGTGTGCAGTTTTGTCTTCGGCATTGCAAGGCGGGTTCCATCTCCGAATACTCCAAAGTAGTTATTGAACACTTAAACCGTGTCCGGTTCTGCAAGATGATCTTCACATACCACGTTAGAGAGCATAGTGCTTCCTTAATATGATCTGCTGGCAAATTTTTGTACATCGTGCTCCTGCATCATGGCCCGTCCCAACACGAATCAGTTTTACTTGGCCTGCCTCGATACGCGTTGCGAGGCGGTTTTACTGGCACACCTTGCCAAAGCAGAGATCGTGCTCCCCTTATCGCGAGATCTTCCATTAATATAGGTGTATGCATCCCCATGACATCTATGTGCTTTTGGGTAAGTCCCGAGTGGTTACGCTGAGGACGCTTGATATTCACCCCCTTTCTAAAGGGGCCGAGGCCTATCTCCCTTTCCCATCACCCTTGCGCCTTTTCACATCTCGAGTTCCAACACCCGAAACCCAAGCTCAAGCACCTCGGATCCTCAATCATGTCCAGATCCAACCCTCAAGGCCGGTGGGTGGCCTCCTCGATCACAGAGGAAGACATTGCGAAGCTTAGGGAGGTCGGATATCTAACCGCTGACATCAAGCACAGGCTTCCGGCTCCAGGGCAGGTCATCCCTACTCCCGAGCCCAACGAGAGCGTCGTATTTGTTTCCCACTTTCTCCGTGGTTTGGGCTTCACCCTTGATCCTTTTGTGAGAGGGCTCACGTTTTATTACGAGTTAGATTTTCACGATCTAGCCCCGAACGCTATTCTCCATATCTTGTCGTTCATCGTTGTGTGCGACGCTTTTCTCCATGTCACTCCACACTTCGGCTTATGGCTCAAGACCTTCAATGTGAAGCTGAAGATGATTGAAGGGTGACACACAAAGTGCGGAGGTGCTGTAATAAGCAGGAATGCCGACGCCCCATGGCCAGAGGGCTCCTTCCCAGAGGTGTCCGATCTATGGCAGCGGAGGTGGTTTTACGTCACGGCTCCCAGAGGCACGAAGTGGGTGGCTACCCCTGAATTCCGTTCGGGTCCTCCTTCTCAACTGGCGTCATGGACCAATATAGGACGGGATTGGGGGTCTGCTAGCAATGTACCAACACTGTAGAGCCATATCCGGGAGCTTCTTGAGCGGGACATTATCCTTGTCAGCATAATTCAGGTAATGCTAATCCGACAGATGTTGCCGTGCAAACGCCGGCCTCTCCGGATGTGGGAGTTTAACCCGGAAGGTCCGCGGACTATTCTTCACTTCTTTGGCCTGACGCTCGAAGGGATGTGTAAATTATTCTTCGGACCACAAGTAAAGTGTCCGGATACCATCAAGGACGCGGGCCTGAGCTGCAATCGCCCAGATACCCAAGTAAGTAACCCAGAAACCGAACACCTCGTCTATTTTTATCATAGTCATTATTCTAAGAATCCTCCGTGGCCAGGAATGGCTCAGCAAGGCGGAGAGAATCAGGTGTCTGGCGCCACTTCCCGAAGGCTCGCCAAGTCCCACCATAGCCAAGATGCTTGGCCATGTGCTAAGCAAAATGCCCTCAGGGAGAGACGAAGGGAAGAACAGGGAAGCAGAACTTCACACGTTGCACATCCAAACCGAAGGAATTGCTACCTCCCCAAAGGAGGATAGCCGGGAAGGGGAATCTAAGGCCTCCTCCCCTCGCGGGAAGAAGAGGGCCGCCTCTGAAGACTTGGAGACGGAGGTGCCTAAACAGGGTAAGAAAGCTTCACCAAGGGGCCCTGCCCCGAAGGGCGTCCTCACCGCGTCATGCTCGCCAACGGGCCAGCCCTCAGCCGAGCTGTAAGTTAATCGTAATTACGAAGGTACTGCTTTTCTCCGAGAACAATAACTAGGATCCATTCTTTGCAGTCCGGCTAGGAGCTCTTCTCGACAGAGTTTGTCTTCGGGGGATCTCCTTTTGGAGATGATGGAGAGTGAGACCCCACCAACCTCTCCGCCTCATGAGGCGGGCGACCCCGAGGTGTCGTCACGGAGGAGTCCGGATCTGCCAAAGCTAGAAGCTAATCCTTCGGCCGCCCTGAGCCCGAAGCATTCGGCTCCAATGGTGGGCGATGAGAAGGGTCCGACGTAGTTCGGTGTCCGGCCGGACACACTGACGGGCCTTCTGGAGCGAGCTGCTCTGTCGGAGGAGCACCGTTCATTGATGAGCGCGGTGCTCGAGAAGATTTCCTCCGCCACCAACGGGTTGAATGAAGCCTTTACGAGCCTGCTCAGAGGCTTTGAGGTATCTAATGAAAAATATGTAATTTTTTGCTGTGACGCACGCGCTAGGTGTGCTCCATATGGATAGTAGCCCCTGAGACTCTGGTTGCCCGCCCTAGGCGGCAATCGGAGGATCATATTGTTTAAGTAATGATCGTGTTGTATTTATGCGCATGTGTCTAAGGATCCGGCAGCCGACCGGTCCGTTGAAGTTGCTGAACTAAGGAGGCAGATTGGAGCTATTGATGCCGATATCACACTGGTGAACGAGCGGCTTAACGAGTCACAAGGTATGTGCTCTGCTTTCCTTATTATTTTTTATAGGAAAAACTGAGAGGAGCATAATGCTAATTGTATATGCTTCAACTGCAGATGGTGCTGCTATCGTGGAACCCCTTAGGGCGGAACTTGCCCTAGCCAAGGAACAGGTCCGGGCAAGCAATGCGGCTGCCCTAAAGGCGACCGAAGAGTTGATAGCCGAACAAGCTGCTCGTTGCCGGAGAAGACAAAACAGCCGAAATGGCTGTGGAGCTAGAGAACGCCGCCAACCGGTATGAGATTCTTCAAAAAGAAAATCATGCGAATAAGGCTGACCTGAAGAAGGCCCTTGATACACCAAGGAGACACGTTCCAACATTAGGGATGCATGGGAGGAGCTTCGACAGGCCGGAGAGATCACGGCTGAAACCCCTGTTTGTTGCGGATGAAGTTTTTAGACCCGAAGTACGCTCCTCTGGATCGATGCTGGAGTCCTACAGATGCCTATGTGGATTTGGCGAAGAGTGCGGCTGATGCAGCCAAGTTTTTTGAGGATCAAAAAGATGATGAAGCGGAAAAGCTGTTCTGGTCACAGTTCAACGCTCCAACGCGCACATTGCCTTTGAGTGAGAAGATGGCTGCTGTGGCCAAGCTCCACAGGCTGTCCGGTCTTGCAATGTGGTCTGTAATATACCATCTATGGCCGAAGGGGCCTAAGACGAACAGTTATTTTTGTTTGGTGCAACAATTCCTTGGTGCCGTATCGCGGATCGATGCCATGAAGAGCTCGGCGTGCATAGGGGGTGCACGGATGGCTCTTGCCCGTGTTAAAGCATACTGGACAGATATCGAGGCCACCATCGTTGCAACCCAGAATCCGGCGGGCGGCCATGATCCAGCCGAGCACATCTTGGAGCAAGTAGTAGAAGGTGCTCACTTAATAGAGGCTCAGTGCTCGAAGAATGTCATGTTCGAGTGACAAATTGTAAAACAATGTTATTTTGGTTATGTAGGCTATATTTATACTTTTTGCCCGAAAGTATTGTTGGGCCTCCTGTGCGGCCGTTTTTATGTATATGTGTAATCTGAAAGTTAGCAGTCGTTGGCTTCAGCCCCCACGCTTACAATGCGGGGGTCTTCACGAAAAATATGCGTAATCACACTTGATCCATCGTCTTGGTCCATTAAGGAGGTGATCGCACGTTGAACTAGGCAAACGGACTATATAGCTGTACCACTTTCACTTAGCCATAGGAGTTTGACGGTGGGGCTACTATGTAGCCCCTTGTACCTTTGTATGCATCCGAATACGGGCGCGTGTGTACATGACTGGAAAACGGTCCTTCGTTAATGCGGAGGAATCCTAGAGATTCCGATAAGTCTTCGAGTGGTTGAACAGTCTCTCACTATATCATGACAGTCAGTTTTCGGCTTTCTCTACTGAGGTGCTCCTCCGGAATAACCAGGGCACAATCGCAGTAGTTCTCCTTTGGCCGCCTTAGCCGATAAGAACGGAACGTAAGGCGGCGAACCTAGGAGCCGAGCAAACCCAACATTTGACCAAAGACATGATTCGGAGCTGATGCATATAAGGCCAAACTCGCGACGCCGAACACTCCCGAAGGTATTCGGACTTTATAACGTATACTGGGCTAAGTAACGCCCTTTATTATGAACCCTGTATTCCCAGGTACATGCATTAGTCTATCGTGGCGAAATGCCAATAACGGTAGTATCTTCTGTGGGTGTAGTACCCATGGGATGTGTAAGCAACAAGAGACAATAAAGAAGGTTTACACATGGGGTTAATCTAAAGAGAAACCTTTGAGAGGGGCCCTGCTGCACGTCTGCGCCTTTGTCCCCATTGTGCCGTGTCCTGGGAGGGTGTCGCACGAATGGTGTCTGTAAAAATAAAAACTCATGTAGAAGAGTATGGCGTAAGCGTGCGAAAAGTTGGCTATCACTAATGGATAGTAAAAGTGTAAGACATTGGCCTGTTAATAAGGTCAGGACGAGAATTGGGCTTTATTAATTATCTATAGCCCCTGGTGTCCTCTATGGGATTACATGTGTGGTGCCTAGATCAGGTTGATCTGGGCTGCCGGACTCGTCTAACCGTGTCTGTGGTCTTAACGACCAATCATGCTTTCTGGTATTAGAGGCCGCTTAGAGTCCGGCTGCTGGAGCTGTCGCGTATTCCTCTGCGCGTAAATAACGCTCTTTGTTTCCATTGACGGTGATGACGCCACGTGGACCGGGCATTTTGAGTTTAAGGTAGGCGTAATCTGGTACTGCGTTGAAGCGGGCGAAGGCCATTCTCCCAAGCAACTGCATGATAGCCGCTTTGGACGGGGCGATGGTGAAGAGTAGTGCTTCGCTTCTGTAGTTGCCTGAGGAACCGAATGTTACCTCCAGTACGAGGGAGCCCCTGCCATAGGCCTCAGTGCTTGGTATCACCCCTTCAAAGGTGGTGTTACTTTGGCTGATTCTGGATGGGTCTACCCCCATCCTACGGACAATGTCCTGGTATATTAGATTAAGACTACTGCCGCCGTCCATGAGGACGTGAGTAAGATGGTATCCGTATATTATTGGGTCGAGCACCAAGGCATATGATCCTCCATGCCGAATACTAGTCGGGCAGTCCTTGTGATCGAAAGTGATCGGGCAAGCCGACCAGTGGTTAAGTTTGGGTGCGACGGGCTCTATAGCGTATGTGTCTCTGAGTTCGCAGTCGTGCCTTCTTGTGGATGTGTGAGTCGCGTGGATCATGTTTATCATTTTTACCTCTAGCGGGAATTTTTTCTGTCCCCCAGTGTTCGGCTCGCGAGGCTCATCTTCGTCTTCACTTGGTGTTTCTCTTTCCTTGTGTTCGGCATTTAATTTGCCGGCTTGCTTGAAGACCCAGCATTCTCTGTGAGTGTGGTTCGCAGTTTTTTTGGGGGTGCCATGAATTTGGCACAGTCTGTCCAGGACTTTGTTCAGGCCGGACGGTCCCTCTTTGCTGCCTTTAAATGGCTTCTTTTGTTAAGCGGGTCGAGAGCCCCTGAATCCGGCATTGACCGTTGTGTTGCTCGGACTTTCTTCCTTGTTTTGACGTTTGTTTTTCTTGCACTGTGGCTTCCCGTTGCCATCCCTAATTTCGGATGTACTTGGGTTGCTGGTACCTTTACGGGCCAACCAGCTATCTTCGCCTGCGCAAAAGCGGGTCATAAGGCTTGTTAAGGCTGCCATTGTCCTTGGCTTTTCTTGGCCGAGGTGTCTCGCGAGCCACTCGTCCCGGATATTGTGCTTGAAAGCCGCTAGGGCTTCGGCATCCGGACAGTCAACGATTTGATTCTTCTTAGTGAGGAATCTGTTCCAAAGCTTGTGGGCAGACTCTCCGGGCTGTTGAATTATGTGACTTAAATCGTCTGCGTCCGGAGGTCGGACATAGGTCCGTTGAAAATTGGCCCTGAAAGCATCCTCGAGTTCCTCCCAACATCCGATTGAATTTTTGGGGAGGCTTTTCAACCAGTGTCGAGCTGGTCCCTTCAATTTGAGGGGAAGGTATCTAATGGCGTGGAAGTCGTCCACACGAGCCATGTGGACATGCAGGATAAAATCCTCAATCCAGACCCCGGGGTCCGTTGTTCCGTCATATGCCTCTATGTTCACAGGTTTAAAACCTTGTGGAAATTTGTGGTCCAGTACCTCTTCGGTGAAGCACAGAGGGTGAGCAGCCCCTCTGTATCTGGACGTTTTGTGGCATGCCATTGGCTGTTGTTGTGTCCGGTGCTGAGTCCGAACTGGTATCCGACCAGTCTGGTCGTTTTGGTGACCATAGTCCTGCGCCGGGGCGTGTCCTCTAGGTCCATAGACGGACCTGTTCGCGTCAGCCTATTTATCCAGGAGCTTACGTAAATCGTGTGCAGCATTAGTAGCTGCTCTATTGCAGTTACGAAGTGGTTGGTTTGGCCTACTGGCCGTATTGCTCTTTAGTGGAATGGCCTCGTCATCGAATTCTGGTAGCAGCTTGCGCTTTGGATAGCTCTATGTTTGGTGATCGTCGCCGTACTTTTCTTCAGTGTCTAGAACTTTATTCCATCTGCGATTGAGCGTTTCCTGTGCGGCCTTAAGCCTTTGCTTCTGCTTCTTTAGACTTCTCGCAGTGGTCATAAGCCTTCTGTGGAGGTTATCTTTTTCCAAGCGTGTTTCCGGGATGGTGAATGCGTCGTCGTCCGGACTGTGCCCTTGTCTAGGGGCAGTTTGATGAGTTCATCCCTCGGGATCATTGTGATCGGGCGTCTGCTCCGAGCCGTGTTCGGCGTGACCTGGCTCATCCTGCTCCCTTGCTGGGTCCATATGGTCGTTGTTGCCTTCGGAGTTGACTGGGGTGTCGACCTTTCTAGCGCTGTTATCGCTATTTTTACTGTTGCTAGACTTGGAGCGGCCTCTGTGCCGTCGTTTTATCCTCCGGTTTGTCGCCGTCGTCTTCTTTAGGCGTATACACCATGTATATATCATATAACGAGGTGGCAGTACAATTTCCTGTTGGTTCTGAATCGTCTCCTGCACTGACGTCCATACCATCGGTATCATCGGAGTCGAAGTCAAGCATGTCTGATACATCGTCGAAAGTGGCTATGAAGTGGGTGGTGGGTGGGCAATGGATTTCTTCGTCGCCTTCTTCCCCTCTGAGCTGGACATAGTTCGGCCAAGAGTCTCCTGACAAAGAGAGAGACTTTAATGAGTTCAGCATGTCACCAAAGGGCGAGTCCATGAAGACATATGTAGTGGTAAACTCCATTATTGGAGCCCATCCAAGTTCGGCGGGCTCGGGGGTGCGCGGACTGGAACCTACAGCTGGACATGAGTCCGGGGGTCCGGTGACACATGCTTCCTTGGGGGTGAAGTCTATGTTCGGCTCTACCGCCGATGAGTGTGCGGCCTCTGGGGCGGGGTCCATCCACCCGTCCTCGGGCGACGCAATCTACTCCGGATTTAGGTCCGGGGCTTCTGCAGTGGCGATATCCCGAGCATTGTCTGACAGCAGGTCTAAGCCGTGCTCACCGTGAATGTCCAGTGCTCCTGGCGCAGGCCCGAACCCGTTGAAGATCAAGTCTCCGCGGATATCGGCCATGTGGTTCGAATTTCTGAACCTAACCTGGTGGCCAGGGGCATAGCTATCGATCTGCTCCAGATGGCCAAGCGAATTGGCCCGCAGTATGAAACCGCCGAACAGGAAGATCTGTCCGGGGAGAAAAGTCTCACCCTGGACCTTGTTGTTGTTGATCAAAGGAGCCATCAAGCCTCGCAGCGACGACACAGAGGAACTCTCAATGAAAGCACCAATGTCGGTGTCAAAACCGGCGGATCTCGGGTAGGGGGTCCCGATCTGTGCATCTAAGGCTGATGGTAACAGGAGGCAAGGGACACGATGTTTTACTCAGGTTCGGGCCCTCTCGATGGAGGTAAAACCCTACTTCCTTCTTGATTGATATTGATGATATGGGTATTACAAGAGTTAATCTACCACGAGATCATAGAGGCTAAACCCTAGAAGCTAGCCTATGATGATTATGATTGTGCCTCTAAGGACTACACTCTCCGGTTTATATAGACACCGGAGAGGGCTAGGGTTTACATGGAGTCGGTTACAAAGAAGGAAATATAATATCCGGACACGGGACGAAGTCTTGATTCTTGTATCTTCACGGTCCAACAGTCCGGCCAAAGTATATAGTCCGGCTGTCCAGATACCCCCTAATCTAGGACTCCCTCAGTAACCCCAACTCAAATCCCAGTTAAAAGTATCATCATTAACCCAACATCATAATTAATTATAGTAACGTGATGAGATCACATCAATAGATTCAAGTACTAGATACTCAAGATGTCCATAACTGGGGACACGGCTAACCATGATTAGTTTACACACTCTGCAAAGGTTTGCACACTTTTCCCCACAAGACTCGACCGCATCCATGATCGGATGATCGAGACATAGCCTTTCTGAAGCATTAACTCTCTGCTCCAGGTAGACAGTACCAACTGCAACCCTCTACATCTGCTAATCCACCTCTTCAAGAGCCCACACAACTTACTCAACTATGCCAGAGCCCATAATGGCTTGTGGCTGCACATGGAAGTTTCTAGCATGAATAATCTTATGATCCCTTTGAGACTGGGTGGCATTCCATAGGATAATCACACGGTAACCCCAGGATTTACAAAAACAGGCAACACTGGGTTCCCCAGGTGCCTCAACCAATCCACCCAGATGTGTATTTAAGTTGCCACCTTAATGTTATCCAATTAAAATAACTCTCAAACTTCCATGTGTGAATCACGATCCAATCCCCGTCTACGAGCATGGCTAAGCAATAATTCCTGGGGTGATCAAAAGGTATTAGGTTCCTACCTCAAACACTACAACCAAAACCACATGTTCCCAATCCTACCAATGCAATTATTTGTGGGGCAGAACTAATGCATAGTAAAAACTGGGTATAAAAGAGTATGATCAAAGTGTAACTTGCCTTGCTAATGATCTGCAAACTCTAGAGATCCGTAGTAACAAGCTTTGCTCTCCGGGTGATCTAGCATAGACAAACAATAGCAATCATAAGCAATCACTCAATCGAAACACGAGAAAACCGAGAAAAGATCCAAATCGAATGCAAAACAAGCAACAACTTAAACTAGCAAGAGTCAAAACCTAACAGCATTATTAACATGTGAATTTGATCTTAACAGTAGGTACATGTGATTAGTTACGATTTGCAAAAAGACTAAACTCAAACGGAGCAACGAAACTCAAAATACGAACGAAACAAGATCGTTTACTAATCAGAACCAAAGTCAAATTTTACAGTACCAAAATCATGATCAAGTTGATTAACTAGAAAGAGGGATTCGAGATGAAGATTTTGGCGCTGGTTTCATCTAATTTGGATAAACGAGTAAAAACTTATACTAGTTTATAGATCAGGGGCTGAATCGCTATAAAAATAATCGTAGATAAGTCCCTGGCCGAAAATAAAATAAAAAGATAAATATTACGGCGTGAACTTCCGCTAACAGAGACTAACGAACGAATTCGTTCATTTAAACACACTAATGAACGAACATTCGTAGATTAGACTAAACCGAGAAAAACTGATTTAATATAAAAAAACGAACTAGGTTTTATAAAAAAACCGAACGGTTTTTATACCTAAACCAAAAAAAGACCGACGGCGATGAGTCGACGGCGGTGATGGCGGGCGGGGCGGAGGCTCCGGCGGCTGCGGCCGGCACGTCGGCTTAGGCGATGGCGGTGGCCTTGGTGGCGTCGGAGGAGGCGGCGGCGTGATTTAGCGGCAGCAGCGCGGCAGCTTTTAGCGGCGCAACAGCTTTGGCGGCGGCGGCTTCGGGACGGGTGGAGAGGGGCGGCGGCGCTATTTATTGGGGGGCGGCGGCTTGGCTTGGGGAGGATGCCGGCCTCGGGAGGCGTGTCCCTCCCGGACTCGCGACGGCGGCGGCGATGCTCGGGACTCCGGTCATAAGCAGAGCGGGAGGCGGTGGCGCGCTGGGCTTGGCCCAGTCGGGCGACGCGTTTTTCAAAAATAAAATTCGCCCGAAAGGAAAAAATCCTAATAAAATATAAGAAAAATTCTAAAAATGCCAGAAACAATTTTCACCATCTAAATGGAAAATTTAGAACAAAGTGAACATTTTTCTGGCCTAAAAATGTAATTTTGAAAAAATGAATATTTTTCTA
Source organism: Aegilops speltoides (assembly GCA_021437245.1). Taxonomy (NCBI): domain Eukaryota; kingdom Viridiplantae; phylum Streptophyta; class Magnoliopsida; order Poales; family Poaceae; genus Aegilops; species Aegilops speltoides. The sequence continues at coordinate 196,452,547 of CM038144.1, read as the reverse complement.
ATTCAAACAAAATAGCAAATAAAATACCAAAAAAACCATAATTTGATTTTAAAATTCTTTCTCAAATATTTTCTAAATTCGAAGATTTCATATTATCTTCTCTCGTTTATTTTTAATACTAGAAATAATTGGAGAGAAAATAATAAAACCAAATTGATCCTTTCTTCAAATTTGAAATAAATTCAAATATGAATTTTGTGAAACCTCCAACTCTCTCTGTGGGTCCTTGAGTTGCTTAATATTTCTAGGATCTCAACCAAAATGCAAGAATAAATATGATATGCATATGATGATCTATGTATAACATCCAAATTGAAAATCGGGATGTTACAAACCTACCCCCCTTAAGGCGAATCGCGCCCTCGAGATTCGGGTTGGTTAGCAAAAAGATTTGGGTGGTCTCTACGAAGGTCTTCCTCTCACTCCCAGGTGCCTTCCTCCTCGGTATGATGGCTCCACTGAACTTTGCAAAACATGATAACCTTGCTACGAGTAACTTGGCTAGGAAACTCGAGAATCTTGACTGGCTTCTCCTCATAAGTGAAATCACTTTGCCTAAGCAATTGCTTCGGTGTACTCAGTATCTCTCAGAGGAATATCGGCCATCTCTGTCTGGCACTTCTTCAACTGGGAAACGTGAAACACATTGTGAACTCCTGACAATCCTTCTAGCAATTTCAGCTTGTATGCAACTTCTCCCATACGTTCCAAAACTCGGTATGGTCCCACAAAACGTGGTGCTAGCTTCACCTTAACTCCAAAACGCTTAACTCCTCGAAGCGGGGACACACGAAGGTATACTCTGTCCCCTACTTCGTAAACTGTCTCCTTGCATTTAGAATCCTCATAACACTTTTGCCTGGACTGGGCTACCTTGACTCTGTCGTGAATCAACTTAACGTTCTCTTCCAAGTCTTTGATTAAGTCTGGTCCAAACAACTGTCGATATCCAACTTCATCCCACAATAACAGTGTCCTGCACCTCCTTCCGTACAAAGCTTCGAAAGGGGCCATCTTCAAACTGGCTTGATAACTGTTGTTATAAGAGAACTCTGCATACGGCAAATTGCCGTCCCAACTAGATCCATAATCTAGCGCACAAGCTCTCATCATGTCCTCCAGAATCTGATTGACTCTCTCGGTCTGTCTATCTGTCTGTGGATGAAAGGTTGTACTGAACTCTAGCCTAGTACCCAAAGTCTCATGCAACTAATTCCAAAACTTTGACGTAAACTGGGTTCCTCTGTCCGATACAATGGTCCTCAGAACTCCGTGCAAACATACAATCCTGGTCATGTATATCTTCGCCAACTTAGCACTTGTATAAGTGGTCTTCACCAGGATGAAATGAAATACTTTCGTCAAACGGTCGACTACAACCCAGATAGAGTCATAGCCTGAACGAGTCCCGAGCAATCCAGTGATAAAATCCATGCCAAGCTTATCCCACTTCCATTCGGGTATCGGCAATGGTTGTAGCAATCCAGCTGGCTTCTGATGCTCTGCCTTAACTCTCTGACATACATCACATACTGCTACATACTCCGCAATATCCTTCTTCATTCCTGTCCACCAGAAACTTTCCTTCAAATCCAGATACATCTTAGTGTTTCCTGGATGAATTGAATGCGGCGAATCATGGGCCTCCTGCAGAATCAACTTCCTGATCTTGGGGTCATTAGGCACATATACGCGATCCTCAAACCATAAGGTGTCGTGCTCATCCTCATGAAATCCTTTAGCCTTTCCTTTGCTCATCCTTTCCTTTATCTCGGCAATCTCCTTGTCAGTCTTTTGGGCCTCTATGATCTTACCCATCAAAGTGGACTGAATTTCCAATGCTGCTACATAACCTCTCAAGACTATTTCCAAACAACGCTCACGAAGATCCTCTGCTAACTCCTTAGGTAATCCTCCGGTCATCAGCGTATTAACATAAGTCTTGCGGCTCAACGCATCTGCTACTACATTGGCCTTTCCGCGATGATAGTGCAATTTCATATAATAATCCTTAATGAGCTCAAACCATCTCCTCTGCCTGAGATTCAACTCCTTCTGCATGAAGATATATTTCAAACTCTTATGATCCGTGTATACCTCACAATGGTTTTCGACGAGAAAATGTCTCCACGTCTTCTGCGCATGTACTACAACTACTAACTCTAAATCATGTGTAGCATAATTCAACTCATGAGGCTTAAGCTGTCGTGAGACATATGAAACAACTCTTCCTTCCTGCATAAGCACTGCTCCAAGTCGTCGACGTGAATGTTGGGGAAACCGATCCACGAACACCTATGGGGCCGGCGGACCGAGCCCCTTTCGGTTCGGCGGGGGGCGGAGGTCGCATGAAGAGCGGATCGAGGCGAAGCACACGAGCGGTTTACCCAGCTTCGGAGCTCTCCGGAGAGATAATACTCCTACTGCTGCATGTCTGAGTGTATTGAGTTCTTGCTCGGGAGCGCTGAGTGCTACAGTACACACTAGCTGCTAACGAGACCGAGCGTGAGTGTTTTCTGCCTTTGAACCCCCCTCTATGTTGCGCATGGGCCTCCTTTTATATGCTCAAGGGATTACCGACAGGTGGCAACGCAGACAAGGGTAAAAATGGAAAAGTGTTGCGGTTGGTACAACTACCTGTACAGTGTATCATACCTAACCCTGACGGCAGGGGACAAAGGAATTAAATGCCCGTCTGCGTCGCCCAAACAGTGCAAAAAGGGACCGTCAGGGACGCCTCCGCTCACCACGATGGCAATCTTGTCGGCGCCGCTTGCCACCGTGCACCGCTGGCTGCACAGCCTCTTGCCACGCTACTGAAAGGTCGAGGCGACACGTTGGTGGATGTCTTTGGAGCGCGGTCACAGTGGTAACTTGCGCGCAAGCGCCTTGCCGCGGTCGTTATCTTGTCGCGTCCGGAAGCTTGTCGCTCACCGGGCCTCGCCGGGACGCGTGGCGCGTCGCGACAAGTTCCTTGAGATGCCCTGGTTGGCCTTCCCGGCAAGGTCCTCTTGCCGGGGCCTTGTCTCCTTGACTTAAATACTTTGTTCTTGAATGGCTCCAAAGGAACCACGAAGGACCTTGGCGGTCACCCGGCAAGCCTTGCCGCGGGGTGCTGCGACTGCCCGTGCACAAGTTCGGGATACTAGGGTACCCTACTCTAGTACACCGACAGAGAGCCCTGCCCTGGGCCACCTACGGTGCCGAAGCGCCATGTTGGGCCAGCCCAAAACAGGCACGCAGTACGCAGCTGCCTGGGTTACGCCGTATCTTACTCCATATCCACCGCGCCCTCCTCGAACGGCACGCGTCGAATGCGGTGTTGTGGGAGAGATCGTGGGTGGTCTCTTTATTCAGAAAGACGGAACGTCCGCCCCCTCCCTCTTTATAAGCAGGGGAAACAGGGGCAGTTCGCCCATCTCGCCGGTTGCCGTTCCAATCTCAAAAAATCTCCGCCGCTCCCCCCTTCTTCCCAAAGCCGAAAGAGAGCAGCGCTCCGCCCCCCATCGCCACCGGCACCACCAACGCCGTCGATCTCTCTCACAACCTCCGCCATGGCTCCGAAAGCCGGGAAGGTCATGAAGTCGGCCGAGGCGCAGCGGCTCGTGGCGCTGCGAAAGGAGCGGGCAATCTTCCCTCCCAAGCTCGCCGCGAAGGAGCTGAGGGAGTACTACTACCTCTTTGGGTCGACGCACACGCAAGCGCATCTGCGCACGAAGGTACTCTCAGCCGCCACTTCGGAACTGGCTCCGAATGGATATCCCTTCTTCGCGTTGTTCTTCTACTGCGGGCTCTGCCCGCTTTTCTTTGAGTTCTTCTGTGACATTATGAACACCTACGGATTCCACCTCCTTGACTTCACCCCCAATGCCGTTCTGACCATGGCAGTTTTCGCACATCTCTGCGAAAACTTTGTCGGAGTCCATCCAAATGTAGCTCTTTTTCGCCACTTCTTTATGCCCTGAGTTGACAGAGGGGAGCCTTTCTCCAGCGGAATCGCCTGGATATCGAGAGCCGGCAAGAAGGAAGCTTATCTGGAGGGAGAGCTCCGCAGCAAGTGGGAGGAATGGAGGGCAGACTGGTGCTGGATTGTCAAGGAGAACCCGCAGCCATTTACCGCCCAGCGCCAAGCCCCAGTAGCGTGTGGCAACGATTGGAGCAGCGTGGCCCCGAGAGACGATAGGCTGAAGATTGCCGTCACCCGGATCTTACGCCTCAGGCTTGCCGGGCTTACTGTAGGCGCCGTTGGCGCAGATTTTCTTCGCCGCTGCATCGCCCCCCTGCAGGAGAGGAGGAGACCCGCCTTGCTGCCACCGAAGAAGAGGCCGGCGCTGATGATCCCGCCGGCGACGAGGCCGCCAAAGCTGCTGCCGCAGGCCGGGCGAGGGTCTGGCGATCGCCGACGGCCCCGAGGCGCCTCTGGCGTCGGCGCTTCGCCGACCGCCGATCCCTCCGCCGCTTCTTTGCAGCGTCGAGTTCGAAGAGCCCAGCCGGCGCCTATTTGAAGGCCGGTGATGGTGTCTTCATCAAGCTCCCCTGGGCGTCAAGCTCCAGGGCGCCGGTCGAAGGAGAAAAATCTTTGATGGAGAGGTGCTCGCCTCCGCTGGGCTGACGCTAGTTGACGCGCTGAGCAGCAGCAGCGCCGAGCCTGAGGAGGAGCAGCTGCTGCGGAAGCTGTTGTCGCTCTACTGCGCTCGACAGGCCATGCTGGAATCCCGAGAAGCGCTTGTCGCGAAGGCGGGAGTGGACATGGAGAAGCGCGCGGAGGAGCTCCTGGGACTTAACCAGGAAGCTCTCCGGTCCCTGGCAGAGGAGCGGGAGCGACTTGCCGAGGAGCGGAAAGCCTTCCTCCTCGAGAGGGCTGAAGTTGAAGAGCAACAGCGGCTTGCCGCCGAGAAGCTGTCTGCGCAGGAGGGCGAATTGGCGCAGCGGAAGGTCAACCTTGATAGCCACGAGGAGGAGCTTGCGGCGCGCGAGCAAACATTTGGTGGGGCTCTCAAGCAAGCAGAGGATACTGCTGCAGCTTCCGAGGCCGCCAAGAAGGAGCTGGAGACGAAGGTGACGCAGCTGGAGGCCGATCTCAAGGCGAGCGGTGAAGAGCTCGCCGCACTCAAGCGTGAGCGCGAGAAGGACGCCTACACCCTTGGCGAGCTGCAGGGTCGTCTCGCCGAGAGGAGCAAGGAGCTTAGCGCCGCCAAGGACTCCAACGCAGATCTTGAGTTGAAGCTGACTACTTTGACCAAGACGTTGGACGGCGCCAGGGAGCAGGAGGTGGCCTTGAAGGAGGAGATCAAGGCCGACGAGGCGCTGCTGGCGAGTGCTGCCGTCACCCAAAACACTTTTAGGGAGAATGTGGAGCACTGGACAGAGGGTCTCGTGGATATTGCCGCAGCCATCGACAGGGAGCTGGCGCAGCTGGGGATGGAGGATCTCGGGTATCCCTCCAATGAGAACCTCCAACCCAGCGCCAAGCTCACCTTGTTCTTCAAAGGTGTGGCGACGGCCCTCCAGCGACTCCGGGAGAAGATCCCAAAGCAGCTGGCCGACGAGTCGTGCAAGATCTGCGCGGGAGCTCATCAAAAGGTGTTGGTGAAGGTGGCCTTCCACAACCCGGGCCTCAACCTCACCAACGTCCTCAAGACCCTGCCGCCGGATGCTGATCTGGAAGCGCTCAAGACCCTTGTCGCACCCATTGTGGACAAGGTGAGCGGGATCAAGAGGGTCGAGGGCGATCGCGTAGATTAGGCCGCCCGTTTTCTCCTTTTCTTGTCGCTGTTGGTCATGTTATGAGAACAATCTGTTAGAGCTGCGACAAGCTATCTTGTAATATAACTCTATTTTGGGTAGCGATTGCTATGTTATTTCCTTTACTTGATTCCTTCCTTTGTATGTTTTTGCCCTACGCTTTTAGGGAACTTGTCGGTGCAGGCACCTTAGCCGCGAGCGCTGAGTGCAGGACGTCAGCAGCCTGCTGGTGGTGCTGCTACCGACAAGAAACCTTGTCGCAACTAGTCACAGCTCACTTAAGTTGTTGAGCGGACTCGAAACAAAGTAAGGGCGCAACTAGCTACGAGTTGGTTCCTCCGCGCACAGGTTTTCCATACAAAGCACGGCCGTTCGAGGAAGATAAGTTAAAATTTTAAAAAGAAATCTTATTGCTCAAACTTTGGCAACTTAGCTTTTCTGTCGTTTGCTTCCCGGTAAGGCGAAACTTTCTTGAACGACGTCTGGTCCACACCATTATCTTCTCCTTCCCCCCGGCAAACTTGTGGGCGAGGGAACCTTCCTTTCTTTGAGAAAAAGAAAGAAGAGAAAATAAAGATATGGAGCCTTATGGCTCGTTATTGCTTACCAGGGGTAGGCGCTGCACAAAGTGTCAGATAACACATGCAAAAAATAGAAAGCATGAAATTGACAAGATGTGCGGAGCACATGAGCTTTACTTATGCACGGGGTCTGCGCCCGGCTTTGTACAAAGGATTACATGCAACATCGGCAAGACTTGTACAAAAGGTGGTTGCGAAACAGGTTCCGCAACCGCGCCTCTGACGGGTAAAACTTACGAAGATGCTCAATGTTCCAGAGTTGCTCACCGGAATGCCATCTTCGGTCTCAAGGCGGACAGCGCCAGGCCTAGTGACTCGTTTCACCCGGTAAGGGCCTTCCCACTTCGGCGTCAACTTGTTGGAATTCTTGGCGGACTGAATGCACCGAAGAACAAGGTCGCCTTCCTCGAGACTTCTGGCATTAACTTTGCGGCTATGGTAGCGGCGCAAAGCTTGCTGGTATATAGCAGCTCGTATAGCGACTTGAAGACGGTCTTCCTCAAGGAGCAGCGCGTCATCTTGTCGCAGCTGTGTAGGATCGAAAGTATGTCTAGAGGGGGGGTGATTAGACTACTTGACAATATAAAAATTATGCCTTTTGACAAAGACAAGTTTTTGGCAGATTCACGATTATGATCAAGTCAAGCATCACCCTACACATGCAATTCTAGAGTATAGGCAGCGGAAAGTAAATCGCACATGTAGTAAAGAGAGGTGGAGAAGAGCAAACGCAATTTTGGAGACGCGGTGATTTTTCTCGTGGTTCCGATAGGTGGTGCTATCGTATTTCCACGTTGATGGAGACTTCAACCCACGGAGGGTAACGGCTGCGAGAGTCCACGGAGGCTCCACCCACGAAGGGTCCACGAAGAAGCAACCTTGTCTATGCCATCATGGCCTCGCCCACGGAGGGCTAGCCTTACTCGGGGTAGATCTTCACGAAGTAGGCGATCTCCTTGCCCTTACAAACTTCTTGGTTCAACTCCACATTTCGACGGAGGCTCCCAAGCGACACCTAACCAATCTAGGAGGCACCACCCTCCAAAAGGTAATAGATGGTGTTGATGATGATGAACTCCTTGCTCTTGTGCTTCAAATGATAATCTCCCCAACACTCAACTCTCCTCACCGATTTGGCTGTGGTCAAGAAAGGATTGAGTGGAAAGCAACTTGGGAAGGCTAGAGATCAAGCTTCTTATGGTGGGAGTGGAGCAACTTGATCTCAACACAAGGGTAGGTAGTTCTCTTCTCGAAATGTAAGGTAGGAGTGGTAGTTCTTTCGATGGCTCTCTCCACGAATGAAGAGGGATGGAGGGTATTTATAGCCTCCACACAAAATCCAACCGTTACACACATTTGACCAATCTCGGTGGGACCGAAGTTGACAACTTCGGTGAGACCGAAAGTTCAAATCATGTGAGCGTTGGGATTTTCGTGGGACCGAAAATACAATCTCGGTTAGTCCGATTTGTGTAAAGACAGAGCTTGCCAATCTCGGTGGGACCGACTTCATCATCTCGGTGACACCAATTTGATGACGTAAGTTTCTGAAGCTTGGCAACTCAAGTTTCGTGAGACCGAGTTCGAATCGAAAAATCCAAGTTTTCTAGGGTTTGGCTTTGTGGCTGAGGTGGTTCATCTCGGTGTGGTGAGTTTGGAATATCGGTGGGACCGAGATTACTTATGAGTGTATGTGGCGGTGAAAGTTGCTGATAGTTTAGGAGATGTATCACTAAGCACTTTGAGCAACCAGATCATCATCATAACCTCGTCCCTTTTAATAGTATTGGCTTTCCTATGGACTCAATGTGATCTTGGATCACTAAACCAAAAATGGAGTCTTGAGCTTTTGCCAATGCTTGCCTTAGCATTTTGAGGGGTCCACTTCTTGATCCTTGCCATACTCATATCAATGAACTTTCTCGAAATGATTCTCAAGTAACTATTAGTTCAATGATATATATGTTGTTATTAATTACCAAAACCACCCGGGATTAGTTGCACTTTCAATCTCCCCTTTTTGGTAATTGATGACAACATATAGATCAAAGCTTCGACAAAGGATATAATCAATGAATAATATCGTCGCTTTGAGAAGTATGTGATAAGCAAGAGCTTCCCTAAATTTGTGCATTATTTAAGATTTGCGTTTGAATGCAAATGCACAATCGATTAGGATCATGGGTCACTCTTCCATGTCACATACATCTTGGTGGAGCGCACAAAATTATAAGAATGAATAGCATGCACCCAATCACCAAGGCATGAGTAAATGGTCATACAAGATAGGAATAGCATATGATAAGCATTAAGCACACATTAAAGCATAGTACGACCAAGCACTCATTAAGGTAAAGTGAAACGTAGTATCAAACACACTGAATGTTTCGAAAACCAAAAGTATCTCAAAGAAACCTCAAATGAACGAAAGAGCAAAAGCGCAAAGACAACATCACTCTCTCTCTCTCGAAGTCCTATGATCTATACAATTTCTCCCCCTTTGGCAACAAGTTACCAAAAAGTTCGAAAAAGCATAGAGCTAAGCGTCCACCGGGGACTCTCTTCGGCGGCTCCGTGCAGGTTGATGTTAGAGTTGATATGGCAGCATCGGTGAAGTCTTCACTGATGTCTGTCTTTGGAGGAGTGGTCACTTTGGCTGGAGCTGTAGTAGGAGCAATCTGAACTGTGGGAGGTCTTGAAGCTGTAGTCCCGTGTCGATCCATTGGAATAGCAGCTGATCGGGTCTGTGGGAACCGGAGCGATCTGTTGATAAGCATCTGGACTAAGTCATCCTGCATCTCACGCATAAGCTCTTCCTTCTCCTCTTTACTTCCTCAATGTCCGCCTCAAGCTTGTTGATAGTTACCGCACTTCATCGACTTCACGTCCGAGGCGTGGATCTTGTCCTCAACAATCCTTTCTAGGCTCTCCCGAGACTGTACAATGCTGGCAGTGTGTTGTTCAATCCTTTGGGTAGCTTCAAGGAGCTGCTCTCCGACACTCTTTGGTTTAGCTGCTGCTTTCTTTGCTTCCTAGTCGACTTTGGCTTTCTTGGCAGCTTCAATCTTGGCTTGACCTTCTCATGATGTTGGATCCTCCTCATCCATCACAACAACATTGTCCTCATGCTCGAGGCTGCGGTGGTAAGTGTTCTCTATCCAACAAGAATGTGCCCGTGCCAAACTTGGCATTGATAAGCATCTGAATCTCTGGGCAAATCCACACGACCTTTTACGTCACCGCAGTCCTCTTAATGGTCTCAACCATCAAGTCCATCACCTTGAAAGGTGCTTTCTCATCAAGTATATGCAGCATGTTGATAGAGTATCCTCTGATCATGCGATGATCTCCAGACTTGGGCATTAAGGTATGCCTCAAAATAGTATTAGTGGTAGGTAGACCTGCCTGGAGATAGTACACTGAGCCGAGCTTCCAGATTCCCAAATCCTTAGCTGGAACCTCTTTGTACATGTTCTTCATGGATTCATGATTCTTCTTTGAAATACCATATACATCAATATCATCCTCTCTTTGCACTGGAGCATTCAGAAGTTCTGCCCATTCTTCAACAGATGAAGAAAATCTTTGGCCTTCAGTCATCCATGTAATCTTTCCATCAGGATAGAAATGAGATGTGGCATAGAATTGCATAATCATCTCATCGTTCCAACTTGTCAACTTCTGACCTACAAAGTCTGCAACACCACAAGCAGTGAAACTTTCATGCACATGTGGAAAGAAATCTCTGTGCTCTTCATGTCAATGTACTTCCAAATCACGATTCGGTGTCTGCGACTATGGGCTTCTTGTTCATCAAGACGGTCTCATAGAAGTCCTGCTGCTCTCTCGTGTGAAATCTGGGATCAACAAAGGTTCTTCTCCTCACGGCATATGGGTCGATTGTCTCCATAGCCCGAGACCTCTATCTTTCATTGCCTTCATATCCTCGGCTTGAGGATGAGCATCATTATGTAATGGCAGTTTCGACGAAGTTTCAAAGAAAACTGGTCCTTCACCATCGACTCACCGGTGGCACATCATCCTTGTTCTTTTAGATCTTTGGAATGTTTCGATCGTCTTCTTTGGCTTGGCAGCGAGGCTTTCTTTGGAGCTGCCTTAATGGAGCAGATTCCTTGGGCTTTGAAGTGGCTCCACCTTAATGGCATCACCCATGAGCTTAGGCTTCTGAGGAGGCTGGGGTGCTTCCTCATCCTCATCTTCTTCTGCTGCATCATCATGCACTAATCTCTTCCTCTTGGAAGTTTACTTCACTTTGCTTGCAGCTTCTTCTCCCAAATTTAGCTTCTTAGCAACAGTGGATTGCTTGACTTTTCTGGTGCCCTTCTTAGTTTGCTGACCTTGTGGCTCTTTGGCAACAACTTTCCTCTTGGGCTTTGAGGTGACCTCTTCCTCAACGACAAAATCTGAATCTTCCTCATCTGAGTTCCTCTTCTTTCTAGCCCTGGTGGCTGCAGGAGGCAAACCACTTGGTGTACTCCTCTCACCATCATATGATGAGCTCTTTGGGATCGGGACTAGTGCACCGCCTCTGGAATATCTGCAATGGGTGTCTCGACCTGTTCATTATCACACTGCATCGACATGGCCGACAACCTGTGAATAGATAAGGTGTAGGCAGAGTAGAAGAGTCATCACAAATGCGAAGTTTTGCAAAAAAATGAGTTCAGATTCCAAGATTAGGTTTTCACAGAAGACATTTCGGTCGGACCGAGTTTAAAATTCGGTGAATCCAAGTGTTTAAACGAAGCTTTCACACCACTTTCGGTTGGACGAAGTGGGTTTCGTCTGCCGAAAACACTAGGGTTTCACAAAATCCTCATTTCGGTCACACCGATTTGCACAACTTCGGTTGGACCGAAGGGTGCGATCTAATGGCCATAGGCCAAATCGGTCATACCAAAATGTAAAATCGGTCTCACCGAGATGTGTTCGCGGAAACCTAACCCTAAAACTTTTACTCGAATCTAGTTCAAACGAACTAATCTGGTGTACAGGAAGATTTCAATCGTGGCAAGATACTAGGCAAACCAAACGTGCATTGAATCGGAGATGGGAGCACGTGGGATCAAAACTCACGACGGTGGCGGAGACTGCGAGGGCGCACAAAGCGACAACGGAGACGATCCGGAGACCAAGCGGCGGCGGCAAGAAGGTGTGGGCGAAGCGTTTGAAGGAGAAATCAACGCGGCCCCCTCGAGTATATATACCCCTATGTTTGTCGGTGGGACCGAGTTGTAAAACTTCGGTGGCACCGAGATGGATAACTATTTGGCGAGTTATGCACTTCGGTCACGCCGAAAATCACAACTCGGTTTCACCGAGGTGAAAACCTAGATCAGTCTAAATGCTTTCGGTTTGTCCGAGTTTGAGTGAGTTGGTCTGACCGAAATCACTTAGAAGGTTTTGGAAGTTAGCCTTTGACGGATCGGTGGCTCCGAGTGCTCCTCACTCGGAGGGTCCGAAAATGACTTGTTCAAAGTTTGTGATGTAAGCATGAATAGAATTTGAGACAAGAAAGCATAGATAGCTAGGGGAGGTACTTAGGCATCCTTGCCATCCATTTGGTCAGAAAAATCAAAACGACCAAAACAACAAATGGATGTCCTTGAATGGATAAAATCATGCATCCAACATGCTCACACAATAAGATAGCAAATGAAATATGTGTCAAACATGCACAATCAAAACTCTAGTTACTATCACACAATTTGTCGATGACTAGGTCATCTTTATATGAGTATATTGACTTAGGAGCCAAATGAGAACATTTGATCATAGGTCATACTCAATTTTTAAGCACAAGTGGGGTTACCACTTTTACATAAAGCATTGATGTGTTCACATCATTTGAAGATGCTTTAGCTCAATTTTTAGAGCAAAGCTCCCCCTAGATGTGAGAACCCCTTTTAAAGGGTCAAACTAACCTTGGGTTGTCGTAGAAGACTTCATGTAGATGTTGAAGATGTGGATGCTCAATGTTGATGAAGACCATCAAGAGTTGGGAGCAATCCTTTGGATTCGGGCACTTTCAATACCTACATGGGTTAGTCCCACAAGGAACAAACAAGGATATCCATGGACATAGATTGAAGTTCACAATAGATGATGTCCATGAAAGCAATGATTACCTTGTCCCTTGACTTACCAACAAGAGGGTTTGTGACTCCATGAGCTAGTGCACAATGTGGAAGTTGATTGCACAAGTTTTTGCCAAAATGAATGTGAGTGAAGTATGTTGGCGGAGTCACCCTCAAGAACTCTCTAGTTCTTCTTCTTCGGGATCCACATCATCTTGATGGGAATCCTTGGGGTTGTAGTTGAGCTTGACGAAGTAGAACTTGACGTTTCCTTGGGAACCCACTTGACCATGGCTTGAGGTGCTTCAACAAATGCATCAATCTCCTCTTGAAGCTTGTCCTTGCCTTTTAGCTTGTGGTCTTGTGGTGGAAGGTCATCTTGTGCTTGTTCCACATTGGAAGAAGTAGGATCATACTTCTCCTTTTGAAGAACAAACTGTGGAGTAGGATATTGACCTTCTTCCCATTCAACACCCTCGGCGTTGAACTTTCGCTCAAAACCAATTCCTTGATTCTTCCGGTGCCTTCCTTGCTTGCGAACAATTTCCTCAAAGTTCTTGCTTCCGGCAAGGCTCTTGTAGACACCTTTCTCTATAATCCCTTTCAATAAACTATTTCTTGCTCAAGTGTAACTTGGCTTGAAACATTGTTAGTGGAATCAAGAGAACTACTAGAAGCAACAACATTGGATTTAGCATGGTTATTGTTACTACTAGATGAAGAATTTTTCTTATGCTTGTCATCCTTAGTCTTAATTGGTGGCAAGAAATTAGACAAGAGAAGTCGTTTGGCAAGATATGAAGAACTCTTCTTTCGAAGATCGTCATTGATTGCTTTTAGAAACTCATGTTCTTGCTCTAGAGTGAGCTTCTCGAAGCGTAGATTCTCATGAGATCTTAGGAGCTCTCTATGATCTTCTTGAGTTGTTTCATGAGCTAACTTAAGAGTGTTTAGTTCTTTAGTTAGACGCTCAATCTCCTTCATAGCATTGTCATTCGACTCTTCTCGACTATAAGGACTACTAGCATGTTCATCATTACTAGGCTCACTAGATTTATCATGTAAGAGCTCATCTTCACCAAGCAAGTCATCCTCATCACTATTGAAGTCAATGAATTCAGGGTGTGATACCTTGGGGCCTTTAGCCATGAAGCATCTTCCAATTCCCTCATTTGGTGAATCAAATAAGTCGTAGGAGTTGGAGTTGGAGGATACGAGAGCAAGACCGGCAACACCTTCATCTTGACTGTAGTCGGAGTTGGAGTGATAGCTTCTTTCGGATTGATTGTCGGAGTCGGAGCCGGAGACCCATTCACCTACATGAGCTTGATGTTTTCTTCTTGTGTAGCTCCTTGATGACTTGTCTTTCCTCTCCGAATCCTTGCTTCTCCGAGAGGGTCTTCGTTCATAACGATCATCTCTACTCCTTCTCTCTTTCGAGGTGACTCATCTCTTGAGCTTCTTCTTCTTGGAGATTCTTCTCTTCTCTTGTGGGGAGCCGAACACTCATTTGAGTAGTGTCCGGGTCTTCCACAATTGTAGCAGTTTCGATCACGACTAGAAGATCACTTTTCATCATATGATCTAGACTTTGAGCTTCTTTCTTTGCTTCTACTCTTGTAGAATTTGTTGAAGTTCTTCACCATTAGGCTTATCTCTTCATTGGAAACTAACTTGTCACTTGAGGTGGTGGGAGCATCACTTGTAGCTTTGTAAGCACCACTTGACTTGTTGTGAAGCTCTTCCTTATCCTTAAGTGTCATCTCATGAGCAACAATTCTTCCAATGACTTCGGTTGGCTTGAGATTCTTTGTTGGAAATATGCCCTAGAGGCAATAATAAAAGTATTATTATATTTCAATGTTCATGATAATTGTCTTTTGTTCATGCTATAACTGTGTTATCCGGAAATCATAATACACGTGTGAACACTTAGACCCCAATATGTCCCTAGTGAGCCTCTAGTTGACTAGCCCGTTGTGATCAATGGATGGTCATGGTTTCCTGACTATGGACATTGGATGTCGTTGATAACGGGATCACATCATTAGGAGAATGATGTGATGGACAAGACCCAATCACAAGCTTAGCATAAAAGATCGTATAGTTCGTTTGCTAGAAGCTTTGCCAATGTCAAGTATCTATTCCTTCGACCATGAGATCGTGTAACTCCGGTTGCCGTAGGAGTGCCTTGGGTGTATCAAACGTCCACAACGTAATCGGGTGACTATAAAGGTGCATTACAGGTGTCTCCGAAAGTATCTGTTGGGTTGACATGGATCGAGGCTCGATTTGTCACTCCGTATGACGGAGAGGTATCTCTGGGCCCACTCGGTAATGCATCATCATAATGAGCTCAATGTGACCAAGGTGTTGGCCACGGGATCATGCATTACTGATGCGAGTAAAGTGACTTGCGATAACGAGACCGAAGCGAGGTATTGGGATACCGACGATCGAGTCTCGGGCAAGTAACGCATCGATTGACAAAGGGAATTGCATACGTGGTTTGATAGAATCCTCGACATCGTGGTTCAACCGATGAAATCATCGAGGAGCATGTAGGGAGCCAACATGGGTATCCAGATCCCGCTGTTGGTTATTGCCCGAGAGTCGTCTCGGTCATGTCTGCGTGTCTCCCGAACCCGTAGGGTCTACACACTAAGGTTCGGTGGCGCTAGGGTTAGTAGGAAGACTAGTATGTGAATACGAATGTTGTTGAGTCCGGATGAGATCCCTGACGTCACGAGGAGTTCGGAAGGGTCCGGAGGTAAAGAATAATATATAGGAAGTGGTGTTTGACCATCGGGAAAGTTTGGGGTTCTGGCAAAATCTGGGACCACGGAAGGGTCCCGAGGTCCACCGGTGGGGCCACCCATCCGGAGGGCCCCATGGGCCATAGGGGAAGGAACCAGCCCACAGGGGCTGGTGCGCCCCAGGCCCACCCTCGCGCCTAGGGTTGAAACCCTAGGGGTGGGGGCGCCCACCGGCAGGGGGCACTCCACCCCCTTGGCCGCCGCCCCCCCCTTGAGATTGGATCTCTAGGGGGCCGGCCACCCACCTGGGGGCCTATATAAAGGGGGGGGGGGGCTGCTGTACACATCTCCCAAGGCGCAGCCCTCCCTCCCAACACATCTCCTCCTCCGTAGAGCTCGTGAAGCCACAGCCGAGTATCTTGCATCACCACCATCACCACGCCGTCGTCTGCTGCCGGTGGTGCTGTCTTCCTCAACCTCTCCTTCCCCTTGCTGGATCAAGAAGGAGGAGACGTCGCTCGTCCGTCACGTGTGTTGAGCGCGGAGGTGCTGTCCGTTCAGCACTTGGCATCGGTGATCTGAATCACGTTCGAGTACGACTCCATCATCACCAAGCAAGCTTCCGCACGCGATCTACAAGTGGTATGTAGATGCAAACTCTCTCCCGTTACTCGTTGCTTAGATGAACTCATAGATGGATCTTGGTGAAACCGTAGGAAAAATTTTAATTTTCTGCAACGTTCCCCAACAAAGGGCATCATGAGCTAGGTCTATGCGTAGTTCTCTATTGCACGAGTAGAACACAAATTTGTTGTGGGCGTTGATCTTGTCATCTTACTTGCCCCTACTAGTCTTTTCTTGCTCAGCGGTATTGTGGGATGAAGCGGCCCGACCAACCTTACGTGCGCTTCGTGAGACCGGTTCCACCGATGACATGCACTAGTTGCATAAGGTGGTGGCGGGTGTCTGTCTCCCACTTTAGTTGCAGCGGATTCGATGAACAGGGCCCTTATGAAGGGTAAATAGAAGTTGACAAAATCACGTTGTGGTGATTCGTAGGTAAGAAAACGTTCTTGCTAGAACCCAATCGCAGCCACGTAAAAGATGCAACAACAACTAGAGGACGTCTAACTTGTTTTTGCAGCGATTGATCATGTGATGTGATATGGCGAAAGTTGTGATGAATGTTGAATTGTGATGTATGAGATCATGTTCTTGTAATAGGATTCACGACTTGCATGTCGATGAGTATGACAACGGCAGAAGCCATAGGAGTTGTCTTTATTTTTGTATGACCTGCGTGTCATTGAAGAACGCCATGTAAACTACTTTACTTCATTACTAAGCGCGTTAGTCATAGAAGTAGAAGTAGTCGTTAGCGTGACAACTTCATGAAGACACGATGATGGAGATCATGATGATGGAGATCATGGTGTCAAGCCGGTGACAAGGTGATCATGGAGCCCCGAAGATGGAGATCAATGGAGCTTGATGATATTGGCCATATCATGTCACAACTATATATAATTGCATGTGATGTTTATTATGTTTTTACATCTTGTTTACTTAGGACGACGGTAGTAAATAAGATGATCCCTTATAAAATTTCAAGAAGTGTTCTCCCTAACGTGCACCGTTGCTACAGTTAAATCGTTTCTAAGCACCACGTGATGATCGGGTGTGATGGATCCTTACGTTCACATACAACGGGGTAAAGACAGATTTACACAATAAAAACACTTAGGGTTAACTTGACGAGCCTAGCATGTGCGGACATGGCCTCGAACACGGAGACCGAAAGGTCGAACACGAGTCGTATGAAAGATCGATCAACATGAAGATGTTCACCGATGATGACTAGTCCGTCTCACGTGATGATCGGACACGGGCTAGTCGACTCGGATCGTGTAACACTTAGATGACTAGAGGATGTCTAATCTAAGTGGGAGTTCGTAATTTTGATTAAGAACTTTATTATCATGAACTTAGTCTAAAACCTTTGCAAATATGTCTTGTAGATCAATGGCCAACGCTAATGTCAACATGAACTTCAACGCGCTCCTAGAAAACCAAGCTGAAAGATGATGGCAGCAACTATACGGATTGGGTCCGGAACACGAGATCATCCTCATAGCTGCCAAGAAACAGTATGTCCTAGAAGCACCGTTAGGTGACCCACTGTTCTCCCAAAGACTTTGCAAGACGATTTGAGCGTCTGGCGGACTCGTTCGATGATTACTCCCTCGTTCGGTGCGGCATGCTCTACAGCTTAGAACCGGGCTCCAAAAGCGTTTTGAGCATCACGGAGCATATGAGATGTTGAAGAGCTGAAACTAGTTTTCCAAGCTCATGCCCGGTCGAGAGATATGATGTCTCGACAAGTTCTACAGATTGTAAGATGGAGGAAAACAGTTACACGGTGAGCACATCCTCAAGATGTCCAGGTTGCACAACCGTATGACCCAAATGAACATAAACCTCCCGGATGAGGCGGTCATTGACAGAATCCTCCAGCCGCTCCCACCAAGCTACAAGAGCTTTGTGATGAACTACAACATGCGAGGATGGTAAAGACCATTCTGAAGTGTTCTCGATCTTTGAGGTCGTGAGGCTGAAATCAAAAGGAACATCAAGTGTTGATGGTCAATAAGACCACTAAGTTCAAGAAAGGCAAGGGTAAGAAGAACTTCAAGAAGGGCGGCAAGGATGTTGCCGCGCCCGTAAGTCTGTTGCGGGAAGAAGTCAAAGAATGGACCCAAGCACGAGGTGAGTGCTTTTATTGCAAGGGAAGGGTCCTTTGAAGCGGAACTGCCCCAAATACTTAGCGGATAAGAAGGCCGGCAACACCAAAGGTATATTTGATATACATGTAATTGATGTGTACCTTACCATTACTCGTAGTAACTCCCGGGTATTTGATACGGTGCCGTTGCTCATATTTGTAACTCACGGCAGAGCTGCGGAATAAGCGGAGATCTGGCGAAGGGCGAGGTGACGATCGCGCGTCGGGAATGGTTCCAGAGTCGATGTGATCGCCGTCGACACGCTGCCTCTACATTTACCTCTGGGATTAGTTTTAAACCTCAATAATTGTTATTTAGTGCCAAGTTTGAGCATGAACATTGTATCTGGATCTCGTTTGATCTGAGATGGCTACTCATTTAAGTCCGAGAATAATGGTTGTTCGATTTATATGAGAGATATGTTTTATGGTCATGCTCCGATGGTCAATGGTTTATTCTTAATGAATCTCGGCGTAATATTACACATGTTCATAGTGTGGATGCCAAAAGATGTAAAGTTGATAACGATAGTCCCACATACTTGTGGCATCGCCGCCTTGGTCACATTGGTGTCAAGCGCATGAAGAAACTCCATCTGATGGACTTTTAGAGTCTCTTGATTATGAATCGTTTGACACATGCGAACCATGCCTCTTAGGCAAAATGACCAAGACTCCGTTCTCGGAACAATGGGCGAGCAACCAACTTGTTGGAAATCATACATACCGATGTATGCGGTCCAATGGCGTTGAGGCTCATGGAGGATATCGTTATGTTCTCACTCTCACGATGACTTGAGTAGATATGGGTATGTCTACTTAATGAAACACAAGTCTGAGACCTTTGAAAAGTTCAAGGAATTTCAGAGTGAGGTGGAGAATCAACGTGACCGAAAGATAAAGTTCCTACGATCGGATCGTGGAGGAGAATATTTAAGTCACGAATTTGGCACACACTTAAGAAAATGTGGAATCGTTTCACAACTCACGCCGCTGGAACACCTCAAATAAACGGTGTGTCGAGCGTCGAATCGCACTCTATTGGATATGGTGCGGTCTATGATGTCTCTTACCGATTTACCCTATCATTTTGGGGATACGCTCTAGAGACAGCTACATTCACTTTAAATAGGGCTCCGTCTAAATCCGTTGAGGCGACACCGTATGAATTATGGTTTGGGAAGAAACCTAAGCTATCGTTTCTAAAGTTTGGGGATGCGATGCTTATGTCAAGAAACTTCAACCCGAAAAGCTCGAACCCAAGTCGGAAAAATGCGTATTCATAGGATACCCTAAGGAAGCTGTCGGGTATACCTTCTACTTAAGATCCGAAGGCAAAGTCTTTGTTGCCAAGAACGGATGCTTTCTAGAAAGAGTTTCTCTCGAAAGAAGTAAGTGGGAGGAAAGTAGAACTTCGATGAAGTACTACCTCTCGAGCGGGAAAGTGGTGCAGCGCAGAAACCGTTCTGTAATGCCCACACCCAATCAAGAGGAAATCATTGATGATGATCAAGATACTTGGATCAAGTTACTCTGAACTTCAAGGTCCACAAGGACACGTTCCGCACTGCAGTGGTACGGCAACCTGTCATGGAAATCATGTTGCTAGACAACAATGAACCTTGAACTATGAAGAAGCGATGGCGGACCGGATTCCAACAAATGGCTTGAGGCCATGAAATCCGAGATAGAATCCATGTATGAAAACAAAGTATGGACTTTGACAGACTTGCCCGATGATCGGCGAAGCGATAGAAAATAAATGGATTTTTAAGAAGAAGACGGACGCGGATGGAAATGTCACCATTTATAAAGCTCGACTTGTCGCTAAGGGTTATCGACAAGTTCAAGGGATTGACTACTGACGAGACATTCTCTCCGTGGCGAAGCTTAAGTCCGTCCGAATCATGTTAGCAATTGCGCATACTATGATTATGAGATATGGCGATGGACGTCAAAACGGCATTCCTTAACGGACATCTTAAGGAAGAGCTGTATATGATGCAGCGGAAGGTTTTGTCGATCCTCGAAACGCTAACAAAGTATGCAAGCTCCAATGATCCATTTATGGACTGGTGCAAGCATCTCGGAGTTGGAACATTCGCTTTAATGAGATGATCAAAGCGTTTGGGTTTACGCAGACTTATGGAGAAGCTGCGTTTACAAGAAAGTGAGTGGGAGCTCAGTAGCATTTCTCCTATTATATGTAGATGACATACTCTTGATGGGAAATGATACAAAACTTCGACAGCATTAAGGCCTACTTGAACAAGTGTTTTTCAATGAAGGACCTTGGAGAAGCTGCTTATATATTAGGCATCAAGATCTATAGGGATAGATCGAGGCGCCTCATAGGTCTTTCACAAAGCACATACCTTGATAAAATTTTGAAGAGGTTCAAAATGGATCAGTCCAAGAAGGGTTCTTGCCTATGTTACAAGGTGTGAAATCGAGCTCAGCTCGATCACCGACCACGACAAAAGATAAAGAAGAGATGAGTGTCATCCCTATGCTTCAGCCATAGGATCTATTATGTATGCCATCTTTGTGTACGGACCGATGTAAACCTTGCCGTAAGTTTGGTTGCAAGATACCAAAGTAATCCCGCAAGGAACACCGGACAGCGGTCAAGAATATCTGAAGTACCGAAAAGGACAAAGGACATGTTTCGTTTATGGAGGAGACGAAGAGCTCGTCGTAAAGGCTACGTCGGCGCTTAGCTTCGACTCGGATCTGGATGACTCTAAGTCACAAACCGGATCGTGTATATGTTGAATGGTGGAGCGATGGTGGTGCAGTTTGCAAGCGAAGCGTCGTGGCGGGATCTACGTGTGAAGCGGAGTACATGGCAGCCTCGGAGGCAGCGCATGAAGCAATTTGGGTGAAGGAGTTCATCACCGACCTAGGAGTCATACCCAATGCGTCGGGGCCGATCAAACTCTTCGTGACAACACTTGGAGCTATTGCCCTTGCAAAGGAGCCGTGTTTCACAAGAAGACCGAGCACATCAAGCGTCGTTTCAACTCCATCCGTGAAAATGTTCAAGATGGAGACATAGAGATTTGCAAAGTGCACACGGATCTGAATGTCGCAGATCCGTTGACTAAACCTCTCTCGCGTGCAAAACATGATCAACACCGTAACTCTATGGGTGTTCGATTCATCACAATGTAACTAGATTAGTGACTCTAGTGCAAGTGGGAGACTGTTGGAAATATGCCCTAGAGGCAATAATAAAAGTATTATTATATTTCAATGTTCATGATAATTGTCTTTTGTTCATGCTATAAGCGTGTTATCCGGAAATCATAATACACGTGTGAACACTTAGACCCCAATATGTCCCTAGTGAGCCTCTAGTTGACTAGCCCGTTGTGATCAATAGATGGTCATGGTTTCTCGACTATGGACATTGGATGTCGTTGATAACGGGATCACATCATTAGGAGAATGATGTGATGGACAAGACCCAATCACAAGCATAGCATAAAAGATCGTATAGTTCGTTTGCTAGAAGCTTTGCCAATGTCAAGTATCTATTCCTTCGACCATGAGATCGTGTAACTCCGGTTGCCGTAGGAGTGCCTTGGGTGTATCAAGCGTCACAACGTAATCGGGTGACTATAAAGGTGCATTACGGTGTCTCCGAAAGTATCTGTTGGGTTGACATGGATCGAGGCTCGATTTGTCACTCCGTATGACGGAGAGGTATCTCTGGGCCCACTCGGTAATGCATCATCATAATGAGCTCAATGTGACCAAGGTGTTGGCCGGGATCATGCATTACGGATGCGAGTAAAGTGACTTGCGATAACGAGACTGAGCGAGGTATTGGGATACCGACGATCGAGTCTCGGGCAAATAACGCACCGATTGACAAAGGAATTGCATACTGGGTTTGATAGAATCCTCGACATCGTGGTTCAACCGATGAAATCATCGAGGAGCATGTAGGAGCCAACATGGGTATCCAGATCCGCTGTTGGTTATTGCCCGAGAGTCGTCTCGGTCATGTCTGCGTGTCTCCCGAACCCGTAGGGTCTACACACTTAAGGTTCGGTGGCGCTAGGGTTAGTAGGAAGACTAGTATGTGAATACGAATGTTGTTCGAGTCCGGATGAGATCCCTGACGTCACGAGGAGTTCGGAAGGGTCCGGAGGTAAAGAATAATATATAGGAAGTGGTGTTTGACCATCGGGAAAGTTTGGGGTTCTGGCAAAATCACGGACCACCGGAAGGGTCCTGGGTCCACCGGTGGGGCCACCCATCCGGAGGGCCCCATGGGCCATAGGGGAAGGAACCAGCCCACAGGGGCTGGTGCGCCCCAGGCCCACCCCGCGCCTAGGGTTGAAACCCTAGGGGTGGGCGCCCACCGGCAGGGGGGCACTCCACCCCTTGGCCGCCCCCCCTTGAGATTGGATCTCTAGGGGCCGCCACCTGGGGCCTATATAAAGGGGGGAGGGGCTGCTGCACATCTCCCAAGGCGCAGCCCTCCCTCCCAACACATCTCCTCCTCCGTAGAGCTCGGCGGCCACAGCCGAGTCTTGCATCACCACCATCACCACGCCGTCGTCTGCTGCGGTGGTGCCGTCTTCCTCAACCTCTCCTTCCCCTTGCTGGATCAAGAAGGAGGAGGCGTCGCTCGTCCCGTACGTGTGTTGAACGCGGAGGTGCTGTCCGTTCAGCACTTGGCATCGGTGATCTGAATCACGTTCGAGTACGACTCCATCATCACCAAGCAAGCTTCCGCACGCGATCTACAAGTGGTATGTAGATGCAAACTCTCTCCCGTTACTCGTTGCTTAGATGAACTCATAGATGGATCTTGGTGAAACCGTAGGAAAAATTTTAATTTTCTGCAACGTTCCCCAACATTCTTGTAGTTTGGCATCATTTGGATCAAAGTGCACACGGTGTCATACTTTCCATCCAAAGCTCTGAGAATCTTCTTGATGATGAATCGGTCGGTCATTTCTTCGCTTCCTAAGCCGGCAATCTCATTGGTGATGAGAGCAAGCCTAGAGTACATTTCAGCGACTCCTTCACCTTCCTTCATCTTGAACTTGTCAAGTTGACCTTGAAGAACATCTAGCTTTGATTCCTTCACGGACTCGGTACCTTCGTGCATTTCAACCAAAGTATCCCAAATCTCTTTTGCATTCTCAAGGCGGCTGATTTTGTTGAACTCCTCGGGACACAAGGCATTGAAGAGAATGTCACAAGCTTGAGCATTGTTTTGCAACATCCATAATTCTTCTGTTGTAGCCATGATCCGGAACTTTTCCTTCCTCGAAGAATTCACCTTGCATACCAACACAAATAATGCCCCATGCGGCTGGGTTATGGCCAAGAATATGCATTTTCATTTTATGCTTCCAACTAGCAAAATTTGTACCATCAAAGTAAGGACCTCTACGAAAATTACCCTCACTAAACGCCATACTCTCCTAGGTTGTGAAACCAAGCTTATGGAGTCCAATGCAATGGAAACCAATACATTGGAGACCAAAGCTCTGATACCACTTGTAGGATCGAAAGTATGTCTAGAGGGGGGGTGATTAGACTACTTGACAATATAAAAATTATGCCTTTTGACAAAGACAAGTTTTTGGCAGATTCACGATTATGATCAAGTCAAGCATCACCCTACACATTGAATTCTAGAGTATAGGCAGCGGAAAGTAAATTGCACATGTAGTAAAGAGAGGTGGAGAAGAGCAAACGCAATTTTGGAGACGCGGTGATTTTTCTCGTGGTTCCGATAGGTGGTGCTATCGTACTTCCACGTTGATGGAGACTTCAACCCACGGAGGGTAACGGCTGCGAGAGTCCACGGAGGGCTCCACCCACGAAGGGTCCACGAAGAAGCAACCTTGTCTATGCCATCATGGCCTCACGCCCACGGAGGGCTAGCCTTACTGGGGTAGATCTTCACGAGTAGGCGATCTCCTTGCCCTTACAAACTTCTTGGTTCAACTCCACATCTCGACGGAGGCTCCCAAGCGACACCTAACCAATCTAGGAGGCACCACCCTCCAAAATGTAATAGATGGTGTTGATGATGATGAACTCCTTGCTCTTGTGCTTCAAATGATAATCTCCCCAACACTCAACTCTCCTCACCGATTTGGCTGTGGTGGAAGAAAGGATTGAGTGGAAAGCAACTTGGGAAGGCTAGAGATCAAGCTTCTTATGGTGGGAGTGGAGCAACTTGATCTCAACACAAGGGTAGGTAGTTCTCTTCTCGTAAATGTAAGGTAGGAGTGGTAGTTCTTTCTCGATGGCTCTCTCCACGAATGAAGAGGGCGTGGAGGGGTATTTATAGCCTCCACACAAAATCCAACCGTTACACACATTTGACCAATCTCGGTGGGACCAAAGTTGACAACTCGGTGAGACCGAAAGTTCAAATCATGTGAACGTTGGGATTTTCGGTGGGACCGAAAATACAATCTCGGTTAGTCCGATTCGTGTAAAGACAGGAGCTTGCCAATCTCGGTGGGACCGACTTCATCATCTCGGTGACACCGATTTGATGATGAATGATTCTGAAGCTTGGCAACTCAAGTTTCGTGAGACCGAGTTCGAATCGGAAAATCCGAGTTTTCTAGGGTTCGGCTTTGTGGTGAGGTGGTTCATCTCGGTGTGGTGAGTTTGGAATATCGGTGGGACCGAGATTACTTATGAGTGTATGTGGCGGTGAAAGTTGCTGATAGTTTAGGAGATGTATCACTAAGCACTTTGAGCAACGGATCATCATCATAACCTCATCCCTTTTAATAGTATTGGCTTTCCTATGGACTCAATGTGATCTTGGATCACTAAACCAAAATGGAGTCTTGAGCTTTTGCCAATGCTTGCCTTAGCATTTTGAGGGGTCCACTTCTTCAGTCCTTGCCATACCCATATCACTGAACTTTCTGAAATGATTCTCAAGTAACTATTAGTTCAATGATATATATGTTGTTATTAATTACCAAAACCACCCGGGGATTAGTTGCACTTTCAAGCTGCTCTTGCTCAAGCTCATCATAAGCGAGCACTCGAGGTGACCCGTATACGAGTTCCGTGGGGAGAACTGCCTCTGCTCCATGGACTAGAGCGAAAGGTGTCTGGCCAGTGGCTCGATTTGGCGTCGTCCTGATCGACCAAAGAACCACCGGCAGCTCCTCAATCCAGTTCTTTCCGCACTTGCGCAGCCTGTCAAAAGTCCTGGTCTTGAGCCCGCACAGCACTGCAGCATTTGCCCTCTCCGCTTGACCGTTGCTTCTCGGGTGAGCAACAAAAGCGAAGCAAACCTTGGCGCCAAGATCTTGGACGTACTGCTTGAAGGTGTGGCTCGTGAATTGCGTGCCGTTGTCGGTGATGGTCCTGTTAGGGATCCCGAAGCGGCAAACAATCGACCTGAAGAACTTGACTGCTGATTGTGCTGTCACCTTCCTCACTGCTTCCACTTCCGGCCACTTTGTGAACTTGTCGACTACAACGTACAAGTACTCAAAGCCCCCGACAGCTCGGGGAAAGGGGCCGAGGATGTCGAGCCCCCAGACCGAAAATGGCCAGGATAAAGGGATCGTCTGGAGAGCTTGAGCTGGCTAGTGTATCTGCTTGGAATGGAACTGGCATGCTTCACACTTGGTTACTTGTGCCGTTGCATCCTGGAGGGTTGTCGGTCAAAAGAAACCTTGCCGAAATGCTTTACCAGCAAGTGCTCTTGCGCTAATGTGGTGACCACATATGCCTCCATGTATCTCTGCCAACAGCTTTTGTCCATCTTCCCGGTGAATACACTTCAATTTCACACCGTTGAGTCTTCTTACATGCAGTGTGTTGTCGACAAACTGGTACATACTTGATCGCCGGGCTACTCTTTCCCTTTCTTCTTGCTCTTGGGAAGTTCTCTGTCAAAGAAGCGGACAATCTCTTTGTGCCCATCTTTGGAGCTTGTGGCTCGACAACAAGGACTAAAGGCACATCTACTGCTGTGGGAACATCCGCTTCTACGGCAAGAACCTGTGGCTCAGCCGGAGCTTGACGTTCCCCGGCAAGCTTACCGGAGCAAAACTTGTCGGGAGTGTCTGCTTCAACGGAACAAACCCTAGGGCTTGCCGGAGCAGACTGCTCCTCAGCACCCTTGGCGATGATCTTGGGGACCTTCTTGGCGGCGGCTTCGGGGAGCTCTGCCGGAAAATAGTCACTAGAAATCAACTTCCTCTTCTTGCTCTGTTCAGTAGATGGCATTACAGACGGTTGAGTCAGTTTGAGCACAAAGATCCCTGGTTCCACAGGTAACTTAAGTGCGGCGCACTTCGACAGGCCATCGGCAATATGGTTATCAGCTCTTGGAACATGCTCCATCTGTAGGCCGTCAAAGTGCTCTTCTAGCTTTCTCACTTCATCAACGTAAGCTTCCATCAAAGGACTCTGATAATTCTTGTTCACTTGTCGGACGACAAGCTGCGAGTTACCCCTGACGATGAGCTTCTTGATCCCAAGGTCTGCCGCGATCCTGAGACTGGCAAGCAAACCTTCATACTCTGCGGTATTGTTTGTTGCTTGCTCCCTGGGAAAGTGCATATGGACTACGTACTTGAGGTGCTCTCCGGTGGGTGCAACAAGTAGCACGCCCGCACCGGTGCCTTGCAGCGAGAAGGCACCATCAAAGTACATCAGCCACTCTTTGCTTGCTTCCTTGACGGGGATGCTCGTTTCTAGAATTTCTTCATCTGGTGTTGGCGTCCATTCTGCTATGAATTCTGCCAATGCTCTGCTTTGGATAGTTGAAGTGCTCTCAAATTTGAGGCCAAAGCTTGACAGTTCCAGTGCCCACTCGACAATCCTGCTTGTTGCTTCTGGATTCTGCAATATCCTCTTCAGCGGAAAACAAGTGACAACTGTGATCTCATGTGCTTGGAAGTAATGGCCCAACTTTCTCGAGGCCATGAGAAGGCCAAAAAGCAATTTCTGCACACCAGAGTACCTCGACCTAGCCCCCTGTAGAAGGGAACTGGCAAAGTAAACTGGATGCTGCACCATTCTCTTCTGCATCTCCTCACGCGCCTGCACAGATCCATCTTTGTCAGGACCAGAGCTTGTCACTGAAGCCCCCTGCTTATCGCTGGATGCATCTGCTGTGGTTGCTGGCTCATCATCCGCCTCCCTCTCCGCTACTAACGCATCACTAACCACTTGATTGGTTGCCGCTATATACAGTAGCAACTTTTCTTGTGGCTTAGGTGCGACAAGTGTTGGAGTGGAGGACAGGTATCTCTTTAAGTCCTGCAGTGCAGCCTCCGCTTCCGGAGTCCATTTCATTGGACCTGCCTTTTCAATATTTTGAAAAAGCGGCAAAGCGCTCAGCAGACCTAGAGATAAACCAGCGAGAGCAGCCACGCAACCGCAAGTCTTCGTACATCCTTGGCGTGCTTTGGTGCTTCAATCTGCTCAATGGCCTTGATCTTGTGGAGATTAAGCCCGATTCCCCGCCGAGACACGAAGAACCGAGAAGATTGCGGAGGGACTCCAAACACACACTTCTCGGGGTTAAGCTTGAGGTTGATCTTGCGCAGATTTGCAAAGGTTTCGTCTAAATCTTGAATCAGAGTTGCCTTGTCGTTGCTCTTGACCACTATGTCATCCATGTAGGCTTCCACATTTCTGTGTATTTGTGGCTCAAAAGCATCATGGACTACCCTTGCAAATGTTGAACCAGCATTCTTTAATCCGAAAGGCATCCGTATGAAACAGTATGTGCCACATGGAGTGATGAATGCGGTCTTTTCCTCATCCCCTTCTGCCATGAAGATCTGATGGTATCCTGAGTATGCGTCAAGAAATGAAAGCAAGTCACATCCGGCCGTGGAGTCAACAATCTGGTCAATGCTAGGCAAGGGAAATGGGTCTTTGGGACACGCTTTATTGAGATCGGTAAAGTCGATACAAAGCCTCCATTTCCCGTTTGCCTTGCGCACGACTACAGGATTGGCCAACCACGTAGGATGGAGCACTCCTCTGACAAGGCCTGCTGCTTCCAACTTCTTGATTTCTTCTGCGATGAATTCTTGGCACTCCACTGCTTGTTTCCTGACCTTCTGCTTGACGGGCCGCGCATGAGGACAGACGGCAAGATGGTGCTCGATTACTTTCACAGGAACACGGGGATGTCGGGGCGGTTGCCACACAAACACGTCGGCGTTACCCCAGAAAGCAACGAGCGCGCTTCCTATTTAGGGTCGAGGCGGCGATGGTGAAGGTACCACCAGTGCCGTCCTCCTTGGCGGACACCTTCTTGGTCTCTGGCGGAGCTGCCATTGTCTTCTTACACTTGGCGGTGGAGCTCGATGGTGCGTCCTCGACGGTAGCGCAACACTCCGTAGAGGTGCGCTTGCCGGAGTGGGCATCAGAACTCTTGCCGGACTTGGTCTTCTTCTCCCCCCCGGGAGCTTCAACGACAAGTGACTTGCGATCTGTTGCGGCTGCTGCTTCCCGGTAGATCTTGTCGGCGCAGATAAGAGCATCCCTCTTGTCGCCAGGGACAGAGATGACACTTATCGGGCCTGGCATCTTCAGCATGTTGTATGCATAGTGAGAGGCTGCCATGAATTTGGCGAGTGCTGGACGGCCGAGTATCCCATTGTAAGGCAATGGAAAGTCAGCAACGTCAAAAGTGACTCTCTCAGTCCTGAAGTTCAACTCGCTGCCAAATATCACTGGCAACGTGATCTTTCCCTTCGGCTTGCTCCTTCCCGGATTGATTCCTTGGAATGTGCCGGTCTCTTCGAGCTCGCTGTCAGGGATCTGGAGTTTCTGGAGTACCACGGAGGAGATCAGGTTCAAGCCGGCCCCGCCGTCAACTAGCATCTTAGTGACCTTGAGATTGCGGATAGTTGGTGAAACCAACATCGGCAAGCACCGACCGCGATTCTGCGATCGGGTGGTCCTCAATATCAAAGATGATAGGCGTCTTTGGACCATTCGAGGCTTGCGTGATTCGACGGGTGGTTACGCGCATTGACTTCCCGCACCTTTGCTTGAGCTGGCGGTGTGAAGTATCTGAAGAAGCACCACCGTCAGCAACGCACGATATCTACGTGGCTTTACGGAACTCCTGCTCATCGGTCTCGTCATCATCCATATCTTCATCGTCGTCGTCATCTTAATCCTTGTCGCGGCCGTGGGGAGGTCTGTCTCCTTGCCATGGCTGCGGCGGGGTGGACATCTGGGATGTTGTCTTTGTACACATTTGAATCTCTGAATGTACTTGCGAGGACTCTCCTTCCTTCAGGCGGCGGATGAAGGTCGCTCTCTTAGCCATGAGGCTTGTGGCACCTGTAAAGGCGCCGACAAACTGATGGCATAGGTCTGCCGGGAGGATATGGAGTTGTCCGGCAAGTGCATGAGCGAGATCGACATTGGGCTTGAGCACCGGTAAGTAGTTGGCGAGGATCTTGTCGTCCGCCCCACAGCTTGCACGCGATGGTGTAGATCTTGAGGAACTCTGACGGATCGACTTTCCGTCGTACTTCTCGAATGCGTCGGCAGAAATTCTTCGTGCGGGACCTTTGGACTTGCCGCAGCTCACGAGTGAGCGCAGGATAACCTACCGCGTACGGCAAGTCGCCTGGTTCCCCTGGCGCATGCATGTCGATAGAGGGCCCAGCGCGCTGGTCCGATTAACGCCGCGCTTCTCTTGATGCTCGGCGCGAGTCTGGCGTCTTCTTCTTTGTCGTTCGTGAAGAACTTGGCGCTGATCACGGCGAGCTCGCGGAGTCGATGATGCGGTGGAGTCGCTTGTCGAGGTAGATCCGGCGAGTCGGCGATCTTGGCCGGGGCAAAAGTGCACGGTGGTTGCACCCCACGGTTTTGTCGCCATCGGCTCGCGCCTGGCAGTCCTGCCGCGGCTGCGATGTACTCGGCTGCCGTGGAGTGTCGCCGTTGGCGAAGCCGATGAGACTCTGAATGGTGGCCCTCCATTCGTCGATCTTGTCTTCCGTTGGAGGGTAATCCAGGAGCAGTTGAGCTCGTGCCAAAGCTTCTTCTAGAGTGGTGGGTGGCAGTGGTGAACGGTGCGAGGAGCGGGATATGCTCGGACTTCCAACTGGGTTGGAAGGAGCAGTATCCCGACCAGGCGACTGTGTCTTGCTCGTGCCAGCATGTTGGCGTGCATGCTGGTCTTGAGCACCCTGAGATCCACCGGCTCGGTCTTGGTCCAACGAATGTATGGTACCGCGAGTACCATGACGCTGTCGGTCCCACGCCTCCTGAGATGGGTGCGGTGCATGTATGGACGCCGAGGTCTGCGCAGCCTTGTCCTTGGACCTGGAAGCACCGTGAGCTCCCTCGCCGACGCCCGTTCTTCCGCCGGCGTCTACCCCACCACCCATCTGCTCCGGTGGTGGTGGGATCGACGCGGACGGATCAGCCGCCCCCGAAGCCTTCTTCTTTGGTGGCATGTCGATGAAAAAGATGAAGATCTAGCTCGTGTGAACGCCGGATCAGGTTCACACAACCTCGATGCCCCCTACCTGGCGCGCGAAAGATGTCGGGGAAACCGATCCACGAACACCTATGGGGCTGGCGGACCGAGCCCCTTTCGGTTCGGCGGGGGGCGGAGGTCGCACGAAGAGCGGATCGAGGCGAAGCACACGAGCGGTTTACCCACCTTCGGAGCTCTCCGGAGAGATAATACTCCTACTGCTGCATGTCTGAGTGTATTGAGTTCTTGCTTGGGGCGCTGAGTGCTACAAGACACACTAGCTGCTACTTGAGACCGGCGTGAGTGTTTTCTACCTCGAACCCCCCTACGTTATGCATGGGCCTCCTTTTATATGCTCAAGGGTCACCAACAGGTGGCAGCGCAGACAAGGGTAAAACGGAAGGTGTTGTGGTTGGTACAACTACACATGCGATGTATCATACCTAACCCCGACGGCAGGGGACAAAGGCATTAAATGCCCGTCTGCGTCGCCCAAACAGTGCAAAAAGGGACCGTCAGGGACGCCACCGCTTGCCACAATGGCAATCTTGTCAGCGCTGCTTGCCACCGCGCACCACTGGCTGCACAGCCTCTTACCACGCGCGCCTGGAAAGGTTCCAGGGCAACACATTGGTGGATGTGCTGGAGCGCGGGTACAGAGTGGTAGCTTGCTGCGGCAAGCGCCTTGCCGCGGTCGTTGTCTTGTCGCGTTTGGAAGCTTGTCGCTCACCGGGCCTCGCCGGGACGCGTGGCGCGTCGCGGCAAGTTCCTTGAGATGCCTTGGTTGGCCTTCCCGGCAAGCTCCTCTTGCCGGGGCCTTGTCTCCTTGGCTTGAATACTTTGTTCTTCAATGGCTCCAAAGGAACAACGGAGGACCTTGGCGGACACCCGGCAAGCCTTGCCGCGGGGTGCTGCGACTGCCCGTGCACAAGTTCGGGATACTAGGGTACCCCTACTCTAGTACACCGACAGGAGCCCCCGGGCCTGGGCCACACACGGTGTCGAGCGCTGTTGGGCTAGGCCCAAAACAGGGCACGGGCACGCGCGGCCTGGGTTACGCCGTATCCTACTCCTTATCCACCGCACCCTCCCCGAATGGCACGCGTCGCATGCGGCGTCGTGGGAGAGATCATGGGTGGTTTCTTTATTCGGAAAGATAGAACGCCCGCCCCCTCCCTCTTTATAAACAGGGGAAACAGGGGCAGTTCGCCCATCTCGCCGGTTGCCGTTCCAATCTCAAAAATCTCCGCCGCTCCCCCCTTCTTTCCAAAGCTGAAAGAGAGCAGCGCTCTGCCCCCCATCGCCACCGGCACCACCGACGCCATAGATCTCTCTCACCACCTCCGCCATGGCTCCGAAAGCCGGGAGGGTCGTGAAGTCGGCCGAGGCGCAGCGGCTCGTGGCGCTGTGGAAGGATCGGGCAATCTTCCCCCCAAGCTCGCCGCGAAGGAGCTGAGGGAGTACTACTACCTCTTACAGTGGTCGACGCCTTGGCGCATCCATCCAAGAAAAGGTACTCTCACCGCCGCTGAAGGCGGCTCGAATGGATATCCCTTCTTCGCGTTGTTCTTCTACTGCGGGCTCTGTCCGCCTTTCTCTGAGTTTTTCTACGACATTATGAACACCTACGGGTTCCACCTCGACTTCACCCCCAATGCTGTTCTGACCATGCAGTTTTCGCACATCTCTGCGAAAACTTTGTTGGAGTCCATCCAAATGTAGCTCTTTTCTGCCACTTCTTTATGCCGCAAGTTGAGAGAGGGGAGCCTTTATCCGTGGAATCGCTTTGGATCTCAAGAGCTGGCAAGAAGGAAGCTTATCTCGGAGGAGAGCTCCGCAGCAAGTGGGGGAATGGAGAGCGATCGGTGCTGGATTGTCGAGGAGAACCGCAGCCATTACCGCCCGCCAAGCCCGATGAGCGCGTGGCAACGATTGGAGCAGCGTGGCCCCGGAAGACGATAGGTTGAAGATTGCCTTCACCCGGATCCTACGCCTCAGGCTTGCCGGGCTTACTGTTGGCGCCGTTGGGGCAGATTTTCTTCGCCGCCGCATCGCCCCCCTGCAGGAGAGGAGGAGACCCGCCTGGGAGTTCCAGAATGCGGCGGATATCACGAGGCTGCGCCCGGGCCTCAACTTCAATTTCACTGTCCTGGAACTGGAAGCGATGCTCTTGGAACTGTTCAAGCACGACCCTCAACATCCCGAAGTGTTTAGGTTGCCGAAGGGCGTCGTTCCGCTGTGCAACAATTCCTCGGTCGACCGCATCTGCGCAATGATGCCGCTGTGCGATTCGCATGGAATTGTCCCCACTTGGCAAGAGCCTGCAGATGACGTCGTGCAGGAGTTCTTTCACGGCTTGGTAGAGGTGCCGGTCTACTCCGATGAATAGAAAAGCCTTACTCGCGACACCACCGATGCGGAGATGCAGCGCATCGCCACTAGGCTGGAAGAGGCGGCGGCAGCCGCTGCCGCGGGCGAGTTTGGATTCACTGTGGAGGAGGCAGAGGCAGCAGAGGCGGCAAGCCTTGCCGAGCGAGAGTGGCTTGCCGGCGAGGGAGAGCTTGCCGGGCCCGATGTCGAGTCGAGCGAGCCCGCCGAGGGTGCGAGCGACTCATTGAAGACCAACTCCTCTTCCTCCTCATCTTCAGGCAGCTCGCCGCAAGCAGAGCCCCCAGCTCCACCAAGAAGGCATCTCCGCAAGGTCGGGGACGTAGCGGGGCGGCAGGCGAGTCAATAGCCGCCGCGGCGCGTGACACGCTCCACCGTGGCGAACCTTTGTTGCAGAGGCGCCTCACGCCGCTCTTGCAGCAGAGGGCGGGGTCCTCCCGGACCACCGCTTCTGCTCCTGCCGCTTCTCACGCCGCGGCAGCGGCCGGAGCTGGGTCGTCTCGGACCACCGCCACTGCCCCCGCCAAGCGGCTAAGGTAAACTACTCCTCCGCCTCGTCGCGCCCGAGGTGAGCCGGACTTCGACCTCTCCGCGCTCAGCTCTGACAAGGAAGTAGAAGAGTAAGATTCTCTACTGTACTTGTAGTTCTTCAATTCTTGTTGTTTTGTCTTGTATCTGATTTGCTTTACTCCGAACTCATTCCTTTTCAGGACTCTGGCCCAAAGAGCGGCGAAGAGAGCCAAGGTCCCGGTGATTGTCATCGAAGACGAACCCAACGCGACTGCAGGGGGTGTGTCTGAGACCACCTTGCCAGACCCGGCAACTATTCCCTAAAGCAGCCCCCAGCGCAGCTCCCAGCGTAAGTATATGGTTTACTTCCCGCTGTTAGGCGCGCATGGGTGCTCTTTCTTTGCTGACATCTGATTATTGGTTTGTGTAGGAGCAGAGCAGCCTCACCAGGAGCGCCCGGAAGCCACCCCCGACATGCCATATGCTTCGACTACACCGCCAAGGGAGGGTTCTCCGGCAAGGGAGCGTTCTCCGGCAAGGGAGAATTCTCCGGTAAGGGAGAAGTCTCCGGCAAGGGAGAGTTCTCTGGCAAGGGACAACACCAGCGATCCCCCGGTGGCGGAGACCACGACTGTAGAACCCAGTAAAGGTAATCCTCTTGCTTGAAAAACTTCCCTTGGGTTCTTCTTCCTCTGATTTTCTTTTTGGATATTTGCTTGACTTTTCTCCCTTCCGGCATTCAGTTCCACCTGTCACGGAGCCGATGGAGACCGAAGTTGCCGGCGAGGAGAACGCGCGCGGCAATGCCGACGACGTCGCTGCTGCGGAAGAAGCAGCCGGCGTTGATGGTCCCTTGGCCGAAGGGGCATGCTGCTGCTGCCACAAAAGCCGGCGAGGGTCAGCGATCGCCTTGGCCCTGAGGCCGCAGGAGCGTCAGGCGCTACGCCGACCGCTGATCCCTCCGCCGTTGCCGCAGCGTCAGGCTCCGAAGAGCCCCAGCCCGGCGCCTATTTGAAGGCTGGTGATGGTGTCTTCATCAAGCTCCCCTGGGCGTCAAGCTCTAGGGCGCCGGTTGAAGGAGAAATCTTTGATGGAGAGGTGCTCGCCTCCGCTGGGCTGACGCTGGTTGACGCGCCGAGCAGCAGCAGCGGTGAGCCTGAGGAGGAGCAGCTGCTGCGGAAGCTGTTGTCGCTCTACCACGCTCGACAGGCCAAGCTGGAATCCCGAGAAGCGCTTGTCGCGAAGGCGGGAGTGGACATGGAGAAGCGTGCGGTACACCCTGCCGCGGTCATCAGCGCGTTCCATCAGAACGTGCGAAACCGCAGGATGTGGGACGAGATGGCGATGTGGAAGATCAGAGACGTTAGTGAGCTATATGCCCTGGCCGACAAGTGTGCACGTGCTTTGAGGAAGGAGGAAACTCCCGAGAGAATCTGAAGAAGGAGGATCGGCGGCGAGGATGCTGCCCGGCAAAAAGAAAAACCGCGGCGGAACAACCGGAAGAAGAAAGGCAAAGATGTGCTAGTCGTTGAGCAGTCCGCAGCGGAGGTGGCGCCAAGAAAGCCAAAACTGGTAGCTCGGCGAGGAGATTGCTGCGGCACCAACTACCGGTGTGTGGCGGTCGCCGACAAGCGGGGCGGCACCAACAAGCGATCTTGCAAGATCCACCGCACCAAGGGCCATGACCTCCGAGCTGCAAGAAGGTCGAGCAGCTTGTCGAGCGACAAAAGGCTGAATCTGACGGCGCAACAAGGAGAAGGCCCAAGAAGGTCTTTGGAGGATCCGGCAAAAACGCCCGGCCGAGGAGGGCCTTGCGGCAAGGCCAAGCAGCGGCAAGGAGACAGACCTCCCCGCGGCCGCGACAAGGATGAAGATGACGACGATGATGAAGATATGGATGATGACGACACCAGTGAGCAGGAGTTCCAGAAAGCCACAGAGGTCTTGTGCGTTGACGGCGGTGCTTCTCTGCATACTTCACACCGCCAGCTCAAGCAGTGGGTGCGGGAAGTCAATGCGGCAGAACCACCCGTCGAGTCACGCAAGCCTCTGAAATGGTCCACACGCCTATCGTCTTTGATATTGAGGACCACCCAGATCGCATATTTGCAGTCGGGTGCTTGCCGATGTTGGTTTCGCAAACTATCCGCAACCTCAAGGTCACTAAGGTTAACCTCGAGAAAGTTGGGCCATTACTTCCAAGCACATGAGATCACAGTTGTCACTCGTTTTCCGCTGAAGAGGATACTGCAGAATCCAGAAGCAAAAGGCAGGATTGTCGAGTGGGCACTGGAACTGTCAAGCTTTGGCCTCAAGTTTGAGAGCACTTCAACTATCGAGCGAGCATTGGCAGAATTCATAGCGAGTGGGCGCCAACACGGATGAAGAAATTCCAAAACGAGCATCCCGTCAAGGAAGCAAGCAAAGAGTGGCTGATGTACTTTGATGGTGCCTTCTCGCTGCAAAGGCGCCCGGTCTTGGCGTGCTACTTGTTGCACCCACCGGAGAGCACCTCAAGTACGTAGTCCATATGCACTTTCCCAGGGAGCAAGCAACAAACAATACCGCAGAGTATGAAGGTTTGCTTGCCGGTCTCAGGATCGCGGCAGACCTTGGGATCAAGAAGCTCATCATCAGGGGTGACTCGTAGCTTGTCGTCCGCCAAGAGAATAAGAACTATCAGAGTCCGTTGATGGAAGCTTACGTTGATGAAGTGAGAAAGTTAGAAGAGCACTTTGACGGCCTACAGATGGAGCATGTTCCAAGAGCTGATAACGACATTGCCGATGGCTTTGTCGAAGTCGCGCCGCTTAAGTTACACAATGGAACCGGGGATCTTTGTGCTCAAACCGACTCAACCGTCATAACGCCATCAAGCTGGACAGAGCAAGAAGAGGAAGTTGATTTCGGTGACTATTTTCCGTGAGCTCCACGAAGCCGCCGCCAAGAAGGTCCCCAAGATCAACACCAAGGGTCTTGAGGAGCGATCTGCTCCGACAAGCCCTAGGGTTTGTTCGTTGAAGCGAGCAGTCCGACAAGTTTTGCTCGGCAAGCTTGCGGGGAATGTCAACTCGGCTGAGCCGCGAGTTCTTGCCGTAAGCGGATGTTCCCGCAGATAGCAGATGTGCCTTTAGTCCTTGTTGTCAAGCCACAAGCTCCAAATGGGCACAACAGATTGTCCGTTTTCTTGAGACGGAGAACTTCCGAAGAGCAAGAAGAAGCGGAAAGAGTAGCCCGGCGATCAAGTATGTACCAGGTTTATCGACAACACACTGCATGTAAGAAGACTCAACGGTGTGAAATTGAAGTGTATTCACCGGGAAGGCGGACAAAAGCTGTTGGCGAGATACATGGAGGCATATGTGGTCACCACATTGGCGCAAGAGCACTTGCGGGCAAAGTTTTCGGCAAGGTTTCTTTTGGCCAACAGCCCTCCAGATGCAATCTGCACAAGTAACCAAGTGTGAAGCGTGCGGTTCCATTCCAGCGAGATACACCAGCCAGCTCAGGCTCTCGGGCGATCCCTTTATCCTAGCCATTTTGATGCAGGGGCTCGACATCCTCGGCCCCTTTCCCGAGCTGTCGGGGCTTTGAGTACTTATGCGTTGCAATCGACAAGTTCACAAAGTGGCGGAAGTGGAC
Source organism: Aegilops speltoides (assembly GCA_021437245.1). Lineage (NCBI taxonomy): Eukaryota > Viridiplantae > Streptophyta > Magnoliopsida > Poales > Poaceae > Aegilops > Aegilops speltoides. Next base: position 196,415,570 of record CM038144.1, on the reverse strand, counting down.
GCAGTGAGGAAGGTGACAGCACAATCAGCAGTCAAGTTCTTCAGGTCGATTGTTTGCCGCTTCGGGATCCCTCACAGGATCATCACTGACAACAACACGCAATTCACGAGCCGCACCTTCATGCAGTATGTCCAAGATCTTGGCGCCAAGGTCTACTTCACTTCTGTTGCTCACCCAAGAAGCAACGGTCAAGCGGAGAGAGCAAATGCTAAAGTGCTGCGCGGGCACAAGACCAGGACTTTCGACAGGCTGCGCAAGTGCGGAAAGAACTGGATTGAGGAGCTGCTGGTGGTTCTTTGGTCGATCAGGACGACGCCAAATCGAGCCATCGGCGGACACCTTCGCTCTAGTCTATGGAGCAGAGGCAGTTCTCCCCATGGAACTTCGTATCTGGGTCACCTCAAGTGCTCGCTTATGATGAGTTGGAGCAAGAGCAGCTGCGACAAGATGACGCTGCTCCTTGAGGAAGACCGTCTTCAACATTTATCACGAGCTGCTCGATACCAGCAAGCTTTGCGCCGCTACCATAGCCGCAAAGTTAATGCGGAAGTCTCGAGGAAGGCGACCTTGTTCTTGGCGTTCGGTCGCCAAGAATTCCAACAAGTTGGCCTTGAAGTGGGAAGGCCCTTACCGGGTGAAACGAGTCACTAGGCTGGCGCTGTCCGCCTTTGAGACCGAAGATGGCATTCGGTGAGCAACTCTGGAACATTGAGCATCTTCATAAGTTTTACCCGTGGGCGCGGTTCTTGGAACCTGTTCCGGCAACCACCTTTATCTGAAGTCTTGCCGATGTGGCATGTAATCCTTTGTACAAAGCGAGGCGCAGACCACTGTGCATAAGTAAAGCTCATGTGCTCCGCACATCTTGTCAATTTCATGCTTTCTATTTTTTGCATGTGTTATCTGACACTTTGTGCAGCGCCTACCCCCGGTAAGCAATAACGAGCCGTAAGGCTCCATATCTTTATTTTCTCTTCTTTCTTTTTCTCAAAGAAAGAAAGGTTCCCTTGCCCACAAGTTTGCCGGGGGAAAGGAGAATATAATGGTGTGGACCAGGCGTCGTTCAAGAAAGTTTCGCCTTACCGGGGAGCAAACGGCAGAAAAGCCAAGTTGCCAAAGTTTGAGCAATCAGATTTCTTCTTAAAATTTTAAGTTATCTTCCTCGAACGACCGTGCTTTCTATGGAAAACCTGTGCACGGAGGAACCAACTCGTAGCTAGTTGCGCCCTTACTTTGTTTCGAGTTCGCTCAACAACTTAAGTGAGCTGCGACTAGTTGCGACAAGGTTTCTTGTCGGTAGCGGCACCGCCAGCAGGTTGCTGACGTCCCGTACTCAGCGCTCGCGGCTAAGGTGCCTGCGCCGACAAGTTCCCTAAAAGCGTAGGGCAAAACATACAAAGGAAGGAATCAAGTAAAGGAAATAACATAGCAATCGCTACCCAAAATAGAGTTATATTACAAGATAGCTTGTCGCAGCTCTAACAGATTGTTCTCATAACATGACCAACAGCGACAAGAAAAGGAGAAAATGGGCAGCCTAATCTACGCGATCGCCCTCGACCCTCTTGATCCCGCTCACCTTGTCCACAATGGGTGCGACAAGGGTCTTTAGCGCTTCCAGATCAGCATCCGGCGGTAGGGTCTTGAGGACGTTAGTGAGCTTGAGGTCCGGGTTGCAGAAGGCCACCTTCACCAACACCTTTTGAAGAGCTCCCGCGCAGATCTTGCGCGACTCGTCGGCTAGCTGCTTTACGATCTTCTCCCGGAGTCGCTGGAGGGCCGTCGCCACACCTTTGAAGAACAAGGTGAGCTTGGCGCTGGGTTGGAGGTTCTCATCGGAGGGATACCCGAGATCCTCCATCCCCAGCTGCGCCAGCTGCCTGTCGATGGCTGCGGCAATATCCACGAGACCCTCCGTCCAGTGCTCCACATTCTCCCTAAAAGTGTTCTAGGTGACGGCAGCACTCGCCAGCAGCGCCTCGTCGGCCTTGATCTTCTCCTTCAAGGCCACCTCCTGCTCCCTGGCGCCGTCCAGCGTCTTGGTCAAAGTAGTCAGCTTCAACTCAAGATCTGCGTTGGAGTCCTTGGCGGCGCTAAGCTCCTTGCTCCTCTCGGCGAGACTACCCTGCAGCTCGCCAAGGATGTAGGCGTCCTTCTCGCGCTCACGCTTGAGCGCGGCAAGCTCTTGACCGCTCGCCTTGAGATCGGCCTCCAGCTGCGTCACCTTCGTCTCCAGCTCCTTCTTGGCGGCCTCGGCAGCTGCAGCAGTATCCTCCGCAAACTCCTCCTCGTGGCTGTCAAGGTTGACCTTCCGCTGCACCAACTCGCCCTCCTGCGCAGACAGCTTCTCGGCGGCAGGCCGCTGTTGCTCTTCAACTTCAGCCCTCTCGAGGAGGAAGGCTTTCTGCTCCTCGGCAAGTCGCTCCCGCTCCTCTGCTAGGTGCCGGAGAGCTTCCTGGTTAAGTCCCCGGAGCTCCTCGCGCGCTTCTCCATGTCCACTCCCGCCTTCGCGACAAGCGCTTCTCGGGATTCCAGCTTGGCCTGTCGGGCGCGGTAGAGCGACAACAGCTTCCGCAGCAGCTGCTCCTCCTCAGGCTCACCGCTGCTGCTGCTCGGCGCGTCAACTAGCGTCAGCCCAGCGGAGGCGAGCACTTCTCCATCAAAGGTTTCTCCTTCGACCGGCGCCTTGGAGCTTGACGCCCAGGGGAGCTCGATGAAGACGCCATCGCCGGCCTTCAAGTAGGCGCCGGGCTGGGGCTCTTCGGAGCCTGACGCAGCGGCAGCGGCAGAGGGATCGGCGGTCGGCGTAGCGCCTGACGCTCCTGCGGCCTCAGCCCGTCGGTCACGATCGCGAGACCCTCGCCCGGCCTCAAGGGCAGCAGCTTTGGTAGCCTCCTCGCGGCGGGATCTTGATCTTGGCTGCTTCTTCGGTAACAGCAACGTCGTCGGTATTGCCGCGCGCGTTCTCCTCGCCGGCAACCTCGGTCTCCATCGGCTCCTCGGCAGATGGATCTGACGGCCGGAAAAGGGAGAAAAGTCAAGCAAATATCCAAAAAGAAAATTAGAAGAAGAAGAACCCGAGGGAAGTTTTCAAGCAAGAGGATTACCTGCACTGGGTTCTACAGTCATGGTCTCCGCCACTAGGGGATCGCTGGTGATGTCCCTTGCCAGAGAACTCTCCCTTGCCGGAGACTTCTCCCTTGCTGGAGAACGCTCCCTTGCCGGGGAATCCTCCCTTGGCGGTGTAGTCGAAGCAGATGGCATGTCGGGGGCGGCTTCCGGGCGCTCCTGGTGAGGCTGCTCTGCTCCTACACAAACCAATAGTCAGATGTCAGCAAAGAAAGAGCACCCATGCGCGCCTAACAGTGGGAAGTAAACCATATACTTACACTGGGGGCTGCGCTGGGGGCTGCTTTGGATAATTGTTGCCGGGTCCAGCAAGGTGGTTTCAGACACACACCCTGCTGTCGCGGTGGGTTCGTCTTCGATGACAGTCACCGGGACCTTGGCTCTCTTCGCCACTCTCTGGGCCAGAGTCCTGAAAAGGAATGAGTTCGGAGTAAAGCAAATCAGATACAAGACAAAACAACAAGAATTGAAGAACTACAAGTACAGTAGAGAATCTTACTCTTCTTCTTCCTCGTCGGAGCTGAGCCCGGAGAGGTCGAAGTCCGGCTCACCTCCGGCGTGGCGAGGCGGAGGAGTAGGTTCCTTAGCCGCTTGGCGGGGCGATGGCGGTGGTGCGAGATGACCCAGCTCGGCCGCCGCCCGGCGTGAGAAGCGGCAGGCGAAGCGGTGGTCGGGAGGACCCGCTCCGATTACCCGCAGCGGTGTGGCGCTCCCGCGCAACAATGCTCGCCATGGTGGGCGTGTCGCGGCCGGGGCGGCTGTTGACTTCGCTGCCGCCACTGCACGTCCCGGCCTTGCGGAGACGCCTTCTTGGTGGAGCTGGGGGCTCTGCTTGCGGCGAGCTGCTTGAAGATGAGGAGGAAGAGGAGTTGGTCTTCAACGAGCCGCTCGCACCCTCGGCGGGCTTGCTCGACTCGACATCAGGCCCGGCAAGCTCTCCCTCGCCGGCAAGCCACTCCCGCTTGGCAAGGCTTGCCACCTCTGCTGCCTCTGCCTCCTCCACAGTGAATCCAAACTCGCCCGCGGCAGCGGCTGCCGCCGCCTCTTCCAGCCTAGTGGCGATGCGCTGCATCTCCGCATCGGTGGTGTCGCGAGTAAGGCTTTTCTATTCATCGGAGTAGACCGGCACCTCTACCAAGCCGTGAAAGAACTCCTGCACGACGTCATCTGCAGGCTCTTGCCAAGTGGGGACAATTCCATGCGAATCGCACAGCGGCATCATTGCGCAGATGCGGTCGAGCGAGGAATTGTTGCACAGCGGAACGACGCGCCGCAACCTAAACGCCGGGATGTTGAGGTCGTGCTTGAACAGTTCCAAAGCATCGCTTCGGTTCGGGGCAGTGAAATTGAAGTTGAGGCCTGGGCGCAGCCTCATGATATCCGCCGCATTCTGGAACTCCCAGGCGGGTCTCCTCCTCTCCTGCAGGGGGCGATGCGGCGGCGAAGAAAATCTGCGCCAACGACGCCTACACTAAGCCCGGCAAGCCTGAGGCGTAAGATCCGGGTGACGGCAATCTTCAGCCTATCGTCTTCCGGGGCCACGCTGCTCCAATCGTTGCCACACGCTACTGGGGCTTGGCGCTGGGCGGTAAATGGCTGCGGGTTCTCCTCGACAATCCAGCACCAGTCTGCCCTCCATTCCTCCCACTTTCTGCGGAGCTCTCCCTCTAGATAAGCTTCCTTCTTGCCGGCTCTCGAGATCCAGGCGATTCCGCCGGATAAAGGCTCCCCTCTCTCAACTCGGGGCATAAAGAAGTGGCGAAAAAGAGCTACATTTGGATGGACTCCGACAAAGTTTTCGCGAGATGTCGCGAAACTGCCATGGTCGAAATGGCATTGGGGGTGAAGTCAAGGAGGGTGAACCCGTAGGTGTTCATAATGTCCGAAGAACTTCGAGAGAAAGGCGGGCGAGCCCGCGATAAGAACAACGCGAAGAAGGGATATCCATTCGAGCCGTTCAGCGGCGGAGAGTACCTTCGTCTTGTGGATGCGCTCAGCGTCTCGTCGACGAGAAGAGGTAGTAGTACTCCCTCGGCTCCTTCGCGCGAGCTTGGGGAGATTGCCTGCTCCTTCGGGCGCCACGAGCAGCTGCGCCTCGGCCGACTTCACGACCTTCCGGCTTTGGAGCCATGGCGGAGGTGGTGAGAGATCAGCGTTGGTGGTGCGGTGGCGATGGGTGGCGGAGCGCTGCTCTCTTTCAGCTTTGGGAAGAAGGGGGAGCGGCGGAGATTTTTTGAGATTGGAACGGCAACCGACGAGATGGGCGAACTGCCCCTGTTTCCCCTGCTTATAAAGAGGGAGGGGGTGGACGTTCCGTCTTTCCGAATAAAGAAACCACCCACAATCTCTCCCATGACACCGCATTCTACGCGTGCCGTTCAGGGTGGGCGCGATGGATACGAAGTAAGATACGGCGTAACCCAGGCCGCGCATGCCGTGCCTGTTTGGGCTGGCCCAACAGCCTTCGAGACTGTGTGGCCCCAGGCCCGGGGCTCCTGTCGGTGTACTAGAGTAGGGGTACCCTAGTATCCCCAACTTGTCCACGAGCAGTCGCAGCACCCCGCGGCAAGGCTTGCTGGGTGACCGCCAAGGTCCTTCGTGGTTCCTTTGAAGCCATTCAAGAACATAGTATTTAAGTCAAGGAGACAAGGCCCCGGCAAGAGGAGCTTTCCAGGAAGGCCAACCAGGGCATCTCAAGTAACTTGCCGCGACGCGCCACGCGTCCCGGCGTGGCCCGGTGAGCGACAAGCTTCCGGACGCGACAAGAGAACGACCGCGGCAAGACACTTGCCGCGGCATGCTACCACTCTGTACCCGCGCTCCAGCACATCCACCAACGTGTCGCCTACAGGACCTTTCGGTAGCGTGCTAAGAAACTGTGCAGCCAGCGGTGTCTTGATGGCAGCGGCGCTGACAAGATTGCCATCGTGGCAGCGGGCGTCCCACGGTCCTTTTGCACTATTTGGGCGACGGAGACGGGCATTTAATGCCTTTGTCCCCTGCCGTCAGGGTTAGGTATGATACACTGTACAGATAGTTGTACCAACCACAACACCTTTCCATTTTTACCCTTGTCTGCGTTGCCACCTGTTGGTGACCCCTTGAGCATATAAAAGGAGGCCCATGCGCAACGTAGAGGGGGGTGGGGAGGCAGAAAACACTCACGCTCGGCCTCGTTAGCAGCTAGTGTGTACTGTAGCACTCAGCGCTCCCAAGCAAGAACTCAATACACTCAGACATGCAGCAGTAGGAGTATTATATCTCCGGAGAGCTCCAAAGCTGGGTAAACCGCTCGTGTGCTTCCCCTCGATCCGCTCTTCGTGCGACCTCCGCCCCCCGCCGAACCGAAAGGGGCTCGGTCCGCCGGCCCCATAGGTGTTCGTGGATCGGTTTTCCCGACATCTTTGGCGGGGGGCGGACGTTCCGTCTTTCCAAATAAAGAGACCACCCACAATCTCTCCCACGACGCCGCATTCGACGTGTGCCGTTCGAGGAGGGCACGGTGGATACGGAGTAAGATGCGGCGTAACCCAGGCCGCGCGTGCCCGTGCCCTGTTTTGGTCCTGGCCCAACAGCGCTCGGCACCGTGTGTGGCCCAGGCCTGGGGGCTCCTATGGGTGTACTAGAGTAGGGGTACCCTAGTATCCCGAACTTGTGCACGGGCAATCGCAACACCCACGGCAAGGCTTGCCGGGTGACCGCCAAGGTCCTTCGTGGTTCCTTTGGAGCCATTCAAGAACAAAGTATTTAAATCAAAGAGACAAGGCCCCGGCAAGAGGAGCTTGCCGGGAAGGCCAACCAGGGCATCTCAAGGAACTTGCCGCGATGCGCCACGCGTCCCGGCGAGGCCCGGTGAGCGACAAGCTTCCGGACGCGACAAGATAATGACTGCGGCAAGGCGCTTGCCGCGACATGCTACCACTCGTACTCGCGCTCCAAAGACATCCACCAGCGTGTCGCCACAGGACCTTTCGGTAGCGCGTGGCAAGAGGTCTGTGCAGCCGGCGGTCTTGCGGTGGCAAGCGGCGCCGACAAGATTGCCATCGTGGCGGCGGGGCGTCCCAGACGGTCCTTTTTGCCTTTGTTTGGGCGGCGCAGACGGGCATTTAATGCCTTTGTCCCTGCCGTCGGGGTTAGGTATGATACCTTTATGCAGGTAGTTGTACCAACCGCAACACTTTTCCATTTTACCCTTGTCTGCGTTGCCACTGTCGGTGACCCTTGAGCATATAAAAGGAGGCCCATGCATAGCGTGGGGGGTTCAAGGCGAAAACACTCACGCTCGGTCTCGTTAGCAGCTAGTGTGTACTGTAGCTGTCACATCCCCAGTTCAGGCGTTGCTTGTCTCTGCATAAGCATCCATGCATCATGTTTAAATTTAAAGAAACTTGAAATGGGGATTGTTTAAACCCTAGCACCAAATGAATGCAAATAGGCTCAAATAAAATCATTTTCAATGAACCCAAAATGCCTTTGAAAATGTTCATGATTTCTGATAAAGGTGAAAACCTCTGCCAAAAATTATGAACATATTTCTAGGTTGTTCCTGGATTCTTGAATTAAATCATAAGGTATTTGCATTTGGGCATTTAAATGCTAATAAATAGTTTAAATGCTCAAATAATCATAAACTGAAATGTTTGCTGTTGGTTATATTTCAAACAGTGGCATTGATCAGTTTCATGATTTTTGGGTTTGGTCTAGTATTTTTAATAAAGTCACAAAGTTGCAGAAAAATAGAAAACAGGAAGGAAATTTTACCTGGTGCCTACCAACGGCCCACCTGCCGCCCAGCCAGCCTGCCAGCGCCAATGGCTGCTTGGCTCGACGAGCAGCGAGCAAAATGCTTTCGATGGCGAAACACGCATGGGTGCCACGCACCTGGTCGCCGCCTCGCCGCTCCCCTCGTCCAGCCGCGACATGGATCGCTCCCCCTCTCTCCCCCGAACCCCTCAGACACCTCCTCTCCTCTCCAGCTCCTCCCCCTCGCGCTCCCCAGCCATGGCCGACGCCACCGCCGCCGCTCCATCACCGTAGCCGCGCTCCCCGCCGTCCGTGCTCTGTCTCGTCGTGTCCAGGAGCTCCGCCGCCATCCTATTCGACGAGCTAGCCGAGCCCCGAGCGCTCGCGTGCCCTGAAGCCACTGCACGACTTCGCCCCAAGTCCACCGTCGCCGGAGATCCCTTTCAACGCCGTCGCCGCCTCAGTTCGTCCCCGACCCCGCCGGTTGCCTCTACGAGTGCTCTGTGAGCCTAGCTACCTCCCCTCCCCTTCCTCTCTCGCCCCCGAGCTGTGGGGCAACCACACGAAGATCACCCGCACGCACCGCCGCGTATCTCGTCGCCGACGTGCTCCCGGCCATCCTCCGGCCATCTCTCGGTGTCCATCGCACTCACCACAACGTGTAGGGTCTAACCATGCACTCCCCGCACCTCACCGCACACCCTAGTTTCGAGTTCGCATCCACCTGAACTCCGGCGGCCGCCTAGGTCATCGCCAGCACCAACTCCGGCAACCCCGACCCCAACTAACTCCACCAAGAGCTGCGGTTTGTCCCCAGCTCCACCTAGATGCCTTCCGCGACCCATTTGGTGGCCGGAACGGCCAAAATCACTTCGCCGCTGCGTCGCTCGCCCGTGACTAAGCGCCAGCAGGTGACTTTGACTTTGACATGGTGGGCCTGGTTGACTCTGTTGAGTCAATGACAGGTGGGGCCCAGCCCTGTTAACTAAACTGGTTTAGTTTTAATTAATTTTTAGCTAAACTAATTACACTGACACCCTGGACCCACAGACAGGTTTGACCTGGAGGCGCCCAGTTGACCTGCTGACATCAGGGTGATGTCATGCTGACGCAATATGTATTTTCTAGATTTATTTCAATTCAGGAAATTCTAGAAAATAGTGCTAACTTCTAAAAATCATAGAAATTCAACCGTAACTCCAAATGAAATATATTATATATGAAAAATGATCAGAAAAATACAACCTATCCATCTGTACTGGTTTCATGCATGTTAGAGCAAGCTAACCGTGCTGTTTAGATGAAACATGATAATGCACTTATATGAGTTCATAGCTTAGGCTTATATTTGAATCTTTGATTCAAATAAGATCAAACCACTCTGGTTTTAGTTGCATTAGCTCAATCAACAGCATATTGCCATGACATTATCATGCATCATATTTGTTGCATTGCATTGATTGTATCGCTCTTTGTTTGCCGGTAATTGTCCCCTCTCGATAGACGTGGTTTCGACGATGAGATCGATGACACCGATGAAGAGCTATAATATCTTGAAGTGCCGAACAAGCAAAACCCCTTGTTCATTCGATAAAATCCTACTCTCTCGCTCCTGCTCTCTTTTCTTGCATTAGGACAACATTGATTCAAGCTGTTACTTGCTGCGGTAGCTGAACCCCTTATCCTTTGCATGACTGTCATTCCACGGTAAATAGATGAAACCCACTAGCATGAGTAGGAGTTGTTTGAGCCTGTTGTGCCTACTCATACATGCTTGTTTGTCATGCACTGCTCTTGCTTAGAGTTGAGTCGGGTCGATTCATCGAGGATGAATCGGAGGTGTGTAAACATGTCCTACCGTGTGTGAGCTAAGTGTGTGAACACGATTTGGTAAAATAGCGGTGAGAGGCCATGTAGGAGTACATGGTGGGTTGTCTCATTGTAGCCGTCCTCGAGGCTGAGTTACGTGTTTGTGATCCATGATTCAGCTACTACCACGCATTGGGCCCGAAACCAATGGACCCCTCGGCTTCTTAATCACCCTTGTCCTCTGTCCGGGAGTTGCAAGTAGTTTACGGTGTTTGTAGTATCTTTGGAGGCCGTCTTGTGCGACGATCAAGAGGTGGGCTGTGATCACGGTAGGCACGTGTACCACGTGTCTGCAGGCGCCCGTTTTGTGTCTCGGAACCCTGCTCACATCGTTTGGGGCTGTGGCGAAACTTGCCGGATCTCCTCATGGATGGAACCGAATAGGCGATAAACTGGACTAGGGACATGAGTGTTTAGGTAGGCCATGGCCGACACCCACGTTGGGCTTCGCTTGGAGGTTGCTTAGAGTACATGTCGTGTAAACGGCGGTAAGTGGTGAGCGTGTGTGAAGAAGTACACCCTGCAGGTTAACATCATCTATTGAATAGCCGTGTCATGCGAAAAAGTACTTACGGGTTGCTGTGCAGTTCATAGACAAGTAAAAGTGGATACTCTAAAATCGCAAGATAGCGTGAGTGCTATGGATGGCGTTCTCGTGAGGGAGGCGGAGGCGGATCCATAGTGGTGTATTGATATGGTGAATATGTGGACTCGTGTGCATCAGCTCAAAAGAGTTACTTGCAGTCGTAGTTTAAGATAGCCACTGAGTCAAAGCTGGCTTCCTGCAGTTAAACCCCACCATCCCCTTTGTTTATAATGAAGCATATGTAGTTAGTTCTGATGTAAGTCTTGTTGGGTACATTTGTACTCACGTTTGCCTATTTTATGTTTTTGCAGAGAGACGTCAGTCTCGTTAGTAGTTTCGCATGGACTTTGACGTTTATACCTCAGCTACGATCTTGTGCCCTCGGCAGGATCTGGTAGATAGTCAGGCTTCTCAGCCTTTTTCTTTTGTAGATGTCTGTACTCAGACATGTTAGCTTTCGCTTGTGTTTTGACTTGTATGCTCTGAATGTTGGGTCGTGAGACCCATGTTTGTAATATCTCGCTCCTCGGAGCCTAATGAATAAATACTTGAGTCGTAGAGTCATGTTGTGATGCCATGTTGTATTTGCACATATCGGGCATATTGTGTGTATGTTATTGAAATGCTTGGTATGTGTGGGATCTGACTATCTAGTTGTTTATCTTTAGTAGCCTCTCTTACCGAGAAATGTCTCCTAGTGTTTCCACCGAGCCATGGTAGCTTGCTACTGCTCCGGAACACTTAGGCTGGCCGGCATGTGTCCTTCTCCGTTCCTGTGTCTGTCCCTTCGGGGAAATGTCACGCGATGAATACCGGAGTCCTGTTAGCCCGCTACATCCCGGTTCACTAGAGTCCTGCTAGCCCAGTGCTACAGCCCGAATTCACTCGCTGATGACCGACACGTTCGATGCTGGGTCATGGATGCCTGTCCCTGTAAGTCTATGCCACTTTGGGTTTACAACTAGCCATGTCAGCCGGGCTCCTTATCATATGGATTCTAGCAACACTATCATATCGTGTGCCAAAAGGCATAAGCGGTCCGGCAAAGGTAAGGCGACACCGTAGAATACCGTGCATGAGGCCGCAAAGTGATATGAGGTGTTACATGCTAGATCGATGTGGCATTGAGTCGGGGTCTGATAGCTTTGGTATCGAGCTTTGCACTGTAGGATACCAAGCCAAACTGGTGAAGTTGAGTCTAGAAATGCTTTAGTTATATGTAGGGGAATTGATTGTGGGATGGAATGTAAGGCTCTTTTTACTCCTTATACCTCATGGCCTTCTGATCTGAGTCAACCTCTTCTCTTCTACGGGGATTAAGAACTAGGCCTTCTCATATATCTATCAGGATGACGTGTTACTAACCCATAGACTTATAGAATTGTTAGTTCAAATTTTAGCTCAGTTTTACTACTTCCGTATGTTCATAACTGTTGATCTCGGAACCTTGATATTGTGCTTCGGAGTGGCTATGCCACCATTTTTGTAGCATGTCTCCAATCTTTTGAGTATTTACAGCCGTTATGCTGTCCGAGTCATCCCAGGTTTCTAAACAATCTGATGCACTTGCAAAATCCTTTCCCTCTGGTTTTGATGTTCCTCTGGGCCAGGTTAATCACACTAAATGCTGAGTTGAGGTATCCTATTGCCTCGACATATATGTTGGAATTATTATTATGACCCTAGGTGTCTTAGGGGATCATCTAGTAATCTAGCCATGATTTGTATCCCAGTGTGATGACTCTGGCCTTCATTCTCGAAAGCATCCCGTGATGCAATTTAATTAGTAGGTATTCTACTCGTGGGTTTTGAACCCGATATTCACCCTACTCACTTCATGTTGATAGTGTTTGCTCGTTCCTCTAGGATATTAGTAACCTTTGCATCAGTCCTCGAGGTCCATGGTATTTCCTTCTTCCAAATACTATGAACCACTTATGGCAGAAGTTTGTTGGATCAAAAGATCACAACAGGAGTGCCCTCGATGAGTTCTCCATTTTATATTGTGACTCTGCCAGTTCTACCTTTCCGCATGGATTATCCGGAAGAAATTTGTTGAACTTGGTTCGACATACTAATCTATGCATCCACAACTCAGAAAATCATATGTTCCTTTGAGTTGTCCCCCTTTAGTTGTGTACTGACCTTCGTCTATCAATTGATAGTCAGGAGTACTTGTGCATTCGTGTTATCGATGCTTATTATTCCTGTGGTCCGTCAAGCCATTCTATGCTGGAATGACTAGGAGAAACAAACTCCAAAACCTCATCCATATCCAGGATTGGGTCAAAGCCGTTGTGTTCCGCAGATCAAAATGCTAATCTAGCTCTTGTTCTGCTCTACCTTGGAGTATTACCATCTTTATATCAAGAATGTCATGGGAATTGCACACCATCCTATGAACTCTTGACACAGTGATGCTTCTCGCCATTATTATTCATTCCTCGGGTTCATGTTATTGTAACCGGAACGCCGACAAGTGAATCGTGATGTGTGAAATCTATACTGCTAGCAACTCCGTTGCTTGGTAGTTAAATGGACGATAACCTCATTCTTAGCGTGTTGGTTCTTGAATCATCATTCTAAGATAGATTGTGCTACCTAGTCCTTATTTCTGGTGCACTCTTCGATCAATGAGTTAGGATTATTCAGTCCCTTGCTTATTTGACCATATTGTCCTGCTCTGAAAGCAAGATTGTTCTCGAGCTTAGTAACATACCGGTGGTTCGTGATTTTCCGAATGTCTTCTCGGAGGTATCACCAGGTTGTCACCTGACTGTTATGTTGAGCTCGTGATCAAGTTGGTTTCTTATAAACCATCCCCTTCTCCAAGAATCTGTGTTACATACCCCTGAGCTAGTTGGTTAAGCTAAACAACAACTTGGAGAGTTGGAAGACAAAAGCTTGTCCGACTTAGCTCATGTTAAGGGATATCTTGTGTGTGTGTTGAAGAAGATGATATCCTCATAAATTGATCCTCGAGACCAGTTGTTGGACCTATTGTCTTGACAAAACTTTGATTTGAGTATGGGCTATCATCAAATCAAATCAGAACCAACGATGTTCGTAATGTTGTCTTACTCGTGGATTTTCCTCGAGCATACACCATTATATCTTTTGGGTCTGACCAATACTATCACCTTGTTCACATAGTTATGGAATTCTAGCTCCATGGGAATCTGGATGAATTGTTGTTGAGCCCATCGACAACATCCTTGTCTTCTCTATAATTTTGTTGAACATTAAGCTAGTGTTGGAAAATTTTGAAAGCATTTGTTCATGCTAGCTCATGAAGCATATGTTCAGATGTAAGAAGTGACTTCCTCTAGTTCATGTGCATTTGATGCAAGTTGCCGCCGTGGATTCGAGAAAGTCAATGTTGCTTCCTTTGGAATCATCCCAAATCATTCATGCATATGTGCGAAGTATTCTGTGGTTCGAAGACTTGCAACCTTCATTCTATATGCATTCCTAGCACACCAAGCCACTGATTGACTTGTTCAAGGAGAAGAAGTTCCTTCTTAAGAGCATGCCTTATGCAAGGACTTCGATTTCCTCGATGATGATTCCACACCTAAACTCGGTAGTGTTTTATTATAAGACTACTATGTGGCCATGTTTGTCTCGGACAACATGTTCACATGTTGTAGCAGAACCGGCTCGTGTTTTGGAGCCTACTACCTTAGTTCACTCCCCGAGAATCTTGCAACGTCATCTCGTCGATTTGTGTTGCAAACTTTCATTTTTCTTTCTAGACTCGATGATTCTGGAATATTCTGACACCAATGAGATCTGAATCTCAAGCAGACTTGATGGTTGGAACGTTTCCCAAGAACTATAATATTGGCCTCTCTGTAACCCGGTAAAGTGGATATCATGGCCAACACACCTAGCCGGAAGGCCTATTATTATAGTATCTTGGTTGAGGAAGTTGGTCACCTCCCCATAAGGACTTTGTAGGATTTACTCCCTAGCTGTGCCTTATGATTTTTGTGTTCCCGAAGTCCGACCTTTTACTTGATGTTCTATATATTAAACCATATCTACATATGGGATATGCAAGTACATCAAGGAGAACATTAGAAGCGGGGTGCTAAATGTCTCTCGGTCGATCATCCAGATTTTGCTCCCTTGGCCCCGCTAAGGTGAAATCTGAGAAGGTTATCCTCCTTTGCATCTGCATCGTCCATCACTGTTCATCATGGTAGTACGTTGTGTTGCCAGGATCCTTGACACAGATGTTGGTAAAACCTGATGAATATGGAAATGCTCAAGTTCTTGAGAGCACGCACAAGCGCTAGGTGTTATCATCGGCACTAACTGGAATTGCTCTCAGTTTTTTCGGTTATGCTATAACCATTCCAATAGTGGAATCACACTCTGCTGTTGGGTTTCTCCCCAGTTACTAGAATCATTCCCAGCATTTGTGTTTTGCTTCCAGCTTGCACCGTCATTGTGCCATCCTATCTTGGGTCCCATCCAATTCCGATGATAAGCAAAATCATCCTTTGTGTTGTCTTCAACAAGGTAGTCATCATCCATTCTGGCCCGAGAATGCAATTCTTTCGGACTCCTTCAAATGATCGATTGTGATTCACCTTAGGCTGGTATAAAGAGTTTCGATGATCTCCGAATCAAAGGTAATTCTTTTTGCCACTTAAGGGAATATTTCTATGAGTCACCTCTCCCAAGGTGCCCCATTATGGATCATAGTAATTGTATCCTCGCTACTTGGAACCCTCGTCAAATTGCTTCCTCCGTCCTTCCTGATGCATGTTTTGCCTTTCAGCTCCAGAGATGTTTCTATGTCTCATTACGTGAATTGATCTGGTGATCATTAATATGATCCTAAGTTGCTCGAATCTCAGGAAGATCTATTCTTCTAAAATTCTTCCTTTCTACTTGTTGTCATGTGGGATGGAGTTCTCAAAGCAAGACTTCGAGACAATGATGGTGATCGAATCAACGTTCATTTGAAGTGCAACTTGGATCGTGAAGATTATATTAGTTTGCGCTTCCCTTTTCATCTTACCCTACGCTTGAATCTCGGGTCGAGATTCTTGTTTAGTGGGGGTGAGTTGTCACATCCCCAGTTCAGGCCTTGGTTGTCTCTGCATAAGCATCCATGCAATATGTTTAAATTTAAAGAAACTTGAAATGGGGATTGTTTAAACCCTAGCACCAAATGAATGCAAATAGGCTCAAATAAAATCATTTTCAATGAACCCAAAATGCCTTTGAAAATGTTCATGATTTCTGATAAAGGTGAAAACCTCTGCCAAAAATTATGGACATATTTCTAGGTTGTTCCTGGATTCTTGAATTAAATCATAAAGTATTTGCATTTGGGCATTTAAATGCTAATAAATAGCTTAAATGCTCAAATAATCATAAACTGAAATGTTTGCTGTTGGTTATATTTCAAACAGTGGCATTGATCAGTTTCATGATTTTTGGGTTTGGTCTAGTATTTTTAATAAAGTCACAAAGTTGCAGAAAAATAGAAAACAGGAAGGAAATTTTACCTGGCGCCTACCAACCGGCCCACCTGCCGACCCAGCCCAGCTGCCGCGCCAATGGCTGCTTGCTCGGCTTGACGAGGAGCAAGGTGCTTTCGATGGCGAGCACCGCATGGGTGCCACGCACCTGTCGCCGCCTCGCCGCTCCCTCGTCCAGCCACGGCGTGGATCGCTCCCCTCTCTCCCCGAACCCCTCGAGACACCTCCTCTCCTCTCCGGCTCCTCCCCTCGCGCTCCCGGCCATGGCAGCGCCACCACCGCCGGTCCATCACTTGTGCCGCGCTCCCGCCGTCCGTTCTCCGTCTCGTCGTGTCCGGGAGCTCGCCGCCATCCTCTTGACGAGCTAGCGAGCCCCGCGCTCGCGTGCCACAAGCCACCGCCGCGACTTCGCCGAGTCCGTCGTCGCTGGAGATCCCTTTCAGCGCCGTCGCCGCCTCGATTCGTCCCGACCCGCTGTTGCCTCTCGAGTGCTCTGTGAGCCTAGCTACCTCCCTCCCTCCCTCTCTCGCCCCAGCTGTGGAGCAACCACCACGAAGATCACCCGCACGCACCGCCACGGATCTCGTCGCCCGGCGTGCTCCGGCCATCCTCCGCCACCTCTCGGTGTCCATCGCACTCACCACGACGCGTGGGGTCTAACCATGCACTCCCGCACCTCACGCACACCTAGTTTGAGTTCGCATCCACCCGAACTCCGGCGACCGCCTAGGTCGTCGCCGGCGCCAACTCCGCAACCCGACCCCAACTAACTCCACCAAGAGCTGTGGTTTGTCCCAGCTCCACCTAGATGCCTTCATGACCCATTTGGTGGCGGAACAGCCAAAATCACTTCCGCCGCCCGCGTCGCTCGCCGTGACTAAGCGCCAAGCAAGGTGACTTTGACTTTGACCATGGGTGGGCCTGGTTGACTCTGTTGAGTCGATGGCAGGTGGGGCCCAGCCCTGTTAACTAAACTGGTATAGTTTTAATTAATTTTTAGCTAAACTAATTACACTGACACCCTGGACCCATAATCAGGTTTGACCTGGAGGCGCCCAGTTGACCTGCTGACATCAGGGTGATGTCATGCTGACGCAATATGTATTTTCTGGATTTATTTCAATTTAGGAAATTCTAGAAAATAGTGCTAACTTCTAAAAATCATAGAAATTCAACCGTAACTCCAAATGAAATATATTATATATGAAAAATGATCAGAAAAATCCAACCTATCCATCTGTACAGGTTTCATGCATGTTAGAGCAACCTAACCGTGCTGTTTAGATGAAACATGATAATGCACTTATATGAGTTCATAGCTTAGGCTTATATTTGAATCTTTGGTTCAAATAAGATCAAACCACTCTAGTTTTAGTTGCATTAGCTCAATCAACAGCATATTGCCATGACATTATCATGCATCATATTTGTTGCATTGCATTGATTGTGTCCCTCTTTGTTTACCGGTAATTGTCCCCCCTCGACAGACGTGGTTTCGACGATGAGATCGATGACACCGATGAAGAGCTATAATATCTTCAGAAGTGCCAGGCAAGCAAAACCCCCTTGTTCAGTCCGATACGATCCTACTCTCTCGCTCCTGCTCTCTTTTACTGCATTAGGACAACATCGATTCAACTGTTACTTGCTGCGGTAGCTGAACCCTTTATCCTTTGCATGACTGTCATTCCACGATAAATAGATGAAACCCACTAGCATGAGTAGGAGTTGTTTGAGCCCTGTTGTGCCTACTCATACATGCTTGTTTGTCATGCACTGCTCTTGCTTAGAGTTGAGTCGGGTGCGATTCATCGAGGATGAATCGAAGTGTGTAAACATGTCCTACCGTGTGTGAGCTAAGTGTGTGAACACGATTTGGTAAAAATAGCGGTGAGAGGCCATGTAGGAGTACATGGTGGGTTGTCTCATTGTGGCCGTCCTCGGGAACTGAGTTACGTGTTTGTGATCCATGATTCAGCTACTACCACGCATTGGGCCCGAAACCAATGGACCCCTCGGCTTCTTAATCACCCTTGTCCTCTGTCCAAGAGTTGCAAGTAGTTTACGTGTTTGTAGTATCTTTGGAGGCCATGCTTGGCCCTGACCAGAAGGGTGGGCTGTGATCGTTAAACACGTGTACGGTGTCTGGGCGCCCGTTTGGTGTCTCGGGAACCTTGCTCACATCGTTTGGGGCTGTGGCGAAACTTGACGGATCTCCTCATGGATGGAACCGAATAGGCGATAAACATGGACTAGGGACTTGAGTGTTTAGGTAGGCGTGGCCGACACACACGTTGGGCTTCGCTTGGAGGTTGCCGAGTACATGTCGTGTAAACGCAGTAAGTGGTGAGCGTGTGTGAAGAAGTACACCCTGCGGGTTTAACATCATCTATTTGAATAGCCGTGTCATGGAAAAGGACTTACAGGTTGCTGTATAGTTCATAGACAAGTGAAAGTGGATACTCTAAAATCGCAAGATAGCGTGAGTGCTATGGATGGCATTCTCGTGGGAGGCGGGAGGCGGATCCATAGTGGTGTATTGATATGGTGAATATGTGGACTCGTGTGCATACCTCAAAAGAGTTACTTGCGTCGTAGTTTAAGATAGCCACCGAGTCAAAGCTGGCTTGCTGCGATTAAACCCCACCATCCCTTTGTTGATAATGAAGCATATGCGATTAGTTACGATGTAAGTCTTCTTTGGGTACATTTGTACTCATGTTTGCCTATTTTATGTTTTTGCGAGAGAGCGTCGGTCTCGTTAGTAGTTCGCATGGACTTGACGTTTATCTTGATACCTCGGCTATGATCTTGTGCCCTCGGCAGGATCTGGTAGATAGTCAGGCTTCTCAGCCTTTTTCTTTTGTAGACGTCTGTACTCAGACATGTTAGATTCCGCTTCTGTTTTGACTTGTATGCTCTGAATGTTGGGTCGTGAGACCCATGTTTGTAATATCTCGCTCCTCGGAGCCTAATGAATAAATACTTGAGTCGTAGAGTCATGTTGAGATGACATGTTGTATTTGCACATATCGGGCATATTGTGTGTATGTTATTGAAATGCTTGGTATTGTGGGATCTGACTATCTAGTTGTTTATCTTTAGTAGCCTCTCTTACCGGGAAATGTCTTCTAGTGTTTCCACCGAGCCATGGTAGCTTGCTAATGCTCCAGAACACTTAGGCTGGCCGGCATGTGTCCTTCTTCGTTCCTATATACATCCTTGGGAAATGTCACTTGATGAATCTGGGAGTCTGTTAGCCGCTACAGCCCGGTTCACGAATCTGCTAGCCCGTGCTACAGCCTGAATTCACTCGCTGATGACCAACACGTTCGATGCTAGGTCATGGATGCATGTCCTGTAAGTCTGTGCCACTTTGGGTTTACAACTAGCCATGTCCACCGGGCTCCTTATCATATGGATGCTAGCGATACTATCATATCGTGTGCCAAAAGGCATAAGCGGTCCCGGGCAAAGGTAAGGCGACACCGTGGGAATACCGTGCGTGAGGCGCAAAGTGATATGAGGTGTTACATGCTAGATCGATGTGGCATTGAGTCGGGTCTGACGATAACACTTCAGCGCTCGAGCAGAACTCAATACACTCGGACATGCGGCGGTAGGAGTATTATCTCTCGGAGCCAAAGATGTCGAGAAACCGATGCCGAACACCTATGGGGCGGCGGATCGAGCCCCTTCGGTTCGGTGGGGGCGGAGGTCGCCGAAGAGCGGATCGGCGAAGCTCACGGCGGTTTACCCAGCCGGAGCTCTCGGAGATAATACTCCTACTCTGCATGTCTGAGTGTATTGAGTTCTTGCTCGGGAGCACTGAGTGCTACAGTACGCACTAGCTGCTAACGAGACCGAGCGTGAGTGTTTTCTTCCTTCGAACCCCCCTCTACGTTGCGCATGGGCCTCCTTTTATATGCTCAAGGGGTCACCGACAGGTGGCAACGCAGACAAGGGTAAAAATGGAAAAGTGTTGCGGTTGGTACAACTACCTGTACAGTGTATCATACCTAACCCTGACGGCAGGGGACAAAGGCATTAAATGCCCATCTGCGTTGCCCAAACAATGCAAAAAGGGACCGTTAGGGATGCCTCCGCTCGCAACGATGGCAATCTTGTCAGCGCCGCTTGCCACCGTGCACCGCTGGCTGCACAACCTCTTGCCACGCGCTGAAAGGTCGAGGCGACACGTTGGTGGATGTCTTTGGGCGGAGTCTGAGTGGTAGCTTGCGCTGACAAGCGCCTTGCCGCGATCGTTATCTTGTCGCGTCCGGAAGCTTGTCGCTCACCGGGCCTCGCCGGGGACGCGTGGCGCGTCGCGGCAAGTTCCTTGAGATGCCCTGGTTGGCCTTCCCGGCAAGCTCCTCTTACCGGGGCCTTGTCTCCTTGACTTAAATACTTTGTTCTTGAATGGCTCCAAAGGAACCACGAAGGACCTTGGCGGTCACCCGGCAAGCCTTGCCGCGGGGTGCTGCGACTGCCCGTGCACAAGTTCGGGATACTAGGGTACCCCTACTCTAGTACACCGACAGTGAAGCGTCGCAATACACTTGATAATCCTTTCATTGATCTGGAAGAATCAGCACTGGGGTTGTAACCAAATGTTTCTTCAACTACTAAAAACTGGCTTCACAATCCTCAGTCCATTTAAACTTGGTGTCCCTATTTAGTAACTCTATCATGGGCTTTGCAATCCTGGAGGACTTCTCAATAAACCTCTGATAATATCCTACGAGTCCGAGAAACTCCTGATCTCTCCAACAGATGTGGGTGCCACCCATTTAGTCACAGATGCGACCTTGGTAGGGTCTACTGATATTCCTTCTCCGGAGATAACATGTCCGAGAAATCCAACTTCCTTTAACCAAAACTCACACTTGCTGAATTTAGCATACAACTTGTGTTCTCTGAGCTTCTCAAGAACCAAACGCAAATGCTCCTTATGCTCCTCTTCGTTCTTCGAGTAGACCAATATATCATCAATGAACACCACGATGAACTTATCCAAAAACTCCATAAACACTTTGTTCATCATGTTCATGAAATAGGCAGATATGTTAGTTAGACCAAATGACATAATGGTATACTCATATAGCCCGTACCTTGTGGTAAAAGTTGTCTTAGGTATATCCTGCTCCCGAATCTTCAACTGGTGATAACCCGATCGATGATCAATCTTAGAGAAAACTTTAGCTCCTTGCAACTGGTCAAACAAATCATTGATCATCGGTGAAGGGTATTTGTTCTTTATCGTCACCTCATTCAACACACGATAATCAACAACCATCCTTAATAATCCATCCTTATTCTCCACTAGAAGCACTGGGGCTCCCCAAGGTGACAAACTTGGTCGTATGTAACCTTTATCCAGTAACTCCTTAATCTACTTCTTAATTTACTCCAGATCCTTGGCAGGCATCCGATACGGTCTCTTTGATATTGGCCCGGTGCCTGGCAATAGCTCAATCAAAAACTCAATGTCTCGATCCAGTTGCATGCCTCGCAACTCCATCGGAAATACGTCGGGGAAATCCTTCACCACTGGTACTTCCTCCTGTACAACTCCTGATAAGGAATTCACTTTAATCCTCTTCGGCACATGCCGGGATACATACTTGATGCTTTTTCCTTCTGGGGTGGTGAGGAATATTGACTTACTAGCACAATCAATGTTCCGTCCATACTTCAATAACCAATCCATGCCTAATATTACATCCAGTCCTTGTGACTCCAAAATTATGAGGTCCGAGGGAAACACATAGTTACCAATCCTTAAGGGTAAGGGATCACACCATAGGCTGGCCATATACTCTGCTCCTGGCGAACTTACTAACATGGGTTACCTAAGGGCTTGGGTTGGTAGGTTATACTTACCACAAATCCCCTTGATATGTATGAATGCGATGCACCAGTATCGAAAAGAACAAGTGCGGTAAATGCATTAATCAAAAAATTACCGACAACTGCGTCGGGTTGATCCTCAATCTCCTCCACGCTGATGTGGTTCACCCGACCTTTGGTGAAAGGGTTGGTCCTCTTCGCAGAACCTCCATTGCCATTTCCATTCTTTGTGTCAGGACATTCATTGGCATAATGTCCAGTCTTCTGGCACTTGAAACAGGTAACGTGGCTCAAATCCCTCTTGGCTGGTGTTGAAGGGTTGGAACGGTTCTGGCTGCTGCTTCCTCCATTCCCATTGCCATTCCTGGTGCCACTATGGTTGTGTGAACTTGCTTCATTGTGCGTGTGTCCTCCATGGTTGTGACCTCCATGGTTGTGAGTATGTTCTCTCGAGTACGGGGAATAGTGGGGCTTCTACTGGGCTCCAGAAGTGTACCTCCCCTATCCATAGTTCCTCTTCCGATTATCAATATTTTGCTTCTTGCCTTCAATCATAAGAACCCTATCTACCAACTCCTAGTAGTTGTTGAATGTTTCCACCATCAACTGCATGCTCAGCTCATCATTTAGTCCTTCCAGAAACTTCTCCTGCTTTGCGGCATCTGTAGCTACGTCATCAGGAGCATAACGTGCTACCTTACTAAATCATCCACATACTGGCCCACTGTACATCCTCCTTGGCGCAAGTTGTGAAACTCGCGCTTCTTCATACTCATAGCTCCAGCTGAAACATGGGCAGTGCGGAAAACCTGCTTAAACTGATCCCATGTAACAGTGTCGATGGGGTAAGTGGCTGTGAAATTCTCCCACCATGATACTGCGGGTCCATCAAGATGATGTGCGACAAAACGCACTCTCTCCGCATCTGTGCATCCTGCAGTGGTCAGCTCTCTTCCAATCTTGCGGAGCCAATCATTTGCAACAATCGACTCGGTGCTACTAGAGAACACCGGCGGATTCAACCTTAGGAAACAGGCAAGGTGATCAACAAGGGGTGGTGGTGGTTGGTTGGTTGGTTGTTGTTGTTGTTGTTGTTGCCTTGGTTCTGATTCTGGACTAAAAGTTGCATCAAGGTATTCTGCTGCTAGATCAACTGAGTGAGCTCCGGTGGGAAGGAAAATCCATTGTCACGTCTCGGAGTCATCTGATGGGTTTAGAAGGGGTGAGAAAATAGAATAGAATAGAGGTTTAAGAGAGATTCACTACCCATAATGCCCATGAGACAAACACAATCAATTTCATTTCAATCAATAGCACACAAGTCATACAAAACGATCTAACCTATAACTACTAACTCGATCGTAGCAACTACTTGGAGGGAAAATACTACTAATTACAATGGTGGTTGTCGTGGATTTGTCACGGCAGATGTCCTAGCGTAAGGACTTAGTCGTGGAGCCATCGCTACGGGTTTACTTGTAGGGGTTAAAGCGGACACAAAGACACGAGGGTTTTATACTAGTTCGCCCGATGAAGGTAAAGCCTACGTCTAGTTGTGATGGAATTGATGTGGTTTCGATGGCTAGGGAGCAAACAAGCCGCCTAGGCTCGGTGTGGTTGTCTCTCTGAACCGCCGGGTCGTCCCTTATATACAGTGGCGCCCGTCGGTTCGTAGAGTCCCAACCGGTTCATACTCGTATCCGGTTGGTATCTCTCTATTCCTAACTTACAATACAAGTCATACAACAGGCCGGTTTACGGCTACAAGCCCTAAACCGACTATAGGCCTTGGGCCTTTCTCTGATTACACCACTAATGGAGCTAACCCGGCCCAAACTGGCGGTTTACATCTAGTGGTAATATCTAACATTAGGCCCAGTTGATTTGAACTGGTTCATGTCAATCCTTCACAAAGCCTGTATCTTGGACATCTTCTTTTGCTTAGCAAACCGCCACGTCGTCGTTGCTTCTGATCACTGTAAACCGGCATGACATCGTTGCTTCTGGTCACTGTAAACCGGCATGACGTCATCTTGAAGTTTATCCTTTATAACGCCTTCTTTAATAGCAGTCCCTGGATTCACGCGCTTGACCTAGCTTTACTGCCTTATAAATAGGACCGAAGGGTCATTTTGTTTCCTCCTTCGCTTCCTCTTAGTCTTCCTCGCGCCGCTGCCCTTGGAGCTCCGCCATCGTCATCGACTTCGCTTCATCACAGGCGCTGCATCAACTCGGGCGTGCGAACACTGCGGCCTCTCTCCGCATCTCCTCTGTTCGATAGCTTCTTCCCTTCTTCAATCTGCTACGCATTTAGATCTGTTTCTAGGGTTCGAGCTTCATACCATGTTCTTCGATGCGTTTTCATCTTTTTAGCCTTGAACCATGCTATGAATCTTGTTACGTACCAATGGCGACTCCTGCGTATCTGCTGTACTTTCTCATCTTAATCCCATAGATCTTCTACATATATACATCGCCTTATGGTCCATACATTTCTTCTTTACTTCATGGCGCATTTCTGTTTTTCGAAAACCAGCGTTTGATCTGTGGTAAACATGAAATTTTGTGAAACCTGTTTCTGTCCATGACTTCAATTACCTCCGAGGCCAAGATTAGGCGGTTTAACTCTCCATAATAAAAGCTGCTAAACCGGCATGGGTACACCATTAGTCCCCTTGTTGAACCGCCAGAACGTATCTGATATCATATCATAATGAACTGATTTACAGGAATCGCCTCCGGTTTACCATAACTTGAATCAATCACTCTGTAATAAGCACTTTCTTAAACCGGATCCTTCTCCTTGTAGATCCTATTATGGCCAAACAGGTGTACGAATGCAACTGGGTTCCTTCCCGCGTCTCCGAGACACAGTTGAATGAGTTGGTATCGATTGGCGCTTTAGATGACCAAAACACAATCCATTGGAGGGTTCCTGGAGAGGAATGTCCTCCCACACCTCAGGAAGGGGAAGTCATAGTTTTCGCGGATCATCTGGCCCGGGGTTTCAAACCGCCCGGGTCAAAATTCTACCGGGACGTGATGGCAAATTTTCAGCTCCGTCCCCAAGACATTGGACCCAACTCCGTTACCAACTTGTGCCACTTTCAAGTCTTTGTCAAAACATATCTGCAAGAGGAACCTACATTGAACTGTTAGAGATCTCTTCCACCTAAACCGTCGCCTTGAATTCACCGACGGCCCCAACACGAAATTAGGCGGTATGGCTATCCGGAAGAGGAAGGAGATCACCTATCCCCACGTCAAACTCCACACTCACCCCAAAGAGTGGAATGCGAATTGGTTCTCTGCAAAGATACTTCTCTGAAGGTGAAAATCCTTTACGGCTTTACGTCGAGGCGGCTAAGCAATACTCATCCCTTTCCTCAAAGATTGACTGCGCCAAAGAGAGAAGCAAATATGCCCCTGTTGTCCAAGATCCGAGCCTTTATGGCCAGCGGTTTGGTGGGATTGATCTTGCACTGCTGCTGGTTATCTTGGGGCATCTTGCCTTTGAGCGGCGTTCGGTTTGATGTGCGATATCGGCAGCGTCGATGACCCACTCCGACACACCAAATCTGGGCGTATCGAAGATGAAGTTACGGATTGATGAGAAAATGCTGAATGAACGGAGCATCTACGTGCTCAAACCGGCTTAGCTCCTTACTGCACCATCAACGCGCCACCTGCGGTAAGTCACTGACTGTGTCATCATACAAACCCGCTGTTACTTTCATATGTCCAATTCTCAATTATTTCGATCCAGGGCGATAATCCGTTTTGGAGCAAGAAACTCTCTCAAGACAAAGCGGACAAAGCTGGGCGGCCGTCGGCCCAAAACAAAAGTTGTCAAGAAGTCCGCCCACAAGAGAAAGACTACCGCTTCGTGCGATCCGACCATTGGCGATGATGTGGGTAATCCGAACTTGATTCTCTTGGCTTGCTTTTTACCGCCTTATTGATGATGATGCTTGTCGGGATGGCCTTGAAGCCGACAACGCGGTTTTTGAGGTAACCATTCTTTCTTCCGACTCAACAAACTTGCCTTCACCAAAATTTCGCCGGGCAAACCGGAAAGTTAACTTTTCTCACCCTCTTGCTTACTTGGATCCCAAACTTCTTATGAAGACATAGCAACATGAAGCTCGTCGCAAAACTTCTTATGAAGACACAGCGGACAGGTAGTTACCTCTGCCGTTTACCAAACAGCCCGGCTCGAAAGCGCCGCACCGAGGTTCAACCTTTTTATTGCCTTAAATTCCAAAGCGGGTTTGTTCCGTCAACCTCTTAATCCGTCCGACTCCGATTATCAGGTCACCTCCCATTCATCCTCTGGCGAATCGTCAGCCACTCAGCTACCACCGTTGAAGATAGCCGCGGGTAAGTCAAAACGGCCATATGCCTTCGATTTCTTCGTAATGTATATGCCTTGTTCACGAATCTTTGTTTCTTGAGAACCAAGCGAAACCCAGCAAGAAGGCTCGCTTGGACAAAAGCAGTTGAAGAGGCTGCGCCTCGAGATCTGGCGGTCTGCGGATCTCAGCGTTATACGAAGACATTCCAAATGACCCTCCGATTCAAGAGGAGGTTATTCTGAAGAGAGGCTGTCAACCCTTCAATCTCTGTTGATCCACCTGCCAGCACTGTCCGGTTTGAAAAGCCTCGCAGCCCTACTGAAACAGCCGTGCCACCCGATCCGTCGAGTCGAAAGACGATGACGTTGTGATTACCGGCATGGGCGCTCTGAACCGGGAATCCTGCAACCTTAACCCGGCATCTTTGTGAAGAGGATTCTTCCACTTTGAACAAAGGCGTGGGCTGTCGAGCTGGAAACATATGCCGCTTTGGCGCCCAAGACCTTCATTCGGATATCTGAACCGGCTTTACTGATGGCCGTGATTATGAAGCTGGCTTGGTGAAACTAATGAGAGACAAGTTTGAGGTAACACTCCTTTCCTTATTACGGTATAGTAGTCCTTGTAGCCCCCAAGGGCGGTTTGTAATCTTTGATCAAGCGGGACTTGATAATTTTCTTTGATAAATTTTGCAGTCTTCCCTCATAACCACCAGGGCCGGTTTAGCGATGCATACCTAAACCGGTACTCCAAAAAATTTCCTGACAACACTTTAGTAGAATCAAATAGTCATTAGCCCCCAAGTGCCGAGTTGAATACTCGTATTGAGCTTGGGACTTTGCCATATATTAGCATTAGAAAGATTGAAGGTACATTAGCCCCCAAGTGTCAAGCATATAACTGTGTTGTGTGGTTGAGACTTGAACTTAATGTTTGCTGATCATGCTACCAATGTGCGGTGAGGTGAAGATCAAGGATGACCGGATTGCCGATTCTGAGCGGCTTTGAAAACCAATGAGGCGAGGCAGAAAAAAAGCCAAGAAGGAGCTAACGATTGCCTTGGCTGCTGCTGAGCAGTGAAGGAAAACATGAAGAAAAAACGGTGATGCAGGCCTTTGAAAAGGCCAACTTGCTCAAGCGGGCGAAAATCTGAAGCTGCCCTTAAACCGTGGTGGATGATCGGCAGCCGTGAAGCGGCAAGTACATTCCATGGCTGCAGCCATCTTGATAAGCTCCACGTAAATAAGTGTAATATGCTTTTCTGCTGCATCATTATTCGGTTTAAAACTATCCTGTTATCGTATGCGAGCACCGCGTTGGGCACTTGGGAAATGGCGTGCGGAAGAAATCGAAGGCTGTCTACACTTTAGTGGAGCGATTATATCACGGAGCCCAGGCGTTATCACCACAATGTCGCATAATAATCCAGCGCCGTCCACGATTCAAGATACTCGAACGGCTATCCATCCTTCCTTCTCGGATTGAAGAGGTGAAGAAATCTGCTGCCGAACCGGAGCCATCAGCGCCTTGATCCGAGCCAAGGCATGGGTGCGGATTTTGATCCCGTGAAGCAGCTCAAGGCTATCGGTGTGAAGGAAGATGGCTCGGACTTCAGCGAAGAGGACTTGCGAGGCGATAAACCGTGCGGTACGCCCGCTAGCTTGTCAATTGGCCGAAGAAGCCGATTTGGAACACTATCAAGCCCAATATAATGAGCAGAACAAGCGTGTGCCCGCCCCAACCTTTGAACCGGAAAACTTGATCCCTCCAATCCGTAAGCATACTTACGCACCCGACCTTGAACCGTCGTCTTTGATTCACGAAGAGGCTGTTTTCCAAGCGTTAATGGGAATCGACTGGACTACTGTGGATTTCTAGCCGATGGGTAGAGATGAAGATGCTGAAGCGGCGGAGGATGAAGAATAGTCGTGACCCGGTAATCGGTTTAAACAACTATCATGGGCTGTTTCCCCAAAAACAATGATCTCATTTGGGCACTGTGTTGCCTTGTAATAGCCTTAGTCAAAACTTGCTGCCTGGATATGCCTTCGTGCATCGATGAAACTTTTGTTTGATTTATACTCCTATGACCAAAAATTGAACCTCGTGGCGGTGACACTTGCCACCGGTTTATAACATCAATATATTTTGTGTATCGAAAATCAATTAGTATGCGATACAAATACCTGCCGTATCTGGGCATGAAGCTGGCGTAGCCAATCTTGAAGCGGAGGCCTTTAAAAACCATGACCGTCTGGGGAGACAATAACTCCCACATAGGTGTGCTAAATTAGCACAAGCCCCCGTGTTACTCCATAAGGATGAACTGGAAGAAGGTAAACCGAGCAGAGAAAAAGTTGCGGTGTAATACCAAACCGTGTCTGTCGGTTTATTCTTGATAGCTAAACCGGATAAAAATATTAAATCGGGTTGAAAAGCAACAAAAATCGAATACCAACTATGTGAAAATATGGCAACAAAGGCAACAACTCTTTGCAAAAGTAAAGCTTCATGGAGCTGGTCAGATGGCATTACCATGGTCAGACGCAACCAAGCCCCCCGAAGGCGTAGCGATGGTGCTAGTCGGCGAGTCCCCAAAAGACTCTTGGCGAGTCGCCCGGCCAAGTGGCATGACATTGGTTGAGTTCGACCAAGCCCCCAAGTGGCGCTGGCCCTATTGGCCGACCAAGAGGCGTGACGGTTCGAGCGTGACCGTGTCCCCAAATGATCTGGTGGCTTTCGCCTATCAAGAGGTGTTGCATTGGTTCGGACACGACCAAGCCCCCAAGTGATAAATATAACTGTCAAGGGGTAAACCGGAGGCCGCTTTGAAAAACAGAAGCACTCCATGTAACCACACATGAAAAGAAAGACAGAGACCCCGCTTTAGCTGAGGCTCCGGTTTTTATTATATCGAAGATAATATATACATTGTCATGCTATGTACATAAACTGAGCCGATGACTCAAGTGTAGTAAGGTCGAAGATGAGCTATATTCCACGGCCTATTGGTCTCCTCCTCTGATGTACGTGAGTCTTTACGCTCTCGAATATCAACCAGATAGTAGGAACCGTTGTGTAGATTCTTGCTGACCACAAAGGGCCCTTCCCAAGGCGGGGATAACTTGTGCATATCTATGCGGTCTTGGATGAGGCGAAGCACCAAATCTCCTTCTGAAAGGCTCTGGTCTTAACCGGCGGCTGTGATAGCAGCGAAGATCTTGTTGGTAAATCGCCGAGCAGCGGCTGCGGATCACGCTCCTCATCCAATAGGTCCAAAGCGTCTGTCGCGCCACCTCGTTGTCGCTTCAACATAAGCCGCTACGAGGCGAATCATGTCGATATCCTTTGGGAGAACGCCTCGCTCCATAAACCATGAAGAAGGTGTATATCCGATGGATCGATTTGGCGTAGTATTGATACTCCATAGCACCGATGGGAGCTCTTCAACCCAGCATCTGGTGTTCTCTGTAGCGGAACGAAAAGCGGGGCTTGATGCCTCGTGAAGATTTCTTGATTAACACGTTTTGCCTGCCCGTTGGGTGGGGATGCGCTACGGATGACCGTCAAGCGGATATGCTCACGTTCACGAAACTCCTTCATAGCCCCTTGGACAGATTAGTGCCATTGTCGATAATGATCTTGTGTGGAAAGCCAAACGGAAAATCACCTTTTGATGAACGCACCGCTGTTGCGCATCACACTTGCGGGGGCTCCGCTTCAACCCACTTGGTGAATTTGTCCACCGCCACCAGGTGGGTCTTCTTATCTTTGGATAGTTTAAAGGGTCCAACCATATCCAGCCCCCAAGTCAGCAGCCCACGTTATTGGGATCATCCTCAGCTCTTGAGCGGTATATGAAACACGCCTTGAAAACTTGACACCCATCACACGTTTAACCAAATCCTCCGCATCGGCATGGGCGGTCAACCAGTAAAATCCATGGCGGAACATATACACGGGACTTTGAACGGCGTGATGTCCACAATCCTTCATGGATCTCCTTAAAATTTCACAGCCTTCCTCGGGAAAGCATGGCGCTGAAATGCCCTGACACCTTTGCAATGATGTAACTCACCATTAAGAATCGTCATAGATTTGGGCGCGGGTTATCTGTCGGCGAGAACCTCATCGTCGGCAACTCCCTTGAGTTATATCGCAAGGTAAGAATCGTCAATCCGGAATAGCATGTAATGCTGCCACCAAGCGAGCCTCCGGATCGGGAATAGCCAAATCCGCTTCACCGGGGAGCTGAACCGACGGGTTGTGCAAGACATCGAGAAAGACATTAGGTGGAACGGTTCTGGCGAGAACCCAAACGGCTTAAAAGTCGCGCTTCATTCTTCGGCGATCCACATGATCCACTTGATAGCCCTTGAAGCAACCTGCGATATTATCCACTTCTCGATGATCTGCGCGCCATGAGGGGTCCTTAGAATCCCAAGTGCGGATACTTGCCGAGCCACGGTCCGAGTCACCAAAGCACTTAACCCGCTTAAGTTCATCTCCTTAGCCATCAGGAGACCATGGAGCAAGGCTTCAGTACTCAGCTGCATTATTAGTACAAGGGAACATTAAGCGGAGAACGTAACAAAACTTATCACCTCGTGGGGAAGTTAAAAGCGACTCCGACCCCGAGCCTTCAATTATGCGGATCCGTCAAAGTGGATGGTCCAGTATGTGTGATCCGGCTTCTCCTCTGGTGCTTGTAATTCCGTCCAGTCATTAATGAAATCAACAAGTGCTTGTGACTTCACTGCTGTGCGTGGTGTATACTTTAGCCCATGCGGCCCAAGCTCGATGGCCCATTTTGCAATCCGGCCAGTCGCCTCCCGGTTCTGTATGATGTCACCCAAGGGAGCTGAACTAACCACTGTAATAGGATGCCCTTGGAAATATTGTTTCAGTTTCCGGCTGGCCATAAAAACACCATAGACCAGCTTCTGCCAATGCGGATATCTCTGCTTGGACTCAATAAGCACCTCACTGATATAATAAACCGGCCGTTGAACCGGATATTCCTTTCCTGCCTCCTTGCGCTCTACCACAATGGCTACGCTCACTGCTCGAGCATTGGCTGCCACATACAACAACAGTGGCTCCTTGTCAACTGGGGCCGCAAGAACAGGCGGGTTGGCCAATTGCCGCTTTAGATCCTCAAAAGCTTCGTCAGCAGCTGGACTCCAGACAAAATTATCCGTCTTCCTCAGCATCTGGTATAAGGGAATGGCCTTCTCTCCGAGGCGGCTGATAAACCGGCTCAACGCAGCAATCCGGCCCGCCAGACGTTGAACATCGTTGATACACTTCGGTTTAGCCAAGGAAGTGATAGCTTTAATTTTCTCTGGATTAGCCTCAATTCCTCTATTAGACACCAGGAAACCCAATAACTTGCGGTAGGAACACCAAAAAGCACTTGGCGGATTAAGCATCATCTTATAAATCATAAGTTGTCGGTTTCCTTCAAATCCTCCACCAGCGTCTCCTTTTGTCTTGACTTCACCACAATATCATCTACATAAGCATGCACATTGCGGCCAATCTGCGTATGCAAGCAATTCTGTACACACCGCTGGTAAGTAGCCTGGGCACTCTTGAGCCCAAAGGGCATAGATACATAGCAGAAGGCTCCAAAGGGAGTTATAAATGCTGTTTTCTCCTGGTCCTTAACCGCCATTTTGATCTGATGATATCCAGAGTACGCGTCCAAAAAACTTAAGCGCTCACATCCTGCCGTGGCATCAATAATCTGATCAATGCGGGGGAGAGCAAAAGGATCTGCTGGGCAAGCCTTGTTGAGATCTGTGTAGTCCACGCTTTATCGCCAAGTGCCATTTTCTTAAGGAATAATACCGGATTAGCAAGCCACTCTGGATGAAACACCTCAATGATAAAGCCAGCCGCCAGAAGCCTGGCTACTTCTTCCCCGATGGCCTTGCGCCTTTCTTCATTAAACCGGCGGAGGAACTGTTTCACGGTTTATACTTAGGATCCACGTTAAGTGTGTGCTCGTGAGTTCCCTCGGTACACCGCATGTCGGATGGCTTCCATGCAAAGATATCCGGTTCTCACGGATGAACTTCGATGGCGCGCCTTCCTATTGGGATCGAGTTGGCACCGACAAGGAACTGCTTGGATGAATCGCTTTGGCACAAAGTCAACAAGCTTGGTCTCGGTGCCGATTTAAACTTCAGTCCGATTCATGCTCTGTAGTGGGTTTTTCAAAGGGTCATATCTGCCGGATCAACATTGTCCTTATAAATTTCAATTCCTCCGTGTAGCACAGACCGCCTCTGCATAAGCTGCATCGCCTTCCTCACATTCAAAGCTACTGCGGCTTCCATGCACTGTATTATCGTTCCTTTGTAACCCGGCATTTTGAGCTGCAAGTAAATATAACAAGGTCGAGCCATGAACTTAGCATAAGCTGGCCGTCCAAACAAGGCATGATATGGACTCGGATTTTCACGACTTCAAAAGTTAGCTTTTCGGACCGGGAATCATGCTCATCTCCAAAAGCCACATCGGGGCTATCTTACCAGCAGGATAAGCGGATTTGCACAGTACTACACCATGGAACACCGTATTGGGCGGTGCGAGATCTTTGTCGGTGAGACCCATGCGACGGAAAGTGTCATAGTACAATATATTGATCTTGCTTCCTCCATCCATAAGCACCTTAGTAAACTTATAGCCCCCAACACGAGGATCTACCACCAAAGCCAGCCGACCGGATTATCAACCCGGGGATGGTCCTCTACTCCATACGATAGGCTGCTCGACCAGCGCAAATACCGCGGCAAAGCCGGTTCAACGAGTTCTTGCCCGTTTGTGAAGCTTCGATCCGCTTGTCGAAGCTGGTTGTGAAAACATGATCTTGCCCGCCATTCAATTGCTTTGGTCGGCTCGATGCTTTATTTTGCTCTTTCTTCTTCTTTGTACCACCTGATTACTCGATTATTGAGATTGCCTGGTTATGCCTGAACGAAGCTCCGTCTGACCGGCCCATGGAAACGGATCTGAACCACCACGGACCCTGGTCATATCGGAAAGCATCGGAGTTTTGAACTCTGCATAATATAACATCTTTCCAAAGATGATTCGACGAGGATTCGCCGTCCCATGCTTGGGACAAGGCTGATTCAACAAGTAATTCAAGCGGTTTGCACTAGCATTTGGACCCCGATTCGCCTTGCCTCTCGCCGCGGGCCTCATCCTGCGCATTAGTGTTAGCTACGAAATCCGGATTGCCATCGACCTTGCGCTTGCCCCGTTCCATGACCTGCGGTTTGAAATCTGCTGCTTGGGTTGCGTTCTTCTTTCCCTTCTGCTTCATCATCATCCGCCGGGGATCCTTGATCTTGTCTGAATCGGCATATTTTACCATGACCATGAGGGTTCCCATATCATTGCGAGAACCGCTTCATCGTCCCACTTAAATTTCAAAGGCTCAAATCGGCGATTGCTTTCCAATGTTATGATCGCCGAGTCGGCATTGATCCGGTCGGAGGAGTGCAAAATCTCGGACACCGGCGTACCCAGCGGGTTGTTGACTCCTTCTTCTGAGCATAAGCCGCCAGGTCTACTATGGACTTGGGCTGCTTACGTATCCTTGAAATTCGGATGAACCGGGCATGCTTCGCCCCATGAACTGATAGAATTGGGCGGCAAGCTTTTTAACCAAATGCAGGCTGTGCCCTCCATCATCATGGTGAAGTACTTTGCACATGCGGCTTCATCAACATCTAGCATCTCCATGGCCATCTCATAACTTTCAACCCGCCTCGGGGACAGATCTGCGGTGTAATTCGGCACCTTGCGGGCCCATAAAATCCTTAGGTAGGCGCACATTGTGTAGGCGCGGGATTAAGCAGGCACCCCTAAAGCGGATCGACTCGGCCAGTGAAGGTGGTAGGGCGAACTGGTGTGTGTTGATCCGCACCATCTGTCTGCTAACTCGGCCTCCCGCGTGCGGGCCGATCCACCACCTCTGAGCATCACGAATACCACCCGTCTGGTGATTGCCACGGGCGCTTCACGGTCCGCAGCGTTGCTTGATATGGCGGTTCATCCATCGCTGCTTTGTAGCTCCGGCTCGGTAGGCGTGAAGTGAATCCGATCACGGCTGTATGAATCGCCTCCTGCTGTATCAGCGCCGTCCGGAGAAGCTCCTTGACCCGGCGTGTCTCAACTGCTTGTGGGGAATCTCCTTCGACTGGGATCGCTTCCAATCGTGCAGCGGCTGCAACAAGGTTGTCCATTGGATTAGAATAATGACCCGGGGGCGTCTGTACCGGCGGGGGAACCGCCATGTTCTGCTGTGGGGGCTCCATCAGGCGCGGTTGGATCGTCGCTCCTGCTCCTGGTGCCTCAATCCGGCTTACCTCCTGTCTTTGGGGCGGAGTTCTTTGGGTCCGGCTCCGGAGTCTGAAAAGATTTCTAGGATCAAATCGGACGGCGGTAGCGATCTATACTTCCGCCTCGGCACCTCTGCGGCCTTTTCTGGTCGAGCATGAGTTTGTAAGCTTGCGCATCTAAGCGGCCGCTCTGTGGCCATACACTCCTTCTCTGCCGCTAGATCCGCTTTGGCTTGCGTGATCTGCTCTTTCACCCTTGCGATTTCGCATTATAGGCCCCCGATCTGCTGGGCTGTCCTCCGCCATAAGCGCTGCCAATGCATCGAACAGATCGTGAGAACTTGAACCGTGGGCGCCCGGACCTCCTGCCCTGCTGCTTGCTGAGCCGAAAGCATTGCTGCTGCGGTTGAAGAAAGGTTCTGACTGCGTCTGGCCATGAATACACCGATCCGGTTTAAGCGGCTTGGGGGTCCGGAATCTGTCACCATCGGAACAGCCCTGATCATATCATCCTGCGGTGGTACAACGACTCGGTCTCTCCTGCTGAAGATTAAATCGCCCGAATAAGCAGCGGTTTCCTTGCCATGTTACGAACCGGCGTCATACTCTCCTCCATGGGTAACTCCGGCGAAGACATGCTTCATGGCGGTTTAACTGGGCAGGTTCTTGTATGTTGAGCCGTTCGATGAGTCGGTGCAAATGTCGGCTCGGGCCGAGCTCCCGATCTTGCCGATGAAGCGTGTATGCCGTCGAAGGGACCCGGTATCCATACTCGATTGAATCAGCCTCGGGACACCATCCGGCATCGTCGATGTAGATCCGACGCGACGACTCTTGGTCATCCGGCCCACGATGTAACCGAGAGTCCTTTGAGCTTGCCCTCCAAGATCGTCAAACCATCGTCGCGATAGCCCCACGGTGGGCGCCAAGCGTCGTGGATTTGTCACGGCGGATGTCCTAGCGTAAGGACTTAGTCGTGGAGCCATCGCTCGGGTTTACTTGTAGGGGTTAAGCGGACACAAAGACACGAGGGTTTTATACTAGTTCGGCCCCGATGAAGGTAAAAGCCTACGTCTAGTTGTGATGGAATTGATGTGGTTTCGATGGCTAGGGAGCAAACAAGCTTCACCTAGGCTCGAATTGTGGTTGTCTCTCTGAACACGCCGGGGTCGTCCCCTTATATACAGTGGCGCCCGTCGGTTCGTAGAAGTCCCAACCGGTTCATACTCGTATCCCGGTTGGTATCTCTCTATTCCTAACTTACAATACAAGTCATACATCAGGCCGGTTTACGGCTACAAGCCCTAAACCGACTATAGGCCTTGGGCCTTTCTCTGATTACACCACAAATGGAGCTAACCCGGCCCAAACTGGCCGGTTTACATCTAGTGGTAATATCCCCAACAGTGGTCGTCTAGAAATTTTCATCAAAAGAAG
Source organism: Aegilops speltoides (assembly GCA_021437245.1). Classification (NCBI taxonomy): domain Eukaryota; kingdom Viridiplantae; phylum Streptophyta; class Magnoliopsida; order Poales; family Poaceae; genus Aegilops; species Aegilops speltoides. The sequence continues at coordinate 196,379,746 of CM038144.1, read as the reverse complement.
ACTCCATGATATCTGCTCCAGCTTCACAACATAGTCATCATCGCTCTCAGGGTCAGAGTCGGTGTCGTCGAGGATAATGTAGTCTCCTGGCTGGTTGTCCTTCTTTGGCGCGGGGTCTCCCATGAATACAATTAGCTTCCTTGTCAGGTCGTCATTCTTTTCTACCAACATAGCAATCTCCTCCTCATATCCATCGCGTGTAGACTTGATCTCCTCTTCCAGCTCGTTGTTCCTCCTCGCCAGTTTCTTGATCTTGTTCATGTGAATAATTTGTTGATTCTCTTGTCAATGAATATGATCTCCCACCTCTTGATTGTAAGCTGCAATTGATCCATCCCTCCTAGTATGAATCATCTCCCATTTGTCATCTCGTCGGCCACATATCTGGTAGACGGTATTCTCTAGCTCCTTGTGATACACCTCACATATGCATCCAAAGGTGATATGTGCGGCCATGCTCTTTCCAATACTCCAGCTTGGTGCATCCAGGTAGAAATAAATAGGCTCCGTTGTTGGCGCAAAGGTCCTCCCAGGTATCCAGAAAGGGGTGTCGTCATCCAGCTGAGTGAACTTGTTCCTAGGATCCGCCATCTATAGAGTAGAAAGAGAGGAGAATTAGAAATGAGCAGAGAAGAGAAAACATGTGGCTCATTCTAGTGGTCACGTCCTACAGTCAGTCCATACTCTGATACCATCGAGTCCTCATCGACCAGACCTCAAACGGTCAAGTCACTGTGCACCAGTGTCATCCCTAGATCGGTAATGCTGACACACACAGTACTCGAGGAATTATAACAGAGTTTCAATCACACACTTATTACATCGAGTCCTCATAAAGAGTATTATTACATAAATAAATCATGGCTGAAGGCCATCTAAACTAGGTAACAGCGGAAGGCTTCGAAGGTAATGAGTCCATCAACTCCAACGGCACAGCTGAGTGCAAAACAATGACCTATCGCACCTTATTAGTCGTCTGAGTAGTCTGCAACATAAGACATTGCGGCACGAAATGGGTCAGCACATGGAATATGCTGGCATAGTTACACTGTAAAGCAATGATAATGTAAAGACTATATCTACATGCAATATTTGGATGGTGGAGGCTGTAAGTTTCATGATTTTGCATAAAGCTAGTTTTTTCCTACAACAAAGGAATAAATTTATTTAACTACTCCCATGTTGCCCATTATTTGAGAAGGTAACCCCAACTCAAATCCCAATTAAAAGTATCATCATTAACACAACATTATAATTAATTAGAGTAACGCAATGAGATCACATCAATAGATTCAAGTACTAGATACTCAAGGTGTCCATAACCGGGGACACGGCTAACCATGATTAGTTTATACACTCTGTAGAGGTTTGCACACTTTTCCCCACAAGACTCGACCGCATCCATGATCGGATGATCGAGACATAGCCTTTCTGAAGCATTAACTCTCTACTCCGGGTAAACAGTACCACCTACAACTTACTCAACTATGCCAGAGCCCATAATGGCTTGTAGCTGCACACGGAAGTTTCTTGCATTAATAATCTTATGATCCCTTTGAGCCTAGGTGGCATTCCATAGGATAATCACATGGTAACCCCAGGATTTCCAAAAATAGGCAGCATTGGGTTCCCCAGGTGCCTCAACCAATCCACCCAGATGTGTATTTAAGTTGCCACCTTAATGTTATCCAATGAAAATAACTCTCAAACTTCCATGCGTGAATCACTATCCAATCCCCGTCTACGAGCATGGATAAGAAATAATAAACATAACATATATTCCTGGGGTGATCAAAAGGTATTACGTTCCTACCTCAAACACTACAACCAAAACCCCATGTTCCCAATCCTACCAATGCAATTATTTGTGGGGCAGAACTAATGCATAGTAAAAACTGGGTATAAAAGAGTATGATCAAAGTGTAACTTGCCTTGTTGACGATCTGCAAACTCTAGAGATCCGTAGTAACAAGCTTCGCACTTCGGGTAATCTAGCGTAGACAAACAATAGCATTCATAAGAAATCACTCAATCGAAACACGAGAAAACCGAGAAAAGATACAAATCAAATGCAAAATAAGCAACGGCTTAAACTAACAAGAGACAAAACCTAACAGCATTATTAACATGTGGATTACATATTAACAGTAGGTACATGTGATTAGCTATGATTTGCAAAAAGACTCAACTCAAACGGAGCAACGAAACTCAAAATACGAACGAAACAAGATCGTTTACTAATCTGAACTGAAGTGAAATTTTACAGTACCAAAATCATGTTCAAGTTGATTAACTTGAAAGAGGACTTCGAGACGAAGATTTTGGCACTCGTTCCATCTAATTTGGATAAATGAATAAAAAGTTATACTAGTTTAAAGATCAAGGGCTGAATCGCAATAAAAATAATTGCAGATAAGTCCCTGGCTGAAAATAAAATAAAAATAAAAAGACTACGGCGCGAACGTCCGCTAACAGAGACTAACGAACGAATTTGTTTGTTTAAACGAGCTAAGGAATGAACCTTCGTAGATTAGACTAAACCAAGAAAAACCGATTTAATATAAAAAAACAAACTAGGGTTTATAAAAAAACCGAACGGTTTTTATACCTAAACGGAAAAAACCGATAGCGACAAGTTGATGGCGGCGAGGGCGGGCGGGGCGTCAGCTCTAGAGGCTGCGGCCGTCGGTGGGTCGTGCGGGTGGCGGCGGCGGCGCTATTTATTGGGGGGGGGCGGCTTGGCTTGGGGAGGGGTACGGCCTCGGGAGGCATATCCCTCCTGGACTCGCGTCGGCGGCGGCGATGCTCGTTACTCTGGTACCTAGCCGGAGTGGGAGGCGGCGGCGCGCTGGGCTTGGACCACTCGGCTGGGCCGTTGGCCTAGTCGGGCGACGCGTTTAAAAAATATATTTCACCCGAAAGGAAAAAATCCTAATAAAATATAAGAAAATTCTAAAAATGCCAAAAACAATTTTCACCATCTAAATAGAATATTTCGAACAAAGTGAACATATTTTTGGCAGAAAAATAGAATTTTGAAAAAATGCATGTTTTTCTAATTCAAAGAAAATAGCAAATAAAATACCAGAAAAATCATAATTTGATTTTAAAATTATTTCTCCAATATTTCTCTAAATTTGAAGAAGTCATATTATCTTCTCTTGTTTATTTCTAATATTGGAAATAATTGGAGAGAAAATAATAAAACCAAATTGATCCTTTCTTCAAATTTGAAACAAATTCAAATATGAATTTTATGAAACCTCCAACTCTCTCCGTGGGTCCTTGAGTTGCTTAAGGTTTCTAGGATCTCAACCAAAATGCAAGAAAAAAATGATATGCATATGATGATCTATGTATAACATCCAAATTGAAAATTGGGATGTTACAAACCTACCCCCCTTAAGATTAATCTCGCCCTCGAGATTCGGGTTGGTAAGCAAAAAGATTTGGGTGGTCTCTACGAAGGTCTTCCACTCGCTCCTAGGTGGCTTCCTCCTTGGTATGATGGCTCCACTGAACTCTGCAAAACTTGATAACCTTGCTGCGTGTAACTCGACTAGAAAACTCAAGAATCTTGACTGGCTTCTCCTCATAAGTCAAATCACTGTCTAACTGAATTGCTTCCAGTGGCACTGTACCTCTCAAAGGAATATCGGCCATCTCCGCGTGACACTTCTTCAACTGGGAAACGTGAAACACATTGTGAACTCCTGATGATCCTTCTGGCAATTCCAGCTTGTATGCAACTTCTCCCATACGTTCCAAAACTCTGTATGGTCTCACAAAACATGGTGCTAGCTTTACCTTAACTCCAAAACTCTTAACTCCTCGAAGCTCTTTTGCCTGGACCGGGCTACCTTGAGTCTGTCGTGAATCAACTTACCCTTCTCTTTAGAGTCTTTGATTAAGTTTGGTCCGAACAACTGTCGATCTCCAACTTCATCCCACAATAACAGTGTACTGCACCTCCTTCCGTACAAAGCTTCGAAAGGGGCCATCTTCAAACTGGCTTGATAACTGTTGTTATAAGAGAACTCTGGATTCGGCAAATTGTCGTCCCAACTAGATCCATAATCTAGCGCACAAGCTCTCAACATGTCCTCCAGAATCTGATTGACTCTCTCGGTCTGTCCATTTGTCTATGGATGAAAGGATGTACTGAACTCTAGCCTAGTACCCAAAGTCTCATGCAACTAATTCCAAAACTTTGAGGTAAATTGGGTTCCTCTATCTGATAGAATGGTCCTCGGAACTCCATGCAGACATACGATCCTGGTCATGTATACCTTCGCCAACTTAGCACTTGTATAAGTGGTCTTCACCCGGATGAAATGAGCTACTTTCGTCAAACGGTCGACCACTGTCGGATATGGGGTTCCGGCAAGCACTTAAGGTTTGAACTCTGGGGTGCGCGCGAAGATCTCTCCCCTACCAATCCACGGCCGAACGCCTCGCTGAGAATCTAAGCTACACGATGAACAACACAAGGGATGCAAGATTTATACTGGTTCAGGCCACCGATGTGGTGTAATACCCTACACCAGTGTGTGGTGTGGTGGATTGCCTCGGGGGCTGATGATGAACAGTACAAGGGGAAGAACAGCCTCGCGAGAGGTGTTCTTGGGCTGGTGTGATGAACTACTTGGGTGAGTTCGATCACCTATGGATCTGGTGAGAACTCCAGGAGATGCCTCTCTACTGTGGTGGCTATCCTATTTATAGAGGCCCTGGTCCTCTTCCCAAATATTGAGCGGGAAGGGCGCCATCAACGGCCATTTTGAAGGGGAACATCTAGTACAAGTTATCCACGATTAAAGGTGGTCTTAAATGCGCCAAAGGCTTTGGCGATGTGTTGTCTCGGGCTCCACGGTGACCTCCATCCTGCCGCTCTGTTGGTCTTGGTCTCGTTGCACCGAAATGGTAACCTTTGCCTAATGCCTCGGTACTCCGTGACTGTGCTTGCCCCCTTTACACCAAAGAGGAAACAAGGACTCTGCGCAGGTTGGCGCCCACCTGGTCTCGATCGTCATGGCTTGCGGCATGAGCACCTTGCAAGGTACCCTTGCCTTGACCTCTCCGCCTCCTCGCGAGCCTGCCTCGTGAGGCCGCTCCCGTGGAAGCCTTGCATCGTCCGCCCCGCGAGGCTTGGCCCCTCGCGAGGGTCTTGATCTTGAGTTGATGAAGATGGGCCATACTGGGCTTACACTTGAGCCACGCCGTAGGCCGCAGGCAGGCAAGTCTGGCGACCCTCATTCCTAGAACGTTGACAGTTGCCGACGAGCCCGAGGCGCGCTCGGACTTGGCTTAGCAAAGAAGCGAAGGGGCAAGAGCGGAGCACCGCGGGCCCCAACAGCCTGCAGCCTTGGGTGCCGCGTGGCGGTTGATTGGACGTGGGCGTCTCCGCTTCCCCACGCTGCCTCGGCGACTGCCCGACTTGACAAGTCCCTGCATGCAAAAATGAGTCATGATTACCTGTGATCGTGGAGGCCGACGATTGGCCTCCTCTGGACTATAAATGCAGGAGGGCGCAGGTCCCCGCCGCACATCTTCCTCCTTCCGCTTGCTTCTTCTCTGTTCCTGCTCCAGCCATCCGCCGCGTCCTATGGCGCCACCAAAGAGGTTCTCGGCCGCTGAGAAGGGAAAGGCTTTTCAGGAAGGGCCTGACTCTCCTCTGCCCAAGCGCGACCGAGGTCGTCCCCGCAAGCACCCCGCGACTCCCGCGGTGGCTCCTCATGGTCGTGGCGGTGATCTCCCGCGTGGTGTCCGGCGTCCGGTGGGTGAGGGGAGGCGCGTTGTGGCCATGCAGCCTCCCAGGCCGCGCTTCCACTCGGCTGAAGTGTTGCCGGAGTTCGTCGTGTGGTTGGCGAACCCGACCGGTAGCTGGCTCCAGCTTCCTCGCTTCTTCGCGGGCAAACTCCCGGCCGGCTCTCCTGGCGGCCTCTGCCTCCAAGCGGACGGCTGCTGCAGCAGGGCTTCCTGGGTCTCATTGGAGATCTCCGTCGCCGGGAACGTGGCTTTGGCCCGCGGCTGGCAAACCTTTGCCCACGCGCGTGGCCTGGGCCGGCGGTGCACCCTGCATTTCAAGTTTGACGGCGATGCCACCCACTATGTGAGGGTGTTCGGAGAGGATGGCCGCCGCGTCGGGTGCTGCCCTGAAGATGATGACGGCGACTAGGTGCTTATCCTTGGCGACGGCCGTGATGAAGACCAAGGCGGGCCGATGCCTGGCGGCGTCCGCAGCTCGCCAAGCTTCGGCGGCTCCCCCTCTGATGACAGCTCCTCCAGCGGTGGCCATGATCAACCACCGCCCCGCCATGCTCGCTTTGAGGGGGTAGCGGGTCATCCTCCCATCGCGCCTCGGTGAAGCGTGAGGAGGGGTCTGATTGTGCTCCGGAGGGCGGTGCAGATCCCCCTCCACGAGCCGTCGCCGGGCAAGCCGCATTTATTTTGTCTTTCTCCTTTTCCTGCATAGAGAGAGAGAGAGAGAGAAGTGTGGAGCCCCGTGGGGGCGTGCTGGACTGTTGCCTTTAATTACTATGCTATTTCCATTATTCCCATGCCGTGTTGCGGTATTGCGTGCTCATGAATAGGGACAACTTAGCTCGGGGGACTCGTTGCAGTCTTCGCCTCGCGAGGCTCCTGCCTGAGGCCTCGTCGAGCGTCTTGAGGCCTGCAAAAATTAGCCAGAGGGATAGCTTTCGATCCCTAGTCGTGAGGGTGACAGGCTCAGGTCCCGTTTTCGTGTCGCGATGCCCGTGGGGCATGGATCGGGAGGAGTGCTCCCGCTGTGAACTTGAGTAGGTAAGCCTCATGAAATTATGTCAGAAGATACTCGCAAGGGCACCCGCGCAACCCCCTCGCGAGGCTTGCGAGAGAGAAGATGGGTCAGGCGAGAAACAAAGACAAAGAATCATGGGCCGGGGGCGGCAAACAACACTAAAAGCAACTCCAATAAAGTTTTGAACAAGGGTGAACAAGCCAATTGTAGAAAGCAAATGAAAAGTCGCGACTGGCACCTAATTTAGTCTTCGACATCTTCTCACCAGCGCGGAGCTAAGTGCAGCCACTGGGCGTGGGCGGGAGCCCCCGAGGCCCGAGGGAGGCACTCCGGAGACTCTGGGGCATGTACAGCCCCAACTCATTATTACGTGAGAGTGTCACCAGGGGCGAGCTTCACAGGCATTAGCCTTCTTCACATGCATCGGGCCTTTTCATGGGGGCGATGAGCTTCACAGTCACTGGGCCTTCTTCACGGGCACCGGGCCTTTCCTTGGGACGACGAGCTTCACAGGCGTTGGGCCTTCTTTACAGGCACTGGGCCTTACTTCAAGGGTAAAATCTCCGGAGGTACTGAATATTCCATGCATTCAAGGTGGGCACCCCCTCCTAGGTCTCCAAGCGCGCGGTGCCAGGTCTGGAAACATGAACAACCTTGAACAGGCCCTCCCACATGGGCGAGAGCTTGTGTAGCCCTTCCCTGGAGAGCACCTGCCTGAGCACGAGGTCACCTACCTCGAGAGTCCTGGGGCGCATGTGGCGGCAATGGTACCGCCGCAGCTCCTGCTGGTATCTTGCCGCTCGAAGCGCGGCCTCCCGATGGTGTTCCTCCCCCAACACGAGATCCATCCCCCACATGGCGTCCTGCTGCGCTTCGTCAAACGCCAGGACCGGCACGGAGCGATGCCTGACCTCGTGAGGGAGGACCGCCTCTACTCTGTAGACGAGGAAGAATGGGGTTTCGCCGGTTGACTTGGTTGCGGTTGTGCGGATGGACCATAGCACGGACTGGAGCTCGTCGTACCAGCCCCTGCCTTAGGCCTCCAGCTTCTTCTTGAAGGTCCTGGTTTTGAGGCCCTTTAGGACCTCTGCGTTGGCGCGTTCAGCCTGGTCGTTGCTCCGAGGGTGTGCCACCGAAGCGTAGCATATCTGCATTCCAAGGTTAGCACAATATGTTTTGAAGAGATTGCTGGTGAACTGCGAAGTATTGTCGGTGATGATGTGGTTAGGCACCCCGAACCGGCTCACGAGGCCCTTGATGAACTTGACTGCTGAACCAGTTGGGATGGTGCGGATAGCTTCCACCTCCGCCCACTTGGTGAACTTCTCAATGGCAATGTAGAGGTAGCAATAGCCCCCTAGCGCTCGGGGAAACGGGCCCAAAATGTCCAGCCCCCAGACCGCGAACGGCCATGAGAGTGGAATGGTCTGCAGGCCTTGAGCTGGCTGATGAATTTGCTTGGCGTGGAATTGACAGGTTTCACCAGCCTTCACCAGCTCGATTGCATCGTTGAGTGTTTTAGGACAATAGAATCCGCTACGAAATGCCTTGTCGACGAGGGTCCGTGATGACGAGTGGTGCCCACAGTCTCCCCTGTGAATGTTGGCCAGCAACTCCTTCCCCTACTCCCTGGAGATGCAACGCAGGGAAACATCATTTGGCTGCTTCCGGTAGAGCTCTCCGTCTTGGATGCAGTAGGCCATGGCCTGCCGCGCCACGCGTTCAGCGTCTTCCTCCTTCTCTGGCAGGGTCCCTTGCATCAGGTAATCCTTGAGCTCCGCAGTCCAACATCCCTCCTGAGGCTCCAGCGCCAGGAGCAAGCGTGCTCCTGAGGTCGGGCCATAGGCCGGAGCTTCTGAGGCAGGTGGTTGAGGGAGTTCCTCCCGAGGCTGCGCTGTACTTGATAGTGATGGTGTTGCTGAGGGCTTGAAGAGTCATTCCTCGAATATGCCAGGCTCTTGAGGCAGCCGCCTGGACGCCCTCCTGGCGATGTCATCAGCCTCTTGATTGGTGCCGCGGGGCACATGCTGCAACTCCAACCCCCAAAACTGCTTTTCCATTCTGCGGACCTCCGCGAGATATGCTTCCATGTGCTCGTCTGTTGGCTCGTACACCTTGTTGGAGAAGTTGATGAGGAGCTGTGAATCACCCTTGATGATGTGGCGCTTTACCCCCAAGGCCGCTGCATCCTTCAAGCCTGCTATCAGGCCCTCGTATTTTGCTATGTTTTTGGAGACCTTGTCTCCATGCTGGAAACAGAGCTGTACGACGTAGTAGAGCTTGTCCTGAGTGGGAGATATAAGCACTGCGCCAGCCCCCGCGCCATGTCGCGAGAATGCTCCGTCGAAGTACATGACCCAGCCGTCCGACGCCTCACTTCCTGGGGAAAGTGACCGATCTTCACCTGCCTCGAGCCCTGGCGCCGCTGTCCATTCCGCCACAAAATCTGCAAGTGCGGCTCCTTTGACGACCCTCGTCGTGCTGAATTCCAACTGAAAAGCTTACAACTCGATGTTCCATTCTGCAACCCTTCCCGCTGAATTGGAACTCCTGAGTACCCTTTCCAATGGATATGCAAAGACGACCTTGATGGGGTGACCTTGAAAGTAGTGTCGTAGCTTGCGCGAGGCCACCAATAGTGCGATCAAGAGCTTCTGAGGCATGGGGTATCGTACCCTTGCATCCTGCAGAATCGTGCTAACGAAATACACTGGGTGCTCGACGAGGGTAGGCGTGCTGGTGAGGTCGGTACCCTCTGAAGGGTCAGGCGCCTCCTGAGATGACGGAGCCCCCAGCCCCTGGCTGCTTGGTGCGGCCGCTTCATCCCTGGGGGCGTCCCCCTGTTAAGCCTGCGATCCATCTGCTGTGGTCGTGGTCTTTGTGAGGCCTTCTTGGTCTTGCGCTGCCGTGGCCGGGGCCATGGCCGGTTGTGGCGCAGCTTTGACCTGGCCCTCTTCCGTACCGCCACTAGAGCTGCACTGGCGGAGTATGGTGTGGTGGCGAGGTAGAGCACCAAGGGCTCCCGAGGGCGTGGAGCCACCATCACTGGAGGGCTGGTCAGGTACTTCTTGAGATCTTGAAATGCTTTGTCAGCCTCTTGAGTCCATTCGAACGGCCCCTTCTTCTTCATCAGCTTGAAAAAGGGCTGGGCACGTTCCCCCAGCTTCGAGATGAAGCATCCTAACGCGGTCACTCGTCCAGCGAGCTTCTGCATTTCCCTGAGGTTTTGCGGCTGATTCATGTCTTCGACCGCCTTGACCTTCTCCGGGTTAGCCTCAATACCTCTGTGGGACACAAGGAAGCCAATAAGCTTGCCGGAAGGAACGCCGAACACGCACTTCTCCGGATTGAGCTGCAGGTCCACCTAGCGAAGGCTCGCGAAGGTTTCCTCCAGGTCCTGTATCAGGGTTTTGGCCTCTCGAGACTTCACCACGATGTCGTCGACGTAGGCCTCGGGGTTTCTCCTGAGCTGCCGGCCCAAGGCGATATGCATCAGTCGCTGGAAGGTTGCACCTACGTTGCGTAACCCGAATGGCATGCAATTGTAGCATTACACCCCGCATGGGGTCAGGAAGGCTGTCTTCTCCATGTCTTCTACCGCCATCTTGATTTGGTGATAGCCAGAGAAGGCATCCAGGAAGCATAGCAGGTCTCACTTGGAGGTGGAATCGACGATCTGGTCAATGCGAGGGAGCGGGAACAGGTCTTGAGGGCAGGCTTTGTTGAGGTTGGTGAAGTCGACGCACATGCGCTCCTTTCCCCCCTTCTTTGGCAAAACAACAGGGTTGGCCAGCCATTCAGGATAATGAACTTCATGAATGACACCCGCAGCCTCAAGCTTACGGGTTTCTTGGACGATGAAGGCCTGCTTCTCGGTGGATTGTTGCCTTCTGCTTCACGGGGCGCACGTCAGATGATGCTCAATCACCTCCCTTGGAACCCCCGCTAGCTACTTGGGTTCCCACGCGAACACCTCCTTGTTCGCGCGTAGGAACTTCACCAAGGCCTCTTCTTGTTTGGGGTTGAGATTGGCGCCTATGGTAAAGGTGGCGCCGGAGGATCCATCCTCATCGACTGGCACTTGCTTGGTCTCCGCCTTGTCTTGGGTGAACAGATTCTTTTGCTTGGTTGGCACAACCCACTTGGCCTCGAGGGTGCTAGCACTGGCGGGCTGCGCCGCGGCGGCCGCCTTGAAGGCGAGCCTGAGCGCCTGCAGGGCATCTTTTGTATCTCCAGGCACGGTGAGGACACCGCTGCTCCCGGGCATCTTCATGAGGTTGTAGGCCGGGTGAGTCGCTGCCCTGAACTGGGCCAAGGCAGGGTAGCCAAGGATGGCGTTGTACGGGAGGCCGATGGGGGCGATGTCGAAGTCGACCAGCTCCGTGCAGAAGTTCTCGTGGGTGCTAAAGGTCACCGGGAGGCGGATCTGCGCCAGGGAGCCAGTGGAACTGCCTCCGACGCCCGAGAAGGGCTTGCTGGGCTGAAGTCGCTCCAGCGGCACGTGGAGGAGGCTGAAGGCCTCCACCGAGATCACGTTGAGGCCGGCACCGCCATCGATGAGGGTCCTGGTGACGCCCACCTGGCAGATGCTGGGGGTGCATAGCATCGGGAGCGCCCCGAATAGGCAGTGTTGGAGGGGTGATCGTCTGAGCTGAAGGTCAAGTCGGCCACAGGTGCAATGGCGAACTCTGGCGGTTTGTTAGGCGGGCCAGATTTGGCTAAGCCAAAGAGAAGCCTGCAAATATTACCTTCTTGTGCTAACTTTGCTTGGACGCCTACTAATTTAACCATGTGTTGGGCGGGCCATAGCACAGTTTTGCTTGTGCATAGCTCCGCCACTGCCTGGGTGCCCCCCAGCCCGGGGGGCTTCGCGGCGCTTGAGGGCGGCGCCGATCTGTAGGCCGAACGGCTTGACGTGGCGGCTCGAGGGTGGGGCTTGCGAGCCGCCCAGGAGAGCTGCGACGACCGGGGGCGCCGGCGCAGCGTAATGGGTGAGGAAGAGGCTGCGCAGCTCCTCCCAGGAGGCCACCGAAGCCGCTGGCAGGTGGAGCAGCCACATGCGCGGGACGCCGGTGAGGGCCATGGGCAGCTAGTTAGCCATGACCCTGTCGTCGGCCCCAGCCTTGAGGATGGCCTCCTCATACGCCAGCGGAAAAGCTAGCAGATTTGCCGCGCCATCATAGCACGGTGGCATGTGTGGCTTGAACTTGTTCAGCCACTACACCTGCCGCAAGGCAGGGGCCAAGGCTCGGAGCCCCCTGGCCCTAGTGCCAGCATCGGTAGCTGGAGCGGTAGGCGCGTTGTCCGCCATGAGGGCGAAGCGCGGTGTTGACGGAGAGCGGGTCGACGGAAGGGTGAGCTCCAGCGCACCCCTACCTAGCGCGCCAAATGTCGGACGTGGGGTTCCGGCAAAACCCTTAAAGTTTGAACTCTGGAGTGGGCACGAAGATCTCTCCCCTACCAATCCACGCTCGAACACCTCGCTGAGAATCTAAGCTACACGGTGAACAACACAAGGGACGCAAGATTTATACTGGTTGGGGCCACTGATGTGGTGTAATACCCTACTCCAGTGTGTGGTGTGTGGTGGATTGCGTCGGGGGCTGATGATGAACAGTACAAGGGGAAGAACAGCCTCGCGAGAGGTGTTCTTGGGTTGGTGCGATGAACTACTTGGGTGAGTTCGATCGCCTCTGGGTCTGATGAGAACTCAATGAGATGCCTCTCTACTGTGGTGGCTATCCTATTTATAGAGGCCCTGGTCCTCTTCCCAAATATTGAGCGGGAAGGGCGCCAACAACGGCCATTTTGAAGGGGAACATCTAGTACAAGTTATCCTGATTAAAGGTGGTCTTCGTCTGCCAAAGGCACTAGCGATGACTCCGTGGGCTCCACGGTGACCTCCATCTAGCCGCTCTGCTGGTCTTGGTCTCGTTGCACCGAAATGGTAACCTTTGCCTAATGCATCGGTACTCCGCTCCTGTGCTTTCCCCCTTTGCACCAAATAGGAAACAAGGACTCTGCGCAGACCGGCGCCCGCCTGGTGTCGATCGTCATGGCTTGCGTCATGAGCACCTTGCGAGGTACCCTTGCCTTGATCTCTCCATCTCCTCGCGAGCCTACCTGGTGAGGCCGCTCCCGAGGAAGCCTTGTGTCGTCCGCCCCGCGAGGCTTGGCCCCTCGCGAGGGTCTTGATCTTCAGTTGATGAAGATGGGCGATACTGGGCCTCCACTTGATTCACGCTACAGGCCGCAGGCAGGCAAGTCTGGGGACCCCCGTTCCTAGAACGCCGACAACCACAGCCCAGATAGAGTCATATCCTGAACGAGTCCTGGGCAATCCAGTGATAAAATCCATGCCAACCTTATCCCACTTCCATTCGGGTATCGGCAATGGGTGTAGCAATCCAGCTGGCTTCTGATGCTCTGCCTTAACTCTCTGACATACATCACATACTGCTACATACTCCGCAATATCCTTCTTCGTTCTTGTCCACCAGAAACTTTCCTTTAAATCCAGATACATCTTAGTGTTTCCTGGGTGAATTGAATACGGCGAATCATGGGCCTTCTGCAGAATCAACTTCCTGATCTCGGGGTCGTTAGGCACATATACGCGATCCTCAAACCATAAGGTGTCGTGCTCATCCTCACGAAATCCTTTAGCCTTTCCTTTGCTCATCCTTTCCTTTATCTCAGTAGTCTCCTTGTCAGTCTTCTGGGCCTCTCTGATCTTACCCATCAAAGTGTACTAAGTTTCCAATGCTGCTACAAAAGTTCTCGGGACTATTTCCAAACATAGCTCGCGAAGATCCTCTGCTAACTCCTTAGGTAATCCTCCGGTCATGAGCGTATTAACATAACCCTTGCGGCTCAACGCATCTTCTACTACATTGGCCTTTCCGGGATGATAGTGCAATTTCATATCATAATCCTTAATGAGCTCCAACCATCTCCTCTGCCTGAGATTCAACTCCATCTGCGTGAAGATATATTTCAAACTCTCATGATTCGTCTATACCTCACAATGGTTTCCGATGAGAAAATGTATCCACGTCTTTAGCGCATGCACTACAACTGCTAACTCTAAATTATGCGTAGCATATTTCAACTCATGGGGCTTATGCTATTGTGAGGCATATGAAACAACTCTTCCTTCCTGCAAAAGCACTGCTCCAAGTCCTCGACGTGAAGTGTCGCAATACACTTGATAATCCTTTCATTGACTTGGAAGAATCAGCATTGGGGCTGTAATCAAACGTTTCTTCAACTCCTAAAAACTGGCTTCACAGTCCTCAGTCCATTTAAACTTGGTGTCCTTCTTCAGTAACTCTGTCATGGGCTTTGCAATCCTGGAGAAATACTCAATAAACCTACGATAATATCCTGCGGGTCCGAGAAAACTCCTGATCTCTCCAAGTGATGTGGGTCCCACCCATTTAGTCACAGATGCAACCTTGGTAGGGTCTACTGCTATTCCTTCTCCGGATATAACATGTCTGAGAAATGCAACTTCCTTTAACCAAAACTCACACTTGCTGAATCTGGCGTACAACAGGTGTTCTCTGAGCTTCTCAAGAACCAAACGCAAATGCTCCTTATGCTCCTCTTCGTTCTTCGAGTAGACCAATATATCATCAATGAACACCATGACGAACTTATCCAAAAACTCCATATACACTTTGTTCATTATGTTCATGAAAGAGGCAGGTGCGTTAGTCAGACCAAATGACAAAACAATATACTCATATAGCCCGTACCTTGTGGTAAAAGCTGTCCTAGGTATATCCTGCTCCCGAATCTTCAACTGGTGATAACCCGATCGAAGATCAATCTTAGAGAAAATTTTAGCTCCTTGCAACTGGTCAAATAAATCATTGATCATCAGCAAAGGGTATTTGTTCTTGATCGTCACCTCATTCAACGCACGATAAACAACAACCATCCTTAATGATCCATCCTTCTTCTCCACTAGAAGCACTGGGGCTCCCCAAGGTGACGAACTTGGTCATATGTAACCTTTATCCAATAACTCCTTAATCTTCTTCTTAATTTCCTCTAGATCCTTGGCGGGCATTCGATACAGTCTCTTTGATATCGGCCCGGTGCCTGGCAATATCTCAATCAAAAACTCAATGTCTCGATCCGGTGGCATGCCTGGCAACTCCTCCAGAAATACGTCGGGGAAATCCTTCACCACTGGTACTTCCTCCTGTACAACTCCTGATAAGGAATTCACTTGAGTCCTCTTCGGCGCATGCCGGGATACATACTTGATCCTTCTTCCTTCTAGGGTGGTGAGGAATATCGACTTACTAGTACAATCAATGTTCCCTCCATACTTCGATAACCAATCCATGCCTAATAGTACATCCAGTCCTTGTGACTCCAAAATTATTAGGTCCGAGGGAAACACATAGTTACTAATCCTTAAGGGTAACCGATCACACCATAGGCTGGCCATATACTCTGCTCCTGGCGAACTTACTAACATGGGTGACCTAAGGGCTTGGGTTGGCAAGTTATACTTATCCACAAATCCCTTGATATGTATGAATGCGATGCACCAGTATCTAAAAGAACGAGTGCGGTAAATGCATTAATCAAAAACTTACCGACAATTGCGTCGGGTTTATCCTCAATCTCCTCCACGCTGATGTGGTTCACCTGACCTTTGGTGAAAGGGTTGGGCTTCTTGGAAGAACCTCCATTGCCATTTCCATTCTTTGCGTCAGGACATTCATTGGCATAATGTCCAGTCTTCTGGCACTTGAAACAGGTAACGTGGCTCAAATCCATCTTGGCTGGTGTTGAACGGTTGGAACGATTCTGGCTGCTGCTTCCTCCATTCCCATTGCCATTCTTGGTGCCACTATGGTTGTGTGAACTTGCTCCATTGTGCGTGTGTCCTCCATGGTTGTGACCTCCATGGTTGGGAGTAAGTCCTCTCGAGTACGGGGAATAGCGGGGCTTCTGCTGGGCTCCAGAAGTGTACCTCCCCTGTCCATACTTCCTCTTACGATTATCAATCTGTTGCTGCTTGCCTTCAACCATAAGAGCCCTATCTACCAACTCTTGGTAGTTGTTGAATGTTGTCGGTGTTCTGGGAACGGGGGTCCCCAAACTTGCCTGCGTGCGGCCTGCGGGGTGGCTCAAAGGGGCCCCAGCATGGCCCATCTTCATCAACACAGGCTCAAGACCCTCGCAAGGGGCCCAGCCTCGCGGGGCGGACGACAAGAAGCTTCCTCAGGCACGGCCTCATCAGGCTGGCTCACGAGGAGGCGGAGAGTTCAAGGCGGGGTACCTCGCGAGGTGCCCATGATGCAAGCCATGACGGCCAATGGCGCCAGTCGGGCGCCAGCCCGCGCAGTGTCCTCCTTTCCTATTTGGCGCAAAGGGAGCAAGCGCAGGCGAGAGCATCAAGCAAAGGCATCCACTTCGGTGCAACAAGACCAAGACCAGCCCAACGGTAGGAAGGAAGTCATTGTGGAGCCCAAGCAGGGGTCACCACCAGAGCCTTTGTCAGGCGAGGACCAACTTTAGTCAGGATAAGTGTACCCGCTGTTCCCCTTCAAAATGGCCAATTGTTGGCGCCCTTCCCGCTCAATATTTGGGAAGAGGCCCAGGGCCTTTGCCTATAAATAGGACTAGCCAACCCCAGGGTAGAGGCATCTGGATCGAGCATCAAGACCTGATCTAGAATCTGGATCCTCGCCAAGAAACCAGTAGATAGAGCGACTGAAGTCCTCCTAGCAGTTCATCGCACCAGCCAAGAACAGACCCTCGCGAGGCTGTTCTTGCTTGTATTGTTCATCACCAGCCCAACAGGCAATCCACCACACCACACACTGGAGTAGGGTATTACACCACAATGGTGGCTTGAACCAGTATAAACTCTGTGTCTCTTGTGTTGTTCCTTTCGTAGTTTAGATCTTAGCGAGTTGGAGAGGAACAGGTAGGTAGAGGGCGAAATCTCCGCGCGCACCCCAGTGTTCGAACCTCAAGGGTCTGCCGGAACCTGAAATCCAACATTTGGCGCACCAGGTAGGGGTGCGCCGGGATCCTATACGCCGCCGCGTCCCCATCGCATCGTCATCACCATGTCCGGCGACCAGGCGGGCAACCCTGATCCCTGGGCGGCTTGGCCCGCCAGCGCAGAGCCGCTCGCCCCGAGCGAGCCCATGCCCCAGGCAGCTCGCGGTCCGCGGGCGTTGCGGGCCGTGGGCGACGCGACGAGCTCGACAGCTCTCACACCGTGGCGGCGCGATCGGCTGCAAGACCTCCAACCACGCCATGCCCACGATGCCGTACACCCGCGGGGCAAAGCGAACTCAAGTGCCGCGCTCAAAGTGGCCGAGAGCTGCTACGGTGTAGGCTGATGGAAGGTGGCGCGACGTCTTCTTTGGGCGGGTGGCGAGCTCTGGCTTTGCCGCCTTGGGGGCTCACCCCTTCTGCACCCAGATCCCATCTCAGGTCCAGGGCGGCCCGTGCGGGGGCCCCACACGCGCACGCGGACTCCAAGGCTACTCCAACACCAGCGAAGCTGTCAGCACCGGGCCGGCGGCGGCACTGACTCCGCCCTCGGCCAGCGAAGAAGGGCTCGTCGCGACCCATGGCCCCGGTGGGCCGCCGCGCTACCATCCCTAGGTGGACGCATCAAGCAGAGCTGCATGGCACGTGGGGCACTATGGCGCGGCCTTTGAGATGACGGCCCCAGAAGAATACGTGCCCCACATGATGGATCAAGGGTACCCACAGGAGGGCGAACAAGGTTCGCTCCTCAGCCAAAGCTGGGGGGACGAGGCGCCAGAAGCTGAGCTCTTCCAGGAGCCCCGGGACGGCCCCACCGGCCACGTAGGAAGCGACGATTATCGGGTACCACTAATTCCTCAAGAGCAGGCATACGGTAATCATGGGTCGCAGGAGGTGCATGTCACCGCAACAAGCAACTGCCATGCTCACGCGGTCTCCTACCCCTCAGGAGGAGGGCGTCGGGGGCTGCAGGAGAGGGGTCGAGATCCGGCATCACCACCGCGGCATTCGGAGCAAGGCGTTCTCAGGAGGTAGGCCCTTCGCTGGGGAGGTGCCTCAGGGCCTGCCACTGGCGGAGGACCCGTGGTCGTCGGGGGAACCGCTGGCGACCGCTCTACCCCCTCGGCGGCGTCCTGGTTTCCGGTTGTCATTGATGGCACTAGAGTGTGGAGCAAGGCGGGGCCCTCATCTAGCGATATGAAGCAAGGCCGGTACTTGTGAAGAAGGCCCAGTGCGTGTGAAGCTCGCCGCCCCGTGACACTCTCACGTAATAATGAGTGGGGTTGTACACGCCCCGGAGTCTCAGGGGTGCCGGCCTCAGGCCCTGGGGCTCCCTCCCACGCCTAGTGGCAGCACTTAGCTCAGCGCTGGTGAGAAGACGTCCAAGACTAGACTAGGTGCCGGACGCGGCCTTTTTCTGCTTTCATTGCTTTTCCCTTGGTTGTCGCTTTCCCCCGCTGGATTTAAGTTGGACTTGAATTTGAGATTTGCGTGTGTTTGGGGAAGGGGTGCTTAGTCTCGTTCGAGCAATCTCTCGTGTTTTGGTTACAACTTCGCCTCAACTGCCTCCCCTCGCGAGCCGGGACTGGCCTAGCTTGCGCGCAGCCCAGACTGCCGCCGTCGTATCCTCTCAGGAGGTTTTTCACTGCAGATCCTACGTATTCTATCAGGAGACACTCGAGGCACCACAGCCTCCCACAAGCTATCTCGGGGCCCGCACGGGATAAAGGTAAACTAGCTAGCCGGCTCGTCGCCTAGCCAGCCACTTGGCGCAGGCGTATGGGTGATGTAGCATCCACTAGTACGCTGAACATAAGTTTTACATGAGGGGCACCCCCTCCCAAAATGCTCTTACAACCCTCAGGTCAAAACCCGAGTTCTGTTCATGTAGGATAAGGAAACAGGAACGATACGCGGTCAGTCGGATAAATCCCCCAATGCATCCTCAGGAGCACCGCCTGAACTGTCGCTGGCGTCGCTGGCCTCGCCATCACGCTCTGCGTTGTCGTCAGCAGCGTCAGGACCGTTCACCACGCCGCCCTCATCGGCGGCCACGATCACGGCATCATTATCCGAAGCGAAGGCCCTGACGAGAGCGTCCACGTTGTCTTCCACCCAGTACGCCAGGTCATCCCGGACGGCCTGGGGGACTAGGGCGATGGCGGCGTCGTAGTCGAAGTGAAGATCCATGTTCCGGAGAAGGCTGAAGACGCGGGAAAAGGCGCGCCCGAGCAGGGCGCGTCTCCTCTCCTCCACCATCCTATTGGCTCTGACCGACCGCGCCTCCAGCTGCTTCACCACGTCGATAAAGAACTGAAGGTTGCCAGCGTAGTTAACTGTGTGCGGCTCGCCGACAGCCGCTTCGCAGATGTTACCCAAGGCCGTGTTGGCTCTCTCCCGAAGCGTGGTGAGCATGGGGCCATGCTCATGTTCCAGGAGCCGCTGCTGGTGTATCTCGTCCGCATTCTGGCGCGTGACGGCCTCAGCCTCGTCCACCCATTGGCGAAGGAGAACACCTCGGCATGGGAGGTAGTTGACTCCCCCTGCGCCACCTCAAGTGCGGCCCGCAAAGCATCGACCACCGCGTCGCTTCCTCTAGCTTGACCCTCAGGACAGCGGTCCTACCTTCGGCCTCGGTCCAGATCAGCCCCAGCCTCTCCTCGAACTCGCGCTCAAGGCTCAAGCGCGCCGTCGCCACCCGACATCCGACCTCCTCCAGGACACGGGCTTCCCGCGCAGCGACATCATCCTCCGCCTGCGTCACCAAGCGCTCCCTTGTCTCCAGGCGTTCATACTTGCGTGCGTGTTCAGCGGCTTCCAGCGTCAGCGCCTCCTCACGCTTCTGGAGCTCCGCTGGGTCGCCTGAAGCCACCTTCATCGATGCGAGGGCTGCCCCGCGCAGCTCCACCTGCTCCTCCAATGAGCGGCACCGGGCCAGGAGTTCCCGTGCCCGCTCCTCCATCACCTCTCGCCGCGGGTCAGCTTCCCGGGCCTCCTCGACGGCCCGGAAATGAACCTCCCGAGAGGATGCCAGCGACGCCTTGGCCTCCTCATTGTCAAGATCGCGCTGATAGCGCGCGAGGGCGATAGCCGCCTCCATCTCGCGCCTCTCTGCAACCAGGCGCAGGCCCTCGGCCTCAAGGCGCGCGTCCTCATCAGCGAGCTCTTCACCAAGCAGGCTCACCGCATCAGCCGCCCTCCGAAGAAACCCTTGGCGAAGAGCGCGACGCTCCCGGGCGCGCTCGAGTACGTATTCCACACCATCATCCGCCCCAAGCGAGCGCCGGGGGGCGCGGATCAGCACTCCCCCTCCGGGCAGGGGGCTGGGGGTTGGCACCCTTGAGGCGACCGGGCACGCCTCGCCAGAAGCCCGTCCTGGAGCCAGTCCATCCCCAGATGAAGAGCGCAGGGAGTACCCCAGCCAATCACGGTCCACGACCAGATGAGAAGTCCACGGCAGACTGGCTATGCCACGAGATGCCACGAGAAGGCTCACGAAAGAAGGTCGCAAGGCGCGCAGGGTCGCGATGCGCCTCAGGATGGTTCGTCTCTCCGACCGGCCTAACAACAAGGGCTCTGCTGCTCGGAGCGACCGAAGACGGTGGAGAGGGCGGAGGCGAGGGGGATGGCTCCTTAGTCATCTCCGTGAGCTCGGAAGGAAGAGCCCTGCGGAGCAAGGATCAGGAAAAGCAACGGAAGAATCAGGAGCTGGGAAGGGAGAAGGCTTACTCATCGGTGGCAAAGTACTTCCTACGCTTCAGCAGGCGAGAAGGGTAATCGTCACCCACGGCCTCCCTTCTCTTCCGAAGGGCCTCAAAGTCCATGCGGAAGCGACCCAGGAGTTGAGCGCAGGGGTCAGCTTGCGGCAAGGAAGAAGCGTCAAGGCGACCCACGTCTGGGGCGTCTGCCTAATGCGCGCTGCCGATCGCCTCACCAAGAAGAGTAGCTGGGGCCTCAGGAGCCCCAGCCGCAGGCGCTGCGGGCGCCTGCTCACCGCCCTCAGCCACAGCAGCGCGGCCCTCAGGAGCTGCTCCCTCATGAGCGCCGCCCGGCGCCATCACCTTGGCGGAGGCCCCCTCGGCCTCCGGCAACTCATGCCTCCCTGCTCTGCCACTTGAGGAAGAGTCGCCATGGCCGACTGCAAGGGTGGCCACCACCACTGGGTTCTCGCGAGGCCCCTGGAGGCTAGCAGGGAGCAGCCCCCATTCGTCGAAGATGGGCATCTGCTTCACAAAGTCATCTCTATTCGGGCAGAGGTACAGCAAGGCCCCCCATGCCGGATGCTGCCGGGGTTGGGGTCCCCAGTCAAGACCAAGAGCACCTTCCTCAGCGCTTCAGGCGTCAGGTCCTCGTCCTGGAGCCTCATACGATCCTCACGCCCGCTGAAGGCCCACATCCGTTGAGAATGGCGTTGGAGAGGGGCAACGCGGCGTAGCAGGAACTCCTTCACCACCTTGGGCGCTGTCACGCCGATCCCCCTCAAGAACGTGAAGCGACGCCAGACGAAGACGTGCCAGGAACTCGTGAGCGCCTCCTGGCCCCAGCCTGAGTTGGGGACAGCAAGCGAAGATGGCTCCGGCAGCAGGGGGCTGGGCACCCCTACGTCCACATACAGCCACGGCTCGCGAAACCCAGGTGCCGGCGGAGGAAGACTGAAGTCGATCCCTGAGGCCGCCGTCTCAGGCGTGGCGATGAAGCTCACGCACCCTGAGCATTGGGTGGGGGCGACAAGGCGCAGAGTGAAGAAGTGGCGCAGCAAGGCAACCAAAGGAAGGATGCCCATCATTGCCTCACAAATGAAGGCGAAGACCGCGAGAAGAGTGATGGATTCAGGACCCAGATGCATCATGTGGATCTGATAGTGGGAGAGCACGGCGTTGAAGAAATTAGAAAAGGGGGGAACCAGTCCCGCCCACAGGGCGTCGACGAAATACCGGACCTCAGTGACTATCCTGTCGATGGAGAATCGGGACGCGGTCTAGGCCGTCGTCCTCCCGCATTCGTTGAAGATGGTGGCCAAAGCCGATCTGACCTTGCTCAAGCCCTCTCGATTGATGATGATCGACCGATCAACGGTGGGGTCCGCCAATGACGGTGAGAGAGGCGGCGGCATGGGCTTCTTCCCTCTTCCCTTCTTTGGCGGAGCCATGGCAACAGAAGGGGGAGGGAAGGATCGAGATTGGATTGGGTGCGGAAGCTGGAGTTTGAGAGGAGAAAGGACAGAGAGCGCTCGGGCAACGAAAAGGGGAGCAGCTGTGTGCGACTACGAGTCACCTAGCATGGCACAAAACAAGCAGGCGTGGGGGAACAGTGCGGCCCACATCCAATCAACCGCCACGCAGCGCCCAAGGCCACAGTGTTAGGCCTGGGCGCTCGCGACTTGCCCTTCGCCTCTCGCTCGGCCAAGTCCGGCGCGCTTTGGGCAGGGGCTACTGTCGGCGTTCTAGGAACGGGGGTCCCCAGACTTGCCTGCCTGCGGCCTGCGGCATGGCTCAAAGGGGGCCCAGCACAGCCCATCTTCATCAACACAGGCTCAAGACCCTCGCGAGGGGCCAAGCCTTGCGGGGCGGACGACAAGAAGCTTCCTCAGGCACGACCTCATCAGGCTGGCTCATGAGGAGGCGGAGAGTTCAAGGCGGGGTACCTCGCGAGGTGCCCATGACGCAAGCCATGAGGGCCAAGGGCGCCAGTCGGGCACCAGCCCGCACAGTGTCCTCCTTTCCTCTTTGGTGCAAAGGGAGCAAGCGCAGGCGAGAGCATCAAGCAAAGGCATCCACTTCGATGCAATAAGACCAAGACCAGCCCAACGGCAGGAAGGAAGTCATTGTGGAGCCCAAGCAGGCGTCACCACCAGAGCCTTTGACAGGCGAGGACCAACTTTTGTCAGGATAAGTGTACCCGTTGTTCCCCTTCAAAATGGCCAATTGTTGGCGCCCTTCCCGCTCAATATTTGGGAAGAGGCCCATGGCCTTTGCCTATAAATAGGACTAGCCACCCCCAGGGTAGAGGCATCTGGATCGAGCATCGAGACCTGATCTAGAATCTGGATCCTCACCAAGAAACCAGTAGATAGAGTGATTGAACTCCTCCTTGCAGTTCATCGCACCAGCCAAGAACAGACCCTCGCGAGGCTGTTCTTCCTTGTATTGTTCATCACCAGCCCAAGAGGCAATCCACCACACCACACACTGGAGTAGGGTATTACACCAGAATGGTGGCCTGAACCAGTATAAACTCTGTGTCTCTTGTGTTGTTCCTTTCGTAGTTTAGATCTTAGCGAGTTGGCGAGGAACAGGTAGGTAGAGGGCAAAATCTCCGCGCGCACCCCAGTGTTTGAACCTCAAGGGTCTGCCGAAACCTGAAATCCGACAAATGTTGCCACCATCAACTGCATGCTCAGCTCATCATTTAGTCCTTCCAGAAACTTCTCCCACTTTGCGGCATCTGTAGCTACGTCATCAGGAGCATAACATGCTAACTTACTAAACTCATCCACATACTAGCCAACTGTACGTCCTCCTTGGCGCAAGTTGTGACACTCGCGCTTCTTCATACTCATAGCTCCAGCTGAAACATGGGCAGTGTGGAAAGCCTGCTGAAACTGATCCCATGTAACAGAGTCGATGGGGTAAGTGGCTGTGAAATTCTCCCACCATGATACTGCAGGTCCATCAAGATGATGTGTGGCAAAATGCACTCTCTCTGCATCTGTGCATCCTGCAGTGGTCAGCTCTCTTCGAATGTTGCGGAGCCAATCATCTGCAACAATCGGCTCGGTGCTACTAGAGAACACCGGCGGATTCAACCTTAGGAAACGGGCTAGGTGATCAACACGGGGTGGTGGTGGTGGGTTGTTGTTGTTGTTGTTGTTGTTGTTGTTGTTGTTGTTGTTGTTATTGTTGTTGTTGTTGTTGTTGTTGTTGTTGTTGTTGTTGTTATTGCTGCCTTGGTTCTGATTCTGGACTAAAAGTTGCATCAAGGTATTCTGCTGCTGGATCAACTGAGTGAGCTCCAGTGGGAAGGCAAATCCATTGTCACGTCTCGGAGGCATCTGATGGGTTTAGAAGGGGTGAGAAAACAAAATAGAATAGAGGTCTAAGAGAGATTCACTACCCATAATGCTCATGAGACAACCACAATCAATTTCACTTCAATCAATAGCACACAAGTCATACAAAATGGTCTAACCTATATCTACTAACTCGATCGTTGCAACTACTTGGAGGGAAAATACTACTAATTACAATGGTGGTCGTCTAGAAATTTTCGTCAGAAGAAGACTCCATGATATCTGCTCCAGCTTCATCAACATAGTCATCATCGCTATCAGGGTAGGAGTCGGTGTCGTCGAGGATGATGTAGTCTCCTGGCTGGTTGTCGTTCTTTGGCGTGGGGTCTCCCATGAATACTCATAGCTTCCTTGCCAGGTCGTCATTCTTTTCTACCAATATAGCAATCTCCTCCTCGTATCCATCTCGTGTAGATTTGATCTTCTCTTCCAGCTCGTTGTTCTTCCTCACCAGTTTCTTGATCTTCTTCATGTGAATAATTTGTTGATTCTCCTGTCGATGAATATGATCTCCCACCTCTTGAATGTAAGCTGCAATTGACAATCATCTCCCATTTTTCATCTCGGCGGCCACATATCTGGTAGACGGTATTCTCCGGCTCCTTGTGATACACCTCACATATGCGTCCAAGGGTGATATGTGCGGCCATGCTCTTTCCAATATTCCAGCTTGGTGCATCCAGGTAGAAATCAATAGGCTTCTTTGTTGGTGCAAAGGTCCTCCCAGGTATCCAGAATTTGATCTTCCAGCGCTCCTCTTCCGGTACAGATGTAGAGAAAGTCCCCGTGAAGTTTGGTAATCCGATTTTCAGATACTTAGTGACTTCCTTCAAATGCTTTACGAAAGGGGTGTCGTCATTTGGCTGAGTGAACTTGTTCCTGAGATCCGCCATCTATAGAGTAGAAAGAGAGGAGAATTAGAAATGAGTAGAGAAGAGAAATCTTGTGGCTCATTCTAGTGGTCGCGTCCTACAGTCAATGTGTGCTCTGATACCATCCTGTAGCGACCATACCTCAAACGGTCAAGTCTCTGTGCATCAGTGTCATCCCTGGATCAGTAATGCTGACACGCACAGTACTCGAGGAATTATAACAGAGTTTCAATCACACACTTATTACATTGAGTCTTCATAAAGAGTATTATTACATAAATAAATCATGGCTGAAGGCCATCTAAACTAGATAACAGCGGAAGGCTTCGAAGGTAAATGAGTCCATAAACTCCAATGGCATAGCTGAGTGCAAAACAACAACCTATCGCACCTTTTTCGTCGTCTGAGTAGTCTGCAACATAAGACGTTGCAGCCCGAAACAGGTCAGCACATGGGATATGTTGGCATAGTTACACTGTAAAGAAATGATAATGCAAAGACTATATCTACATACAATATTTGGCTGGTGGAGGCTGTAAGTTTCATGATTTTGCATAAAGCTAGTTTTTCCCTACAACAAAGGAATAAATTTATTTAACTACTCCCATGTTGCCCATTATTTGAGAAGGTAACCCCAACTCAAATCCCAATTAAAAGTATCATCATTAACCCAAATCATAATTTATTAGAGTAACGTGATGAGATCACATCAATAGATACAAGTACTAGATACTCAAGATGTCCATAACTGGGGACACGACTAACCATAATTAGTTTATACACTCTGCAGAGGTTTGCGCACTTTTCCCCACAAGACTCGACCGCATCCATGATCGGATGATCGAGACATAGGCTTCTGAAGCATTAACTCTCTACTCCGGGTAGACAATACCACCTACAACCCTCTACATCTGCTAGTCTACCTCTTCATGAGCTCACACAACTTACTAAAGTATGCTAGAGCCCATAATGGCTTGTGGCTGCACACGGAAGTTTCTAGCATGAATAATCTTATGATCCCTTTGAGCCTGGGTGGCATTCCATAGGATAATCACACGGTAACCCCGGGATTTCCAAAAACAGGCAACACTGGGTTCCCCAGGTGCCTCAACCAATCCACCCAGATGTGTATTTAAGTTGCCACCTTAATGTTATCCAATTAAAATAACTCTCAAACTTCCATGTGTGAATCACGATCCAATCCCCATCTACGAGCATGGCTAAGCAATAATAAGCATAACGTATATTCCCGTGGTGATCAAAAGGTATTAGGTTCCTACCTCAAACACTACAACCAAAACCACATGTTCCCAATCCTACCAATGCAATTATTTGTGGGGAAGAACTAATGCATAGTAAAAACTAGGTATAAAAGAGAATGATCAAAGTGTAACTTGCCTTGGTAACAATCTTCAAACTCTAGAGATTCGTAGTAACAAGCTTCGCACTCCGAGTAATCTAGCGTAGACAAACAATAGCATTCATAAGCAATCACTCAATCAAAACATGAGAAAACAGAGAAAAGATCCAAATCGAACGTAAAACAAGCAACAACTTAAACTAACAAGAGTTAAAACCTAACAACATTATTAACATGTGAATTAGATCTTAACAGTAGGTACATGTGATTAGCTACGATTTCCAAAAAGACTCAACTCAAACGTAGCAACGAAACTCAAAATACGAACGAAACAAGATCGTTTACTAATCTGAACTAAAGTCAAACTTTACAGTACCAAAATCATGTTCAAGTTGATTAGCTGGAAAGAGGGCTTCGAGACGAAGATTTTGGCGCTAGTTTCATCTAATTTGGATAAACGAGTAAAAAGTTATACTAGTTTAAAGATCAGGGGCTGAATCGCGATAAAAATAATCTCAGATAAGTCCCTGGCCGAAAATAAAATAAAAAGTAAAAGACAACGGCGCAAACGTAATAGAGACTAACGAATGAATTTGTTCATTTAAAAGAACTAACAAACGAACATTCATAGATTAGATCGAACCGACAAAAACCGATTTAATATAAAAAACGAACTAGTGTTTATAAAAAAACGAACGGTTTTTATACCTAAACCAAAAAAAGACCAACGACGACGAGTCGATGGTGGCGACGGCGGGCGGTGCGGTGACTCCGGTGGCTTCGGCAGGTGGCTCGGCGCTCGGGACGGGGTGGAGAGGGGGCGGCGGCGGCGCTATTTATTGGGGGGGAGGTGCGGCGGCTTGGCTTGGGGAGGGGGCCGGCCTCAGGAGGCGTGACCCTCCCGGACTCGCAGCGGCGGCGGCAATGCTCGGGACTCCGGTCCCGAGCCGGAGCGGGAGGCGGCGGCGCGCCGGGCTTGGCCCACTCGGCTAGGCCGTTGTCCCACTCGAGCGACGCGTTTTTTTTAATATTCGCTCGAAAGGAAAAAATCCTAATAAAATATAAAAAATTCTAAAAACACCAAAACAATTTTCACCGTCTAAATAGAATATTTAGAACAAAGTGAACATTTTTCTGGCCAAAAAATGCAATTTTGAAAAAAATGCATATGTTTCTAATTTAAATAAAATACCAAAAAATCATAATTTGATTTTAAAATTCTTTCTCCAATATTTCTCTAAATTGGAAGAAATCGTGTTGTCTTCTCTCATTTATTTTTAATATTGGAAATAATTGGAGAAAAATAATAAAACCAAATTGATCCTTTCTTTAAATTTGAAATAAATTCAAATGTGAATTTTGTGAAACCTCCAACTCTCTCTGTGGGTCCTTGAGTTGCTTAAGATTTCTAGGATCTCAACCAAAATGCAAGAATAAATATGATATGCATATGATGATCTATGTATAACATCCAAATTGAAAATTCGGATGTTACATGTGTCCACATACCCTCGTAGAACGAAAGTGGAAGCGTTAACTTAACGCGGTTGATGTAGTCGAATGTCTTCTCGAATCAACCGATCAAGTACCGAAGTACGACACCTCTGAATTCTGCACGTTCAGCTCGATGACGTTCCTCGAACTCTTGATCCAGTAGAGGTATGAAGGAGTTGGTGAGTTCCGTCAGCACGACGGCGTGATGACGGTGTTGGTGAAGTGATCCGCACAGGACTTTGCCTAAGCACTACGACAATATGACTGGAGGAGTAAACGGTGGAGGGGGGCACCACACACTCCTAAACAATTGATGTGCCTTGGGGTGCCCCTGCCCCGGTATATAAAGGAGGAGCGGAGGAGGCCGGCCACCAGGGGCGCGCCATGGAGGGGGGAGTTCTACTAGGACTCCACTCCTAGTAGGATTCGATCCCCCCCTCTTTCTTCCTTCTTATGGGGGGAGGGGAAAGAGGTGGAGAGGGAGAAGGAAAGGGGGCCGTGCCCCCACCCCTTGTCCAATTCGGATTGGCCTGGGGGGCGCCACCTCCCGTGACCTACCTCCTCCTCTCCACTATGAGTCATGAGGCCCATTAAATTTCCCGGGGGGTTCCGGTAACGTCCCGGTACTCCGAAAAATCCCCGAACCTCTTCAGAACCATACCGTTGTCTGTATATAACATTGCAATATATCAATCTTTACCTCTCGACCATTTCGAGACTCTTCATCATGTGTGTGGTCTCATCCGGGACTCCGAACAACCTTCGGTCACCAAAACACATAACTCATAGAATACCTATCGTCATCGAACGTTAAGCGTGCGGACCATACGGGTTCGAGAACTATGTAGACTGGCCGAGACACTTCTCCAGTTAATAACCAATAGCGGAACCTGGATTCTCATATTGGTTCCAACATATTCTACGAAGATCTTTATCGGTCGAACCGTAATGTTAACATAGTTATTCCCTTTGTCATGAGTATGTTACTTGCCCGAGATTCGATCGTCGGTATCTTCATACCTAGCTCAATATCGTTACCGGCAAGTCTTTTTACTCGTTCTGTAGTGCATCATCCCGTAACTAACCCATTAGTCACATTTTTGCAAGGCTTCATATGTGTGCATTATCGAGAGGGCCCAGAGATACCTCTCCGATACTCGGAGTGACAAATACTAATCTCGATCTATGCCAACCCAACAAACACCTTCGGAGATACCTGTAGAGCATCTTTATAATCACCCAGTTATGTTATGACGTTTGATGGCACACAAGACATTCCTCCGGTGTCCGGGAGTTGCATAATCTCATAGTCGGAGGAATATAAATTTGACACGAAGAAAGTAGTAGCAATAAAACTGAAAGGTCATTATGCTAAGCTAATGGATGGGTCTTGTCCATCATATCGTTCCACTAATGATGTGATCCCGTTTATCAAATGACAAATCATGTCCATGGCTAGGAAACTTAACCATCTTTGATCAACGAGCTAGTCTAGTAGAGGCATACTAGGGACACGTAGTTTTGTCTATGTATTCACACATGTATCAAGTTTCTGGTTAATACAATTCTAGCATGAATAATAAACATTGATCATGAATAAGAAAATATAAAATTACAACTTTATTATTGCATCTTGGGCATATTTCCTTCAGGATCATCTTATAATGCTACCGCCGTACTAAGCAAAATAAGATGCATAAAAGATAAACATCGCATGCAATTAAAATATGTGACAAGATATGGCCATCATCATCTTGTGCTTTTGAATTCTATCTCGAAAGCATCATCCTGATCTCCATCGTCACCGGCTTGACACCTTGATCTCCATCGTAGCATCATGGTCGTCTCGCCAACTATTGCTTCTACAACTATCGCTACCGCTTAGTGATAAAGTAATGCAATTACATGGTGTTTGCATTTCATACAATAAAGCGACAACTATAAGGCTCCTGCCAGTTGCCGATAACTTATACAAAACATGATCCTATCATACAACAACGTATATCACATCATGTCTTGGCCATATCACATCACAAGCAAGCCCTGCAAAAACAAGTTAGACGTCCTCTACTTTGTTGTTGCAAGTTTTACGTGGCTGCTACGGGCTTCTAGCAAGAACCGTTGTTACCTACGGCACAAAATCACAACGATGATTTATCAAGTTTGCCATTTTAACCTTCAACAAGGACCGGCTATAGTCAAATTAGATTCAACTAAAGTTGGAGAAACAGACACTCGCCAACCACCTTTATGCAAAACTAGTTGCATGTTTGTCGGTGGAACCAGTCTCATGAACGTGGTCATGTAAGGTAGGTTCGGGCTGCTTCATCCAAAAATACCGCTGAATCAAAATAAGACAATGGTGGTAAGCAGTATGACGATCGCCTCCCACAACTCTTTGTGTTCTACTCGTGCATATCATCTACGCATAGACCTGGGTCTGATACCATTGTTGGCGAATGTAGCATGCAATTTCAAAAAAATTCCTACGCTCATGCAAGATCTATCTAGGAGATGCATAACAACGAAAGGGAGAGTGTGTCTATGTACCCTCGTAGACCATAAGCGGAAGCGTTTCACAACGCGGTTGATGTAGGCGTACACCTTCATGATCCGTCCCGATCAAGTACCAAACATACGGAACCTCCGCATTCAGCACACAATCAACTCAATGACGTCCTCGCCTTCTTGATCTATCAAGACGGGCAAAGTAGTAGATGAGTTCCGGCAGCACGACGGTGTGGTGACGGTGTTGGTGAAGAACAATCTCCACAGGGCTTTGCCTAAGCACTACGGAAACTATGACAGAGGATAAACTAGAGGGGACGGGGTTGCCGTCACATGGCTTGGTGAGTCTTGATCTGTCTTTGGTGCTAGCCCTGCCCCTCTATTTATATGTTGAGCCCTGGGGTCGAAACTTGGAGCAAAAGCCTCCTCAAAGTCGGTTTTGCCCGAAAGGCAAGAGTCCCACTCGGACTCCAAGACCAAATGCCACAATCCTTGGCATCTGGGCAAGACGCCATGGGCCTTGGCGTCTGGCCCAGTGCCAGACACCAGGGTCTCCGGCGTTTGGCCTCTGACCTCCACAAAACTTTCTTTTGCATCGACCTATAGCCCCGTAGGCTTGAAACCTTGGCCTAACCGTATCATGCAATATATGAATCTTTACCTCCGGACCATTCCGGAGCTCCTCATCATGTCTGCGATCTCATTCGGGACTCCGAATAACATTCGGTCAACAACATACATAACTCATATCATACTATTTCATCAACGAACGTTAAGCGTGCGGACCCTACGGGTTTGAGAACTATGTAGACATGACCGAGACACCTCTCTGGTCAATAACTAATAGCGGAACCTGGATGCCCATATTGGATCCTACATATTATACGAAGATCTTTATCGGTCGAACCTTATGACAACATACGTAATTCCCTTTGTCTATCGGTATGTTACTTGCCCGAGATACGATCATCGGTATCTTCATACCTAGTTCAATCTCGTTACCGACAAGTCTCTTTACTTGTTCCATAATACATCATCCTGCAACTTACTCATTAGTCACTTTGCTTGCAAGGCTTCTTATGATGTGTATTACCAAGAGGGCCCACAGATACCTCTCCGATACTCAAAGTGACAAATCCTAATCTTGATTGATGCCAACCAAACAAACACCTTCAGAGATACTTATAGAGTATCTGTATAATCACCCAGTTACGTTGTGACGTTTGATAGCACATAAGGCATTCCTCCGTTATCCGGGAGTTGCATAATCTCATAGTCAGAGGAATATGTATTTGACATGAAAAAGCAATAGCAATAAAACTGAACGATCATTATGCTAAGCTACCGGATGGGTCTTGTCCATCACATCATTCTCCTAATGATGTGATCATGTTCATCAAATAATAACACATGTCTATGGTTAGGAAACTTAACCATCTTTAATTAACGAGCTATTCTAGTAGATTCTTACTAGGGACACGGTGTTTTGTCTATGTATCCACACATGTATCAAGTTTCCGGTTAGTACAATTCTAGCATGAATAATAAACATATTTATCATGAAGTAAGGAAATATAAAATAACAACTTTATTATTGCCTCTAGGGCACATTTCCTTCATGATGAGGGGTGTCCGCTGCGGGCTCTAAACACGGACGACCGAAGCTTAGGGGAAAATAGTTCATTTAAATAAGTGATCTAATCATATGCGTTGATTTGCACATGAACTGATGATATTAGATCATACATTCTCACCAGAGTTAGGTCATCGGAGGAGCTCGTCGGAGATGCGTACGCGGTGGCGGACAGTGATGCACGGCTCAGGGTAGACGGGGATGGCAGTCCGGTGGGTTCTAGGCACGGCTCAATGCGGGGTGACGAGATGGTGGCGGTGGCTGGCCTCGGGAGCAACGGAAATGGATGGAGCAAGGTCGCCGTGGTCTGCACCGTGATGGAGAGCTTCAGGTAAGCTTTGCGATGCTCAAAATAGAGGGAGTTAGGGCACGGGGTTGGGGTCATTGGACGGCAAGATAAAGACAAAGATGATGCACACTGTCAAGCGGGTTAGAGCTCATCGTGGTTGTTGGAACTTCAACACCAGCGGCAGTTGCAGACTAAGGCATAGCCTAGTGGTGGGAAGGGGCTGATGCCTTCCCACCCACCCAGGTTCAAGGCACGGTACTTACAATTTGGGTTTGTTGCACCAATTATACTGTTGGGGGTTCCCTTACAGTCTTTCTGTCAAAACAAAAACACCAGCGGCTGATACATCCCCGTCGTATCTATAATTTTTTATTGTTCCATGCCATATTTTTCAACTTTCATATACTTTTGGCAACTTTTTTATACTATTTTTGGGACTAACATATTGATCCAGTGCCGAGTGCCAGTTCCTGTTTGTTGCATGTTTTATGTTTCGCAGAAACCCAATATCAAACGGAGTCCAAACGGAATAAAAACGGATGGAGCTTATTTTTGGAATATTTATGATTTTTGGGAAATAAAATCAACGCGAGACGGTGCCTGAGGTGGCCACGAGGGTGGCCCGCGCGCCCACTTATACTGGGCGCGCCCCTGACCCTCGTGGGCCCCTCGTAAGGCGGTTGCTGCTATTTTTTTGCCGCAAGAAAGCTATTTTTTGGAGAAAAATCTGGGTGAAAGTTTCAATCCATTCGGATTTACGGATCTCCGGATATAAAAGAAACGGTGAAAGGGGAGAATCCCAGAACAAAGAAACAGAGAGATATAGAGAGATAGATTCAATCTCGGAGGGGCTCTCGCCCCTCCCACACCATGGGAGCCAAGGACCAGAAGGGAAACACTTCTCCCATCTAAGGAGAAGGTCAAGGAAGAAGAAGAAGAAGGCGGGCTCTCTCACCCTTGCTTCCGGTGGCGCCGGACTGCCACCGGGGGCCATTATCATCACCGCGATCTTCACCAACAACTTCACCGCCTTCATCACCGACTCTTCCTCCCTCTATGCAGCGGTGTAGCCTCTCTTTTACATGCTGTAATCTCTACTTAAACATGGTGCTCAACGCTATATATTATTTCCCAATGATGTATGGCTATCCTATGATGTTTGAGTAGATCCGTTTTGTCCTATGGGTTAATTGATGATCATGATTGGTTTGAGTTGCATGTTTTATTATTGGTGCTATCCTATGGTGCTCTCCGTGTCGCGCAAGCGTGAGGGATCCCCGTTGTATGGTTTACAATATGTTCATGATTTGCTTATGGTGGGTGGCGTGAGTGACAGAAGCACAGACCCGAGTAAGTAGGTTGTTTGCATATGGGATAAAGGGGACTTGATACTTTAATGCTATGGTTGGGTTTTACCTTAATGATCTTTAGTATATGCGGATGCTTGCTAGAGTTCCAATCATAAGTGCATATGATCCAAGAAGAGAAAGTAGATTAGCTTATGCCTGTCCCTCAAATAAAATTGCAATAGTGATTACCGGTCTAAGTTATCGATTGCCTAGGGACAAATAACTTTCTCGTGACAAAAAGCTCTCTACTAATACTTACTTTATTGCTTCTTTATCTAAACAGCCCCTAGTTTATATTTAAGTGCTCTTTATTATCTTGCAAACCTATCCTATCACACCTACAAAGTCCTTCTAGTTTCATACTTGTTCTAGGTAAAGCGAACACTAAGTGTGCGTAGAGTTGTATCAGTGGCAGATAGGACTTGAGAGAATATTTGTTCTACCTTTGCTCCTCGTTGGGTTCGACACTCTTACTTATCTAAAGAGGCTACAATTATCCCCTATACTTGTGGGTTATCAGTGGCGGTTGTGCTCGGGTGTTGGTGAGCACATGGCTGTAGGGGGTCTCGTGCTCGGCAAAGGTGTCTAGGAGGTTCACCATAGCTCGTGGAGTGCGGTGGTGGCTCAGGTTGGTCGGCGGGAGAGCTAGGTCCGCCAGAGTGTCTTGGTAGTGGTTGCGGTGATGGGTTCGATTCAGGCAGCCTGGCGGCGCTCGAGGTGTGGCTCCAGGGGCGAATTGGAGAGTGCAACAGGGAGATTTATAGGGGCAGGGTGGAGCAGCTCGGGCACGGCCGGAGGTGGCGAACATGGGGGCGCGTGCACGACATGGCTTGGGTCCGCTTCATGGGAGCAGGCAGTTGGCGCGAGGTGGGGAATGACGGGCTGATGGGTCAGATCCGACTGTCCACAGGCGGAAGAGAGAGAGAGAGAGAGAGAGAGAGAGAGAGAGAGAGAGAGAGAGGAGGGTGGGTGCGGTGCTGGCCTTGCTCGCTGGGCCTCAGCTCGGCTGGCTGGTCCAGTTGGGCCTTTTTCTTTTTATTCTTTTTCTGTTTCTATTTTCTAATTCTCTTTCTGTTTTTATTTGTCTTTATCAGTTGATTTTGAATTTGAATTTTCTTCCAAGAGAGATTGTTTTCTAAATTCCAAATGGAATATTTAGAATTGTATGAACATTTCAGTGGGGCTTTTGGACTTATATTTACTGCACTTGCATTTTCATTTTGAATTTGAATTTGGTTTGAAAGCCAAAATTGTTTCAAATTCATTTTATAAAATTGGCAGAGGGTCAAAAATATTTGGACTTATGAAATATCATCTCCTGCCAAATAAAAAGCAAATCCATTTCTGAATAATTCCCTTTATCTTTTTGAATTGATTTCAAAACAAAACCAAATCAAATTCTTTCAGGGAAATCATTAGGCCTTGAATATTGCTTGGGACTTATTAAGAATGATTTTTGCCAAATAATATAATGGCTTGGTCCCTACCAGAATTAGCTAGGGTTTCACTAGTTGTAGTTGGACTTTCATTCTCGTAGGCAATCAATCAGGCAATTCAAAGTCAAACACAAACAATCCTAGGAAAACATAGGTATTTCCTATAATTTTTTTAATTCCCTATGAAATATTTAACATACCAGATTTGGGAAAAATCTAGGTTGTGAAGGACTACCACCTTAAAAGAGATCTCGTCCCGAGATCTGGAAAGGCTAGAAAGAAAGGTAGGGTTTGGGGTTCTCTTAAATTCCGTCTTCAAGTCAAGGGTCTTTTGTCTGACAAATCAATACCATTTGTACTCTAGTGTGTTTGGGTTCCTATCTTCTTTGTTGGTCTCTATGGTGCTCAAGATAATTCTATGTCTGGTAGCTCTATTTCTCAAGGCTTCCTTATTACTGGGGTCTGGTTGGGGTGTGCGATGCCTCCCAGAACTGTCCATACAATTCCAATCTCTTGCATTCCAGGTTGCTAACACCCTTAAAAGAGATTAAGGTTGGGTTTCCTACAGTTTTTACTTCTTGGGTGCTGGTACCGGTGGCTCCTTTAGATTCTATAATCATGATAGCATCGATTGATCTGATAAGTCTTCGTTCTTCCGTTTTAGTAGTTCAAATTGTCCTTATGATTACGGTTGTGCTCATGCCATCACCTCAGTCATGTTCTTCCTTTTGGTAGTCCTGGTTTGTACCATCCTATCATTCACTCGGGTACTGGCATGTCCTTTACCTCATGATCCTGAGGCAAGTATCATCTGGTCAACATACTACTATCCAGTCACCTACTGTCATCCTTGGACACTCATCTAATTCGTGGATGAAATCCAACAATCAATTCCCATTAGCATTTGTCGTCCTGGGAGATCCTTACTATCCTTAATTCTAATCCCGAGTCTCAAAATTCCTTAGCAGGTAGTGGTCTTATGGATCCTTCCCGGTCGTTTAGTTGAGCTCTAACTCACCGTTAGACCTACGTTTGGCAACGATTGCCTGTGCAGGGTTACGTACCACTCTATCTAGGTTCTTGGCTCACGTTGTCTCTCATATATAGGCGTCTCGCTCAAGACTATCCACTCCTCATAGTAAGGCGAATAATAAGAGTAGACGTATGGCAATCAACTCATGGCGTATCCAAATCATTACCAACCATGGGGTTTGGAAATCTTTGTAAACCTAACACTCGGTCTTCCTCACACGCGTTCTTGAAGTTATTCTTGCTCCATGTTTTGAGTCTTCTGAACTCCTTCGGTGTTGCGATGACTAAGTCGATGGCAAAAATTTCCTATAACGTTAGCTATCAATTGTTGTTTCATCAGCGGTTCAGCCTTACATGTGACAAAGTTGTGTTGTCGTCCTTAGGGTCACATTTACTCCAATTCAGTCACACGTATACCATCCTTCCTTACAAAATTGGCGTACCCATCCTGGTTCTGGTGCTTATTGCATGGTGATCTAGTCGTTACTGCTAACATATGTTTCATCAGCCATGCTCATTCGCAATTGGGGTTCTATACTCCTGACATGCTTGGCTTCTCGAGGTTTAACTATATCCAAACTTAAGGTATCCCCTTAAACAATCCTTAATATCTTTAACGGGGTTTCCTAACAACACAATATCCCTTACAGACTCTATTCTTCCTTCTGGTCAAGGTTCCAATTGGTTTGCCCTTCGGTTTACTCCACCGTTGGGTAGTGGTTACTATTTGTCTGACAGGTCTGATACTTCCTAGTCGGTGTCTTTTTTTCTTTTCTACTAACACAGGTGTTAGATTCAGTCTTTCTTGTCTCGGTTACGGTATATATGACAATATGAAAATGGGGTCAACAAGACTTTCATTCCTTGATAATAGCGTTGGTACATAACTGATCATACTCCCATTACATCATGACTGGCACTTCTGCTATCTAAACTCTAAGGATGTATCTACTACTATAGATCCTCTGACTATAGTTCTTCAATGGTAATGGGTGTTGTTGATGACTTCAGGTCATTCCTTCTCGAGAGTGTTTCCTGATCCATAAGCTACCTTCATACTTCTTCTCATCACACTTCATCTCTTGGCACTTGATTCCTTATGTGGTTCCATGTTCCTTTCCAAAATCTCCATTACTACTTCTCTTGTCACGTCCCTTTAATCCACATTATCTCGGTATTCACTACTGCAGGATACTGCTAATGCGACACTACGATCAGAGACCCTTTGATAAACTGTGTGTGATGCAATAATCGCAAGCGGTAGTGTCAGAGAACGGTCAAAAATGTGCAAAATGTTTGTGATGACGGATGCATCAAACAGGGTTCAGATTTTAGTTGTGTGTGCGATGCAGGGCATACGGTTCAGTTCAATGAACTGTTTGCAATGAGGAGGAACAAAAGAAACGGGCAGCCAGATGAAGGTGTGTGCGATATACAGCATACGGTTCACTCGGATGAACTGTTTGTGATTAGGCAACACAAAAGAAACGGTTAGGCAGATCAAGGTGTGTGCGAGATACGGCATGCGGTTTACTCGGATGAATTGTTTGCGTTGAGACAAGAGAACAGAAACGGCTCAATATAACATGATGTGTGTGATACGTGGCAAAAACCTATGTAATCAGAAATGTGTGCGAAGACCGATAATAACACAAATGATTGCTTCTAATAAGACGTATGTGATATGTTCTATCTACACAACATGTATTGGCCATTGGGAGACGGGCGGTCATCCCGATACGCCATAAGGATGCAAAGTGGCATCCTATATCAGTAAGGGCTAGTTGTTCCACCAGTAGCTCATCTAAGAGAACTCTCAAGTTAAGTGTGCTCAGGCTAGAGCCCATCAGATGGGTGACTGGATGGGAAGTTGTGTTGATGTTAAATTAACTCATAGGATGGGTCATATCGGTCAAATGACTGAAATGACATTTTCCCTCTGCTAATTTACCCTCAAGGTCCTTGTTTTTTATTTTTATTTTATTTTTTAACATATGTTAAAGAAGGTCTACTGTATTACTTTTTTATGATGCGTATACGTGGCATATAGTTGATCTGTCGGGTGGTAGGTGCGACATATGCCAACGGGTGGCTTATAATTGTGGGAGCTAGTAAGACATCGCCGGTGCCTGGAAATGAGATAAGGCGAAGACATGCACGCCGGCGAATCTTACCCAGGTTTGGGGCTCTCCGAGGAGATAACACCCCTAGTCCTACTCTGCGGGGTCTCCGCATGATCACTAGATCAACAAGTAGCTACAAGAGGCTCCTTGAGCTGTTTAGCTAGAGGAAGAAGAAGGGCAAGGCTAGCTCTCCTCTTCTCTCTATGTGGTGTCTAAAACTCTAAGAGATCAACCCTTTGCATGGGTGCCCTGGGGGGTTTATATAGGCCTACCCCCAGGGGTACAATGGTAATCCGGCTGGATGTGGGTCCAAGCCGTCAGTGTCTATAATCGCCGGCTTCTCCGCCGGCCGCTGGGGCCCGCCGACTGGTGGGTACCGCTGGCTGCCGGCCTCTTGGCCGACAGGCTGGGCCCACAACTTGGGGGTCTTGTCGGCTGCTAGTTACTATAGCCTTACTCTTGGTGACGATGGCTTTGTCGGGGTAAGCATGGCTATACAGTGTCGTCGCCTGGCAGGCATTCATTGTAGCCTTACCCCATCTTATCTACTTAATGGTGCACAAACTTCCAGGGTGGGGGCAGGCTGACTGCTGGGTGCCGGCCTCCCCCCAGGCCGACTGGTCAAGCTCGGCCGCCTTCTGGTATCTCTCTAGCAGGAGGGGCCCGCCGCCTGCGGGCCGTACTGACAACCTGTCATGGGTGATATCATGGTCAACATGGCAATAGTGCCGCACCGGATGGAGAGTGGCCGCCCCGTACGGTGCACTGTGGCCATGCTTGCTCCGGGATTCGGGGTTGGAAGGCTTCACTGTAGCCACGCCCCGTCTTATCGCCATTATGTGGGTGCAAACTTTGAGGGCATGGGTCAGGCCGGCTGCTAGGAGTCGGCCCTCTGGTGGCCGGCTGCTAGGAGTCGGCCCTCTTCGAGAGAGCTCTTAGAGCCTTGCCGCCTTCCAGAAGCCGGCCGGTGGGATAGCCGGCCAAGAGAAGGCGGCCCTGCGTCTCGGATGTTTGAGGGCCCAGTCGGACCGATATTTTTTGAAGAGCCAGGGGGGCGGTTAGGCTACCAGTGGTCATTTACTCCGACATGATCCATCCGACCTGTTCCTGATGGAATAAGCCGTGTGTGTTGTGGGCAAACGCTTGCTAGTGTACAAGCGTTTGCGATTGATGAATTCATCATCGACGGGTTCCCTAGTGTCGTCCGTGTTCATCTCATCATCATCTACTTCTTATGCTAGCTCAATGTTCCTTATACTCCCTCCGTCCAGAAATACTTGTCATTAAAATGTATAAAAGGGGATGTATCTAGACGTATTTTAGTTCTAAATACATCCCTTTTTATCCATTTTGATGACAAGTATTTTCGAGCGGAGGATGTATATGCTAAGTTTCCACTAATTAATGGTGTTCTATGAACACGCCATCGTTTCCCGCCATTTCCTCACCTGTTTCCTGCCACCCAGCGATTTTGCACATATACCTAGGCGCAGCGTGATGCATGGAGGCAACAAGCACAGCCTGTAGCACACCCACCTTTTCCAAGCATGCCAACACACCAAAGCGCCGCCTCTGCCATCAACCTCATCGACGAGGAAAACTAGAAGGCGCCACGGCCCGTCGAGGCCGTGGCGCTCCTGAAAGCACAAGTGCTCCCTGGGTGGTTTTGGTAATTAATGTCAACATATCTCTCGTTGGACTAACACTTTTACCTAGTATGTTTCAGATAAGTTCAACAATGAAGTGGCATGGACTAAAGGATGTGGAACCCCTTCAAGATGCTAAGGACAAAGGATTGGCTCAAGCTCCAAGCTCAAGACTCTACATTTTCTATTTTAGTGATCCAAGATCACATTGAGTCTATAAGAAAAGCTAATACTATGAAGAGGGGATGACGTGTTGCTTAATGGCTTGCTTGCTCAAAGTGCTTAGTGATATGCTCCAAAGCCCTCAACTACTTTCGCACATCCACATATGACCCAAACCAAAAGTCTAACCCTGCCCCACCGATTCTTTCTATCCAGCACCACCGAGTTCAGATGTCATAGCCACTGCCACAAACCCTAGTCAATTCGGTCTCACCAATAGGGATCTCAGTCTCACCGAGATGGGATTGTAATCTCTCTGTATGTATCCATTACCAAAATCGGTCCCACCGAGTTTGCGTAATCAGTCCTACCAAGATTACAATGAAAACTCTCTGTTCCTCTTCGTAACATTTCGGTCTAACCAGGATGAGCGAATCAGTCCTATCGAGTTTGCCTGACCAACTCTCTGGTTAGCTTATTACCAAAATCGGTCCCACCGAGTTTGAGTAATCGGTCTCACCGAGATTACATTATGCCCTAACCCTAACCATATCGGTCCTACCGAGTTGCATGTCGGTCCCACCGAAAATCCTAACGGTCACATTATTTGCTAATTCGGTCCGACTGAGTTTCATGATTCGG
This sequence comes from Aegilops speltoides, assembly GCA_021437245.1. Classification (NCBI taxonomy): domain Eukaryota; kingdom Viridiplantae; phylum Streptophyta; class Magnoliopsida; order Poales; family Poaceae; genus Aegilops; species Aegilops speltoides. Next base: position 196,339,318 of record CM038144.1, on the reverse strand, counting down.
TCCCACCGAGATTGGTAAGGTGTGTGTCACGGTTAGATTTTGTGTGGAGGCTATATATACCCCTCCACACACTCTTCATTCATGGTGAGAGCCATCAGAACGTGCCTACACTTCCAGCATACATTTTCTGAGAGAGAACCACCTACTCATGTGTTGAGACCAAGATATTCCATTCCTACCATATGAATCTTGATCTCTAGCCTTCCCCAAGTTGCTTTCCACTCAAATCTTCTTTCTACCAATTCCAAATCCTGTGAGAGAGAGTTGAGTGTTGGGGAGACTATCATTTGAAGCACAAGAGCAAGGAGTTCATCATCAACACACCATTTGTTACTTCTTGGAGAGTGGTGTCTCCTAGATTGGCTAGTTGTCACTTGTGATCCTCCGACAAGATTGTGGAGTTGAACCAAGGAGTTTGTAAGGGCAAGGAGATCGCCTACTTCGTGAAGATCTACCCTAGTGAGGCAAGTCCTTCGTGGGCGACGGCCATGGTGGGATAGATAAGGTTGCTTCTTCGACCCTTTGTGGGTGGAGCCCTCCGTGGACTCGTGCAGCCGTTACCCTTCGTGGGTTGAAGTCTCCATCAACGTGGTTGTACGATAGCACCACCTATCGGAACCACGACAAAAACATCCGTGTCTCCAATTGCGTTTGCACACTCCAATCCCATCCCTTTACATTCTTGCAAGTTGCATGCTTTACTTTCTGCTGCTCATATACTCTTTGCATGCTTGCTTGATATGTATTGTGATTGTTAAAATTGTGCCAAAACTCCACTTCAACTTAAAGAAATTAAAAACTGCAGCTTTTTCACGTAGTGTCTAATCACCCCTCCCCCCCTAGACACCTCTTCTCGATCCTTTCAATTGGTATCAGAGCTTTGGTCTCCATTGCCTTGGTTTAAACACCATTGGAGGAAGATGGATGAGTCCACTTTGGGGAGTCTTAGACATAGAGTGCCTATACTTGCTGGAGAGTATGAAGAATGAGATGTTTGTGATTTTCAATGAATATCATTTGAACAAGTACATAGCTAGCCCTTGTGCACCTCATGTTGATCCTATGCATCCTAACCTTGATGAGTCAATTGACATGATTCGCAATCTTAGAACTGTTAATCTTATCACTAGAGGCTTGCCTAGAAACTTGATTGGAAGTTTGCCTACTCTTGAGTGTGCCTACACTATATGGAATTTTCTTGAGGAACGTTTTCCAAATTATTCCTTGAAAAATCTATATGAAATTCTCCATAAGTCTATTGCCTTGAGTAAGATGAATTCTAATGATCCTATGTTTGGTGATTGTCTATTTGAGCTTACAAACCTTATGCATGCCAAAGGAGATGTTGGAATTATTAGTGATATTATTTCCGAAGCTATTAAAATTCATAAAGAAGATCATTGTCAAACTCACTCTAATGAATCACCCTCTCTAGGAATTGATCCACCACATGACGATGTCGAACATGGATACTATGATGAGGATGATGATAGTGACTTTGATCTTGATGATGCAATGAGACACTTTGGTCTTATGGCAAATCTTCGGGGATATATGGCAGGAGGAAACGAATGGGTTCTTGATAGTGGATGTACTGATCACATGACCGGAGATAAAGATATGTTCCGTGATCTTACTGAAAACGATGGCCCTCGAAAGTATGTCACTTTTGGTGATAACTCAAAGGGTAAGGTGGTTGGCCTTGGTAAGGTGGCCATCTCACATGATAGCTCCATACAAAATGTCATGCTCGTTGAATCTCTTGGCTACAACTTACTTTCAGTATCTAGACTTGCTGATTTTGGTTTCAATGTCCTATTCACTGAAGTAGATTGCCAAGTGTTTCGTAGAGATAATCATAAAATGCTCTTTACAGGTATACGTAGAGGTGATCTTTACATTGTTGACTTCACTAAAAAGTCTCAACCTAGAACTTGCTTTAGTGCTAAATCCTCTAAAGGTTGGTTATGGCATAGACGATTAGGTCATGTGGGCATGCGAAACCTTGACAAGCTTATTAAAGGAAATCATATCATTGGCGTTAATGATGTCATATTTGATAAGGATAGACTTTGCAGCGCTTGTCAAGCAGGTAAATAGGTTGGAGGAAGGCATCCCATGAAGAACATCATGACCACAAGGAGGCCACTTGAGCTACTTCACATGGATCTTTTTGGTCCCAACGCTTACAAAAGTCTCGGTGGAAACTCTTTTGGTCTAGTTATAGTTGATGATTTTTCAAGATTTATGTGGGTGTTCTTTCTTGAAGATAAATCGTAGGTCCAAAAGATCTTCAAAAACTTCGCTAGGAAGGCCCAAAATCAATTTGAAGTGAAGATCAAGAAGGTTCGCAGCGACAACGGAACGGAGTTCAAGAACACAAATGTGGACACCTTTCTTGATGAAGAAGGGATTTCACCTGAGTTCCCGGCTACGTACACAACTCAACAAAATGGAGTTGTTGAGAGGAAGAACCGGACGCTCACCGAAATGGCGGGAACGATGCTTGATGAGTACAAGATGCCGAAGCACTTTTGGGCAGAAGCGGTTGAGACAGCTTGTCACACGACAAATCTCTTGTATCTTCACAAGCTACTTGGCAAGACGACATACGAGCTCCTCACCGGTACAAACCCCAAGTTGGATACTTTCGAGTATTCGGCTCAAAGTGTTACATTCTTGATAAGCATCGTCGTTCTAAAGTTGCTCCTAAGTCTCATGAAGGTTTCCTACTTGGTTATGGCTAAAACTCTCACACTTACCGTGTCTACAACAATTTCACCCAGAAGGTTGAAGAGACGGTAGATGTGAAGTTTGATGAATCTAACGGCTCGCAAGTAGAGCAATTGCCAATTGATGTAGGAGACAAAGACCCTTCGGAAACAATCCAAGACTTGTCTACTGGCAAGATTCGTCCAACGGAGGTGAAGAGAGTACCTCGTCCGTCCAAGTGGAAGCTTCCACTTCACGACAAGGTGAACCAAGAGTTGATACGGAAGCATCCACAAGTGGGACACACCAAGACGAAGAAAACGAGGAAGTACACCAAGAAGAACGTCAACAACCTCCTTCTCCACCACGACAAGAGAACGACAACATCAACAATGAAGAAGGCCAAGAAGAAGAACAAGATGAAGAAGATGTTCCACCTAGATCCAAGCAAAAGCTTACACGAGTTCGAGCAAGAGTTGCTAAATACCATCCGTCGAGCAAATCTACAATGACATCCAAACCGGGAGAATCACTCGCTCTAAAACTCGTTTAGCTAACTTTTGTGAACACTATTCATTCATCTCTAGCATTGAATCTATGAAGGTTGAAGAAGCATTGGAAGATCCGGATTGGATAAATGCCATGCATGAAGAGCTACACAACTTTGAGAGAAATCAAGTTTGGACATTGGTTGAGAAGCCCGACAACAACCACAACATCATTGGTACCAAATGGGTGTTTCGCAACAAGCAAGATGAAGATGGACAAGTAGTTCACAACAAAGCACGTCTCGTCGCCCAAGGCTACACTCAAGTCGAACGTTTGGACTATGGTGAGACTTATGCTCCTGTTGCTAGACTTGAGTCCATTAGCATCTTACTTGCCTATGTTAATCACCATGATATCACATTGTACCAAATGGACATTAAAAGTGCTTTTTTAAATGGTGAAATAGAGGAGGAAGTTTATGTTAAGCAACCTCCTGGCTTTGTCAATCCTAAGAAACCTAATCATGTTTACAAACTTCACGAAGCTCTTTATGGTCTTAAACAAGCTCCTAGATCATGGTATAAATGCTTGACCAAGTTCCTTATTGAAAAAGGCTTTGAAATTGGAAAAATTGATTATACTCTTTTTACTAAAAGGGTTAATGCAGAACTATTTGTGTGCCAAATCTATGTTGATGATATCATATTTGTTTCAACTAACCCTCACTTTAGTGAGAAGTTTGGAAAGCTAATGTCGGAGAAGTTTGAGATGTCTATGATGAGTGAACTCAAATTCTTTCTTGGCTTGCAAATCAAGCAAACTAAGGAGGGTACCTTTGTCTCTCAAACAAAGTACACCAAGGACTTATTCAAGAAGTTCAATATGCAAGAATGCAAAGGTATGACTACACCCATGCCTACTAGTGGACACCTTGACTTGACCAAAGATGGTGAACCAGTTGATCAAAAGGTTTATCGCTCTATGATTGGTTCATTGTTATATTTATGTGCTTCTCGTCCTGATATTATGCTAAGTGTGTGCATGTGTGCATGATATCAAGCCGCTCCTAAAGAATGTCATCTTAAGGTCATGAAAAGGATAGTGAGATACTTAATCCATACACCAAATTTTGGCATTTGGTATCCAAAGAGGGCCTCTTTTAATCTTATTGGCTACCCTGACTCGGACTATGCCGGTGAAAAGGTTGATAGAAAGTCCACTTTGGGTACTTGTCAATTTCTTGGTAGATCTCTTGTGTCTTGATCTTCCAAGAAACAAAACTCGGTTCCCTAATCCACCGCCGAAGCGGAATACATTGCCGCTGGTTCATGTTGTGCTCAATTACTTTGGATGACCCAAACTCTTAAAGATTATGGGATATATGTGAAACATGTTCCATTGCTTTGTGACAATGAAATTGCTATCAAGATTGCTCACAATCCCGTGCAACACTCTCGATTTAAGCATATTGAAGTTCGTCATCATTTCATTCGAGATCATGTTGCCAAAGGGGACATTAATCTTAAACATGTTCGCACCGATAAGCAATTAGCGGATATTTTCACCAAACCACTTGATGAGAAAGTGTTTTGCAGGTTAAGAGGTGAATTGAACATCATTGATGCTTCAAACTTGGAGTAGGAACTCCATTTGATACATGCAAGACATGAGCCTATGACTAACCCTTGATATTTCTCTTATGATGATAATCTTATGTCTTGGATATATTTGCATCTTGCATGTTATCTAACCCATGTAGGTACTTGGATGAATCTAAATCTATGAGATTGCAACTCACTCACATCTTGAGCAATCTCTACATCACCAAGCCTCTACACAACGGTGGTTGAAGATGAGGAAGCACGAAACCATTCAAACATATCCTTTGACAAATTTGTTATTGAGTATCATGATTGTCATTTTGGATACACAAGTGCTCTTCCTTGCAAAAACTAACCCATGTAGGTAGATGAACTCAAATTCCAAGTGGTGCTCCCAACTCTTGATGAGCTACATCTACCTTGAGCAACCCACATAAGTTCAACTACATGATCACGATCAACCCCACCATCCAAGGTATGGTATTCCATCTTAGAGAAGCTTTACCCCAAGTCATCAGTCAAAGCAACTCGACAAGATGTGAATACATCAAGATGCTTAAACGAAAAATGGTAACCCCATTTTGAGCTTAAACGATGAGTATGACCTATGATCAAGTGATCTCACTTGAGTCCTATGTCAATATACTCTAACATAGGTGACTTTGTCGCCGACCAATTCTAGATGAATTTCTCGTGTGTTCTTTTCTGTGCTCTTGAATTTGTCTCATGCATATTTGTTTCTCCTTTCAATAAAAAACTTCATCTAGATTTCTTTTCTATTTCTTTGTGTTCTGCATTCCCTGCATCCAATTCATTGCAAATCTTTCAGTTAATTCCTTGCAAATCCTTGTGAGATCTTACTTGTCTAGTGAGCTGAGGTCACAAGTGTTTTCTCTGTGATGAACTTGGTCACACCGGTCAAATGCCTTCGGCCCAGCCAAAACCTTTCGGTACAACCGAGGCATACAACTCGGTGCCACCAATTTCACTACAGGAAAGACAGCTTGCCACTTGTTTCTGCATTCTTCTTGATCCAGCTCCACTAAATGATTCTTGTCCTCTACTAGCATCACATTCAACTTGCTGCTTTGCTCTATGCCTCGAGGACCAAACCCGTTTGTAACAAATATCCAGAAGAACCCTTCTTGGAAATTGATGTCAAAGGGGGAGAGAGAGATCACATCAAAACTTAATCATATCTATAGGGGGAGAGAATACTCAAGGAGAGAGAGTAATCATCAAGGGCCCCAGATGCTTGGTGTTCAAGAGGAGAGAAGTCACATGTCTTTAAGAGGGGAAAGACATGTTCATATTTGTTTGTTTGCATTAGCTCTGTTTCTTTTCTGTGAGCTCTGATCTTCTGTTCCCTATCTTCTTCCAGTATCCCATGCTAGATTCATGGGGAGCAAGACATCTAAGGGAAGGAAATTCTTAAAATTCATTGCACATCTTTACCTTTGGGGACATGTCTATATCCAATATGGTACTTAGTACTCACTCTCTACATGTCATCCCAGTCTTGGTTCTCTTGTGGTTTCTTTTGTTTGCTCTGGATAGTAGGTGCATCTATGTTATCTAACCTTGTTTACGTAGGTACATTCCATCCTAAGCCAACTCAAGACCACAAGGTAAGTATATGCATCACAGTCATGTGTATGAGGATCCCTTGCTGATGTACATACTGTTTGCAAGAAGGAATCATGAGCATGAAGGTAAAGTTTCCATATTCACATCTTTTGCTCTGATGCATATATCCAAGATACATGTAACACATTCCTTACTCTGTCATGTTTATGCATTCACATGCTCCGATATTTCATATTTACATGATTGCATACATGTAGGGGGAGCCTATGCATGTTACATGTCTTTCCAAAGCTTACCTTGTTATTCTCTATATCTTTATCTAAAGCTTGGATGTATGTTGTCATCAATTACCAAAAAGGGGGAGATTGAGAGCACAAGTGCTCCCTGGGTGGTTTTGGTAATTAATGTCACATATCTCTCGTTGGACTAACACTTTTACCTAGTATGTTTCAGATAAGTTCAACAATGAAGTGGCATGGACTAAAGGATGTGGAACCCCTTCAAGATGCTAAGGACAAAGGATTGGCTCAAGCTCCAAGCTCAAGACTCTACATTTTCTATTTTAGTGATCCAAGATCACATTGAGTCTATAAGAAAAGCTAATACTATGAAGAGGGGATGACGTGTTGCTTAATGGCTTGCTTGCTCAAAGTGCTTAGTGATATGCTCCAAAGCCCTCAACTACTTTCGCACATCCACATATGACCCAAACCAAAAGTCTAACCCGGCCCCACCGATTCTTTCTATCCAGCACCACCGAGTTCAGATGTCATAGCCGCTGCCACAAACCCTAGTCAATTCGGTCTCACCGATAGGGATCTCGGTCTCACCGAGATGGGATTGTAATCTCTCTGTATGTATCCATTACCAAAATCGGTCCCACCGAGTGTGCGTAATCGGTCCTACCGAGATTACAATGCAAACTCCCTGTTCCTCTTCGTAACATTTCGGTCCAACCAAGATGAGCGAATCGGTCCCATCGAATTTGCCAGACCAACTCTCTGGTTAGCTTATTACCAAAATCGGTCGCACCGAGTTTGAGTAATCGGTCTCACCAAGATTAGTTATGCCCTAACCCTAACCATAACGGTCCTACCGAGTTGCATGTCGGTCCCACCGAAAATCCTAACGGTCACATTATTTGCTAATTCGGTCCTACCGAGTTTCACGATTCAGTCCCACCAAGATTGGTAAGTTGTGTGTAATGGTCAGATTTTGTGTGGAGGCTATATATACCCCTCCACCCACTCTTCATTTGTGGAGGGAGCCATCAGAACGTGCCTACACATCCAGCATACATTTTCTGAGAGAGAACCACCTACTCATGTGTGGAGACCAAGATATTCCATTCCTACCATATGAATCTTGATCTCTAGCCTTCCCCAAGTTGCTTTCCACTCAAATCTTCTTTCCACCAATTCCAAATCCTGTGAGAGAGAGTTGAAGCACAAGAGCAAGGAGTTCATCATCAACACACCATTTGTTACTTCTTGGAGAGTGGTGTCTCCTAGATTGGCTACTTGTCACTTGGGAGCCTCCGACAAGATTGTGGAGTTGAACCAAGGAGTTTGTAAGGGCAAGGAGATCGCCTACTTTGTGAAGATTTACCCTAGTGAGGCAAGTCCTTCATGGGCGACGGCCATGGTGGGATAGAGAAGGTTGCTTCTTCATGGACCCTCATGGGTGGAGCCCTCCGTGGACTCACGCAGCCGTTACCCTTCGTGGGTTGAAGTCTCCATCAACGTGGATGTAAGATAGCACCACCTATCGGAACCACGACAAAAACATATGTGTCTCCAATTGCGTTTGCACACTCCAATCTCATCCCTTTACATTCTTGCAAGTTGCATGCTTTACTTTCCGCTGCTCATATACTCTTTGCATGCTTGCTTGATATGTATTGTGATTGTTAAACTTGTGCCAAAACTCCACTTCAACTTAAAGAAATAAAAAACTGCAGCTTTTTCACTTAGTGTCTAATCACCCCCCCCCCCTCTAGACACCTCTTCTCGATCCTTTCAGCTCCCCGGCAACGCGATGGACGACACCATGATGCGCGTCATCACAAGGGTTGAGCAGACCCTTGGCGCATGGCGCTTCAGCGCCAAGGATCAAGATAGGCTTGTCAGCACCGAGAGGCTGCAGCTCACTACACAACATGATCGATGGTGCGCTGCAGAGAAAGCTAGGTGTGTTCACGCTGATAGGCTGCGGCTCGCCGCACAGCGAGAGCGTTGGAGTGCCAAGAGCAAGAGGCGCGGCGCGCCGCATAGCAACAGCAGATCCATCGGGCCTGTTGTCGACAGGGCGTCGCATCTTGGTACAAATCCCGTCAGTACCCCCATTCCTCGCCAGGAGTGGGCATAGGCCCTCTGCGCCATACTTGCACCAGAGGCCGGCCGCGCCGTACTTGCACCAGACACCCGCCGTGTCGTACTTGCACCAGACGCCCGCCGCGCCGTTCGCATGGTTCGCGCCATTCGCCTTGTTCAAGGCCCGCTAGATGCCAATGCGCTGTTCGGTAGGCTTGATCGCCTCCTTGGCCCAGGTGTCCACCTGAGCGCAGTAGAGGCACATGGCCGTCGCATCCTCGAGGTGGTGATCTCCGATGAAATAGCCAAATTGGAGTCGAGATCGTGCTCTAGATGTACCGCGAGCGTGTCGACCGCTTGGACGAACGCCTGCACGAGTTCAGGCAAAGCCAAGAGCTACCGTAGGCAAGGGCTGCTGGTCATGGTCGCATGGACGTGTTTTATTTTGTTGAGTCGTTTCGACGTGAATAGCTATGTATTCAAAGCAATCATACTATTGCTCTGTTTATTGCTCTGTTTCAATGTGTGTACTCTGTTTTCCATTCTTATATGTTCTGTTTCAATGTGTGTTTATACGCTTTCCATTCTGTATATGTGGATGATAACAGATAGATTCAAATTAGTATACGAAAACAGATAGAAAATGGAATTCATAATATATATAATATTAATTGTTCATTAGTTCATCACAGAATATATATAATATCACCACATATACGTGATGATACTTAACTAGTAGGTACAATGCATAAAATTGAAAACAAACAATACTAAAACTAATAATCCCTCCTGGGGCCAGTATTCCGGTAGCCCCTCGCCAGCATCTTCCTGGTGTGCGGCGTCTTCCCAGAGCAGAGGCAGTACTCCGCCTCCTCCGCCTCGTAGTGCTTGACGTGTTGATCTGCCTCTTGCAGGCGGACGGGCGTGAACGATCCTACCATCCCGCGCGCGCGACGAGACGTCAATGCAGGCTGGGGACCGCCACTACCATGCCTCATCCCACGTGCAAATATTCTGTGGCCGAGGCGGACGGTTTGCATTCCAGCGGCGGTTACCGCACGCCATCAAGGCACAATTATTGTGGGTCATGGTGGAGTGGGCGTAGTTAATCCCATGTTCCCCATGTCTTGCCCCCTCGGCTTCGTTGCTCCGAGCCTATAAGTAGGGAGAGGAGGGCGAGCGGCAGACGCACGCGCGCTCGCCTCCCACTCTGCCATCCTCTTCTTATTCTTCCTCTCTGTTGCTGTTGCTGCTCGCCGCCGCGCCGCTTCACCGGCCACCTTGCCGCACCGTAGCACGCCGCCGCGAGGTCGCGCTCTCGCCGTCGCCGTGCTTTCTCCGTCAACCTCTCGCCTTCATGGGGCACGCCGGAGTCTGGGACGGCTCCAACGTCCATGAAGATCACATTGGTTTCCTCCGCAAGATGCGGCGCCTGCCCGGCAAGGACTATGTGAGGGTCCGCCTCGCGCCGGACGGGAGATCTCGCCGGCGCCGGAGGAGGGCGAGCGGGTCATCTTCCGCTCGCATTGCCTGCGCGGCCTCGGCCTGCCGGCAAGCGGCTTCTTCCGGGCTTTCCTCAAATTGTACAACCTCCAGCTGCACCACCTCATTCCGAACACGGTGGTGCTACTGTCCGCCTTCGTCACCTTGTGCGAAGGCTTCCTCGGTGTCCTCCCCACCATCGAGCTTTGGGGGGAGTTCTTTTACTCCAAGCTCAGCACCGTCGTCAAGAGCGTGCCGGCTCAATGTGGCACCTTCGTCGCGGTGCGGAGGTCGGCGGCCGACAATCCATTTCCTCCCATCGCGCTGATCCAATCAGTGGAGACGTGGCAACAGATGTACTTCTACGTGAAGAGCATCTTACCGGAGGGCGACTGCGTCAATCTACCGGCTTACGTAGCCGGCCCGCCGACTGAGAAGCGGCTCAACTAGTCCTATCGGGCCAGGTCGCTGTCGCCCTCTGGAGCCGCCGCCATAGCGCGGCTCCGGGTGTTGATCAGGTCAGAGGGCCTGACCGGGCCCGACTTGCTGGCCGCCTTCATGGCGCGCCGGGTGCTCCCGCTCCAGGGCCGGCCTCACATGATATGCCAGATGAGCGGGCATCGAGACCCAAGCCGGCTGTGCACCAAGGAGATGCCTCATGCGGAGGTAGCTCACATGGTGAACTATCTTGCGAACTGCAAGCTCACGGAGGACTGGCAGTTCAGCAAGGTGTCGTATTCACGCTCCTATCCTCCGCCCATGGTAAGTTTCCTTTTCTTCTTATTTTTTTCTTCAGTTGCCGAGTTCTGCTTGGCCGGCTTGACCAACCGACTTATGGAACAGAGCCCCCTCCTCCAGCCGGCAGCCGGCACCGTCGGGCTGGAGCATCAATTTCTCGCCGACCGGGCGGAGAGCGATGTGGACGACCCCGACTTGGGGCAGCCGTTTTGTACGACGGCGTCGTGGGAGGAGGTGGCGAAGCAGGCGGCTCAGAGCTTGGGGTCGGCCTCGAGGACTGGCCAGACGATGACGAGGGAGAAGTCGCCCAACGCCGCCAGCCGGTGTCCGACCAGCAAGGCATGAGCTCGTCTGCCGCGCCAGCTAAACGAGGCGGCACGCAGAAGCTTGCACTGGGCCGCGCCGATCCTGTTCGGCAGCCGGCCGAAGAAGCCCAAGGGCTTGGTTGCGGCGACCAAGCGTGATGAAGTGGCCGCGAAGGCCACCCGCTTCCGCAAGGTGGTGAATGAGCCGCAGATGGTTTCTGCGTGAGTACTGACTCCCTCACGCATCTTTTCTTCCTTCTTGCCAATACTCTTATGATGTTTCTTTGTCTTGTATAACGCAGAGCTCCGCTCTCTCAAGAGCGGTCTGTCCCCTCCTCCGTGGTTGGGGCGGCGGGAGGCTCCACCAGCACCCACCGCGTGAGCCCTCGCGCTGAGCTTCAGGCGGCGACAGAGCAGAACGCGCGCGAGGTGCGGGAGGAGCGGGAGGCGGAGCAGCAGAGGGTGGCTGCCGCCAAGGCAGTGCAGGAGGTGGCGGAGGAGACGGCGAGGGCGCAGGCCAACGCGGCGGCGAAGGCCCAGGCGGATGTTGTAGCCGCGGCGCAGGCGGAGGAAGCCTTGCGCAACCAGCTATCGCAGCTCGTCATCCCCCTCTACTCCGTGGCGCCTGGGATCCCGGTGGTGCCGCCAGAAGGAGCCGGCGGCGACTAGCCGGTTATGGGGAGGGTGGAAGGCGACGCCGTCGCACCATAGAAGGAGGTGGCCCCGCCAGCGCCGATTGCGGCGGACAAAGGCGGCCAACCCGGCGCGCCGCCAGTGCCACTGGCTGGAGGCGAGCCGGCTGCAAGGGCAGACCTCGTGGTCCGAGATCCGGCACGCCAGCGCGCAGGGAAGGCGACTTCAGCGCCGAACTCACAGAAGGCCTGGGGCGCAAGCTCGTCGGTCCAGGAGCTGGAGACGGCGAGCGTCAGCTTGCCGGGGTGGACACCGGGAGGCGGAACGGTTGTTCTGAACGCGGTGACGCAGGACGTCTGCACCCAGCTTCAGTCTAAGGCCGCCGCCCTGAAGAACTACAACTAGGAGTTCCTGGCGACGCAGTCGGCCATCCGGGTAAGCCTCTTGCTTTTTGTTTTTTGCTCTTGTATTCTTCTGTGGGGGCGCGTCAGCACACCCACTGGGTGTAGTCCCCGAGTTCCGGGTCGGCTGTTGAGCAGGCTGCTTGGAACTTCTTAGTAGACTCGGGTGCTAACTTGTCTTTATTTGTTCGTTTGCCCTTTTCGCAGGACTATCATAACCTCCGCGCGGCCGCCTTCAAGTCCCATGCCCGGGAGCTGACTCAGAAGACCGTCGACTTGTCTGAGAGCCGGAGTAAGTGTTCCATTTTCTATCTCTCGTGGGCGCATCAACACACTCCATGGGTGTAGTTCGAGATTCGGCCGATCACCGAGCAGTCAGCCCGGCTCTTTTCTGGCGACTTCTTTCTCATTGTTTTTCTTCTTTGCCATCTTTGCAGAGGCCAATGCTGACCTGCGGCAGCAACTAGGTGAGGCCCAGACCACACTGCGTGTCAAGGAGGCCGAGTGCAGCACCGTGGCTCAGGAGCGCGACCGCCTAGCCAAGAAGCTGGCCGACCAGGAGAAGAGCCACAAGGCGGTGAAGAATAGTGAGGCCTCCCTCCAAGCCGAGTACGAGACCGAGGCGGCAAACTAGGCCGAGTCGAGGCAGGTGCTGAATGATGGCTATGGCCATATTGAAGACATAGTTGACGGTAAGCTGCCTTCCTCTTTGTCCCTTTGTTTGCCGCCTGCTGCTTGGTCCGACTTCTGACTTCGCATTTTTTTCTTCTATGTGCAGAGTACTTCCCCGGCTACTCTGTTGCCGCCAGCCAAGTCATCGAGGACCACCGCAACATGCAGAGGCAGGCTGGTGCTGAGATTGTGCCAGACTTGCCGGACGCTCGAGGAGCAGCTCTTGGCCATCCAGGCCCGCCTCCAGCCGGCTCATTGTATGTTCCGCCGCCTTCAGCGTGTTGGAGCCCAGGTGTTTTCCACCCTCTGGCCAAGTTAAGTGATTCCCGCACCCCCAGTCGGACTGCCGATTGGCTGGAGGTGGCGGCCGGCCGCCTCGAGGCTTGGAAGGCTTCGCAGCTGGGCAGTGTCGGTGTACTAAGGTAGGGGTACCTCAAGACTTAACTTGTGCACGGGCAGCCGCAGCTTCCCGTAGCTGGATCCACCAACCGCTTGCGGAGACCATTCTGCTCCATACCAAGCCATTCAAGAACAAAGTGTACAAGACAAAGATCAAGGCCCCGCAAGAGGAGCTTGCCGGAAGGCTGCTCTGTGCTCAAGATCATATCACCCACACAAGGCCCCGGCGAGAGGAGCTCGCCAGGAGGCTAGAAGACTACATCACAGAAGACACGCCTCGGCGCTTATACGCTGTCGGCGAGGCCCGGGAGCGACAAGTTACAAGCCCGACAAGCTCCCGGGCCCGGCAAGATCAAGACCCCGGCAAGGTACTTGCCGGGCGAGCTACGCTGCATGCCCGCACTCCAGCTCATCTGCCCACGCGTCGCCTTCAGCTTTCTCCAGAGACGTGGCGGGTGGCTAAGCTGCGTGAGGGTGCGGTGGCACTCCAGTGGTGGCTCCATCGCCGTGGCAAACGGAGACGCAAGGGCGGGAGCTTTTGGGGCGGCGGCGACGGCATTTAATGCTCTTGTCCCCTCTGTCAAAAGTAGGTAGAATCCACTGTTCAATCATTTGTGGCTGCCTTGTTCCCGCACTGTTCCAACTACCACCTCTTTTACATTTTTACCCCTCTACCCTACGTTGACACCTGTCGGTGACCCCTTGCCCTATAAAAGGAGGCCCATGCACAACGTAGAGGAGGTTCCGATCATTCGCTACTCTCGCGAGGTTCCGATCATTCGCTACTCTCGCGAGGTTCCGATCATTCGCTACTCTCGCGAGGTTGGGCTCATTTGCAACTCTCACGCTCGGGTAGCTACTGCTGTAGCTCTTCAAGCTCCCGAAGCACAATACAACACAAAGCAGCAGAGGGTTTACGCGACCATCGCGCCCGGCTGGGTAAAATCCGCCGCCCAGACGCATCGACCGCTCGCTCCCGCGATCCTCCGCCTCGCATCAACACACGAAGGGCCGCCCCGGCGGCCCCATAGGTGTCGCCCACCCATCGCCACGACATCTTTGGCGCGCCGGTAGGGCGCCGGTTGTGCGGACCTGATCCGGCGTCACAAGCGCGCGCGTTCTTCATCAACCTCCCGGTTTAAATCCACAAGAACGTCGACAATCGCGCCATGGCCCCAAGACGAGAGCCGAGGGTCGCAGACCATCTCCGTTTTCCCCACCGCCACCGGAGCCAACGGTGGGCGGAGGAGACGCCGGTGGAAGGGTGGACGCCGGCGAGGGCACTCGCGGCGTCACGAGATCGAGGGGCACGGAGGACCACGCCTCGCCCTCCGTAGATCGCGTCCCATCTCAGCGCCGACGACGACCAAGCAGCGCCATACCACGGGAGGTGGTATCCGCTCGCTGGAACAGGGGCGCTCCGGAGGCTCGCGGGATGCTCCGGACCGCTGTCCATGCATGAGCAAAGCGAAAGTGCCGGAGCAGGGCCCTGCTCCTCCTATCGCTACTAGGAGTCCGAGCATGTCCTGTTCCCCGCGCCGCTCGCTCCCGCTCCCCTCCGCGCCGCAAGCGTGTCTCCTTGGAACGCTACGCTGTCGTCGAGGACGCACCATCGAGCTCTAAGTCCGGCGAGGACGGCTCTGGCGCTCACTCCGACAAGCGCAGCTCCTCGGAACGCTATAAGCCCGGCAAGGACAGCTCTGGAGCCCGTTCCGGCAAACGCACCTCCCCGGGAGGCTGCGCTGTCGTCGAGGACGCGCCATTGAGCTCCGTTAGCAAGTGCAGAGAAGCAAGAAAAAGAAAAGCTAAGTCGCTCGAGCCTTCGTGCAGAGCACTCCTTAATTCCACGCTTTTATTCGTTATATCCCTTTCGCGTTCGTCGTTTGTGCACAAAACCTGTGCGCTGAGGAGCCTGCTTGTGAATAGCCGCACCCTTACTTTGCTTCGAACACACTCAACGAGTAAAAAGTGAGCCGCGACCAGCTTCGCGCCCTTGTTTCGTTTCAAGTCTGCTCAGCAAGTTAAGTGCGTCGCGAGCTAGACGCGGCAAGGTTGCTTGCCGGAAGCGACGCCAGCCAGCGGGCTGCTGATGTCCTGTACTCAGCAAGCGCGTTAAGCGCCGGCAAGTTCCCTAGAAGCGTAGGGTGGAAGCGCACAAAGGGCGTAAAGTAGAGGGTGTAACGTGGCAAGCCCTGCCGTGAGGTGTCCTTCGTATGAGAGGCTTGTGCGCAAGAGGAGCCAAGTCGTGGCCCAGTTGTGTGCTTGTTTTGTTTCCGAGTCCGCTCAACAAACACAAGTGTGCTGCTGCACCCTTATCTTGCTTTCGAGCCTGCTCAGCAAGTTAAGCGTCGCAACTGGCCCGGCGAGGTTGTTTGCCAGAAGCAACACCGCCAGCGGGCTGTCCCGCGGCAAGCGTGTTCGCCCCGACAAGCTCCCCGAGAGCGTAGAGTACAAACATACGAAGGGCGAGACACGGCATCGTATTGCATAGTCAAGATCTACATACACATACATATACATGAAGCAATTGCATATCTACCTCAGCTGTTTTCATGACTAAAATTGCAGCGACAAGGAGGAACCGAAAGGTCACGACAGCACCTGGGGCCCGGCAAGCCAGGGTCGCCGGGGGCTGCGAGTGCCAAAATCCTTCCTCGGCGAGCCCGCCTCGCTGGGGGCTGCGAGCACCAAGTTTCGTCTCCGGCAAGCCAGAGTTGCTGGGGGCTGCCGTATCAGATAAGTTTTTCATCCCTCGTCATGCATCCTCTCATGGACCGGGAGATGCGGGGCTGCGTCTTTGAACGAGCGTGTCTTGTAAAAACCCGTACGTGGAGGAACCGAGTCGTGGCCCAGTTGCGTACTTGGTTTGTTTCCGAGTCCGCTCAACAAACACAAGTGTGCCGCTGCACCCTTATCTTGCTTTCGAGCCCTTTCGACAAGTTAAGCGTCATAATCCGACCCGCAAGGTTGCTTGCGGGCGACACCGCCAACGGGCTGTCCCGTGATCAGCAAGCGTGTTCGCCCGGCAAGCTCCCGATAGCGTAAGAACACACAAGGCACGCAGTCAAGTAAAAGACTCACCCGCAAGCTTCCCCTCTTTTCATTAAAACATCCAGCTTTAGTACAAGTCCATAGAGGATGAAAAACATGATAGAGAGGATTACAAGTTTTTGAATGCAGCTAATGCCCGAGGGCTTACAGATTTAAAAGATAAGGTGCCGTGATCCCTCTCCTGCTTTCTCTGCTCAGGAGTTCAGAGGTAGGTCAAGGAGCCCCGGCAAGATGAGCCTGCTGGGAAGGAGGCCCGCAAGAGGAACTTGTCGGAGAAGGGCGAAGGAGCACCTAGGAGGCGTGGCGGTGACGCCGCCGTGCCCCAGGAGCTGCGCAAGGTGACGGGCATGGGGAACGCATGCCCGGAGAGCCGCGGGCGCCAGAAGACACCAAGAGAACCCCCCGGGAGCCGGCCAGGAGCTTGGCGGAGACGGAGGCGTCGGAGGCAGAGCTTGAAGACGGGGTGATGGGACATCGGCAGGCGAGGGCACCTCGCCCTCGTACTCCGATTTAACGGCCTTGCCGCCATCCCCCTCTTCCTCTTCTGCTGCCTCTCCGCCAGCCGCCAAGGAGACGGCCCGGGAGTTCGGAGGCCGCAACCCAAAGATGGGGTTGCCGGTGGCGCATGAGAAGCGGTGTCCGACGCCTAGTCGGGCCCGCCATCCCCTCGCCGCCATGTCGCTCTCCTCCTCGTCACTCTCGCTCGAGGGGCCTTCTATCCGAGGAGCTGTCCACACAGCAGCGCACCCGGTTCCATAGTCGCCAAGACCTTGACGGTGAGGAGGTCACCATCCATTAACTTGAAATGGAGGGTGAACCCGCCCGTCGAGCTATGGATCCGGCGAATGTCTTCCACCCTCGGTCGAAGAACATCACGCCGGGGCTGGGGACACGACACTCACCCGAAAGTGCCGCTGATCCCGCAGCCCTCATGCGTAGCTCCATCACGTCGGGTGGATCCGTCCCATCGCATCCGCAGAACGGGACCGGCAGCCGGAGGCGGCAACGAGGCGCCCGACGGCTTGATGAAGAACTCCTGTGGTCATCTCCGGTGTGGACCGTGCCGTGGTCGAGACGCCGGGAGACGGAGGAGGCACATCGCCACGGCCGCCTCTCCCCGACCGCCTCGGCCACGCCTCGGCCTCGCCCACGGCCACGCCCCTTCCTCTCCCTCTCGGGCCGGCTCCGTCGCCACGGGAGCAGGATGGGGAGTGGTGCGCTGCTGAAGCGACTCGCGCCGCCACCGTCGAAGAGCGGATTCCCTCCTTCCATGGCGGCAAGAAGAACAGAAGATGAAGGTGAAGAGAGAAGTGGATGAGTGTGGCCATTGTGCTCCCCTTCCGCCCCTTCTTAAAGGGGCGAGGTGAAACTCAACCGCCCGCTCCACCAATCAGAAGCAAGAAGGCGAGGAGCGGGCCGACTCGCCCTCTCCGCCCGTGGACGGCTCGGCCTCCCACCTTCACGCCCACGACCCCCATGCATGAGGGCTGCGTGGCGGAAAGCGGAGTCGGAGCGACGGTGAAGCGACCCGCTCGTGCCACGATCACGGGGTGGATGCCTTAAAGGCTGCATCGCCGCCCACGTCTCCCACGACGCCAATCGACAGCGTGCCGTTTCCGGGAAGCGGCGGATCTGGCAGATTCGACGCGCCATGGGCTTCGTGTGCCGTACACTGTCTTGGGCCTGCCCAACAGCGCTTCGGCACCGTGTATGGCCCAGGCCCGGGGCTCTGCTCGGTGTACTAAGGTAGGGGTACCTCAAGACCCCAACTTGTGCACGGGCAGCCGCAGCTTCCGTGGCTGGATCCACCAACCGCTTGCCGGAGACCATTCTGCTCCATACCAAGCCATTCAAGAACAAAGTGTACAAGACAAAGATCAAGGCCCGGCAAGAGGAGCTTGCCGGGAGGCCGCTCTGTGCTCAAGATCATATCACCCACACAAGGCCCTGGCGAGAGGAGCTCGCCGGGAGGCTAGAAGACTACATCACGAAGACACGCCTCGGCGCTATCGCGCGTCCGGCGAGGGCCCGGGAGCGACAAGTTACAAGCCCGACAAGCTCCGGGCCCGGCAAGATCAAGACCCGGCAAGGTACTTGCCGGGCGAAGCTACGCTGCGTGCCGCCTCCAGCTCATCGCCCGGCGCCGCCGCCTTCAGCTTTCTCGAGACGCGTGGCGGGTGGGTAAGCTGCGTGAGGGGTGCGGTGGTACTCACGGTGGTGGCTCCATCGCTGTGGCAAACGGAGACGCAAGGGCGGAGCTTTTGGGGGCGGCGACGGGCATTTAATGCTCTTGTCCCCTCTCACAAAAGTAGGTAGAATCCAATGCTCAAGCTAATCGTAGCTGCAATCGCTCCCGCACTGCTCCAACTACCACCTCTTTTACATTTTACCCCTCTACCCCACGCTGACACACAGGGTGACCCCTTGCCCTATAAAAGGAGGCCCATGCACAACGTAGAGGAGGTTCCGATCATTCGCTACTCTCGCGAGGTTCCGATCATTCGCTACTCTCGCGAGGTTCCGATCATTCGCTACTCTCGCGAGGTTCGGCTCATTTGCAACTCTCACGCTCGGGTAGCTACTGCTGTAGCTCTTCAAGCTCCCGAAGCACAATACAACACAAAGCAGCAGTAGGGTTTCTGCGCGACCATCGCGCCCGGCTGGGTAAAATCCTCGCCTGCCACAAGATCGCTCGATCGCTCTCCGCGCATCCTCCGCCCTCGTACCGAACACACGAAGGGGCCGTCCCCGGCGGCCCCATAGGTGTCGTCCACCCATCGGCCACGACAGCAGGCGCCAAGCGGGCACTACAGTTCGTCCGAGCGTGGTATCCCGGGCTAGACTTGACTCAGCTGGCCACGTTTCGGCAGGAGGCCAATGAGGAGCTAGAGGCGGTGCGGCCGGCTATCATCCAGCACGCTTCGGTGATCGCCAAGTACACCGACACCAGCGTCTTCGTCCCCGAGCTGAATGACGATGGAATTGCTCCGCCGGAGGAGTGGTTTGGGCTGAACCCGGCAGGTGGTGAGGACTCGGTGGAGGAGATTGACTCCAGCAACGATGAAGAGGATGATGAAGACGCCGCACCGGATGGTGGAGCAGCCGACCAGCCTCAGCTTGACCATGCCTCGAGCAACATGGCACGTGCGAACACGCCGCCTGCCACTGGTGATGACCAAGCCAAGACTCGCCAGCCGGCCACTCCTCCAGCCAGCACCACCATCTCCACAGACCTGCCCAGCTCACCCGTTACGCCCTTGGCCTGAGCTGCCATGTTTATCTTTGTCTTCATGTCCGTTGGTCTTTGAACAATATTTGTTAAATTCACGCAGTTCCACCCACTGGGGGTGCATTCAGACTAAGTTGAATGCCGGCCCTCGAAGGCCTTTTGTATATATAATCTTGCATGTGTTTGATTTCCGACTGTGCTTGCTTTTCAACTTTTTCGGCTGTTTCCTTTGCCGCCCTCCCTTGGTCGCCGCCTTCCCAGCCGGACAGCTGCTCTGCAGTCTGTGCTTGGGAAAGTACTTGGCCCTGTGGGAGGTAAAGTACTTTAGCTTTCTTAGATTGTAGCAAGTTGAGTGGGAAGCCGGCCAGCCGGCTGCTTGACAGCCGATTGGTAGGGTGGGGGAGCCGTCTTGTGTTATGTAAGCCCATTGGTCCTTAGCCATGTTTCGCATGGGCAACTTTTCCTGCCTTTAACTCTTGCCAGTCGAACAGTTGATTCTGCGAGTTGCTACTTTTGGCAAGAGAGGGCTTAGGTGCCGGCACACTACTTGTCTGACTGCAGGTGGCACTTAACATAATTCAAGGCGGCAAGTCCCCGGGCTGACTGGTCGAACCCGGTGCCGGACAGAAGAACAAATGTAGTGACACATTCATAGGCATGATACTCATCATATAGATAAAAGAGGGTAGTCCCCGAGTGCTCGTCGGGGGGCCCGATATCTTGTACTTAATACAACAGATAACGTGATACATACTGCATTTAACTATAAAATCTTTGAAGGAGATTGGCTTTCCATGGTCGTTCCGACTCCTTGCCGGAATCATCTCTCTTGCGCGCCTTGGGCTTCTGTGCGTCGATCAGGTAGTAGGAGTCATTGCCCAAGGCCTTGCTGATGATGAAGGGGCCTTCCCAAGGGGTCGAGAGCTTGTGTTGGCCGGCTGTTCGCTGGATCAGCCGGAGCACAAGATCGCCTTCTTGGAAGGATCTTGGCTTGACCTTCCGGTTGTGGTAACAGCGCAAACCCTACTGGTAGATGGCGGACCAGCTGAGTGCTAATAGTCGGCCCTCTTCCAGCAGGTCAACACCGTCTTCTCACGCTTCCTTTGCCTCCGCTTCTGTGTACATGGTGACTCGAGGTGAGTCGAACTTGATGTTAGTTGGGATGACAGCCTCGGCACCATATACAAGGAAGAAAGCAGTGAAGCCGGTTGACTTGTTCGGGGTGGTACGCAAGCTCCAGAGGACAGCTGGAAGCTCCTCGAGTTAGCAGCCGGCCGAGCACTCCAGTGGCTCGACCAGTCGGGGCTTGATGCCGGATAGGATGAGGACGTTTGCTCGCTTGACTTGGCCGTTTGACTGCGGATGGGCAATGGACGCTAAGTCCAGTTGGATGCCATGTGTCACGCAGAAACGTGCCAATGCTCCTTTGGCAAAATTCATGCCATTGTCGGTGATGATGCTGTGTGGTATGTCATACCGAGTGGTGATGTCTATGATGAATGTCACAGCAGTCGGCCATTCAACTTCTTGATTGGCTTCGCTTCAATCCACTTGGTGAACTTGACTACGGTGACAAGTAGGTGTGTCATGCCGCCGCGTGCCGTCTTGAATGGGCCCACCATATCCAGCCCCCACACGGCAAAAGTCCAGGTGAGGGGGGTGGTCTTGAGTGCGGAAGCCGGCAAGTGTTGCTTGGAGCTGAAAAGTTGGCACCCTTTACAGTGTTTGACTAATTCTTTGGCGTCTTCCAAAGCAGTCCTAGAAGAACCCATGGCGGAAATCTTTGGCGACGAGTGATCTTGAGGCCGCGTGGTGGCCGCACTCGCCTTGATGGATGTCCTTGAGGATTGCAATGCCCTTCTCTGGCTCGACGCAGCGCTGGAAGACTCCAGTAACACTGCGCCTAACGAGCTCTCTATTCACTATTGTGTATGCTCCGGCTCAGCGTTGAACTTGTCTTGCCGAGATCTCGTCAGTCGGCAGCTCTCTGTTTACCAAAAAGTTGAGGATGGGCTGGGCCCATGATGGAGCTGTGACTTCTTCTATTGCTAACACGGCTACTGCGACCAGGGGGTGGGTTGGGTGGTGAAGAGTTGGAGTCGGCCATCGCCTGTTGTGTCATTGTAGTCCCCGGTCCGACTGCTGCAGTCCTCGGGCCGGGTTCTAAAGTCCCCGAGCCGGGTGTGACTACAACAGTCCCTGAGCCGCCCGCCGAAGTCCTCGAGCCGCCTGATGGCTTCCCTAATTCGGATCCGACTACATCAGGGTCAGGCGGCACGAAGATGGAGTCTGATTCTAGAGATGGCTTGACAGACGGCTTGAGGAGGCATTGGAGGGAGACGCTGGTTGGTATAGCTTGCTGGGTGGAGCCGATTCGTGCCAGGGCACCTGCTTGCCCGTTGTCGGCCCGTGGCACGTGGAGAAACCCGCACCCTTCAAGTATCCACTGAGTTTTTGAACAAGGAAGCGGTAGCTCGCCATGTTTGCGTCCTTGGCGTCCTAATCGCAAGATGATTGTTGGATCACCAAGTCCGAGTCGCCATAGCACAGGATCCGGCGGATGCCGAGTTCATTGGCCAGTGAGGGCCCATGTATGAGCGCCTCGTACTTGGCCACGTTGTTGGAGGCGGCAAAATGAATTTGTAACATGTATCTGAGCTTGTCACCCTTGGGAGAGGTGCGCATCTTGGATCCGTCAAAGTGCATTTGCCAATGGGTGGAGTCGGGTGCTGGCGACAGGTACTGGGTTTCGACCCAGTCGACAAGGAAGTCGGCCAGCACTTGGGACTTGATGGCGGTGCGAGGCTGGTAGAAGATGGTGTAAGGAGCCAGCACAATGGCCCACTTGGCCACCCGGCCGGATGCATCCTGGCTGCCTATGATCTCGGCAAGCGGGGCAATGCAAACGACCGTGATGGGGTGCTCTTGAGAGTAGGGCATCTATCTTGATCTTGCCGATTGGTGAGCATGACAGGCCAGGTACAATCCATGGAACACGGTCCGACTGGGCAAAAGCTGCTTCGTCTTGATGTTCAACTTCTCCATGGTATCACGGTACAGGATGTTGATGCTGCTTCCGCCATCAATCAGAACTCGAGAGAAACGAGCAGCTCGCCCTTCTGTTGCGAAGGTAGCATCCAGCACCAATGCATAAGAGCCTGGAGACGGCATCACCTCTGGGTGATTAGCCCGGCTCTAGCTGATAGACTTTTCAGACCAATGCATAAACTCTAGATCTTTGGAGGCGACTGCATTGACTTCTTGGTGTTGTTGGCACCGGCTGCGCCTATCTTCAGCTTGGATGGTAAAGATGACGTAGGTGCGTGCTCGTTAGGAAACTCGTCTTGAACGGCTCCGACTGTCGGGCGAGCGGCTGGCTGCCGAGGAGCCGGAGGCGGCTGGCCAGCAAGCAGAGGGGGTAGCA
Organism: Aegilops speltoides; assembly: GCA_021437245.1. NCBI lineage: Eukaryota > Viridiplantae > Streptophyta > Magnoliopsida > Poales > Poaceae > Aegilops > Aegilops speltoides. The sequence continues at coordinate 196,316,283 of CM038144.1, read as the reverse complement.
GTCCTTCGCCCTTGGAGATTCGGGTGAGCCAATGGCACTTCCGGGTCGTGTGGTTGGACGGCTTCGCGCTGTTGTGGAACTTGTAGGGGGCATCAAGGGTTTGCTTGTAGGAGAAAGCCAGCTGCCAAGCCGGCCTGCCGCCTTTCGGACGCTTGGGCATAGGCTGCACTTAGGGCTGCTGGTCTTCGACCGTGGACACCTGCTGACTCATGGAAGGCGGCATAGGAGCCTTGCTCCTGTTGTCGTTCTGATGTGGGTGTCGATTGGAGTCGCCAGCCGGCGTTTTCGGAGTCGGGGGAAGCACCTTTTGAGAGGCGTGCACTCGGAGCACGGTCTTCATCGAGGAGTCGTCCGTGGCATATTTGTCTGCTATGATCGGCAGCTCGTCGAGTGTAGCCGGCTTGTCGCAGAGAAGTTGGTGCTTGAGGAGGGTGCCTTCTCGGCACCCGGCGGTGAAGTACTCTATTGCTTGCACCTCGTGCAGCCCTTCGCATGAGTTGCGGAGCTCGGCCCAGCACCTCAGGTAGTCGCGGCTAGACTCGGTCGGGCCTTGGACACAAAGGGAGAGCTAACATGGCTTGGGTGCCCGCTTGTACGTGCTGGTGAAGTTGCAGATGAAGACTTCCGTGAAGTCCAGCCAGTAGTTGACGCTGTAGGGCTTGAGGCTGTTCAGCCAGGTGTGTGTCGTGCCTTGAAGCATGAGAGGGACGTAATTCACGGCAATGTGCCTATTGCCATTTGCTATGCTAGCTGTAGTTGAGTAATCTATCAACCAGTCTTCCAGCTTCACCGAGCCATTGTATTTTGGCGTGTCTCTTGGGAGCGAGAACCCTTTGGGGAAAGGCTCATCGCGGATGCGGGGGCCGAAACAGGGCGGGCCGACATTGTCTTCTTCTTCTAGCGCCAGGGATCGTGCTAGGCAGTCGATCGGATGGCGGGCATCATTCCTTCGCGGCGGCCCAGTCGGCCGCTGAGCATCAGGTGCGTGACAGGCGGCGGGGTGGGATATCTCTCCCCGTGAGGCGGAGGAGGAGGCGGGTTGCCTCGTCGCTCCACGGCTAGGGGGCGGCCTTCTGCGTCACGCTCGATGGTGAGGTGAGTCTGACTGCGGCTAGCAGTCAGCTCTTTGTCTTTTCAATCACGGACTGTAGGACCTTGAAGTATGTCTAGAGGGGGGTGATTAGACTACTTGACCAATTAAAAATTTAACCTTTTCCCAATTTTAGACTTTGGCAGATTTTAGCTATCTTTGGACAAGTCAAGCAATCTTCACACAATTCAAGCAAGCATGCAAAGAGTACATGAGCAGCGGAAATTAAAGCATGCACCTTGCAAGAATGTAAAGGGAAGGGTTTGGAGGATTCAAACGCAATTGGAGAGACGGATGTTTTTGTCGTGGTTCCGATAGGTGGTGCTATCGTACATCCATGTTGATGGAGACTTCAACCCACGAAGGCTAACGGTTGCGCGAGTCCACGGAGGGCTCCACCCACAAAGGGTCCACGAAGAAGCAACCTTGTCTATCCCACCACGGCCGTCGCCCATGAAGGACTTGCCTCACTAGCGGTAGATCTTCACGAAGTAGGCGATCTCCTTGCCCTTACAAACTCCTTGGTTCAACTCCACAATCTTGTCGGAGGCTCCCAAGTGACACCTAGCCAATCTATGAGACACCACTCTCCAAGAAGTAACAAATGGTGCGTTGATGATGAACTCCTTGCTCTTGTGCTTCAAATGATAGTCTCCCCAACACTCAACTCTCTCTCATTGGATTTGGATCTGGTGGAAAGAAGATTTGAGTGGAAAGCAACATGGGGAAGGCTAGAGATCAAGATTCATATGGTAGGTGTCGGTGTCAAAACCGGCGGATCTCGGTAGGGGGTCCCGAACTGTGCGTCTAGGCGGATGGTAACAGGAGACAAGGGACACGATGTTTTTACCCAGGTTCGGGCCCTCTCGATGGAGGTAAAACCCTACTCCTGCTTGATTGATATTGATGATATGGGTAGTACAAGAGTAGATCTACCACGAGATCAAGGAGGCTAAACCCTAGAAGCTAGCCTATGGTATGATTGTTGTTCGTCCTACGGACTAAAACCCTCTGGTTTATATAGACACCGGAGAGGGCTAGGGTTACACAGAGTCGGTTACAATGGTAGGAGATCTACATATTCGTATTGCCAAGCTTGCCTTCCACGCCAAGGAAAGTCCCATCCGGACGCGGGACGAAGTCTTCAATCTTGTATCTTCATAGTCTTGGATTCCGGCCAATGATGATAGTTCGGCTATCCGGACACCCCCTAGTCCAGGACTCCCTCAGTAGCCCAACCAGGCTTCAATGACGACGAGTCCGGCACGCATATTGTCTTCGGCATTGCAAGGCGGGTTCCTCCTCCGAATAATTGATATAAGATTGCGAACACCAGGATAGTGTCCGGCTCTGCAAAATAAATTCCACATACCACCGTAGAGAGAATAATATTTACACAAGTTCAATCTGCTGACGTACTTCGTTGCATGACGTCACACCACGGACAAGCCTTTACTCGAATCGTTTTTATTGTTCCACCTCAGCGTGTTTAGCGAAGCGGTTTCCTTGGCACGTCTTGTCAAAGCAGAGATCGTGTCCCCTTATTACGGGATTCTCATCAATATGGACGTGGGTAACCCAACCGTGCCCGTTGGCACGCCCCCTCCATCGAAGGCGGGTCCCAAACGGATACGGGGACGGCTCTTGGTATTCAACCCCTTTATAACGAGACCAAGGCCCGTTCTTTTCCTTCAACCTTCAATCGAATCCGCCCCTCGCCCTGAGTTCCAACACCCAAGGCTCCAGATTCAGGCGCTTCGGACCTTCAACAATGTCTGGCTCCGACCTACAGGGCCGGTTGATGCCCTCTTCCGTCACGGAAGAAGATGTGCTAAAGCTGAGAGACGCCAGGTATCTAACCGGCGAAATTTCGCATAGGCTGCCCGCCCAAGGGCAAGTCATTCCCACTCCCGAGCCTGGTGAGAGCATGGTGTTCGTGTCTCACTTTCGTTGAGGTTTAGGCTTCCCGATGGACCCCTTCGTGAGGGGGCTCATGTTTTATTATGGGCTGAAATTCCATGACTTGGATCCGGAGTCCATCCTCCACATCACATCGTTCATTGTTGTATGCGAAGCCTTCCTCCACACCACCCCTCACTTCAGATTGTGACTCAAGACCTTCAACGTGGAGCCGAAGACGATCGAGGGGCTGTAGGCAGAGTGCGGAGGGGCAGTTATAAGCAAGAGAGCTGACGCTGTGTGGCCCGAGGGCTTTTTTCAAAAGGAGCTCGGTTTGTGGCAACAGGAGTGGTTCTACATCACCGCTCCCAGGGGCACCAGATGGGTGGCGCCGCCTGCCTTTCGCTCGGGCCCTCCACAACGGCTGGCGTCATGGGTCAACAAAGGGCTTGATTGGGGGCTGTCCAAGGATGTGCCATTATTGCAGGGCCGCATTCAAGACCTCCAAGAAAGGGAGATCAATCTGGTTGTAGTGGCGCAGGTCATGCTGATTCTCGCGCTTACGCCTACAAGCGTCGCCCCCCTCCGCCTGTGGGAATTCAATCCGGGGGGACCGCGAGCTCTTCAACACTTCATGGGTGCGACACCCATGGTGATGTATAAACTGTTCTTCGGGTCACAAGAGATGTGTCCGGTCCTGACCGAGGATGCAGGCCTGAGCTGCAATCGCCCGGATACTCAAGTAAGTAGTCGTGTGCCCGGACACGCTGTCCATATATTTACCATAAACTTGCCCTTTAACTAGCTATCCCTTGAACAGGAGTGGATAGCAAAAGCAAAACTGATACGGTGTCCGGCCCCCCTCCCTGAGACCACGCCGAATCCTGTGTTAATCAAGATGCTGGAGGCTGCGCCTTCAGAAGAGGGCGAAGGGGAAAACAAGAAAACTACCACCTCCGCTAAAGAGGCTCTCAAGAAAGGGGGATCGAGAATCCCTCCCTTCAGGGGGAGAAGAGGACCGCTTCTGAAGATCCGGAGGCCAAGGCCTCAAAGCGGGGGAAGAAATCTTCACCAAAGGGTCCTGCGCCAGGAGAGGCTCCGGCCGCACTATTTCCCCACGGGAATCAGCCCCCCAGCAAGCCGGAAGTAGAAAGGGGAGTTTTGTAATAAGGGACATCCCTGTTTTTATTTCTGAGGATAACCGAAGTTTTTACCTTGTAGTTCGGATCTCAGGCCTTCTCGTGAGCTCATCTTGAGGATCTTCGTCCGGAGATGATGGAGAGCGAACGCCTCCACCCGCCAGCGTCGGTAGGCGGGCGACGACCCCGAGGTGTCGTCGCGAGGGTCTCCCGAGTCCAGCCGAGGCGGAGAGTTCGGCATCAAGCGGTGTCTGGAGGAGTGAAGGATCTGCTCGGGCGGGCGTCTATCTCAGAAAATCATCATACGTTGATTAGTACGGTGATTGAAAGGATTTCATCCACTGAGAGCGGGTTGCATGAGGCCGTCAGAAGTTTACTGACGGGATTTGAGGTACGTGAAAATGATATACCTTTTGACAGTTTTGCACATAGAGTGTGCCCTGTATAGATAGTAGCCCGATACCGATGCGTTGTCAAAAGCGGCGGCGTCGAGGATCATAATCTCAGTTATAAGATGTCGCCCTTCCTATTCAGGTGGCGGAACGTTCGATGGCCAGCCGGACTGATAGAGTTGCCGAACTGAAGCGGCAACTTGATGTTGCGGATGCGGACATCGCGCTGGTCAATAAACGACTTGACGAGTCGCAAGGTATGTGGCTTCTCCGCGGACACCTTGTAAGAGAGCTTGATGCTCGTGCCTTACAACATGTATGCTTAATGCAGATGGCGCCGCTGCTATGGAGGACCTTCGGGCAGAGCTTGCCCGAGCCAAGGAGCAAGCCAGAAAAAGTAATGCGGCTGCCTTGAAGGCGGCCGAAGAGCTGAAAGCCGAACAGGCTGCTCACTGCCGAAGCAGGGAGGAAATGGCCAAAATTGCCGTGAAGCTGAAGGATGCTACCGATCGCTATGAGTTTCTTGAAGGAGAACGCCGAGCGGAGCAAGAGTACCTGAAGAAGGCCACCGCCGAAGCCAAGGATGCCCGCTCCGCGATGAGAGCTATAAAGGAGGAGCTGCATCACGCTGGTGATACTGCGGCTGGAAAGCCCTTTCTGCTGCGTAGGAAGTTCACGGATCCAAAGTATGCTCAGTTGGGCCAGTTGTGGGGTGCGGAGGATGCTTATCTGAATCTAGCGGCGAGTGCGGCGGACGCAGTTGCACACTTCCGAGGCCAAAAGGATCACGGAATGGAAGAGCTTTTTTGGTCTCAATTCCATAGTCTGCAGCGTCCACTTCCATTAACCGATCGGTTGGCTGAGTGGGATGAGCTGAATAGGTTGTCCGGACTTGCCATGAAGGATGTTGTGGCTCATCTATGGCCGAAAAGGCCCGAGCCGAAGAGTTATTTTGGCTTGGTGCAGCAGTTCCTTGATGCGGTGCCGCATATCAAGGCGATGAAGTGGTCGGCATGCATAGAGGGTGCACGGATGGCTCTCGCCCGTGTCAAAACATAATGGGCAGAGATGGAGGCCACCGATGTTGCATCCCGGGATTCTTACAGGAGCCGATTACTAGCCGAGCACTATTTTGAGGAAGTCCTGCAGGGCGCTCGTTTAATAGAGTCGCAGTGCTCGAAAAACGTTATGTTTAAATGACATGTATGATTTGTGAAACCATGTTTCAAATATATAATATAAGGGCTTTTTATACTTGTGCGTTCAAGTATTGAGATACCTCCTGTGCAGCCGTTAATGTATATGTGTATATAACCTGAAAGATGGCAGTCTTTGGCTTCAGCCCCCACGCACATAGTGCGGGGGTTTTTGCAAAAAAGCGCATTTTCACACTTAATCCAACGTCTTGGTCCTGTGAAGGAGGTGATAGCGTAGCAAACTAGGCAACCGGACTATAATGCTTTATCACTTCCACTTAGCCATAGGAGTTTGATGGTGGGGCTATTATATAGCCCCTAGGGGCACCGCGCTCTCCGAATTTGGGGCGCATATGTGCCTGACCGGGAAACGGTCCTTCGTCAAAGCGGGGGAATTCTAAACATTCCGGTGGTCGATTGAGTGGTTGACCAGTCTCTCGCTATATGATGACAGTCAGTTTTCGGCTTTCTCTACTGAGGTGCTCACCAGGCTGAACCGGGGCACAATCGCAGTAGTTCTCCTGGTGCCACGTTAGCCGATAGAACGGAATGTAAGGCAGCAAAACACAGGAGCCGGGCAAACCCAACATTTGACCAAAGACATGATTCAGAGCTGATGCATATAAGGCCTAACTCGAGACGCCGAACACTCCCTAAGGTATTCGGTCTTTATGAAAACGGGCAGAATGATGCCCTAAGCCCCTAGTGTCCAGGTACGCGCGAAAACTTCTAACGTGGCCGATGCCAAAACACCAGCCTCCTCCTCGGTTATGGTAAGAAACCGGGGGATGTGTATCAAAAAGATACAGTAAAAAAGGTTTACGCAGGGTCTTAATCTGAAGAGAATCCTTGCAGCGGGTCCCTCTCGCACGTGCGCTTTGTGTCTCCGTTGTGTCGTCGACGGGCCAGGTGCACGTTGTTCATCTGTAAAAGAGAAGAACTTAGTTTGAAAAAAGAGATCATGCGAAAAGTGTATTTTTTAAAATAAACAGAGTATGATTCAAAAAATGAATAAAATTGAGCTTTATTGGCTCTTATTGTACATGCGTGCAGCCCCTTGTAGGGGGGGGTATGCGGCTAGTAAGCCCCTTGTTTATTTGTGCCAGACTCGCCTAACCGTGTCCGGGGTCTCAATGACCTGTTTAGGTGCTTCAATCAGCAAGGCCGGATGAATGCGTGGCTATCAAGGCAGTCTCACGTTCTTCCGTATTCGAGGAACACTCGAAGTTTCCTTTTAATGAGATGATGCCACGTGGACCGGGCATTTTAAGTGTAAGAGATGCATAATGCGGTATTGCGTTAAAGCGGTAAGCCAAGCGTCCCAATAGTGCTTGGTAGCTACTTTTAAATGGGGCGATGTGGAAGACTAACTTTTCGCGACGGAAGTTGTCGAATGAGCCGAACACAACTTCTAGTAGTAGACAGCCCATACAATGGACATATGGGCCTGGCATCACACCTTTAAAGGAGGTGTTGCTATGGCGAATTTTGGTTGGGTCTATCCCCATTCTGCGGATTGTGTCCTGGTATAACAGGTTTAGATCACTGCTGCCGTCCATTAGGACTTGTGTAAATTGCAGTCCGTCGATTATAGGATCTAATATCAGAGCAGTCCATCCTGCGTCCTGGATACTTCCGGAGTAGTCCTGATGGTCGAAGGTGATTTGTTTTGACAACCAGTGTTGGGACTCCGTTGGGGTAGACCGTGCGGCGCGTACTTTAGTGGGTGCCGCTCTATTTTTCCCTGTTATCACTTGAAGTGAATTTACTGTTTTGACCTCTTGTGGGAAATTCTTTTGTTTTCCGGTGCTCTGCTTATGGGGTTCGTCATCGTCCTCACTTGGTGTGTCGAGCCCCTTGTGTTCGGTGTTAAGTCGGCCGGACTGCTTGAAAACCGAACAATCTCTGTGGGTATGGTTTGCAGGCTTCCCGGGGGTGCTGTGGATTTGGCATATCTTGTCCAAGATTTTGTTTAGGTTAGATAGCTCGTCGCTATTGTCCTTGAGAGGCAGTGTTTTGTTGTTCTGCCGAGAGCTTTTGAATCCGGACTTAACTGCCGTGCTCTTTGGGTCATTTCCCTTAGTCCGGCGTTGGTCCTTTCTGCGTCGTGGTTTCCCATTTCCATCCCTGACCTCGGATGTACTTGGGTCGCTGGTGCTGCATCTTGCCAGCCAGCTATCCTCTCCCGCGCAAAAGCGGGTCATGAGGCTTGTTAGTGCGGCCATTGTTCTTGGCTTTTCTGGCGAGGTGTCAGCGAGCCATTCATCTCGGATGTTATGTTTGAAGGCTGCTAAGGCTTGGCGTCCGAACGATCGACTATTTGGTTCTTTTTGGTGAGGAACCTATTCGAAATTTGCGGGCTAACTCTCCGGCTGTTGAGTTATGTGACTTAAATCGCTCGCATCCGGAGGGCGGACATAAGTCCCCTGAAAATTTGCCCGAAACGCATCCTCGGGCTCTTTCCAACTTCCAATGGTATTTTCTGGGAGGCTTTTGAGACAATGCCGTGCTGGCCCTTTGAGCTTGAGGGGTAAGTATTTTATGGCGTGGAGGTCATCTCCTCTAGCCATATGTATGTGTAGGATGTAATCCTCAATCCAGACTCCGGGGTCTGTTGTTTCGTCATATGCCTCTATATTTACGGGCTTGAATCCCGCTGGGAATTCATGATCCAGCACCTCATCGGTGAAACATAGGGGGTGTGCGGCGCCCCTGTATTTGGGTGTGCCGTGATTTTCGAATACTCGACGTGTTGTGTTGCTTTCTGGAGCTTGCTCTCTTGGCCCATAAATGGATCTGACCGGGCCATCCTTTTTGCGAGGATCCTTATGTGGATCACGTGACGGCTTGTGTGCGGAGTCGCTTGCCGCTATTTGTTTGTCATGTGGTCGTCTATCCGACCGGGCGGACTCTTTGTTTTTTGATTGTGGGGGCTCTACGGCCTCCTCGTCAAATTCAGGCAACAGCTTACGCTTCGGGTAGCTCTTTGCTTGGTGACTATCGCCGTATTTGTCTGCGGTCTTGAGTATTTTGCTCCATCTCATCCTGAGTACGTCTTCCGCTGTTTTGAGCTTCCGCTTCTGCTTCTTCAGACTTCGTGCAGTGGCGACGAGCCTTTTGTGGAGGTTCTTCTGCTCCAACGATGTGTCCGGCGTGAGATCATCCGGACTGTTGTTTTCGCCGGGGATGGGTTGTTTGTCCAGTTCATCCTGTTCAGATGGTTGTTGGGGGGTATTTTCGTCGTCCACTGGTTCTTCCTGCTCTATGGCTGGGTTGTTGTCGAGGCGGGACTTTGGGCGGCGCTTGCGTCGCCGTTTCAGCTGTTTTTCGGGTGAATTATCTTTCGCAGCGTCCCGTTGCTCCTCGTTATCGCTTCCTTTAGGAGTATCCACCATGTATACATCGTAGGTTGAGGTGGCTTTCCAGTGCCCCGTAGGCACTGGTTCTTGGTCGTCTCCGGCATCGTCATCCATACCGTTGATGTCTTCGAAGTTGAAGTCTAGCATGTCGGTTAAGTCGTCGATAGTGGCAACAAAGTGGCCGGTGGGTGGGCTTTGAATTTCTTTGTTGTCCGCATCCCAACCGTCCTGACCGTAATCCGGCCAGGGCTCTCCTGATAAAGAGAGATATTTTAGCGAATTCAGGATGTCGCCAAAAGGCGAGTGCTGAAAGATGTCCGCAGCGGTGAACTCCATGATCGGCGCCCAATCGGATTCGATTGGAAGGGGCGCGAGAGGTTCGGAGTCCGGCGAGGAGTCCGGCGCCTCGGGGTCACGAGCTTCACAAGGGACGGGGTCGGTATTCGGCTCCATCGCCGTAGACGTAGCAGCCCCCGAGGTGGTGTCTAGCCACCCATCCTCGATCGATGCAGTCGGCTCCGAGTCAAGGGTTGGAGCGGACTCTTGTGCGGCCTCTAGGGCACTGTCTGGCAGCAGAGCTAAATCATGCCCATCGTGACAGTGCGGCGTGCTTAGCTGTGGCTCGAATCCGTCGAAGATCAAGTCTCCGCGGATGTCGGCCGTATAGTTCAAACTTCCAAATCTGACCTGATGGCCAAGGGCGTAGCTTTCGATCTGCTCTAGATGGCCAAGCGAATTGGCCCGCAGTGCAAGGCCGCCGAATACGAAGATTTGTCCGGGGAGAAAAGTCTCACCCTGGACTGCGTCGTTGTTGATGATCGAAGGAGCCATCGAGCCTATGGGCGACGACACAGAGGAACTCTCAATGAAAGCACCAATGTCGGTGTCAAAACCGGCGGATCTCGGGTAGGGGGTCCCGAACTGTGCGTCTAGGCGGATGGTAAGAGGAGACAAGGGACACAATGTTTTTACCCAGGTTCGGGCCCTCTCGATGGAGGTAAAACTCTACTCCTGCTTGATTGATATTGATGATATGGGTAGTACAAGAGTAGATCTGCCACGAGATCAAGGAGGCTAAACCCTAGAAGCTAGCCTATGGTATGATTGTTGCTCGTCCTACGGACTAAAACCCTCCGGTTTATATTGACACCGGAGAGGGCTAGGGTTACACAGAGTCGATTACAATGGTAGTGGATCTACATATCCGTATCGCCAAGCTTGCCTTCCACGCCAAGGAAAGTCCCATCCGGACACGGGACGAAGTCTTCAATCTTGTATCTTCATAGTCTTGGAGTCCGGCCAATGATGATTGTTCGGCTATCCGGACACCCCCTAGTCCAGGACTCCCTCAGTAGGAATGGAATATCTTGGCCTCAACACATGAGTAGGTGGTTCTCTCTCAGAAATGGTAAGTTGGAAGTGTAGGTTTGTTCTGTTGGCTCTCTCCACGAATGAAGAGGAGGTGGAGGGGTATATATAGCCTCCACACAAAATCTAACCGTTACACACAATTTACCAAACTCGGTGGGACCTAATCAACAAACTCGGTCGGACCGATTTAGTAAACCTAGTGACCGTTAGGATTTTCGGTGGGACCGACATGCAACTCGGTAGGACCGATATGGTTAGGGTTAGGGCATAACGTAATCTCGGTGAGACCGATTACACAAACTCGGTGAGACCGATTTTGGTAATAAGCTTTCCAGAGAGTTGGTTAGGTAAACTCGGTGGGACCGATTCGCTCATTTCGGTGAGACCGAAATGTTACGAAAGGGAAACAGGGAGTTCACATTGCAATCTCGGTGGGACCGATCGCTCACTTCGGTTAGACCGAAACGTTACGAAGGGAAACAGAGAGATTACAATCCCATCTCGGTGAGACCGAGATCCCTATCGGTAAGACCGATTTGCCTAGGGTTTGTAGCAGTGGCTATGACATTTGAACTCGGTGCCGCCGGATAGAAAGAATCGGTATGGCCGAGTTTGACTTTGGGTTTAGGTCATATGTGGATGTGAGAAAGTAGTTGAGGGTTTTTGGAGCATATCATTATGCACTTGAAGAAAGAGGCTCATTAAGCAACACCTCATCCCTCCTTGATAGTATTGGCTTTTCCTATAGACTCAATGTGATCTTGGATCACTAAAATGTAAAATGAAGAGTCTTGAGCTTTTGAGCTTGAGCCAATCCTTTGTCCTTGATATTTTGAGGGATTCACTTTCATCATCCATGCCATGCCATTCATTGAGCTTTCCTGAAATAATAGTCTTGGAATAGCATTAGCTCAATGAGCTATATGTTGTTATGAATTACCAAAACCACCTAGGGATAGTTGCACTTTCACGGACGCCACCTGCAGTCGGCATCCGGGATGTCGCGCCATGCTTTCGGCGTGGGGGAGGACTCTCAGCACGGGCGCCGGCTTCGTGCCGCTCTATGGCCGCGTCGATCAACTGTTGGACGCGTCTGGTCATGCAGTGAAGCTCGTCGCCCTCCAGCCCGTCCAGCTCGTCTACGGCCACCTGGGCGGCACGCAGGTTCTCGAGTGTCGTGGCATAGATTGGGCGGTCAGCACCCAGCATGTTGGTGATGTCCGCGCCGCGCTTCTTGATAGCGCCAATTTGGCTGGGTCCGCCAGCAGGCGGCGTTCCAAAGGCGGCATGATCAACCTTGCGCTGGTAAGCTTCGGTGAGGCGTCTCATGGAGGCTATCTTCTTGCCGTTCTCGATGAGGGCAAGGCGTTGGGCCTCCAGTGTGTCGGCGTCGGCGTCGGCCGGGATGGGGGCGGACAGGTCATGTAGCACCATCTGCAGAGTGTCGTGGACATTTTCGTCGGAGGCGGCGCCGTGACTGATGACCAGCACCTCAGTGACGGTGCTGCTGCTGCTGTCGGCTCGAGGAATGGGGTCATCGATGACCACCACATTGGAGTCGACAAGCATCGAGTCGGTGGAGCCGATTGACTCTGGGTCGGAGGTGCGCTCCTTGGCAATGTCAAGCTTGCCAAGGAAGTCGACGAGGCAGCTCTCGGAGCTGGTGGCAAACCTCACCGAGGAGATCGGCGAGGCAGCTCGCTACGCGGGCGTCATCGACGCCATGCAGCACGTCGAGGCAAGCGCCATCGGGCGTGCCAGGCTGGCTACGCTAGCTGGGGAGGAAGAGGGTACCCGTCCAGAGCAGGTCTCCGGATGACGGTGCACCTAGCCCCACGGTGGGCGCCAAATGTCGGGTGGTAGGTGCAACATATGCCAACGGGTGGCTTATCATTGTGGGAGCCAGTGATACGTCCATTTTGCATCATGCTTTTATATCGATATTTATTGCATTATGGGTTGTTATTACACATTATGTCATAATACTTATGGCTATTCTCTCTTATTTTACAAGGTTTTACATGAAGAGGGAGAATGCCGGCAGCTAGGATTCTGGGCTGGAAAAGGAGCAAATATTGGAAACCTATTTTGCACAGCTCCAAAAGTCCTAAAACTCCACGAAAGTCATTTTTGGAATTAATAAGAATTATTGAGCGAAGAAAGTACTGGCGGCGGCCCACACCCTGGCCACGAGGGTGGGGGCGCACCCACCCCTACTGGGCACGCCCCTGCCTCGTGGGCCCCTGGTGGCCCTCCGGTGCCCATCTTCTGCTACATGAAGTCTCTTACACTGGAAAAAATCATAAGCAAGCTGACGGGACAAAACTCCGCCGCCACGAGGCGGAACCTTGGCGGAACCAATCTAGGGCTTCGGCGGAGCTGTTCTGCCGGGGAAACTTCCCTCCGGGAGGGCGAAATCATCACCATCATCATCACCAATGACCCTCTCATCGGGAGGGGGTCAATCTCCATCAACATCTTCACCAGCACCATCTCCTCACAAACCCTAGTTCATCTCTTGTATCCAATCTTGTATCAAAACCACAAATTGGTACTTGTGGGTTGCTAGTAGTGTTGATTACTCCTTGTAGTAGATGCTAATTGGTTTATTTGGTGGAATATCATATGTTCACATCCTTAATGCATATTAATACTCCTCTGATTATGAACATGAATATGCTTTGTGAGTAGTTACGTTTGTTCCTGAGGACATGGGTGAAGTCTTGCTATTAGTAGTCGTGTGAATTTGTTATTCGTTCGATATTTTGATGGGATGTATGTTGTCTCTCCTCTAGTGGTGTTATGTGAACGTCGACTACATGATACTTCACCTTTATTTGGGCCTAGAGGAAGGCATTGGGAAGTAATAAGTAGATGATGGGTTGCTAGAGTGACAGAAGCTTAAACCCTAGTTTATGAGTTGCTTCGTAAGGGGCTGATTTGGATCCACTAGTTTCATGCTATGGTTAGGTTTACCTTAATACTTCTTTTGTAGTTGAGGATGCTTGCAATATGGGTTAATCATAAGTGGGATGCTTGTCCAAGAAAGGACAGCACCCAAGCACCGGTCCACCCACATATCAAATTATCAAAGTAACGAACGCGAATCATATTAGCGTGATCAAAACTAGCTTGACGATAATTCCCATGTGTCCTCGGGAGCGCTTTTCTCATTATAAGAAATTGTCCAGGCTTGTCCTTTGCTACAAAAAGGATTGGGCCACCTTTCTGCACCTTATTTACTTTCATTGCTTGTTACCCATTACCAATTATCTTATCACAAAACTATCTGTTACCTACAATTTCAGTGCTTGCAGAGAATACCTTACTGAAAACCGCTTGTCATTTCCTTCTGCTCCTCGTTGGGTTTGACACTCTTACTTATTGAAAGGACTACGATAGATCCCCTATACTTGTGGGTCATCAAGACTCTTTTCTGGCGCCGTCGCCGGGGAGTGAAGCGCCTTTGGTGAGTGGAACTTGGTAAGGAAACATTTATATAGTGTGCTGAAATTTTACGCACTGTTACTATGGAAACTAATCCTTTGAGGGGCTTGTTAGGGCATCTTCGCCGACCGAGAGAAAAAGAGTTTCTCCTCAACCTCTGAACCTCTGAAAATGTTTATTTTGAGATTCCTTCGGTATGATAGAGAAATCGCTAGCTAATCCCTTTGCGGGAGATGGAACATTGCATCGATTTACACCTTATCTATGTGGATGAAGTTTGTGGATTATTTAAGCTTGCAGGTATACCCGATGATGTTGTTAAGAGGAAGGTCTTCCCTTTATCTTTGAAGGGAGATGCATTGACATGGTATAGGCTATGCGATGATATGGGATCTTGGGACTATAAATGATTGAAATTGGAATTTCACCAAAAGTTCTATCCTATGCATCTTGTTCATTGTGATCGTAATTATATATATAATTTTTGGCCTTGTGAAGGAGAAAGCTTCCCTCAAGCTTGGGGAGGCTTAAGTCAATGGTATACTCATGCCCCAATCATGAGCTATTAAGAGAAATGAATATTCAAAACTTTTATGCTCGGCTTTCTCTCAATGATCGCACCATGTCGATACTTCCTGCGCTGGTTCTTATATGCTGAAGAATATTGAATTCAAGTGGGACTTATTGGAAAGAATTAAACGCAACTCTGAAAATTGGGGTTCCGAAGATGGTAAGGAGTCAGGTATGACACCTAAGTTTGATTGTGTTAAGTCTTTTATGGATACCGATGCTTTGTGTGGATTTAGCACTAAATATGGACTTGACTCTGAGATAGTAGCTTCTTTCTGTGAATCTTTTGCTACTCACATTGATCTCCCTAACGAGAAGTGGTTTAAATATAATCCTCCCATTGAAGTAAAAGTAGTTGCACCTGTTATAGTTGAAGAAAAGATTATCACTTATAATGATCCTATTGTTCCTACCACTTATGTTGAGAAACCACCTTTCCCTGTTAGGATGAAGGAGCATGCTAAAGCCTCAACTGTGGTTCGTAAAAGTAATACTAGAACATATACACCCCCTAATCAAATTAAAGTTGAACCTAGTATTGCTATGGTTAAAGATCTCTTGGCTGATAATATAGATGGGCATGTTATTTACTTCTGTGAGAAAGCTGCCAATATTGCTAAACCCGATGCTAAGATACATAGACCTGTTGTAGGCATGCCTGTTATTTTTGTTAAAATACAAGATCATTGTTACCATGGCTTATGTGATATGGGTGCTAGTGCTAGTGCAATACCTATTTCCTTATATGAAGAAATTATGCATGATATTGCACCTGCTGAGTTAGAAGATATTGATGTTACAATTAAGCTTTCCAATAGAGATACTATTTCACCATTTGGGATTGTTAGAGATGTTGAAGTCTTGTGTGGGAAAGTTAAATACCCTGCTGATTTTCTTGTTCTTGGTTCCCCACAAGCTTTTGTCCCATTATATTTGGTAGACCCTTCTTGAATACTGTTATTGCTAGGATTGATTGCAAAAAGGATGTTGTTACTATTGGCTTGGGGGATATGAAACATGAGTTTAACTTTGCCAAAAAATTTAAACAACCCCATGATAAAGAATTGCCTAGTAAGGATGAAATTATTGGTCTTGCTTGCCTCCTACTGATCCTTTAGAACAATATTTACTAGACCATGAAAATGATATGTTCATGAATGAAAGAAGGGAGATAGATGAAATATTCTTTCAACAAGGTCCTATTCTGAAAAACAACTTACATGTTGAAATCCTAGGGGACATATACATGATGATACTTAACTACTAGGTACAATGCATAAAATTGAAAACGAACAATACTAAAACTAATAATCCCTCCTGGGGCCAGTATTCCGGTAGCCCCTCACCAGCATCTCCCTGGTGTGTGGCGTCTTCCCAAAGCGGAGGCGGTACTCCACCTCTTCCGCCTTGTAGCGCTTGACGTGTTGATCTGCCTCTTACAGGCGGACACGCGCGAACGATCTTGCCATTTTGTTGGGCGCCCACCGGAGCTCCTCGTCGGTGGCACGCTGGAGCTTATCGGCCCAGCTACACGCAGCAACGAGGCGCCTAGCGCCTCTGGCCTTCCTCGTGAAGTACCCGTCTTCGTACACCTCTTCCACACGACGACGTGCCCACCCCCAAAGCTCCACCGCCGCCTTTTTCCAGGCGGTATCACGGGCTTCACAGGACACCTGGTACCTGGCATCCTCCTCCGCCATCTCCTTCTTGAAAGCCACTTGCCTGGCTTTCTCAGCCGGCGGCAGCGACTTCCAAATACAAAGATCATACTGGCCCCAAAACCAATCCAAAGTTGGGGGGTCCGGCGCAACCTCGTCCTATGGCGCATAGGTGTCCTCGTCGCTACTCTTCGAGTGAGTGTCCTCGGGGGGTGGCGACTCCTCGTCGGCGCGTGTCCAGACCAGCGGTGCCATGGCAGAGATTTGAGAGAGATAGAGAGAGAGAGGGCGAGCAAGGGGAGGATCTAGATGAGAATGCAGGTGGGACGACATGAGAAAGGTAGTATTTATTGGCGGTCGGAACCTAGATCGACGGGAATAGTACACGCACCGGTCGCCGGAATTAACGAGTACTGTAGGGTGAATTACGCACGATTCCCGCAGCAAAATCCGTGTGTGAACATAATAGCTGACGGTTCCCAATGTAGAACCGTGTCTAATTAATAAAGCCCGCCAGTCACCTTCCAAACCTCGAGGTGCAAAATAGAGTGCCAATCATCTAGGGCCGGTTGTCTTGCCAGATTTTACATTTTCTTTTTTGAACCCCAGACATTTACATCGTCTGATGATTTTTCACTACTACAGGATGCTGCTAACACGACACCACGATTAGAGACCCTTCGAGAAACTGTGTGCAATGCAATAATCACAAACGGTGGTGTCAGAGAACCGTCTAAAATGTGCAAAATGTTTGCAATGACGGATGCATCAAACACGGTTCAGATTTTAGTTGTGTGTGTGATGCAGGGCATACGGTTCAGTTCAATTAACTGTTTGCGGTGAGGAGGAACAAAAGAAACGGGCAACCAGATGAAGGTGTGTCTGATACACAACATACGGTTCACTCGGATGAACTGTTTGTGATTAGGCAACACAAAAGAAACGGTCAGCCAGATCAAGGTGTGTGTGCGATATACAACATGCGGTTCACTCGGATGAACTGTTTGTGTTGAGATAAGAGAAAAGAAACGGTCATTATAACAAGATGTGTGTGATACGTGGCAAACAGGTCTGTAATCAGAAATGTGTGGGAAGACCGATAAAAACACAGACGATTCCTGTTAACAAGCCATGTGTGTTGTGAGCAAACGATTGCTGGTATACAATTGTCAGTAATTGATGAAATCATCACCGATGGGTTCCCTTGTTTAGTCCGTGTGCGGTGTGATTTGCTCTGTCTACAGAGCATCAACAAATAAACTTAAAAAGACAGCATTGCATAACCAAATTAAGCATACAGTTAGACAAGTGACTACACAAATAGCATTTTCACACACCAAAGTAAGCAATTACATGCATACTAAACTAGGAGAAACGAGGATCTAATTAATCTTTTACTTCTTGTTGCGACGACGGTTGCCATTGCTTTGCTTCCGGCTGGATCCCTGACCGTTTTGGGGAAGGAGGCACTTCCTCGTGTCAATGATCCGCCTGTACATGTCGTAGCACGTGTATGCCTCCTTGTCCGCGTATACGACGTGAGCTTTGTCAAGTTTCTCCATCCAGGCCGAGTGTCAGGCACGCTTGTCCTTGTTGCGGGAATCCTTCATGTCTCTCCTTGGCATAGGCAAAATTGACATGTAAGCAGGCTATAAGCCCACTATGGTAGTACTTGCTCTTAGCAGCATAGCGGACCAACCGTGTGGGGTGCAAAGTGGCTTCGGTTGTGTGGGCGACGGAGGCCATCCCGCGCGGGCGCTAGGTCTGAGAGGACGGCCTTGTCGTCAGTGTGTGACCTCTCTGTGCAACCGTTCGCTCCCCACGAGCCTCTTCGTGTACCGTGGCAACCGTCCACCGCCTCTTCGCCTTTCCCTCTCGATTTGGAACTGCTATCGCGCGCTCTTCCTCCCTCCATTTGCCTTCACCCTTCCTTCTGCCATTGTTCGATCGTCTTCTCCATGGAGGGAACAGGCCGAAAACGACCCCGTTATTCTTGCCCCGATCTGAAAGATGACGTGGTGGAGGAACTCATTGATCGATGCGACGTCATCACCTCGGCTAGCATGGCAGGTTCGTTCAAGTTCATTCTCGACTCAACAAATAGGGTTCAGGAGCGGCTTGATCTCCCCTATCTTCTTTGCCATGACGTTGGTCGTCGGCATGGGGACGACGGAAGCCTCACCTTCTGCAAGTTGATGCCACTTGATAATGATACGTGTGATGTTAACATGCCATTGCTTGAGGGTAAGGCTTAGGCAGGCGCAAATGGAGATTGGGTTGTTTATATTGGGTATAACTACGAGTGGGAACTTGTGAATGTATACACTCGTCACCGGGTTCCACTTTCAAGAATCAGAGACTGCCCTGAGGTTGAGCACACAGATGATCTACGTACGTTCAAATACGATCATGCTGACTGTCGTCTACGAAAGATAACAATTTGTCGAGTTCCCAACCGCTCTTGGGATTACAAGAACTATGAAGTTGTTGCTATCTTCGACAAGCTTGTTGCCGTCCTTACTTCCATGCCTCGATGGATATTGCTCAAAAATCATTTTTTGTACACGGATGAGTACTGTGATGCAATTCAATATGAGGGTCTTGTGTTTGCTGCCACCATTCGTGGCACTGTTTTTGCATGGAATCCTTATGATTTCAGTATGTTTGTCTTCCACCGTAATTATAATTGTTTCATCCACATGCATGCAGGTTAGCTAGTTTCCCTTTACTAATTAACCTTCTTGTGTTTCCAAGGTCCATTGAACATTTCACCACCTATACTTGAAAAATTTATAACCAAGGGGGAGATGACGATGCTGATGATCACGAGCATGACCTATGTACTCAATGGCGCCTGGCAACTTATTCTGATGGATCACCTCTTCTTGTATGTATACAGGGCACTGCTGATGTTACTAACGAAGCAGGTGTTGTCTCCCATGGTCGTCTCCGGACCTATTCCAACATCCGTTGCAGGGTATTTGGGATGGATACTCTTGTGCTAGCACCAACACCTTCTCCCTGGTTTAGTACTGATAGTCTTGGAGAAAACTCGCTCTTCCTTGGACAAAACTATCCAATGCTGGTGAAAGGCGATCCAGCTGCTGTTGACACAACGTTACTACCATTTATGAGAAGCAACTGTATCTATACCTCGGACGTTGCTATGGTTCCCTACCGTGGCTATCACAATATACGTCCTGATATAGGCCACTTCAGCCTGGATGATCAGTCCTGCGTTGGTCTCGATATTGACAATAGCTGGCCCTTCATAGAGAATTAGTTATGGTTCAAAGCAAGTGTTTCCAACGCTAAGGATTGGTTGAGCTGAAGTTCATTTCATCGCTTTGTTATTTGCTGTGTGAGAAAAACTTTAGTATTTACTAGAATGTTTTGTTGGAAATAATCTATAATCCAACATGTATCCTTGTTGTCGTTGAGTGTTGATGACTTGTTGTATATAATCCAAAGTATATTGTTTTCTATTTGGATGATTAATGATGCCGCTTTATTGCTTAACCGAAGCATGGCACGTGCCCATTGTTGGTCTAGCGCTCATGGTTTGAATAAATAATCCGTTTGGGATATTGGTTCCCAATTATTAATAATCTCCCGTTTGTAATTAGATAAAGACGCATAAAAAAGCCCGTGCATTGCATTAGTATTTACCACGGCATGTCGGGTGCCATTCCATGATAGCATGCCAGGTTTCATGAATTTCAGCGAGTTTTGGATTTACTAGAATTTGAAACCAGGCATCTCAATGTTTGCAGCCGAGTGACGGGGGCAGGGTGTTTGACATTCATTCTCATTTCTTGCATGGGACCTAAGCATGCAACTAAGGACACAGATTTGAATTTTCAACCAATTTATATGCATTGGAGCATGTGCATGTAGTTCAAATTTGAATTATGCACATAAATGCATTGAAAACTCAGTTAATGCATAAGAAATGTGCTAACGAACCCCGAAAATTTCCAAAATTTAACATAATGCTCATGTTGTTCTATGTTGACACTAGAGAAAAAATTGAAATAAAGAAGAGATAATGGCTATCATTTCGTCCAAAAAGGTGAAATGTTCCCTACCAAAACCATCAGGCTTGTTGTGAGAAGCTCTAGTTTGTGAGAAGCTTATACCCAAACCTACCCCAAATGGGATAAAAGATTTACCACGGCATGTCAGGTACCATTCCATGATAGCATGCCAAGTTTCATGAATTTCAGACGAGTTTTGGATTTACTAGAATTTAAAAACTAGGTATCTCAATATTTGCGGCCGAGTGACGATGGCAAGGTGTTTGACATTCATTCTTTTTTCTTGCATGGGACGTAAGCATGCAACCAAGGACACAGATTTGAATTTTCAACCAATTTATTTGCATTAGAGCATGTGCTTGTAGTTCAAATTTGAAAATTACGCACATAAATGCATTGAAAACTCAATTAATGCATAAGAAATGTGCTAATGAACCCGGAAAAATTCCAAAATTTAACACAACACTCATGTTGTTCTATGTTGACAGTAGAGAAAAACTTGAAATCAAGGAGAGGCAACGGCTATCGTTTCGTCCAGAAAGGTCATACATTCCCTACCGAAACCATCAGGCTTGTTGTGAGAAGCTCTGGTTTGTGAGAAGCTTATACCCAAACCTGCCCCAAATGGGACAAAACATTACCACGGCATGTCGGGTGCCATTCCATGATAGCATGCCAGGTTTCATGAATTTCAGACGAGTTTTCGATTTACTAGAATTTAAAAACTAGGTATCTCAATGTTTGCGGCCGAGTGACGATGGCAGGGTGTTTAACATTCATTCCTATTTCTTGCATGGGACGTAAGCATGCAACCAAGGACACAGATTTGAATTTTCAACCAATTTATATGCATTAGAGCATGTGCATGTAGTTCAAATTTTAATTATGCACATAAATGCATTGAAAGGTCAATTAATGCATACAAATGTCCAAACGAACCCCGATAAATTGCAAAATTTAAAAAACACTCATGTTGTTCTATGTTGTCACTAGAAAAAGAATTGAAATCAAGAAGAGGCAATGGATATCATTTCGTCCAGAATGGTGAAACGTTCCCTACCGTAACCATGAGGCTTGTTGTCAGAAGCTTTGGTTTGTGAGAAGCTTATATACCCCAACCTGCCCCAAATGGGACAATATTTTTACCACTGCATGTTGATGTTGTTCCATGCTAGCGTGTCAAGGTTCATATATAAATTTCAGACGTGTTTTTGATTTACTATAATTTAAAAATGAAGTATCTCAATGTTAGCGGCCGAGCGACGGTGGCAAGGTGTTTGACATTCATTCTTATTTCTTGCATGGGACTTAAGCATGTAACCAAGGACACACATTACAAATCTGAACCACTTTATATGCACTGGAGCATGTGCATGTAGTTCAAATTTGAATTATGTACATGAATGCATAGAAAAGTCAGTTAATGTATAAAAATGTCCAAGCGAACCCCGAAAACTCCCAAAAAATGACACAACACTCGTGTTGTTCTACGTAGAAAATTTACGAAGTAAGAAGAGGCAACATATATCGTTTGTCCCCCAAGGTGGCACGTTCCCTACCGAAACCATCTGATTTGTTGTGAGAGAAGCTCCGGTTTGTGAGAAGCTTATACCCAAACCTGGCCCAAATGGGAAAATATTTTTACCACGGCATGTCAATGTCGTTCCATGATATCATGTCAAGTTTCATGAATTTCAGTCGAGTTTTTGATTTACTATAATTTTAAAATCATGTATCTATGTTAGTGGCTGAGCGACAATGTCAAGGTGTTTGACATTCATTCTCATTTTTTGCATGTGACCTAAGCTTGCAACCAAGGACAAACATTTGATTTTGCAACCCGTTATTCGGGACTGGAGCATGTGCTTTGATTTTGAATTGTGCACCTGAAATTGCTAGACAACCAATTTAATGTATAAAATTTCCAAACAAACCCTGAATAATTCCAAATTTTTTACGACACACATATAGTTGCATGTTCACTGCAGATAAAAGGTCTAGCAAACACTCTCCATCGCCGCTGTGACCCCATTATGTAATTCAAATCAAAATGAAAAATCAAGTAGATCCCACACATTTTATTATCACCAACCGTGTGAGATGCGTTACAAAATATCCTGGAGCACCGTCGGTGCATAGTACGCCTATGGCTTGCGCGAGAAGGTGTGTCGCCTACAGTCCACAGCAAGCGTGTCAAGCACACTAGCTCGCTCCCCAAATACTTCCGCCTCTGCATCCCTCGCAATCTCAAAAATATCTGCTCGCCCTTGATCCAAATTTTCGTAAGCCTGCCTTGATCCAAGTTGCCATGGTATTTCCTCAAACACCACCTTAACCCCCCACCCCACCCCCCTCCACACACACCACACACTCCACAAAACCTGCGCTGACTGACACACACCACCCCCTAACCATTGGTAGGTCGCCGCCATCGCTACCGCCTCCATCCTCAACCTATGCCTGTGTGCCGTGGAGCTCGAGGAGCCAATGTCCCAAGAGAGGTTTATCGCGGCCTCTTCGCCTGATGCCGGCGAGGTGGCCGCCGAGGTGTCCCCGTCATCCTCTGTGGGCTCTTTATCGATCCGTCGTCGCCGGTCCCGCGATCCGCCAGCTGTCATGCCCCTACGCCGGTTCGAGAACTTCCACGTCCTCCCTCGGACCCGGCATTCGACAGGTCCTACCTCGGGGTCCTACCTCACCGACATTACAGATCACGAGACCCACACCCGCCGGTGGCTCGGTAGCTTCCACACGGCCGAGCTCGCGGCCATGGAGTACGATTGCTGGCAGGTCCTCTACCACGGCGCGGCGGCTAGGCTCAATATCCCCTTCTGCACACGTCCGGTCCACCTCGTTTCGCTGGAGCCAGGGGTGGTGAGCTCGGCTATGGCACGGGAGGACCGCGAGGCATGAGAGCGGCGGCCGCTACATGCAAGAGCTACGCCGGCAGCACCCGGAGCTAGTGGAGGCGGAGCGGGCAATCTTTGCTAGCGTGGAGGGCGGTGAGGTTATCGCGCTCTCCTCTGATGACAAGGTCAAAGGCGGTGAGGACGGCGGCGCCGAGGGTGTCCAGGTGGGCGGCGAGGACGAGGAGATCGACATCGACGAGTGGAGGAGTGCCTTCCCCAAAGACCCCGATGACGGCACCAGCCTGGACCCGGCTCGTGGCACACCGTACCTGATGAGGAAGGATTGGCTCGACCTCTACTTCAACCGAAAGTAGTTTAGCTTAGTTTAAATTTATGTTTTATGTTCAGTTATGCAAAACTATCTATATTTATGTTTGAATGCATGCTACTTTCGATTGAACTTGCTCTGAACTTCATCAAATTGAAGTCTACAACATTAAGTTTACGCGATCTACTTGAAACGGCCAAAAATTGCTGGAGTATATATATCCACTAATTGTTTTAGTCCTTTAACTTTTAAAGGATCGGCTAGAGATGGCCTTATGCCTTGTTTATTTTAGTTCTTCACAATGTGATGCTCTATATGTGCAACTATTTGCCGTGCAATTCAATTTCATCAATAACAGTTTCAAGAAATACCACTATGAATTACGATATTTGGTTGTTGTTAAGGATATTGTAGTTGACATGCCTTTTCGTTTTTAACAATAAGTAGTGTACTTTAGACCTGCACAATACCAGTTTGAATGACTATTTGCTTGTTTATAAATGTTATGCCTGATGCAGTTAACACACCTTTCCACTTTTTGTTTTGCTTAACTAGTGTGCTTAAGCTCGCACTGCTCGGGTTATCATTTGTAGATTATGTTGTCTACCATGGATATATTTGGTTGATGTTTAGCCTGTTGTGCTTAACATGCCTTTATATGTACTCATACAGGACAATATTGAGAACAGTGCTGCTGTTTTTTCCATCGAGGTTAGTTTCATTGCATTGCTTATATGTACTCACTGTTCAGGATCTTGGTAGCTGGTACCATATAGCCTGGGGGCTGATAAGGGATTAATCGTAGAATTAGACATTTCACTGAATATATCTGTAACCCATTTATCAGTAGGTTAACTAGGGCCATATTTAATATATCTGAGGCTACATAGCAACATGCATTGTACTAAATGACTAAATATGCAATTCCAGGCTACATAGCAACAAGGAAGAGTGTTACCTTAATGTTCGTGTTACCTTAATGTTCTGATGATGTCTGGATATATGTGTATATAATCTTATATAATTGGATGGAGGGAGTTTTGTACTACATCATTTTGCAATTGTTCTTTAGCTTCTAATATTAACATGGTGCTTTTAGGTACACATGTCATTGCCAAAGATCCACACTTTGACCCTTTCTGCGTATGTGGCAATGAGATATTCATGAACCAGCATCAAGTGAGGAAACTGATAAACATTATTATTAAAATGAGTCAAAAGATGTCAATCGAACTATATGTTTACACTTTATGCAAGACAACAATGAACTGCAATATAGTAAGTAAGAACCCTGTAGCCTTCTTTTTACTGCCCGTAATGAGTTGTGTTAGATGACAATGTATGTATCTTTTTTCCTTTGTAGTGGATCCCAAAGCAGTTTACTCAAGATTACCTCTCAAACTACATGATTGGCGGTCGGACATCACAAGGGGTAGGACTAGAGTCGTACGTGCCTTCTGCATCCAGGAGAGCACAATAGGGCCATTCCACTTCACCTTGTTCAGCAACTAGAATGTTTGTCGCCTCTTTCTTTACCATCTGTAATAGTACGATATAGAACCCTGGTTCATCATTCTTTATTTTGTGCTTATGTAATTCTTAAACATATGTACCTATGAATTGAATAATGCATTGGTTGTTTGAACCTGATGGATATGAATAAAGCTATAACCTACTTTTCAAGTTTAAATTAGGTACAATTTAAATAGCAGCAATTAAATTAGGGCAAAATTACGGCGTGCAGCTCATTACGATGCACACGGTTAATAAAGCACAGCATGTGCGATATACATCATAATCTGACATGGTTCACGGAGTGGAAACGTGTGTAACAATGCACACAGTTGCTGTTTGCAAAGCATGTGTGATGTCAGACACTATCACACACGGTGCGGGGAAACTAAATGTGTGTGAATGTCTACCTATCGTACACGGTTTATAATCATGAACTGTTTGTGATGTGCCAGGCATCGTAAATGTAGAGCAAGTTTGGTACATGCCTAGGAAACTCCCGTGCCTAGAATCTGCCTGGGCCTGGAATCTGCCTGGGTTTAGGTAAAAAACACAAAACTCCGACTACGATGGCAGTGCCAACACAAACATGTAGCAAGGATGAATCATTTTGGATATGCGAGACATCGGAAACGGTTATAGAGGGGCAACTTATGCATCAAGGCTCCCTATCCCCAATGGTTTTTGGGTCGTGTGGGAAGGACCCCCCCCCTATCGCCCACACTCACAAGGTGACAGTTCTGAGCGCCGTCGTGGAAACGGGTTAAAAACTATTTGTATAGCACCAACGCGTACCAGCGTTTTAACTCGCACACAAGTACACAAATATGATTTTTCAAACCGTTATGGTTAGCCGTTGCATGTAGATGTAGTTCAAATTTGAATTACGGTCATTAAATGGCTAGAAAATCACTTAAATGTCAAATGACCCCTGAAATTTTCCAAATTTTGACATCATAGTTGTATTAGTGCACGTTACATGTAGATAAAAAATGAAGGCCATAAGAGGAAGCTATCTGACATTCGTCATCAAACATGCACTGTTTCCTTCTCGGAACCACGAGCCTTCTAGTGAGTTGCTCCGGTTTGTGAGGGGTGTATGTCCAAACTTTTGTCAAACAGGCCAATTTTTTTACCACATCATCTTGGTGGCATGACATTACATCAAGCAAGGTTTCATGTTTTTCTGATCATTTTTTAATTTTTTGGAATTAAAATGCCATGGCACTCCATGCAGTGTCGGTGTACAGAAGTGTGGGTACTTCTGTACCCCTTTCTTGTGCATGGATGGTCGCGGCCACAATAGGGCATGCAAAGGCAGAGGAAGGCAGCAGAAGGCAAGACAGGTACAAAGAATATCAAGATAGTTGCTCAGAGTAGCAAGCAGCAAGAGGCAAGCGGGGCCACGCCCAGCAACAAGCCTTGCAGAGGCGACCTGCGCAGCCCCCGACAAGCCCCTTGACGGGGCAGCTTGTGAAGAGACCAGCAAGGCCACCACCCTTGGGGTTGAGGGCTCTAACACCATCAACAATGTTCAAGACCAAGATTTGAAGAGCACATGCCTGGTAGCATGCGGCTCCTCATGAAGATCGACAACCCACGAGTCCACGTGGGATCAAATGATGAAGACTCCCGGCAAGACCCTTGTCGGGGACGACTCCAAGGCCCCCGGCAAGCCTTGCCGGGGACGGTCGCTAGGCCGTGGCCAAGCCCGCGGTCGGTAGGGTTCCGCCACCTCACCACCACTCCAACGCGGCGATAAGCATGCCAGCGAAGCAGGCGCCTGCGTGGCGGCAGGCAGATCTTCATGGAAGTCAGCACTTTGCCAACACAGCAGCTGGTTGGCCAGCGTGGCGCTGCATGCCCCGTCGGCCCAGATGCATGGCAAGGCGAGGGGAAGCGGCGAAGGACGGGATAGCCTCTGTTGTCGTCCCTAATAAAGCAAGAGGACACGTAGGCATCGCATTAAATGTGTTTGTCCTACGTTGATCGAGCGATAAGCGCGTATTACTATAGCTTGCCACCTCATGTGTGCCACTGTGGCAACCCCTTTTGTGTATAAAAAGAGGCCCAAGGCACACACAGAGGGGATTCGGACTTTTGGACAAGGCAGGCATCCTAGCTAG
Source organism: Aegilops speltoides (assembly GCA_021437245.1). NCBI lineage: Eukaryota > Viridiplantae > Streptophyta > Magnoliopsida > Poales > Poaceae > Aegilops > Aegilops speltoides. The sequence continues at coordinate 196,289,310 of CM038144.1, read as the reverse complement.
TTCAACAGCTCAAGAACACTCATATAACAAGATAAAGTAGGACTAGGGTATTACGCATCTCCACGGCCTGAACCTGGATAAAAATCCTCTGCATGCTAACGACTGGACCTGCTCTTCGTGCAACTAATCCCCTGCCAAACATAGAAGGGATCCCTGTGACCCCATAGGTGATCGGTTTCCCCAACATCTTTAGCGCGCCAGGTAGGGGAGGATTAATTGTGAGAATCTGGTCCGTAGTTAGTATAGTAGCTCTTTCATCACCATGGCTCCGAAGAAGAAGAAGGCTGCAGCGATCAGCCCGTCCGGGGCCGCTCCTCTCGCACCCGCGTGGATAGGCGACGGGGCGGGCGCCAGCGGTGGAGGAGATCGAGATCATCCACACCATCCGAATACAAGAAGTCAGGCCGCCGGCGTCCTCCGCAGTGGCGACGGGGGTCGGCGCGCCGCCGCGCGCAAGGGTGGGGATGTGCCACCTGCGAGTGATGCGGGGACTTCCAAGGGCGGAAGATCGATCTCGCCAACGCGCGTACCGCAGTCTCCTCAGCTCGTGCACGACGAACTGCATCGCGAAGTTGAAGACCCCGGGTGTCACCACGGCAAGGGCCCTCAACGTCAGTCTCAAGACACGCAGGGCCGACGTGCACATCATGGTGCAGGCGAAAAGAGCACGCGGCCGCGGAATCGAGATGGGACTCCTTATAACGTCGTTAGAAGCCTGAGTTCCTCTCATTTTCGGCGCATGTCACTGCCGCCCACGCGAGCGGAAGACCTATCGCGAGCGCAACTGCTCCTCGACTTTCCTCCTGCCTTGGAGAAGCAAGAGGAGTGGAGGGTTGATATCCAAAGCCTTATTAGCCATGCCAATAGAGATGGCCACCAGGGAGCAAGCCCCTCACGATGCCGAAATGACGAGCTGACGTGTGTAGGCAGTGGAAGGGTCGAGGGCGCCGCAACCACGGTGCACTCCCCTCCGCCATGATCGGCCCGTCGGAGTGACGCTCGGGAAAACGTGTCCATAGCATCGTTAGCCCCACGGACGCGCTGTGACCAGCGCCAAGTTCCTCAAGAGAGCCTCAAGGAGGACACCCGGACTACCATTGAGCGGTGACGGGAAGCACGTAACCAGTCCGATAGGTGTGCTGGGCCCGCTGAGTACAGGCCAGCATCGGGGGATGCTAGTGATTTTCCATATGCAATCACTTGTCCAGCATTCACCCACTAGTTGTGGCAGTTCCAGTGGCCCAACACCCGCACGTTCAAACCAGAAGTCCCAGAGAAGTACGACGGCAAGTCTCACCCGTCTGAGTTCTTGGGTATTTACACTACTGCCATGCAACCTGCCGGAGCACGAGACGAAAAGATACTAGCCAACTATTTCCCATTGGCAGTTAAGCCCAACGTCAGGTCATGGTTGATGCATCTGCCGATAGATTCCATTGCCTCTTGGTATGACCTGTGCCACGAGTTTGTTGGTGCCTTCATAGGCGGCCATGTAGCTCCTGGGCAGGAAAGTGACTTGCATGTGATCCCTCAGAGAGACGGTGAATCCTTTCGCAAGTACATACAAAGGTTTAGTCGCGTGCAGTACAACATCCCAGATGTTCATCCTGCCGCCGTCATCAGTGCATTCCACCAAAACGTGCGCAATCGAAAGATGCATGAAGAGCTGGCCATGAACAAGGTTGTAGATGTTGCCGACCTGTATGTTCTGGCTGACAGATGTGCCCGAGCGGAGGAAGGAAGGAAGTACCCCGGCAAAGACGCTGACGTGGGAAGTGACTCAGAAGATGAAGACGTCATCACCCCAGCGAAGAAAGGTCGGCGGCATAACAGGAAGCACAAGGGCAGGACCATGCTTGCCGTTGAGGAATCTGGCGACCCCGACACTGCCAAGAAGGCCAAGGTCGACAACACCGGCAAGGAGGTTGCTGGGTGCGACGCCTGTCGGGTCTTGGCGGCTGCCGGCAAGTCAGAGGACTCCGACAACCAGTACTGCAAGATTCACCATACCAAGGCCCAAGATCTCCAGAACTGCCGCCAAGTGGAGCTGTTGATGGAGAAGCAAAGGGCTGACTACGAGAGACGAGACAAAGAGAAGGGCCAAGGAGGCGCTGAAGGGTTCGGCAAGAAGTGCGGTGGCCAAGGAGGACGCGGTAACAAGGAAAAGCAACAAGAGAGGCCTGCCCGAGGCCGCGACAAGAAAGAGGAGGATGACGATCGTGATGATGACGATGAATCCACCGAGCATGAGTTCCAGAAGGCGACAGAAGTCATTTGTGTGGACGGAGGTGCTTTGCTGCACTCTTCTCACTGCCAACTGAAATGGTAGGTGCGTGAGATTAATGCAATGGAACCAATGGTCGATGCCCAAAAGTTGTTGAGGTGGTCCCACATGCCTATCGTCTTCAATGTCGAGGATCACCCTGATCGCACCACTATGGTCGGGTGTTTGCTATTGTTAGTATCCCCAACAATACGCAACCTCAAGGTGACGAAGATGTTAGTTGATGGTGGGGCCGGCCTTAACTTGATCTCACCCAACATGGTCAAGAGGCTGCAGATCCCCGATGAGGACCTCGAAGAGACGGGTACGTTCCAAGGGATCAATCTAGGGAGGAGTCAGCCCAAGGGAAAGGTCACGCTACCAGTTACATTTTGTGGCGACCTCAACTACAGGACGGAGAGGATCGTTTTCGATGTCGCTAAGATCCCGTTGCCATACAATGGGATCCTTGGCTGCCCCGCGCTGGCCAAGTTCATGGCGACGTTGCACTACGCCTACAATAGGTTGAAGATGCCTGGCCCGATGAGCATCATCACCGTCGGCTACGATAGGAAGGACGCGCTCATCTGTGTCGATCAGCTCTATCGAGAGGCGGTTGCTGCATCGGTCACCAAGGCGCCTACTCCTGCCACCAGGAAGAGGACCAGTAAGGCTTAGGCCGCCGACAAGACTCCTGGCTCCGGCAAGGGCTCATGTACCATCTCCGGCAAACGTGCCTCCTTGGAGTGCTGTGTTTCCGCCGGAGACATACCGGAGAGCTCTACCAGTAAGGGGAAAAAGTCCAAGGCGGCCCCGCCGTACACCAAGAAGGTGTCCGTCAAGGAGGATGGCACGGGCGGAGCTTTCGTCATAAGCTCCACCCTTGACAATAAATAGGAATGCACGCTCGTCGCCTTCCTGCGGGCGAATGTCGACGTGTTTGCATGGCAAGCATCCGACATCCCCAGCATTCCCAAGGAGGTGATTGAGCACCATCTTGCTGTCTGCCCTCATGCACGGCCCGTCAAGCAGAAGATCAGAAAGCAAGCTTTGGAGCGACAAGAGTTTATCGTCGAGGAGATCAGGAAGTTGGAGGCAGCAGGTTTGGTCAAGGGAGTTCTCCACCCGACGTGGTTGGCCAATCCGGTTGCAGTACGTAAGGCAAATGGGAAGTGGAGGCTATGTATCAACTATACTAATATCAATAAAGCTTGTCCAAAGGATCTTTTCCCATTGCCACTGTCGGTGTACTAAGGTAGGGGTACCTCAGTACTCCGACTTGTGCACGGGCAGCCGCAGCTCCCCGCAGCTAGATCCACCAAATGCTTGCCGGAGACCATCTCCCACTCCATACCAAGCCATTCAAGAACAAAGTGTACAAGACGGAAGCTCAAGACCCCGGCAAGAGGAGCTTGCCGGGAAGGCCATTCCAGGCTCAAGACTACATCACTCTTGCAGATCCCCGGCGAGAGGAGCTCGTCGGGAGGACTAGAAGATCACGCCACAGAAGACACACCTCGGCGCTGTATGCGTCCCGGCGAGGGACCCGGGCAGCGGCAAGTCATAGAGCCCGACAAGCACCCGGGCCCGGCAAGATCAAGACCCCGGCAAGGTGCTTGCCGGGGAGAGCTATGCTACGTGCCCGCACTCCAGCTCATCTGCCCACGCGTCGCCTCCAGCCTTTTCCAGAGACGCGTGGCGGGTGGCTGTGCTGCATGAGGGGTGCGGTGGCACTCCACGGTGGTGGCTTCGCCGCCGTGGCAAACGGAGACGCAATGGCGGGAACTTTTGGGGCGACGGCGACGGGCATTTAATGCTCTTGTCCCCCTCTGTCAAAAGTAGGTAGGATCCACTGTTCATGCAATCAGAGCCGCCTTTGTTCCGCGACCGCTCCAACTACCACCTCTTTTCGTTTTACCCCTCTACCCCACGCTGACACTGTCGGTGACCCTTGCCCTATAAAAGGAGGCCCATGCACAACGAGGGGGTTGGACTCTTGGCAACTCTCACGCTCGGTGTGGCGCTCTCCGAGCTCCCGAGATCAAATACAACACAAAGCAGCGGAGGGTTTCTGCGACCATCGCGCCCGGCTGGGTAAAATCCCAGCGTGCATCGCCTCGATCGCTCTCCGCGCACCCTCCGCCCTCGTGCAACACACGAAGGGCCCGGCCCCATAGGTGCCGCGCCACCCATCGCGCGACATCTCTGGCAGCGCGCGGTAGGGGCGTCGAGGTTGTGCGGACTGATCCGGCGTCAAGGCGCGCCGTTCTTCATCAACCTCTCCAGCTTCGTCAGCGACTTCATCGACAACTGCGCCATGGCCCCGAAGACGAGAGCTTCGAGGGTCGCAGACCCATCTCCGTCTTCTCCGCCGCCACCGGAGACAACGGCGGGCGGAGGAGACGCTGGAGGAAGGGTGGACACCGGCGAGGGCGTTCGCGGTGCCACCAGATCCAGGGACAGGACGGAGGACCGCGCCTCGGCCCCCGTAGATCCACGTCCGTCCCAGCATATAGCAGCCCGGCGGCGCCATACCACGAGAGGTGGAATCCGCCAGCTGGAGCAAGAGCAAGCAGGGGGCTCGCGGGACGCTCCGGACTGCCGTCCGTGCGCGAGTAAGGCGAAAAAGGTCGAGGCCGGGTTCTGCTCCCCCTAACATTGTTAGGGACCCGAGTATATCCGGCTCCTCACACCGCTCGCTCCCGCTCCCCCTCGGCCCCGGCAAGCGCCTATCCACGAGTGCTACGATGTCGTCGAAGGGCGCGCCATCGAGCTCTAAATCCGCAAGGACGGCTCGTGCTCCATCCGACAAGCGTATTTCCTCGGGCGCAGATAAGCCAGCGGGGACAGCTTTGGTGTTCGTCGACAAACGCGCCTCCCGAGTCTTTGTCTGCCGCCAAGGACACACCATTGGGCTCCACCAGCGAGCGCGAGGAAGAAGAGAAGCTAAGTCGCTCGAGCCTTCGTGCAGAGCACTCTTTTAATTTCATACTTTTATATGTTATATCCCTCGCGCGTCCGTCCTTTGTACACTAAACCCGTGCGCGGAGGAGCCTGCCTGTGGATAGTCGCACCCTTGCTTTGTTTCGAACACACTCAACGAGTTAAGAGTGAGTCGCGACCAGCTTCGCGCCCTCGTTTCGTTTCGAGTCTGCTCAACAAGTTAAGTGCGTCGCGGCTAGACGCGGCAAGGTTGCTTGCCGGAGGCGACACCAGCCAAGCGGGCTGCTGATGTTCCGCACTCAGCAAGCGTGTTGAGCACCGGCAAGTTACCTAGAAGCGTAGGGTGGAAGCACACAAAGGGTGTAGGGCAGGGGGTATAACGTGGCGAGCTATGCCGTGAAATGTCGTCCGTATGGGAGACTTGGGCGCAAGAGGAGCCAAGTCGTGGCCCGATTCGCACTGTTTTGTTTCGAGTCCGCTAACAAACACAAGTGTGCTGCAGCACCCTTATCTTGCTTCCGAGCCGCTCGACAAGTTAAGCGTCATAGCGCCCGACAAGGTTGCTTGCCGGAAGCGACACCACCAGCGGGCTGTCCTGCTGCAAGCGTGTTCGCCCGGCAAGCTCCCCAAGAGCGTGAAGTACAAACATCTGAAGGACAAAGCCCGCATCATATTGCCTAGTCAAGATTTATATACACTTACATGTGCGTTGAGCAATTGCATATCTACCTCAGCTATTTTCATGGCTAAAATTGCAGCAACAAGGAGGAACTAAAGATCACACCACGCTCGGGCCCGCAAGCCGTGGTCGCCGGGGCTGCGGATGCCAAGGTTCTTCTTGGCGAGCCAGCCTCACTGGGGCTGCGAAAGCATCGAGATTCGTCTCCGCAAGCTAGTGTTGCCGGGCTCTGATTTCAGCTAAGTTTTCCATCCCTCGTCATGCATCCTCCTATGGACCGGGAAATGCGGGACTGCGTCTTTGAACGAGCGTGTCTTGTAAAAACCCGTACGTGGAGGAGCCGAGTCGTGGCCCAGCTTATGCTTTGGTTTGTTTCGAGTCCGCTCAACAAACACAAGTGTGCCGCTGCACCCCTATCTTGCTTCCGAGCCTGCTCAGCGAGGTAGGCGTCGCAACTGGCCCGACAAGGTTGCTTGCCGGAAGCGACACCACCAGCGGGCTGTCCCGCGGTTGCTAAGCGTGTTCGCCCCGGCAAGCTCCCCGATAGCGTAAGAACACACAAGGCACGCAGTCAAGTAAAAGACTCAGTCCGGCAAGCTTTCCCCTCTTTTCATTAAAAACATCCAGTTTAGTACAAGTCCATAGAGGATGAAAAACATGATAGAGAGGATTACAAGTTCTTAAATGCAGCTAATGCCCGAGGGCTTACAGATTAAAAAGATAAGATGCCCGTGATCCCTCTCCTGTTTCTCTGTTCAGGAGTTCAGGAGGTAGGTCAAGGAGCCCCCGGCAAGATAAGCTTGCCGGGGAGAGGAGACCCCGGCAAGAGGAGCTTGTCGGGGAAGGGCGAAAGGAGCGCCTAGGAGAGCGTGGCGGTGACGCCGCCGTGCCGCAGGAGCTGCGCAAGGTGACGGGCATGGGGAACGCATGCCCGGAGAGCCAGCGACAAGCCCTGAAGCCCGCGGAGAGCCACGGGCGCCAGAAGACCCCAAGAGAACACCCCGGGCCGCCAGAGCTTGGCGGAGTCGGAGGCGCCGGAGGCGAGCTTGAAGACGGAGTGGTGGGACATCGCACGAGGGCACCTCGCCCAGATTCGACTTAACGGCCTTGCCGCCGCCCCCTTCCTTCTTCTGCCTCCTCCCACGCCAGCCAAGGAGACGGCCCCGGAGTTCAGAGCCCGCAACCCGAAGATGGGGTTGCCGGTGGCCTGAGGCAGCGTGTCCGACGCCTAGTCGGGCCCGCCATCCCCTCGCCGCCGCTGTCGCTCTCCTCCTCGTCACTTTCGCCGGGAGGAGCCTTCGCTATCCGAGGAGCTGTCCACACAGCAGCGCACCGGGTTCCATAGTCGCCAAGACCATGACGGCGAGGAGGTCACCATCCAATAACTTGAAATGGAGGGTGAACCCGCCGTCAAGCTATGGATCCGGCGAATGTCTTCCACCCTCGGTCGAAGAACATCACGCCGGGGCTGGGGACACGACACTCACCCGAGTGCCGCTGATCCCGCAGCCCCTCATCGTAGCTCCATCACGTCGGGTGGATCCGGTCCCATCGCGTCCGCGAACGGGACCGCAGCCGGAGGCGACGGCGAGGCGCCCGGCGAAGCTTGATGAAGAACTCCTGTGGTCGTCTCGGTGTGGACCGCGCCGTGGTCGAGACGCCGGGGGAGACGGGGGGCGCGTCGCCACGGCCGCCTCTCCCTCGACCGCCTCGGCCACGCCCTCGACCTCGTCCGCGGCCACGCCCCCTCCCTCTCCCTCTCGTGGCCGGCTCTACCGCCACGGGAGCGGGACGGGGAGTGGTGCGCTGCCTAGAAGCGACCCGCGCCGCCACCGTCGAAGAGCCGGGATTCCCTCCTTCCATGGCGGCAGGAAGAACAGAAGATGAAGACGAAGGGAGAAGTGGATGAGTGTGGCCGTTGTGCACCCCTTCCGCCCTATTTAAAGGGGCGAGGTGGGGGCTCAACCGCCCCGCTCGACCAATCATGAAGCAAGGAGGCCAGAGGAGCGGGGCCGACTCGCCCTCTCCGCCCGTGGCTCGGTCTCCCACCTTCGCCGCCCACGCCCCCCATGCATGAGGGCAGCGTGGCGGAGCCGAGCGACGGGTGAAGCGACCCGCTCTGCGCCCGCGGTCACGGGTGGATGCCTTAAAGGCTGCATCGCCGCCACGTCTCCCACGACGCCGCAATCGACGCGTGCCGCTTCGAGGAGCGACGGATGCGTAGCAGATTCGGCGCGCCATGGGCTCCAGCGTGCAGATGCCTTTTTTTGGGCCTGGCCCAACAGCGCTTCGGCACCGTGTATAGCCCAGGCCGGGGGCTCTGTCGGTGTACTAAGGTAGGGGTACCTCGGACTCCGACTTGTGCATGGCAGCCGCAGCTCCCGCAGCTAGATCCACCAAATGCTTGCGGAGACCATCTCCCACTCCATACCAAGCCATTCAAGAACAAAGTGTACAAGACGGAAGCTCAAGACCCGGCAAGAGGAGCTTGCCGGAAGGCCATTCCGTGCTCAAGACTACATCACTCTGCAGATCCCCGAGAGGAGCTCGTCGGGAGGACTAGAAGATCACGCCACGTAAGACACACCTCGGCAGATGTCGTCGGCGAGGGACCCGGCAGCGGTAAGTCATAGAGCCCGACAAGCACCCGGCCCGCAAGATCAAGACCCCGGCAAGGTGCTTGCCGGGGAGAGCTATGCTACGTGCCCGCACTCCAGCTCATCTGCCCACGCGTCGCCTCCAGCCTTTTCCAGAGACGCGTGGCGGGTGGCTGTGCTGCATGAGGGGTGCGGTGGCACTCCACGGTGGTGGCTTCGCCGCCGTGGCAAACGGAGACGCAATGGCGGGAACTTTTGGGGCGACGGCGACGGGCATTTAATGCTCTTGTCCCCCTCTGTCAAAAGTAGGTAGGATCCACTGTTCATGCACTGTAGCCGCACTGTTCCCGCACTGTTCCAACTACCACCTCTTTTACGTTTTTACCCCTCTACCCTCGCTGACACCGCCGGTGACCCTTGCCCTATAAAAGGAGGCCCATGCACAACGTAGAGGGGGTTGGACTCTTTGGCAACTCTCACGCTCGGTGTGGCCGCTCTCCGAGCTCCCGAGATCAAATACAACACAAAGCAGCAGTAGGGTTTTACGCGACCATCGCGGCCCGAAGCTGGGTAAAAATCCCCCGCGTGCATCGCCTCGATCTGCTCTCCGCGCACCCTCCGCCCTCGTACCGAACACACGAAGGGGCCCCGGCCCCATAGGTGCCGCGCCACCCATCGCGCGCGACAGCCACGTATCGATCAGATAGTGGACTCCACTGCTGGGTGCGACCTGCTGTCGTTCCTTGATGCTTATTCAGGGTATCATCAGATCTTCATGGCGAAGGAAGATGAAGAGAAAACCGCGTTCATCACCCCATGTGGTATGTACTGTTTTGTACGGATGCCTTTCGGGTTGAAGAGAGCTGGTTCAACGTTCGCTCGGGCAGTCCAAATTGGTTTTGAGCCCCAGCTCCATAGAAATATGGAAGCTTACATGGACCACATAGTGGTCAAAACCAAAGATAAGGCTACGCTCGTGCAGGACCTGGAAGAAACTTTTGCAAACTTGCGCAGGATCAACCTCAAGCTCAACCCAGAGAAGTGCGTGTTCGGTGTTCCGTCTGGCAAGCTTCTTGGTTTCTTTGTGTCTCAACATGGGATCAAAGCCAATCTCGACAAGATCAAAGCAATCGAGAAAATTGAGGCGCCAAGACGGGTCAAAGATGTCTGGAGGCTTGCCAGCTGTGTCGCCGCCCGGAGTAGGTTCATCTCTAAGTCTGCTGAGCGTGCCCTCCCCTTTTTCAAGATTTTGAAAAAGGCGAGTCCAATGAAATGGACCCCGGAGGCAGAGGAAACACTACAAGATTTAAAGAGATACCTATCCTCTACGCCAAACTGGTCGCACCCAAGCCACGAGAGTCATTGCTGCTGTACCTAGCGGCGACGAATCAAGTGGTCAGTGTCGCGCTAGTGGCGCGGAGAGAAGTCGAGGAAGAGGCGACAGCGGCGGCAAGGCCCTTAGGAGGAAAGCTGGACCCGGCGGGCTCTGATCCCGGCAAGAGAGAGCCCCCGGCAGGACCCGATCCTGGTAAGACAGCACCTGCGCAGGCAAGTGAGGTAGAGCAGAAGAAGAAGGTGGTGTAGTACCCAGTCTACTTTGTCAGCTCCATTTTGCAGGGGGCTAGGTCAAGGTACTCCGGGATGTAGAAGTTGCTTTTCGACCTCCTTATGGCCTGGAGAAAGCTGCGTCATTATTTTCAAGCACACGAGATCACCATCGTCACTCGCCTCCCAATTGCAACGGATTTTGCACAACCCACACGCGACAGGGAGGATTGTTGAGTGGGCAGTGGAGCTATCAAGCTTCGGGCTCAGGTTTGAAAGTACCTTGACAATCAAGAGTAGAGCTTTGGCAGAATTTATAGCAGAATGGACATCCATGCCTGACGAGGAAGTTCAAGAAACTACCCTTCCCGGCAGGGACCCAAGTAGTCATTGGATTATGTACTTCGATGGAGCCTTCTCATTACAAGGTGCAGGTGTCGGCGTGTTGCTCACCGCACCCACTGGAGAGTGCCTCAAGTATGTAATCCAGATGCACTTCCCCCGGGAGAGGTCGACAAACAACACCGCAGAATACGAGGGGCTGCTCGCTGGTCTTAGGATCATGGCAAACCTCCGGATCAGGAAGCTTATTATCAGAGGAGGCTCACAACTTGTCGTTAGGCAAGTCAACAAGGATTATCAGAGCCCACCGATGGAGGCTTACGTGAATGAAGTGAGGAAGTTGGAAGAGCGCTTTGAAGGTCTACAAGCAGAGCATGTTCCTCGAGCAGAGAACAGCATTGCCGATGACCAGTCGAAGCGTGCTGCCCTCAAGCTACATGTGGAACCAGGTACCTTTGTGCTTCAATTAACTCAGCCATCTATCAAGCCGTCAGCAGAACAGAACAAGCGAAGGAAAGCGGGGCCCGTCAAGTACTTTCCCACAGAGCTCCCAGGAGCCGCCGGCAAGGGAGTTGCTGGGTACCCCAAGCTTGCCGAGGAGCTGCTGCTTCCGACGGGGCCCCAGGCCCTTGCTGTCGAGGCGGCTGCCCCCGCAGTGGAAGACATGCCTTTAGTCCTTGTCGTTTAGCCCCATGCTCCGGCATGGGTGCAGCATATGGTCCGTTTCCTCCAAATGGGAGAGCTCCCGGAGGAGCAGGAGGAAGCAGAAAAAGTAGCCCGTCGGTCCAGCATGTACCAGTTCGTGGATGATGCCCTTTATAGAAGAAGGCCGAACGGCGTGAAACTGAAGTGTATTCCTCGGTAGGACGGACTGGAGTTGTTGGCAGAGATACACAGAGGCATATGTGGCTCCCACATAGGGTCAAGAGCCCTTGCCGGCAAAGCGTTCCGGCAAGGTTTCTTCTGGCCCACCACCCTCCAGGATGCAATGGAACTAGTAACCAAGTGTGAAGCATGCCAGTTTCATTTGAAGAAGCTTCATCAACCAGCTCAAGCCCTTCAAACAATCCCTCTCTCCTGGCCTTTTTCAGTCTAGGGGCTCGACATACTGGGCCCCTTTCCCCGCGCTATCGGGGGCTTTGAGTACTTGTACGTCGCGATTGACAAGTTCACAAAGTGGCCGGAAGTGGAGCCAGTGAGGAAGGTGACAGCACAATCAGCCATCAAGTTCTTTAAGGGACTCATCTATCGTTTTGGTGTGCCAAACAGAGTCATCACCGACAATGCCACACAGTTCACAAGCCGCACCTTCCTGCGGTATATCCAGGACCTTTGCGGCAAGGTATGTTTTGCTTCTGTTGCTCATCCAAGAAACAATGGCCAAGTAGAAAGGCCAAATGCTGAAGTGTTGCAAGGCCTCAAAATAAGGACTTTCGACAAGCTGCACAAGTGCAGAAGGCGCTGGATTGATGAGTTGCCAATGGTTCTTTGGTCAATCAGAACGACACCAAATCAAGCCACTGGCCAGACACCCTTTGCCCTGGTTTACGGGGCAGAAGCATTTCTCCCCACTGAACTCATATACGAGTCACCTCGAGTGCTCGCTTATGATGAGCTTGAGCAAGAGCAGTTGCACCAAGATGATGCGACGCTCCTTGAGGAAGATCATCTTCGAGTTGCTGTGCGAGCCGCTCGCTACCAGCAAGCCTTGCGCCGCTACCATAGCCGCAAGGTTCACGCCCGAAGCCTTGAGGAAGGCGACCTTGTTCTTCGGCGCGTTCAGTCCGCCAAGAATTCCAACAAGTTGACGCCAAAGTGGGAAGGCCCCTATCGGGTAATACGAGTCACCAGGCCCGGCGCAGTCCGCCTGGAGACCGAAGATGGCATTCCAGTGAGCAACTCCTGGAACATCAAACATCTTCGCAAGTTTTACCCATATGGCGCGGTTGCTGGGAGCTCCGGCAACGCCCCCTTTTGTACTAGCCTTGCCGGCAAGGCATATAACTCTCACGCCCAATATGCGACCCTATCCAAAAGGAACTCGAAGGTCCCACCAAGGATAGACCTGCATATTGAGACGCTTTTGCAAGGTGGATATCATTACATCAACATTACATAATAGATGGGGATACATACAAGAGACACACAATGCCACACGAATACAATATCATCATACAAGAGATCAACATCCGACTACGGATGATACATAAACAGAAACTCAAACAATATCCACTTCTGCTAGCCCAGGCTGCCGACACGAACCTATCCCCGATCGAAGAAGCGTAAGAACTCCAAAACAAGCAAACATCGCTCTCTCGTCATGATCATCGCATAACCTGTACCAAGAATCGTTGTTGTAGTAATCAGGAGCCACGAGGACTCAAAGAATCCCATTACCATGGGTATCAAGACTAGCAAAGCTTAATGGGAAAGGAATGGGTAAAGTGGTGAGGTTGCAGCAGCGACTAAGCATATATGGTGGCTAACATACGCAAATGAGAGCGAGAAGAGAAACAAAGGAACGGTCGTGAAGCTAGCAATGATCAAGAGGTGATCCTGAACACCTACTTACGTCAAACATAACACAGAAACCGTGTTCACTTCCCGGACTCCGCCGAGAAGAGACCATCACGGCTACACTCGGTTGATGTGGTTTAATTCGGATCTGGTGTCAAGTTATCTACAACCGGACATTAACAAATTCCCATCTGCCACATAACCACGGGCACGGCTCTCGAAAGTTTATACCCTGCAGGGGTGTCCCAACTTAGCCCATGACAAGCTCTCACGATCAACGAAGGAATAGACCTTCTCCGAGGAACACCCGATCAGTCTCGGAATCCCGGTTTACAAGACATTTTGACAATGGTAAAACAAGACCAGCAAGACCTCCCCGGCGGCCGACATCCCGATAGTAGCCAGCAGATCTCGCCTCGTGCCACGACCGGATGAGCAAGACGCATAACTAGAACCAGCCCTCAAGTTTCCCGGTGGCGCCGCAAGTGGCTGTAGTTTGGACCAACACTTAGACAAGCATTGGCCCGGGGGGGCTAAAATAAAAATGACCCTTGGGTTAATTACTCCCAAGGGAAATATAGGTGGTGGTGAGGCAAATGGTAAAACCAATGTTGAGCCTTGCTGGAGGAATTTTATTCAAAGCGAAACGTCAGGGGGGTCCCATAAATCACCCGACCGCGTAAGGAACGCAAAATCCGGGAACATAACACCGGTATGACGGAAACTAGGGCGGCAAGAGTGGAACAAAACACCAGGCATAAGCCCGAGCCTTCCACCCTTTACCAAGTATATAGATGCATTAATTAAATAAGAGATATTGTGATATCCCAACATAGACCCTGTCCACCATGGAGTAATCTTCAACTTCACCTGCAACTAGCAACGCTATAAGAGGGGCTGAGCAAAGCGGTAACATAGCCAATCAATGGTTTGCTAGGAATGGTGTCAAAGGTTAGAGGTTCATGGCAATTTGGGAGGCTTGAAGAGCAAATGATAGGTAACGCAGCATAGCAATAGAACGAAGCAACTAGCATAGCAATGATAGTAGTGAGATCCAGGGTAGCGGTCATCTTGCCTGAGAACCCGCAAGGAAGAAGAACGAGTCCATGAAGAAGACAAAAGGACGTAGTCGAACGAATCCTCACACTCCGAAACCAAACCGAAGCTAACGAGAGGCAACCCGGAAACAAACAAACAACATAGTAAAACAACCATCACATAAACATGGCATGATGCACAACCAAGTATGATGCATGTCCGGTTTAATGAAGCATGTCATGGCAAAAATGCACAAGCAATCCTACAAATTAAGTGGAGCTCAATATGCAACGAGTTGCATATTGACAAAACACCACATCAATTATTTAGTTCTCTCTCGGTTATGAACAAGACAAGATTAAATGTTGGTTAACATGGCAAGAGGTGAAGCATAATTAAACTAACTATCTAGGCAAGTTTAAATGAGGCCGGAAACAACAAACGATATATCCAGAAAAACCCCCGTATGTCATTTAGAAATTTAATGCAAACACAATTTTAAACATTTTAATTGTTGTTAACATGATACGGAAGACATATGCAAGTTTTAAGCCATTTTATGAAAACATGGACATGAACATGTTATGAAGCATTTGGTCACCATGGCGGAACGAAACGGGTGCCACGGCGACGAATCCGAAAATGATGCCACCGCAACATATCGGTTCCGGTAGCTCATGGAGTTACCGGTGCAAAAGGAAAAGTGTCGGGAGCGTGTCATGCAAGGATGGTGGGGTGATCCCAGATACCGGGTTCCCACGGGACGACGACATGGCTAACGAGGAGGAACGTGCATGAAGCAAACGGGCACGTGCAAACATATGGTTCATCTCAGACAACACACATGCATACGATCCACAGGTGATCTTCTCTGCGTTATACCTTCGAAGTGTGCATTTTCGAGGCGGATCGAGTTCGATGCGGAGTAGGAGAAGTAGACGTTCGCGGTTCGTCGAGGGAAGTAGTGGTACATGACGACGGTAGTGGAAGTAGTGGTACATGGCGACGGTAGTGGTACACGTTCGTTCGGAGAGGTACTCGATGACTCAAACGTCTTCGGGGCGACGGTAGTTGTACATGGTCCAGGAGACGTCGATCGTTCGGGGTCCGACTTGCGAGTCTTGCCGACATGAGTGGTACTTGGCGTTTTCGGTTCGGTGGTCGATCGGGCGCCATATGTCGTGGTAGTTGGCGGTCTCGATGATTCCCAGGGTCTCGGTGGAGGCCATGGCACTCCCTGGTGGCACCGAGGTGGTCTAGCAGCAGCAGGGACGGCATCTGGCGAAACGATAGAGGCAGGGCGAGGTCGATGACGAGCGGGATAAGGCGTCTCGATCTGCTCGCGGACAAGCTCCGGCTCGGGATGCTCCTGCGAGGCAGCAACGTCGGGGAAGAGGAGGCGGGACGGCCTGGTTGCTACTGCTGCTTGCCGGCGGCGGGGACGAGGCAGAAGCAGGGGAGGCAGACGAGGCGCTGGCGTTGCACCTTCTGCGTGCAGAGAACGAGCAGGCCAGGCAGGGGACGAGGCGCCTGGTGTCTTCATGCGGCGGCGGACTTGGGTGCAGCTCCGGCGAGGGGCTTGAGGCCGCGGGGAAGGAGCCGCGCAGAGAGGCGGTGCTCGGTGGCGGGTCCGACGTCAAGGAGGAGGTTGGGCGCGGGGGCGGCCGGTGCTCGAGGAGCTCCTCTCCTTGAGCGCTCGGGCGACGGGGACTTGGCGAGGAGGAGGCGCGGGAACACCGGTTCCATCCGGGAACGAGTCAGGGTGAGCTGGGCGGCCTGGACTCGCCGACGTCGAGGAGGAGAAAAACGGCGCTCGGGAGGGAGATGGGGATCGGGCGTGAGCGAGAGAGGGATGGCGGCGCGCATGGGAACGAGGAGGAGGGATCGAGGGAGAGAAGTGGGATCGGCCAGGGGAGGCTAGGGTTACAGCGGGGCGTGGCTGGGCCTTAGGAGGCCGGCCGAGTGGAGAGGAAAATGGCCAGAGGCCTGGTGGGCTGACAGAGGCCTAGCTAGGTCTCTCCCTTTTCTTCTTTAACTATTTAGCAGAAAAGAAATTAGCGGAAAGAAAAAGAAAGAGAGTGTTAGGGAAAGAATTTGAGAACAAAGACAACTTTCCTAGACTCATAAAAATGAGCTTGATCCAAGAAAATAGAAGTTGGCGCGAAAGCAAGATTTAAATTCAAACCCATTTGAATTTAATTCAAATGGTTTGAACTAGGACAAGGTTTAGGAAAGGCCAAAAAATGTTGAGATGTTTTTATGGAGCTCCGGAAAATGATGAAAGAAATTATGGGCAAGGTTGGAGACCAAGAATTGAGATAACAACGGCATGGGATATTTTGCAAGTGGGTTATGGTTAATTCCAAATAAATGGAATAATTTTATTAAAGCTCCCTAATAATAGTAGGAGACTTTGAATATGTTTTAAAGAGAAATCACCATGTGAATATCCCTCGATTTAAATAGATCAACGATCTATGCAATTTATTTAGTTGAGTTTTAAAAAGGGTTGCATGATGACGTGATGCAATGCACATGAAACAATGAGATGAGATGCAAAAATGCAAAAACAAAAGACAAAAACCCAACCACGAAGGAAATATCATATCGCATCTCCGGAAAAGGCAAGAGTTGGAGTTACGAATATGGAAAGTTACATCCGGGGCGTTACAACACTCCACCACTACGAGAGGATCTCGTCCCGAGATCTAGGATGGCACCGGAGGGAAAAGGAAGAGGAAGAGGAGAGGTAAAACTAAGTTGCTTCTTTGACGAACGAGTGAAACCACGAACCTTGAGAGGTTGAGCAATTTAAAAGAAAGAGTACAACAGAGATGAACGAGATTGCAAGCAAACCGGTAGAAAAGATGAACAAGGAGTATTACGAGAATTTGAAGGTTGAAAGACATGGAAATAAGAGCTTCACGAACGAAAAGAATATGACCACATCGGTATAATGAGATAGCCAAGGAACCAGAATGGCAGAATTTGGACAGCACTCCGGTAGAAAAGAGAAGAAAACTTGATGAGATGAAAATATATTGAAGAGATGATACAACACTCCGGTTAAATGGATAAGCAAGAAAAGAACATGATCCTCAAAAAACGAGGTGATGGGTGAAGAGCACAACATCACAATGCCTCCGTAACGAAAGAATAGAAGTTAGATCGTTGGGATAAAGGGACGGAGAAGAAAATGACAACTTTTGCCACAAGTGAACTTGGAAAGCATCCTTGCAAAGAAGAATCGAACGGAGTTGTTGCAAAATCAACAACGAGACGCACAAGCTTGTTGTGGGCTTATGGAAAACATCTCGAGACTATGAGGTGACAACCAGCCACTAATGGAAACCATTGGTTTGATTGAGAGCACCAAAGAGATGAAAAACTTCTTTCACCAAGAGGATAGGAGATAACTTGGATCATTGATAAGCACCATAATAGCAACATTCCTTAGGGAAGGCTTTAGGTGAAATATGACACAAGATGACTCCAACGGAGAGATAGATTGGTTGAAAAGATCTCTTGAACGAAGAGAAAATGATTGATTTAAATATCTCATTCTTAACAACATGTGAATCATGAGACATGAACTCAAATTATCAAGAATGACATAATACCACCTCGAATGATACGGTTGAAAAAAAATTGCACTTTAAAATGCAAGATAAAGAATACTTGAACTCCTCAAAACAATACATGTGTTGAGCACCATGTTTATTTTAGAGTATAGCTTGCTGATCTTAACTTCAAGAGAAATCTTGAAGAACAATTGAAGAATGAAAAGAATCCTTGACGAACCACCATGTAGAGCCTCCATGAAGAACTCCAGTAAATAAAAGGATGATAGAAAGAAACATAAGTTGAAAAACACAAGGTGAACCCTTGCAAAGATTTAGATGGAGCTTCGCGATGATATAATGCGGAAAACTTGGAACTCCGGAAAAGAAAAGATGAAACACTAGAACCGAGAATTACTTCATCGTGAACAATCTCTGGAAGAAAAGAATTGAGTCAACTCGAGGAAATAAAAATAAGATTTATTGTATGCTTATCCTTCATCAAATTTAATTGATGACAAGCAACGGATTTGGCATACTACTTATTCCCATTGAAAAAGAATTAAGAGAGATATAGCATAAACTTGAGAAGGTATTGATGGAATCACCGGTGGGATTTGGAAACAACGAATGAATTGATATGATAACGAAGGAAGTGAAATCTTGAACGAACCACCGTAAGAATTGAAAATGAACGTAGCAAAGGCACAATTCACCGGGAAGAATTGGAAAACGAATGAAGATACTTGAGGGGATTTAGATACATGAGAACGAAGAGATCATGAACTGATTAGAGGATATTTGAACGATGCACCGGTAAGATTTCGAGAACGATAGCTACACGCTGGGAATGTAGAATTATGACATGATGGCCTCCAGAGAATCAAACTGAAAAGACTCCTGAATTGCTCCGGATGGATGAAAAAAATTCTCACAATCGAAAACAATTATGAGAGGATGGCATCAAGCTAGAACCATGAATCTTTGGAAGAAAGGGTAAGGATTTAAGAGGAACTCTTCTTCGGTCTTCAAAATCCAAGAAATGACGACAAGAAACACCACCATGGATTGTTGAGATACTCCGGGAGAATGAAAAACAAAGAGGTTGAGCCAACAATGAAAATGATTCGAAATTGATCTTGGAAAACATCTGACTGATGAAATTCATTCTTACATCAAACTTCGAAAAGAATTTGGGAATGGCTCCGGGAGAATTAGAAGAGTCAGGTAAGATCCTGGAAAAAGACCTGTGGGTTAGGGCCCACTCAAAAGAAAACACCGTCAAACAATTTTAAAGAGAGGTAGCACAGGTTGAATTAAATGTCTTGAATGAGATAACAACCTCGAAATATCATGAACAAATTGAGAATGGAAACACAAGTTTTGTGAGATATCTTCAGCACTCCAGAACAAATGAATAGCGAGAAGTGAATGAATAAGAGGTGCATCAGCAAGAGAAAGCATTAGAAACGAGGAAAGGAATATGATGAATATCGAAAGCTTGAATTGGATCCACCGGAAAAGAAACAACAATGAAGTATGATGAACTTGAAACTGTTGAGCATCTTCATGGGAAAACACCGGATAAGAACATTGAAAGAAAAGAATGATGAACTTCACATGAATAAATGGATACTTGATTAAGAAATTTGAGTCCTTGAAGAAAAGGGTGGGAGGGTGGGAAAACAAAGACAACTTGGGAACGGATGAAACAAACACCGCTCGGAAAACTTAGAATTGATCTTGCGGATGGGAAAAATGATGGGATCATATCGAAGAGAAGCGCACCGGTTGGAAAAGAATTAACATGACAACCTCAATGATCAAAAAGGATTAGTATTCACATAGCAATATGAGAACACCGTTTAGGAAAGGTATGGATTCAACATTTGACTTCGAAGCAACTCGAATACCACAAATAAAACAA
Source organism: Aegilops speltoides (assembly GCA_021437245.1). Taxonomy (NCBI): domain Eukaryota; kingdom Viridiplantae; phylum Streptophyta; class Magnoliopsida; order Poales; family Poaceae; genus Aegilops; species Aegilops speltoides. Next base: position 196,269,899 of record CM038144.1, on the reverse strand, counting down.
AACAAAGGATTTGGCTTGCAGAATAAGCCGGAACAAACATATGATAGAGATTTACCCAATCCCATATCATGCCTCTGTCGGAAAGATATTCTAGGAGCTACTTGAATTCCCACCTATAAAACTCCCGAAACTTTCTGGTTATGCAATCTGGTGTTGGGGATACAGGGGAAGCAATATATCTCACCCAAACTAACAATCCCTACATCCAGTTGTATCCATCCGTCAACACATAACCAAGAAACCTTCGGAAATCGTGTACCTCAACCTTCGAAAAGCATCCGTTATACGAGTCATGGCAATAATCCCGTACTCACCTCAAGATCGGGTTATCGGGTTATCTCACCAACAAGCGCTTAAAAGAGATTTTCGATGTCGGCGTATTAAACTCAGGTATTCCGAATCTGCAACGATAAAATTATGACGACAACACCTCGAGCTCAACTCCCCGACACTTCCACTAAACCCCGACAGGAGGCACCAAGACAATGTTCTCATCATAAAACCATCAGAACGATTCCAAGATACCCGCGTGATCCTAAAAAAAATTTAGTGAAATTTGAGAAGAGAAGAGTCAAAACTCTACGTCAGGATGCCTTACCAGAGCGATGAAGAGACTGGGGAGTAAAAAGAATTCCTAACTCTCCGATATATATAATCCTAAATGACTCAAAACATTTTTCTAGACACAACTCGGCCTCTAAAAACGATCAATCAAGGAGGCTCCTAAGGTCGGTCGAGGCTCTGATACCAACTTGTCACGCCCAATATGCGACCCTATCCAAAAGGAACTCGAAGGTCCCACCAAGGATAGACCCGCATATTGAGATGCTTTTGCAAGGTGGATATCATTACATCAACATTACATAATAGATGGGGATACATACAAGAGACACACAATGCCACACGAATACAATATCATCATACAAGAGATCAACATCCGACTACGGATGATACATAAACAGAAACTCAAACAATATCCACCCTGCTAGCCCAGTGCCGACCTGGAACCTATCCCCTGATCGAAGAAGCAGAAGAACTCCAAAACAAGCAAACATCGCTCTCTCGTCATGATCATCGCATAACCTGTACCTGCAACTGTTGTTGTAGTAATCTGTGAGCCACGAGGACTCAGCAATCCCATTACCATGGGTATCAAGACTAGCAAAGCTTAATGGGAAAGGAATGGGTAAAGTGGTGAGGTTGCAACAGCGACTAAGCATATATGGTGGCTAACATACGCAAATGAGAGCGGGAAGAGAAACAAAGGAACGGTCGTGAAGCTAGCAATGATCAAGAGGTGATCCTGAACACCTACTTACGTCAAACATAACACAGAAACCGTGTTCACTTCTCGGACTCCGCCGAGAAGAGACCATCACGGCTACACACTCGGTTGATGTGGTTTAATTCGGATCTGGTGTCAAGTTATCTACAACCGGACATTAACAAATTCCCATCTGCCACATAACCGCGGGCACGGCTCTCGAAAGTTTATACCCTACAGGGGTGTCCCAACTTAGCCCATGACAAGCTCTCGCGATCAACGAAGGAATAGACCTTCTCCCAGGAAGACCCGATCAGTCTCGGAATCCCGGTTTACAAGACATTTTGACAATGGTAAAACAAGACCAGCAAGACCTCCCGGCGTGCCGGCATCCTGATAGTAGCCGCGCGTATCTCGTCTCAGGCCACGACCGGATGAGCAGTACATACAACTAGAACCAGCCCTCAAGTTTCCCCGAGGTGGCGCTGCAAGTGGCTCTAGTTTGGACCAACACTTAGACAAGCATTGGCCCGGGGGGGCTAAAATAAAGATGACCCTTGGGTTAATTACTCCCAAGGGAAATATAGGTGGTGGTGAGGCAAATGGTAAAACCAATGTTGGGCCTTGCTGGAGGAGTTTTATTCAAAGCAAAACGTCAGGGGGGTCCCATAAATCACCCGACCGTAAGGAACGCAAAATCCGGGAACATAACACCGGTATGACGGAAACTAGGGCGGCAAGAGTGGAACAATACACCAGGCATAAGGCCGAGCCTTCCACCCTTTACCAAGTATATAGATGCATTAATTAAATAAGAGATATTGTGATATCCCAACATAAACCCTGTCCACCATGGAGTAATCTTCAACTTCACCTGCAACTAGCAACGCTATAAGAGGGGCTGAGCAAAGCGGTAACATAGCCAATCAATGGTTTGCTAGGAATGGTGTCAAAGGTTAGACGTTCATGGCAATTTGGGAGGCTTGAAGAGCAAATGATAGGTAACGCAGCATAGCGATAGAATGAAGCAACTAGCATAGCAATGATAGTAGTGAGATCCAGGGTAGCGGTCATCTTGCCTGAGATCCCGCAAGGAAGAAGAACGAGTCCATGAAGAAGACAACAGGACGTAGTCGAACAAATCCTCACACTCCGAAACGAAACCGAAGCTAACAAGAGGCAACCCGGAAACAAACAAACAACATACTAAAACAACCATCACATAAACATGGCATGATGCACAACCAAGTATGATGCATGTCCGGTTTAATGAAGCATGTCATGGCAAAAATGCACAAGCAATCCTACAAATTAAGTGGAGCTCAATATGCAACGAGTTGCATATTGACAAAACACCACATCAATTATTTAGTTCTCTCTCGGTTATGAACAAGTTAAGATTAAATGTTGGTTAACATGGCAAGAGGTGAAGCATAATTAAACTAACTATCTAGGCAAGTTTAAATGAGGCCGGAAACAACAAACGATAATTCCGGAAAAATCCCCATATGTCATTTAGCATTTTAATGCAAACACAATTTTAAACATTTTAATTGTTGTTAACATGATGTGGAAGACATATGCAAGTTTTAAGCCATTTTATGAAAACGTTGACATGAACATGTTATGAAGCATTTGGTCACCATGGCGGAACGAAACGGGTGCCACGGCGACGAATCCGAAAATGATGCCACAGCAACATATCGGTTCTGGTAGCTCATGGAGTTACCGGTGCAAAAGGAAAAGTGTCGGGAGCGTGTCATGCAAGGATGGTGGGGTGATCCCGGATACCGGGTTCCCACGGGACGACGGCATGGCTAACGAGGAGGAACGTGCATGAAGCAAACAGGCACGGTGCAAACATATGGTTCATCTCAGACAACACACATGCATACGATCCACAGGTGATCTTCTCGGCGTTATACCTTCGAAGTGTGCATTTTCGAGGCGGGTCGAGTTCGATGCGGAGTACGAGAATGTAGGATCGAAAGTATGTCTAGAGGGGGGGTGATTAGACTACTTGACAATATAAAAATTATGCCTTTTGATAAAGACAAGTTTTTGGCAGATTCACAATGATGATCAAGTCAAGCATCACCCTACACATGCAATTCTAGAGTATAGGCAGCGGAAATTAAATTGCACATGTAGTAAAGAGAGGTGGAGAAGAGCAAACGCAATTTTGGAGACACGAAGAGTTTTCTCGTGGTTCCGATAGGTGGTGCTATCGTCATTCCACGTTGATGGAGACTTCAACCCACGGAGGGTAACGGCTGCGAGAGTCCACGGAGGGCTCCACCCACGAAGAGTCCACGAAGAAGCAACCTTGTCTATGCCATCATGGCCTACGCCCACGGAGGGCTAGCCTTACTCGGGGTAGATCTTCACGAAGTAGGCGATCTCCTTGCCCTTACAAACTTCTTGGTTCAACTCCACATCTCGACGGAGGCTCCCAAGTGACACCTAACCAATCTAGGAGGCACCACCCTCCAAAAGGTAATAGATGGTGTTGATGATGATGAACTCCTTGCTCTTGTGCTTCAAATGATAATCTCCCCAACACTCAACTCTCCTCACTGATTTGGCTGTGGTGGAAGAAAGGATTGAGTGGAAAGCAACTTGGGAAGGCTAGAGATCAAGCTTCATATGGTGGGAGTGGAGCAACTTGATCTCAACACAAGGGTAGGTAGTTCTCTTCTCAGAAATGTAAGGTAGGAGTGGTAGTACTTTCTGATGGCTCTCTCCACGAATGAAGAGGGGGTGGAGGGGTATTTATAGCCTCCACACAAAATCCAACCGTTACACACATTTGACCAATCTCGGTCAGACCGAAGTTGACAACTCGGTGAGACCGAAAGTTCAAATCATGTGAACGTTGGGATTTTCGGTGGGACCGAAAATACAAACTCGGTGAGTCCGATTCGTCCAAAGACAAGAGCTTGCCAATCTCGGTGGGACCGACTTCATCATCTCGGTGACACCGATTTGATGACAGAAGGTTACAGAAGCTTGGCAACCCAAGTTTCGGTGAGACCGAGTTCAGAATCGGAAAACCCGAGATTTCTAGGGTTTGGCTATATGGCTGAGGTGGTTCATCTCGGTGTGACTGAGTTTGGAATATCGGTGGGACCGAGATTACTTATGAGTGTATAAGGCAGTGAGAGTTGCTGATAGTTTAGGAGATGTATCACTAAGCACTTTGAGCAACCAGATCATTATCATAACCTCATCCCCTTTTAATAGTATTGGCTTTCCTATGGACTCAATGTGATCTTGGATCACTAAACCAAAAATGGAGTCTTGAGCTTTTGCCAATGCTTGCCTTAGCATTTTGAGGGGTCCACTTCTTCAGTCCTTGCCATACCCATATCACTGAACTTTCTGAAATGATTCTCAAGAAACTATTAGTTCAATGATATAGATGTTGTTATTAATTACCAAAACCACCCGGGGATTAGTTGCACTTTCAATCTCCACTTTTTTGGTAATTGATGACAACATATAGATCAAAGCTTCGACAAAGGATATAATAAATGAATAATATCGTCGCTTTGAGAAGTATGTGATAAGCAAGAGCTCCCCCTAAATTTGTGCATTATTTAAGATTTGCGTTTGAATGCAAATGCACAATCGATTAGGATCATGGGTCACTCTTCCATGTCACATACATCTTGGTGGAGCGCACAAAATGATAAGAATGAATAGCATGCACCCAATCACCAAGACATGAGTAAATGGTCATACAAGATAGGAATAGCATATGATAAGCATTAAGCACACATTAAAGCATAGTACGACCAAGCACTCATTAAGGTAGGATCAAACGTAGTATCAAACACACGGAATGTCTCGAAAACCAAAAGTATCTCAAAGAGACCGCAAAAGAACGAAAGAGCAAAAGCGCAAAAACAACAGCACTCTCTCTCTCTCTCGAAGTCCTATGGTCTATACAATTTCTCCCCCTTTGGCAACAAGTTACCAAAAGTTCAAAAAGCATAGAGCTAAGCGTCCACCGGGGACTCTGGGCGGCTCTGTGCAGGTTGATGTTGGAGTTGATATGGCAGCATCGGCGAAGACTTCACTGATGTCTGTGCTAGAGGAGTGGTCACCGAGCTGAGCCGGAGCAACCGATGGAGCTGTGGGAGGTCTTGAAGCTGTAGTCCTGTGTGTGCATCATCGCAATAGCAGGTGATCGGGTCTGTGGGAACCGGAGCGATCTGTTGATAAGCATCTGGACTAGGTCATCCTGCATCTCACGCATAAGCTCTTCCTTCTCCTCTTTGCTTCCTCAATATCTGCCTCAAGCTTGTTGTGATTACTTGCACTTCGATTAGCTTCACATCCAGGCGTGGATCTTGTCTTCAACAATCCTCTCTAGGCTCTCCTGAGACTGTACAATGCTGGCCAGGCGTTGCTCAATCCTTTGGGTAGCTTCAAGTAGCTGCTCTCCAACACTCTTTGGTTTAGCTGCTGCTGCTGCTGCTTCTTTGTCAGCTTTGGCTTTCTTGGCAGCTTCAATCTTTGCTTGACCTTCAACTGTGTTGGATCCTCCTCATCCATCACAACAACATTATCCTCATGCTCAGGCTGCAGTGGTAAGTGTTCTCTATCCAACAAGAATGTGCCCGTGCCAAACTTGGCATTGATAAGCATCTGAATATGCGGGGCAAATCCACACGACCTTTTCTGGTCAGCTGCAGTCCTCTTGATGGTTTCTACTATTAAGTCCATCACCTTGAAAGGTGCTTTCTCATCAAGTATATGTAGCATGTTGATAGAGTATCCTCTGATCATGCGATGATCTCGAGACTTGGGCATCAAGGTATGCCTCAGAATAGTGTTTGTGGTAGGTAGACCTGCCTGGAGATAGTACACTGAGCCGAGCTTCCAGATTGCCAAATCTTTAGCTGGAACCTCTTTGTACATATTCTTCATGGATTCATGGTTCTTTTTGGGAATACCATATACATCAACATCATCCTCTCTTGGCATTGGAGCATTCAGAAGTTCTGCCCATTCTTCAACAGTTGAAGAGAATCTTTGGCCTTCAGTCATCCATGTGATCTTTCCATCCGATAGAAATGAGTGTGGCATAGAATTGCATAATCATTTCATCATTCCAACTGGTCAACTTCGACCTACAAAGTCTGCAACACCACATGCAGTGAAGCTCTCATGCATATGTGGAAAGAAGTCTCTGTGCTCTTCACTGTCAATGTATTTCCAATCAACAAATCTGGTGTCTGCAACTATGGGCTTCTTGTCCATCAAGACAGCCTCATAGAAGTCCCGCTGCTCTCTCGTGTGAAATCTGGGATCAACAGCAGTTCTTCTCCTCACGGCATATGGGTCGATTGTCTCCATAGCCCGAGACCTCTATCCTTCCTTTCCTTCATGTTTTCACTTGAGGATGAGCATCATTGTGAAGTGGCAGTTTTGGACGAAGTTTCAGCAAAACTGGTGCATCATCATCTGACACAGCTGGTGGCACATCATCTTTGTTCTTCTCAGATGCTGGAATGTTCCTGACTGTTTTCTTGGGCTTGGCAGCAGGCTTTGCTGGAGCTGGCTTGACTGGAGCAGATGGCTTGGGCTTTGAAGTGGCTCCAGCCCTGATGGCATCACCCATGAGCTTAGGCTTCTGAGGAGGCTGGGGTGCTTCCTCATCCTCATCTTCTTCTGCTGCATCATCATGCACTAACCTCTTCCTCTTGGAAGTTTTCTTCACTTTGCTCGTAGCTTCTTCCAAATTCAGCTTCTTAGCAACAGTTGATTCCTTCACTTTTCTGGTGCCCTTCTTGGTTTGCTGACCTTGAGGCTCTTTGGCAACTACCTTCCTCTTGGGCTTTGAGGTGACCTCTTCCTCAACAACAAAATCTGAGTCCTCATCATCTGAGTTTCTCTTCTTTCTGGCCCTGGTGGCTGCAGGAGGCAAACCACTTGGTGTACTCCTCTCACCATCATCTGATGAGCTCTTGGGATCGGGACTAGTGCATGCCTCTGGAATATCTGCTATAGGTGACTCGACCTGTTACGGCTGTCACCGCATCGACATGGTGACAACCTGTGAATAGATAAGGTGTAGGCAGAGTAGAAGAGTTATCACAAACTGCGAAGATTTTGCAAACAAATGAGTTCAAATTCTAGTATTAGGTTTTCACGAAGACATTTCGGTCGACCGAGTTTAAAATTCGTGAATCCAAGTGTTCAAACAGAAGCATTCACACCACTTTCGGTTGGATCGAAGTGGGTTTCGTCTGCCGAAAACACTAGGGTTTCACTAAATCCTCATTTCGGTCACACCGATTTGCACAACGGTTGGACCGAAGGTGCGATGCAATGGCCATGGGCCAAATCGGTCTTACCGAAAATCTAAAATCGGTCTCACCGAGATGTGTTCGTGAAACCTAACCCTAAAACTTTTACTCGAATCTAGTTCAAACGAACTATTCTAGTGTTCGGAAGATTTCAATCGTGGCAAGATTACAGCAAACCAAACGTGCATTGAATCGGAGATGGGAGCACGAGTGGGATCGAAACTCACCCTAACTTGGTGGAGTTCCTCTCTGGCGGCAACGGCGCGGAGAAGATGTCCGTTGACGGCGACGGAGACTGCGGCGAGGGCGCCTGAGCGACAGCGGAGACGATCCGGAGACCAAGGCGACGGCAAAAAGGTGTGTGGGAAGCGTTTGTAGTAGAAATCAACGCTGCCCTCGGAGTATATATACCCCTTTGCTGTCGGTGGGACCGAGTTGTAAAACTCGGTGGCACCGAGATGGACAACTGCTGGGCAGTTATGCACTTCGGTCACGCCAAAAATCACAACTCGGTTTCACCGAGGTGAAAACCTAGATCAATCTAAATGTTTTCGGTTCGACCGAATTTGTGTGAGTTGGTCTGACCGAAATCACTTAGAAGGTTTTGGAAGTTAGCCTTTGTCGGATCGGTGGCTCCGAGTGCTCCTCACTCGGAGGGTCCGAAAATGACTTGTTCAAAGTTTGTGATGTAAGCATGAATAGAATTTGAGACAAGAAAGCATAGATAGCTAGGGGAGGAACTTAGGCATTCTTGTCCATCCATTTGGTCAGAAAAATCAAAAAGACCAAAGCAACAAATGGATGTCCTCGAATGGATAAAATCATGCATCCAACATGCTCACACAATAAGATAGCAAATGAAATATGTGTCAAACATGCACAATCAAAACTCTAGCTACTAACACACAATTTGTCGATGACTAGGTCATCTTTATATGAGTATATTGACTTAGGAGCCAAATGAGAACATTTGATCATAGGTCATACTCATCGTTTAAGCACAAGTGGGGTTACCACTTTTACATAAAGCATTGATGTGTTCACATCATTTGAAGATGCTTTAGCTCAATTCTTTAGAGCAAAGCTCCCCTAGATGTGAGAACCCCTTTTAAAGGGTCAAACTAACCTTGGGTTGTCGTAGAAGACTTAATGTAGATGTTGAAGATGTGGATGCTCAATGTTGATGAAGATCATCAAGAGTTGGGAGCAATCCTTTGGATTCGGGCACTTTCAATACCTACATGGGTTAGTCCCACAAGGAACAAACAAGGATAACCATGGACATAGATTGAAGTACACAATAGATGATGTCCATGAAAGCAATGATTACCTTATCCCTTGACTTACCAACAAGAGGGTTTGTGACTCCATGAACTAGTGCAAGATGTGGAAGTTGATTGCACAAGTCTTTGCCAAAATGAATGTGAGTGAAGTATGTTGGCGGAGTCACCCTCAAGAACTCTCTAGTTCTTCTTCTTCGGGATCCACATCATCTTGATGAGAATCCTTGGGGTTGTAGTTGAGCTTGACGAAGTAGAACTTGACGTTTCCTTGGGAACCCACTTGACCATGGCTTTAGGTGCTTCAATAAATGCATCAATCTCCTCTTGAAGCTTGTCCTTGCCTTTTAGCTTGTGGTGTTGTGGTGGAAGGTCATCTTGTGCTTGTTCCTCATTGGAAGAAGTAGGATCGTACTTCTCCTTTTGAGAAACAAACTTTGGAGTGGGATATTGACCTTCTTCCCATTCAACACCCTCGGCGTTGAACTTTCGCTCAAAACCAATTCCTTGATTCTTCCGGTGCCTTCCTTGCTTGCGAACAATTTCCTCAAAGTTCTTGCTTCCGGCAAGGCTCTTGTAGACACCTTTCTCTATAATCCCTTTCAATAAACTATTTTCTTGCTCAAGTGTAACTTGGCTTGAAACATTGTTAGTGGAATCAAGAGAACTATTAGAAGCAACAATATTGGATTTAGCATGGTTATTGTTACTACTAGATGAAGAATTTTTCTTATGCTTGTCATGCTTAGTTTTAATAGGTGGCAAGAAATTAGACAAGAGAAGTCGTTTGGCAAGATATGAAGAACTCTTCTTTCGAAGATCGTCATTGATAGCTTTTAGAAACTCATGTTCTTGCTCTAGATTGAGCTTCTCGAAGCGTAGCTTCTCATGAGATCTTAGGAGCTCTCTATGATCTTCTTGAGTTGTTTCATGAGCTAACTTAAGAGTGTTTAGTTCTTTAGTTAGACGCTCAATCTCCTTCATAGCATTGTCATTCGACTCTTCTTGACTATAAAGACTACTAGCATGTTCATCATTACTAGGTTCATTGGATTTATCATGTAAGAGCTCATCTTCACCAAGAAAGTCATCCTCATCACTATCAAAGTCAATAAATTCAGGGTGTGATACCTTGGGGCCTTTAGCCATGAAGCATCTTCCAATTCCCTCATTTGGTGAATAAAATAAGTCATAGGAGTTGGAGTTGGAGGATACGAGAGCAAGACCGGCAACACCTTCATCTTGACTGTAGTCGGAGTTGGAGTGATAGCTTCTCTCGGATTGATTGTCGGAGTCGGAGACGGAGGCCCATTCACTTACATGATCTTGATGTTTTCTTCTTGTGTAGCTCCTTGATGACTTGTCTTTCCTCTCCGAATCCTTGCTTCTCCGAGAGGGTCTTCGTTCATAACGATCATCTCTACTCCTTCTCTCTTTCCGAGGTGACTCATCTCTTGAGCTTCTTCTTCTTGGAGATTCTTCTCTTCTCTTGTGAGGAGCCGAACACTCATTTGAGTAGTGTCCGGGTCTTCCACAATTGTAGCATTTCGATCACGACTAGAAGATCTCTTTTCATCATATGATCTAGACTTTGAGCTTCTCTCTTTGCTTCTACTCTTGTAGAATTTGTTGAAGTTCTTCACCATTAGGCTTATCTCTTCATTGGAAACTAGCTTGTCACTTGAGGTTGTGGGAGCATCACTTGTAGCTTTGTAAGCACCACTTGACTTGTTGTGAAGCTCTTCCTTATCTTTAAGTGTCATCTCATGAGCAACAATTCTTCCAATGACTTGGTTGGCTTGAGATTCTTGTAGTTTGGCATCATTTGGATCAAAGTGCACACGGTGTCATACTTTCCATCCAAAGCTCTGAGAATCTTCTTGATGATGAATCGGTCGGTCATTTCTTCACTTCCTAAGCCGGCAATCTCATTTGTGATGAGAGCAAGCCTAGAGTACATTTCAGCGACTCCTTCACCTTCCTTCATCTTGAACTTGTCAAGTTGACCTTGAAGAACATCTAGCTTTGATTCCTTCACGGACTCGGTACCTTCGTGCATTTCATCCAAAGTATCCCAAATCTCTTTTGCATTCTCAAGACGGCTGATTTTGTTGAACTCCTCGGGACACAAGGCATTGAAGAGAATGTCACAAGCTTGAGCATTGTATTGCAACATCCGCAATTCATCCGTTGTAGCCATGATCCGAACTTTTCCTTCCTCGAAGAATTCACCTTGCATACCAACACAAATAATGCCCCATGCGGCTGGGTTATGGCCAAGAATATGCAATTTCATTTTATGCTTCCAACTAGCAAAGTTTGTACCATCAAAGTAAGGACCTCTACGAAAATTACCCTCACTAGACGCCATACTCTCCTAGGTTGTGAAACCAAGCTTATGGAATCCAATGCAATGGAAACCAATACAATGGAGACCAAAGCTCTGATACCACTTGTAGGATCGAAAGTATGTCTAGAGGGGGTGATTAGACTACTTGACAATATAAAAATTATGCCTTTTGATAAAGACAAGTTTTGGCAGATTCACAATGATGATCAAGTCAAGCATCACCCTACACATGCAATTCTAGAGTATAGGCAGCGGAAAGTAAATTGCACATGTAGTAAAGAGAGGTGGAGAAGAGCAAACGCAATTTTGGAGACACGGAGATTTTTCTCGTGGTTCCGATAGGTGGTGCTATCGTCATTCCACGTTGATGGAGACTTCAACCCACGGAGGGTAACGGCTGCGAGAGTCCACGGAGGGCTCCACCCACGAAGGGTCCACGAAGAAGCAACCTTGTCTATGCCATCATGGCCACGCCCACGGAGGGCTAGCCTTACTCGGGGTAGATCTTCACGAAGTAGGCGATCTCCTTGCCCTTACAAACTTCTTGGTTCAACTCCACATCTCGACGGAGGCTCCCAAGCGACACCTAACCAATCTAGGAGGCACCACCCTCCAAAAGGTAATAGATGGTGTTGATGATGATGAACTCCTTGCTCTTGTGCTTCAAATGATAATCTCCCCAACACTCAACTCTCCTCACTGATTTGGCTGTGGTGGAAGAAAGGATTGAGTGGAAAGCAACTTGGGAAGGCTAGAGATCAAGCTTCATATGGTGGGAGTGGAGCAACTTGATCTCAACACAAGGGTAGGTAGTTCTCTTTTAGAAATGTAAGGTAGGAGTGGTAGTACTTTCGATGGCTCTCTCCACGAATGAAGAGGGGTGGAGGGTATTTATAGCCTCCACACAAAATCCAACCGTTACACACATTTGACCAATCTCGGTCAGACCGAAGTTGACAACTCGGTGAGACCGAAAGTTCAAATCATGTGAACGTTGGGATTTTCGGTGGGACCGAAAATACAAACTCGGTGAGTCCGATTCGTCCAAAGACAAGAGCTTGCCAATCTCGGTGAGACCGACTTCATCATCTCGGTGACACCGATTTGATGACAGAAGGTTACAGAAGCTTGGCAACCCAAGTTTCGGTGAGACCGAGTTCAGAATCGGAAAATCCGAGATTTCTAGGGTTTGGCTATATGGCTGAGGTGGTTCATCTCGGTGTGACTGAGTTTGGAATATCTGTGGGACTGAGATTACTTATGAGTGTATAAGGCAGTGAGAGTTGCTGATAGTTTAGGAGATGTATCACTAAGCACTTTGAGCAACCAGATCATTATCATAACCTCATCCCCTTTTAATAGTATTGGCTTTCCTATGGACTCAATGTGATCTTGGATCACTAAACCAAAAATGGAGTCTTGAGCTTTTGCCAATGCTTGCCTTAGCATTTTGAGGGTCCACTTCTTGATCCTTGCCATACCCATATCACTGAACTTTCTGAAATGATTCTCAAGAAACTATTAGTTCAATGATATATATGTTGTTATTAATTACCAAAACCACCCGGGGATTAGTTGCACTTTCAGAGAAGTAGACGTTCGCGGTTCGTCGAGGGAAGTAGTGGTACATGACGACGGTAGTGGAAGTAGTGGTACATGGCGACGGTAGTGGTACACGTTCGTTCGGAGAGGTACTTGATGACTCCAACTCTTCGGGGCGACGGTAGTTGTACACGGTCCCGGAGACGTCTATCGTTCGGGGTCCGACTTGCGAGTCTTGCCGACATGAGTGGTACTTGGCGTTTTCGGTTCGGTGGTCGATCGGGCGTCGTATGTCGTGGTACTTGGCGGTCTCGATGATTCCCAGGGTCTCGGTGGAGACCATGGCACTCCTTGGTGGCACCGAGGTGGTCTAGCAGCAGCAGGGACGGCATCTGGCGAAACGACAGAGGCAGGGCGAGGTCGACGACGAGCGGGAGAAGGCGTCTCGATCTGCTCGCGGACGAGCTTCGGCTCGGGATGCTCCTGCGAGGCAGCAACGTCGGGGAAGAGGAGGCGGGACGGCCTGGTTGCTGGTGCTGCTTGCCTGCGGCGGGGACGAGGCAGAAGCAGGGGAGGCAGACGAGGCGCTAGCGTTGCACCTCCTGCGTGCAGAGAACGAGCGGGCCAGGCAGGGGACGAGGCGCCTGGTGGCTTCATGCGACGGCGGACTTGGGTGCAGCTCCGGCGAGGGGCTTGAGGCCGCGGGGAAGGAGCCGCGTAGAGAGGAGGTGCTCGGTGGCGGGGCCGACGTCGAGGAGGAGGTTGGGCGCGGGGGCGGCCGGTGCTAGAGGAGCTCCTCTCCTCGAGCGCTCAGGCGACGGGGACCTTGCGAGGAGGAGGCGCGGGAACACCGGTTCCATCCGGGAACGAGGCGGGGCGAGCTGGGCGGTCTGGACTCGCCGACGTCGAGGAGGAGAAAAACGGCGCTCGGGAGGGAGATGGGGATCGGGCGTGAGCGAGAGAGGGATGGCGGCGCGCGTGGGAACGAGGAGGAGGGATCGAGGGAGAGAAGTGGGATCGGCCAGGGGAGGCTAGGGTTACAGCGGGGCGCGGCTGGGCCTTAGGAGGCCGGCCGAGTGGAGAGGAAAATGGCCAGAGGCCTGGTGGGCTGACAGAGGCCTAGCTGGGTCTCTCCCTTCTCTTCTTTAACTATTTAGCAGAAAAGAAATTAGCGGAAAGAAAAAGAAAGAGAGGGTTAGGGAAAGAATTTGAGAACAAAGACAACTTTTCTGGACTCATAAAAATGAGCTTGATCCAAGAAAATAGAAGGTGGCGCGAAAGCAAGATTTAAATTCAAACCCATTTGAATTTAATTCAAATGGTTTGAACTAGGACAAGGTTTAGGAAAGGCCAAAAAATGTTGAGATGTTTTTATGGAGCTCCGGAAAATGATGAAAGAAATTATGGGCAAGGTTGAAGACCAAGAATTGAGATAACAACGGCATGGGATATTTTGCAAGTGGGTTATGGTTAATTCCAAATAAATGGAATAATTTTATTATAGCTCCCTAATAATAGTAGGAGACTTTGAATATGTTTTAAAGAGAAAGCACCATGTGAATATCCCTCGATTTAAATAGATCAACGATCTATGCAATTTATTTAGTTGAGTTTTAAAAAGGGTTGCATGATGACGTGATGCAATGCACATGAAGCAATGAGATGAGATGCAAAAATGCAAAAACAAAAGACAAAAACCCAACCATGAAGGAAATATCATATCGCATCTCCGAAAAAGGCAAGAGTTGGAGTTACGAATATGGAAAGTTACATCCGGGGCGTTACAATAACCCTATGTACAGAGCCAGGTGCAGACCCTGCACACAGCGAGATAGTTTTTAGCTTGTACAGTTTCCTGCTAGTTTCCATGTTCATATATATGTATGCATGCATACTTGTCCAGGATATTGTACTACCTTAGATTCTAACAGGTGTTGGGAAACCGCCAAGATTCCATGCCCCTGTCCTCTCTTCCCTCCGGCCGCAGTGACAACACCCCGGCAAGAGATTGAGAAGACTGCTTGGCACGGCGTCTCCATCAACAACTTAATCAGATAAAGTTCCTCCCCTGCCCATTCATGTTCGTAATTTGTGACTTGCGCATTAGAAAACCTCGCCACTCTATCTAGAAGAGTTTGGTAGGGGGCTAGACCCTGCACCTGTAACCCAGCAGATGTAATTCTCCGGTAGGCATAGGAGCACCGGCAAGGTAGCTTGCCGGGGAGACTCATTTATTTTTCATTGAAGGAGCATTTTGCCTCTGCACGAGCGTACACGTGCATGAGTTCCCGGTGAAAGCTCATCTTTTTCATTGATATGCTGATGCAAGTATAGATATTACAAAACATAAACATGGGCTCGGTAGATTACATTTCCTAGAAAGTTAAGATTTGGCAAGTGCCTACAAATTGAGAAAAAGATAAGTGTCCCATAATCCCCATTCTTGCCCCATTCCTCTCCAGGCACGGCGGTCCGTGCAAGGTGACGGGCATGGGGAACTAGGCGATGGAGAGCTTGACGAGGAAGCCCGCCGACCACCGTCGCCAGGGACAGCAGGACGAGGCCCCCGGCAAGGCGTATTGCTAGGGAGGGAGCGGGCCGGACGGTGGTGCGGCCATTGGCGGTCAGCCGAAGTCGGAGTTGTCGTCCTCCTGCCCGCTGCCATCGTCGTTGCTGGCACTGTCCTCCTCGCCATTGTTGCTCGAGGAGGAGCTTTCGTTGTTAGTAGAGCTCTCCACGCAGCACCCTAGGCGAATTCTGGAGTTCCCGAAGACCTTGACGGAGACCAGGCCGCTCTCCATTAACTTAAAATAGAGAACGTGCCCCTCTGCCAAGCTATGGGCACGTGCAAAAGTCTTCCAACCCTGACAAAGGTACATGACGTGAGGGCAGGGAAAGTCGATGTCAACCCACATGTTGTCGTTCCCGCAGTCCCTCATATGAAGCCTCAAGGCCCGCGTGGCCTCCTCCTCCATCACCCGAGCGAACGAAGTCGAAAGCCGGAGGCGACTGCACATAGGCTTATGCAGCCTGATGAAGAACCCATTGGGCTGGTACCTGATGTGGCCGCCCACCAGAGGAGGGGCCGCCGGCGGGAGCGCAGCGGGTACGCCGTCCCATCCGCATCCTCCCCAAGCACCGTGATGACCTCAGCCCCGTCCCCTTCCTCTCCCCCTCGCAGCGGGATCTGCCACCGGTGGCTCCGAGGAAGTAGGGACGCATTATCGAGCAGAATCCCTCGTCGCCGCCATCGAGGCGCTAGCGTGCCTTTTCACCATGGAGAATCGGAAGAAGATGGCAAGTAAGAGGGGGAAAAGGAGGGCGAGCATGGAGAAGCACCGTCCCTCTCCCCCATATATAGAGGAGCGAGGCCGAGGCCTGGCCACCCAGCCCAAGGGGCGGCCGCCTGAAAGCACAAGTGCTCCCTAGGTGGTTTTGGTAATTAATGTCAACATACTCTTGTTGGACTAACACTTTTATCTAGCATGTTTCAGATAAGTTCAACAATGGAGTGGCATGGACTAAAGGATGTGGGAACTTCTTCAAGATGCTAAGGACAAAGGATTGGCTCAAGCTTCAAGCTCAAGACTCTTCATTTTATATTTTAGTGATCCAAGATCACATTGAGTCTATAGGAAAAGTCAATACTATCAAGGAGGGATGAGGTGTTGCTTAATGAGCCTCTTGCTTCATGTGCTTTGTGATATGCTCCAAAACCCTCACCTACTTTCCCACTTCCACAAATGACCTAAACCTAAAGCCAAAATTGGTCACACCAATTCTTCCTATCCGGCGCCACCGATTCCAAAAGTCATAGCCACTGCCACAAATCCCAAGCAAATCGGTCTTACCGATAGGGATCCCGGTCTCACTGAGATGGGATTGTAATCTCTCTGTTTCCCTTCGTAACGTTTCGGTCTAACCGAAGTGAGCGATCGGTCCCACCGAGATTGCAATGTAAACTCTCTGTTTCCTTTTTGTAACATTTCGGTCTCACCGAAAAGAGCAAATCGGTCCCACCGAGTTTACCTGACCAACTCTCTGGAAAGCTTATTACCAAATCGGTCTTACCGAGTTTGTGTAATCGGTCTTACCGAGATTACATTATGCCCTAACCCTAACCATATCAGTCTCACTGAGTTGCATTTCGGTCCCACCGAAAACCCTATCGGTCACATTATTTGCTGAATCGGTCTGACCGAGTTTAACGATTCGGTCCCACTGAGTTTGGTAGATTGTGTGTAACGGTTAGATTTTGTGTGGAGGCTATAAATACCCCTCCACCTCCTCTTCATTCGTGGAGAGAGCCATCAGAACAAACTTACACTTCCAGCATACATTTTCTGAGAGAGAACTACCTACTCATGTGTTGAGGCCAAGATATTCCATTCCTACCATATGAATCTTGATCTCTAGCCTTCCCCAAGTTGCTTTCCACTCAAATCTTCTTTCCACCGAATCCAAAACCTATGAGAGAGAGTTGAGTGTTGGGGAGACTATCATTTGAAGCACAAGAGCAAGGAGTTCATCATCAACGCACCATTTGTTACTTCTTGGAGAGTGGTGTCTCCTAGATTGGCTAGGTGTCACTTGGGAGCCTCCGACAAGATTGTGGAGTTGAACCAAGGAGTTTGTAAGGGCAAGGAGATCGCCTACTTCGTGAAGATCTACCGCTAGTGAGGCAAGTCCTTCGTGGGCGACGGCCATGGCAAGGTTGCTTCTTCGCGGACCCTTCGTGGGTGGAGCCCTCCATGGACTCGCGCAACTGGTACCCTTCGTGGGTTGAAGTCTCCATCAACGTGGATGTACGATAGCACCACCTATCGGAACCACGCCAAAAACATCCGTGTCTCCAATTGCTTTTGAATCCTCCAAAACCTTTCCCTTTACTTTCTTGCAAGTTGCATGCTTTACTTTCCGCTGCTCATATACTCTTTGCATGCTTGCTTGATATGTATTGTGAGTGTTAAACTTGTGCCTAAACTCCACTTAAACTTTAAGAACTTAAAAACTGCAACTTTGGTACTTAGTGTCTAATCACCCCCCCCTCTAGACACCTCTTCTCAAGGTCCTACAAGTGGTATCAGAGCATTGGTCTCCATTGCTTTGGTTTAATCACCATTGGAGGAAGATGGATGAGTCTACTTTGGGGAGTCTCAGACATAGAGTGCCTATTCTTGATGGAGAGTATTTTCATGAGTGGAAAAATGAGATGCTTATTATTTTCAATCAATATCATTTGAACAAGTACATTGCTAGTCCTTGTGCACCTTATGTTGATCCTATGCATCCTACCCATGATGAGTCAATTGACATGATTAGAAATCTTAGAACTGCCGACTTATCATTAGAGGATTGCCTAGAAACTTGATTGGATGTTTGCCTACTTTGAAGTGTGCCTACACTATATGGAAATTTCTTGAGGAACGATTTCCAGATTATTCCTTGAAAAATCTTGATGAAATTCTTCATAAGTCTATTGCTTTGAGTAAGATGAATACTAGTGATCCTATGTTTGGTGGTCGTCTATTTGATCTTACAAACCTTATGTGTGCCAAAGGAAATGTTGGTATTATTAGTGATATTATTTCCGAAGCTATAAAAATTCATAAGCAAGATCATTGTCAAACTCATTCTAATGAATTACCCTCTCTAGGACTTGATCCACCAGATAACGATGTTGAACATGGATACTATGATGAGGATGATGATAGTGACTTCGATCTTGATGATGCAATGAGACATTTTGGTCTTATGGCAAATCTTCGGTGATATATGTCAGGAGGAAAGGAATGGGTTCTTGATAGTGGATGTACCGATCAAATGACCGGAGATAAAGACATGTTTCATGAGCTTGCTGATAATGATAGTCCTCGAAAGTATGTCACTTTCGGTGACAACTCAAAGGGTAAGGTGGTTGGCCTTGGTAAGGTGGCCATATCACATGATAGCTCCATACAAAATGTCATGCTCGTTGAATCTCTTGGATACAACTTACTTTCAGTATCTAGACTTGCTGATTTCAGTTTCAATGTCTTATTTACTGAAGTTGATTGCCAAGTGTTTCGTCAAGACAATCATAAAATGGTCTTTACCGGTGTGCGTAGAGGTGATCTATACATTGTTGATTTCACTAAAAAGGCTCAACCTAAAACTTGCTTCATTGCTAAATCCTCAAAAGGTTGGTTATGGCATAGACGACTAGGTCATGTTGGTATGTGAAACCTTGACAAGCTTATTAAAGGAAATCATATCCTTGGAGTTAACGATGTCATATTTGATAAGGATAGACTTTGCAGTGCTTGTCAAGCAGGTAAACAGGTTGGAGGAAGGCATCCCGTGAAGAACATCATGACCACAAGGAGGCCACTCGAGCTACTTCACATGGATCTTTTCGGTCCCAACTCTTATGTAATAGCCTGGCTTATTAGGGATGATAGACTACTCATATCAATAAGGAATTCCTTCTTTTCCGGGATCCCATTCGGACAGAACTCCAAAGTTAAGCGTGCTCAGCTTGGAGTAGTTTCAGGATGGGTGACCGAGAAGTTGCTCCGGGTGCGCACGAGTGAGGACAAAGTCTTGTGAAAAAGACTAGTATTGATCTGTGGGGCCAGTCTAGATCCCGCCAGGAGTAATGACCACCGGCGGGTGTGTCCGGGGCGTTACAAGTTGGTATCAGAGCCAGGTTCTTGCGGTTACACGGATGGTTGCGGACAGGTGTGCGGTCATGTTGTTCATGACGTTTGTGACCCGTCGTGGCACACGGCATGGCACATGTACCGGATGGGATGCACAGACGGTTGTGCCAAGAGGGAACGTTCCTGTGGCCCGACGAGGATGTCGGTTCCTCTGAGTGGGGTGTATGTAATAGCCTGGCTTATTAGGGATGATAGACTACTCATATCAATAATTCCTTATTGATATGAGTAGTCTATCATCCCTAATAAGCCAGGCTATTACAAGAGTCTCGGTGGAAATTCTTTTGGTCTAGTTATAGTTGATGATTTTTCAAGATTTACGTGGGTGTTCTTTCTCGATGATAAATCGCAGGCCCAAAAGATCTTCAAAAACTTCGCTAGGAAGGCCCAAAATCAATTTGAAGTGAAGATCAAGAAGGTTCGCAGCGACAATGGGACGGAGTTCAAGAACGCAAATGTGGACACCTTTCTTGACGAAGAAGGGATTTCACACGAGTTCTCGGCTACGTACACACCTCAACAAAACGGAGTTGTTGAGAGGAAGAACCGGACGCTCATTGAAATGGAGAGAACGATGCTTGATGAGTACAAGACACCGAAGCACTTTTGGCCAGAAGCGGTTGAGACAGCTTGTCATGCAACAAATCGCTTGTATCTTCACAAGCTACTCGGCAAGACGGCATACGAGCTCCTCACCGGTAACAAACCCCAAGTTGGATACTTTCGAGTATTCGGCTCAAAGTGCTACATTCTTGATAAGCATCGTCGCTCTAAATTTGCTCCTGAATCTCATGAAGGTTTCCTACTAGGTTATGGCTCAAACTCTCACACTTACCGTGTCTACAACAATTTCACCCGAAAGGTTGAAGAGACGGTAGATGTGAAGTTTGATGAATCTAACGGCTCGCAAGTAGAGCAATTGCCAATTGATGTAGGAGACAAAGATCCTTCGGAAGCAATTCAAGACTTGGCTATTGGCAAGGTTCGTCCAACGGAGGTGAAGGAGAGTACCTCATCCGTCCAAGTGGAAGCTTCTACTTCACGACAAGGTGAACCAAGAGTTGACACGGAAGCATCCACAAGTGGGACACACCAAGATGAAGAAAACGAGGAAGTGCATCAAGATGAACGTCAACAACCTCCTTCTCCACCACGACAAGAGAATGACAACGCCAACAATGAAGAAGGCCAAGAAGAAGAACAAGATGAAGATGATGTTCAATGAAGACCCAAGCAAAAGCTTTCACGAGTTCGAGCAAGAATCGCTAAAGATCATCCCGTCGAGCAAATCTACAACGACATTCAAACCGGGAGAATCACTCGCTCTAAAACTCGTTTAGCTAACTTTTGTGAAAACTATTCTTTCATCTCTAGCATTGAACCTATGAAGGTTGAAGAAGCATTGGAAGATCCGGATTGGATAAATGATATGCATGAAGAGCTACATAACTTTGAAAGGAACCAAGTTTGGACATTGGTTGAGAAGCCCGACAACAACCACAACGTCATCAGTACAAAATGGGTGTTTCGCAACAAGCAAGATGAAGATGGACAAGTAGTTCGCAACAAAGCACGTCTCATCGCCCAAGGCTACACACAAGTCGAAGGTATGGACTATGGTGAGACTTATGCTCCCGTTGCTAGACTTGAGTCCATTCGCATCTTACTTGCCTATGCTAATCATCATGACATCACCTTGTACCAAATGGACATTAAAAGTGCTTTTCTAAATGGTGAAATAGAGGAGGAAGTTTATGTTAAGCAACCTCCCGGCTTTGTCAATCCTAAGAAACCCAATCATGTTTACAAACTTCACAAAGCTCTTTATGGTCTTAAACAAGCTCCTAGAGCATGGTATAAATGCTTGACCAAGTTCCTTACTAAAAAAGGCTTTGAAATTGGGAAAATTGATTCTACTCTTTTTACTAAAAGGGTTAATGGAGAACTATTTGTGTGCCAAATCTATGTTGATGATATTATATTTGGTTCGACTAACCCTCATTTTAGTGAAAAGTTTGGAAAGCTAATGTCGGAGAAGTTTGATATGTCTATGATGAGTGAAATCAAATTCTTTCTTGGGTTGCAAATCAAGAAAACTAAGGAAGGTACCTTTGTTTCTCAAACGAAGTACACCAAGGACTTATTCAAGAAGTTCAATATGCAAGAATGCAAAGGTATGTTTACACCCATGCCTACTAGCGTACATCTTGATTTGACCAAAGACAGTGAACCGGTTGATCAAAAGGTTTATCGCTCTATGATTGGTTCATTGTTATATCTATGTGCTTCACGTCCCGATATCATGCTAAGTGTGTGCATATGTGCACGATATCAAGCCGCTCCTAAGGAATGTCATCTTAAGGCTGTGAAAAGGATAGTGAGATACTTAATCCATACACCAAACTTTGGCATTTGGTATCCTAAGAGGGCCTCCTTCGATCTTGTTGGCTATTCCGACTCGGACTATGCCGGAGACAAGGTTGATAGAAAGTCCACTTCGGGTACTTGTCAATTTCTTGGTAGATCTCTTGTGTCTTGGTCCTCCAAGAAACAAAACTCGGTATCCTTATCCACCGCCTAAGCTGAATATATTGCCGCTGGTTCATGTTATGCTCAATTACTTTGGATGAACCAAACTCTTAAAGATTATGGGATATATGTGAGACATGTTCCATTGCTTTGTGACAATGAAAGTGCTATCAAAATTGGTCATAATCCTGTGCAACATTCTCGAACTAAGCATATTGAAGTTCGTCATCATTTCATTCAAGATCATGTTGCTAAGGGTGACATTGATCTTAAGCATGTTCGCACCGAAAAGCAATTAGCGGATATATTCACTAAACCTCTTGATGAGAAAGTGTTTTGCAGGTTAAGAGGAGAATTGAACATCATTGATGCTTCAAACTTGGAGTAGAAACTCCATTGGATACATGCAAGACATGAGCTTATGACTAATCCTTGATATTTCTCTTATGATGAAAATCTTATGTCTTGGATATATTTGTATCTTGCATGTTGTCTAACCCATGTAGGTACTTGGTGGAATCCAACTCCATGAGATTGTAATCTACTCATATCTTGAGCAATCTCTACATCACCAAGTCTCTACAATATGGTGGTTGAAGACAAGGAAGCACGGAACCACTCAAACATATCCTTTGACAAATTCTATGTTAAGCTTCATGATTGTCATTTTTGGATACACAAGTGCTCTTCCTTGCCAAAACTAACCCATGTAGGTAGATGGACTTAAATTCCAAGTGGTGCTCCAATTCTTGATGAACTACATCAACCTTGAGCAACCCACACAAGTTCAACCACATGGACAACACCACCAACCAAGGTATGCTATTCCATCTTAGAGAAGCTTTACTCCAAGTCATGAGCTAAAGCAACTCGACAAGATGTGAATACATCAAGATGCTTAAACAAAAAATGGTAACCCCATTATGAGCTTAAACGATGAGTATGACCTATGATCAAGTGATCTCACTTGACTCCTAAGTCAATATACTCTAACATAGGTGACTCTGTCACTGACCATCTCTAGATGAAGTTCTCTTGTGTTCTTTTCTGTGTTTTTGCATTTGTCACATGCATATTTGTTTCCCCTTCTAGCTTTCTTTCTGTTTGTTCTGCATTTTCTGCATTCCAATTCCTTGCACATCTTTCAGTAAATTCCTTGCAAATCTTTGTGAGATCTTACTAGTCTAGTGAGCTGAGGTGACAAGTGTTTTCTCTATGATGAACTCGGTTTCACCGATTTGTTATTTTCGGCCCAACCGAATCCTCTCGGTACAACCAAAGCATACCACTCGGTGCCACCGATTTCACAACAGGAAAAACAGTTTGCCACATATTCTATGTGTCTTTTGATCCATCTCCACTCAGTGAATATTGTCCTCTACAAGCATCACATTTTTATCTTTGCTTTGTGCTGTGTCTCAAGGACCAAACCCATTCGACAAATTCCAGAAAACCCTTCTTGGAAATTGATGTCAAAGGGGGAGAGAGAGAGAGAACATCAAAGCCTATCATTTAGAGAAAGATCACATAAAAGAAAGAGTTTATCACCTTCTTAACTTAAGGGGGAGAGAGACCCTCAAAGGGGGAGAGAGACACTCAAAGGGGAGAGAGAGATCTCCAGGGGGAGAGAATACTTAAGTAGAAAGTATTTCTCAAGGATCCCAGATGCTTGGTGTTCAAGAGGAGAGATGCCCACATGTCTTCTTGAGGGGAGAGACATGTTCATATTATCTGTTGTGCTTATTTGCATTAGCATACATTAGCTATGTTCATCATTCATTTCTTTCTGTTTGTTCTGCATTTTCTGCATTCCAATTCCTTGCACATCTTTCAGTAAATTCCTTGCAAATCTTTGTGAGATCTTACTAGTCTAGTGAGCTTAGGTGACAAGTGTTTTCTCTGCGATGAACTCGGTTTCACCGATTTGTTATTTTCGGCCCAACCGAATCCTCTCGGTACAACCGAAGCATACCACTCGGTGCCACCTATTTCACAACAGGAAAAACAGTTTGCCACATATTCTATGTGTCTTTTGATCCAGCTCCACTCAATGAATCTTGTCCTCTACAAGAATCACATTTTTATCTTTGCTTTGTGCTGTGTCTCAAGGACCAAACCCATTTGACAGATTCCAGAAAACCCTTCTTGGAAATTGATGTCAAAGGGGGAGAGAGAGAACATCAAAGCCTATCATTTAGAGAGAGATCACATCAAAGAAAGAGTTTATCACCTTCTTAACTTAAGGGGGAGAGAGACCTTCAAAGGGGGAGAGAGACACTCAAAGGGGAGAGAGAGATCTCCAGGGGGAAAGAATACTTAAGTAGAAAGTATTTCTCAAGGGTCCCAGATGCTTCGTGTTCAAGAGGAGAGATGCCCACATGTCTTCTTGAGGGGAGAGACATGTTCATATTATCTGTTGTGCTTATTTGCATTAGCATACATTAGCTCTATTCATCATTCATTTCTTTCAGCTCTGATTCTCTATTCCCTATCTTCTCCCAGTATCCCATGTTAGATTCAGGGGGAGCAAGACATCTAAGGGAAAGAAATCATTTAAATTAATTGCATATCTTCACTCTTGGGGACATGTCTAATCCAATGTGGTACTTAGTACTCACCTTCTACATGTCATCCCAGTCTTGGTATTCTTATGGTTTCTGTTGTTTGCTCTGGCTAGTAGAAGCATCTGTGTTATCTAAACTTGTTTACGCAGGTTCATTTCATCCTAAGCCAACTCAAGACTACAAGGTAAGTATATGCATCACAATCATGTGTATGAGGAATTCTTGCTGATGTACATACTGTTTGCAAGAAGGACTCATGAGCATGAAGGTATTTTTAATATTCTTTGCTCTGATGCATATGGCCAAGATACATGTAACACATTGCCTGCTCTATCATGTTTATGCTCTCACGTGCTTCTATATTCCATATTCACATGATTGCATACATGTAGGGGGAGCCTATGGTTGTTAGATGTCTTTCCAAAGCTTTACTTGCTACTCTTTATATCGTTATCTAAAGCTTTGATGTATGTTGTCATCAATTACCAAAAAGGGGGAGATTGAAAGCACAAGTGCTCCCTAGGTGGCTTTGGTAATTAATGTCAACATGTCTCTTGTTGGACTAACACTTTTATCTAGCATGTTTCAGATAAGTTCAACAATGGAGTGGCATGGACTAAAGGATGTGGGAACTCCTTCAAGATGCTAAGGACAAAGGATTGGCTCAAGCTTCAAGCTCAAGACTCTTCATTTTATATTTTAGTGATCCAAGATCACATTGAGTCTATAGGAAAAGCCAATACTATCAAGGAGGGATGAGGTGTTGCTTAATGAGCCTCTTGCTTCATGTGCTTTGTGATATGCTCCAAAACCCTCAACTACTTTCCCACTTCCACAAATGACCTAAACCTAAAGCCAAAATCGGTCACACTGATTCTTCCTATCCGGCGCCACCGATTCCAAAAGTCATAGCCACTGCCACAAACCCTAAGCAAATCGGTCTTACCGATAGGGATCCCGGTCTCACCGAGATGGGATTGTAATCTCTCTGTTTCCCTTCGTAACGTTTCGGTCTAACCGAAGTGAGCGATCAGTCCCACCGAGATTAAATGTAAACTCTCTGTTTAGTTTTTGTAACATTTCGGTCTCACCAAAAAGAGCAAACCGGTCCCACCGAGTTTACCTGACCAACTCTCTAGAAAGCTTATTACCAAATCGGTCTTACCGAGTTTGCGTAATTGGTCTTACCGAGATTACGTTATGCCCTAACCCTAACCATATCGGTCTCACCGAGTTGCATTTTGGTCCCACCGAAAACCCTAACGGTCACATTATTTGCTGAATCGGTCTGACCAAGTTTAATGATTCGGTCCCACCGAGTTTGGTAGATTGTGTGTAACGGTTAGATTTTGTGTGGAGGCTATAAATACCCCTCCACCTCCTCTTCATTCGTGGAGAGAGCCATCAGAACAAACCTACACTTCCAGCATACATTTTCTGAGAGAGAACTACCTACTCATGTGTTGAGGCCAAGATATTCCATTCCTACCATATGAATCTTGATCTCTAGCCTTCCCCAAGTTGCTTTCCAATCAAATCTTCTTTCCACCAGATCCAAAACCTATGAGAGAGAGTTGAGTGTTGGGGAGACAATCATTTGAAGCACAAGAGCAAGGAGTTCATCATCAATGCACCATTTGTTACTTCTTGGAGAGTGGTGTCTCCTAGATTGGCTAGGTGTCACTTGGGAGCCTCCGACAAGATTGTGGAGTTGAACCAAGGAGTTTGTAAGGGCAAGGAGATCGCCTACTTCGTGAAGATCTACCGCTAGTGAGGCAAGTCCTTCGTGGGCGACGGCCATGCTAGGATAGACAAGGTTGCTTCTTCGTGGACCCTTTGTGGGTGGAGCCCTCCGTGGACTCGCGCAACCTTTACCCTTCGTGGGTTGAAGTCTCCATCAACGTGGATGTACGATAGCACCACCTATCGGAACCACGCCAAAAACATCCGTGTCTCTGTCGGTGTCAAAACCGGCGGATCTCGGGTAGGGGGTCCCGAACTGTGCGTCTAGGCGGATGGTAACAAGAGACGAGGGACACAATGTTTTTACCCAGGTTCGGGCCCTCTCGATGGAGGTAAAACCCTACGTCCTGCTTGATTAATATTGATGATATGGGTAGTACAAGAGTAGATCTACCACAAGATCAAGGAGGCTAAACCCTAGAAGCTAGCCTATGGTATGATTGTTGAGATGTATGTTCGTCCTACGGACTAAGGCCCTCCGGTTTATATAGACACCAGAGAGGGCTAGGGTTACACAGAGTCGGTTACAATGGTAGGAGATCTACATATCCGTATTGCCAAGCTTGCCTTCCACGCCAAGGAAAGTACCATCCGGACACGAGCCGGAGTCTTCAATATTCTATCTTCGTAGTCTTGGAGTCCGGCGGATATTGATAGTCCGGCTGTCCAGACACCCCCTAGTCCAGGACTCCCTCAGTAGCCCCTGAACCAGTCTTCAATGGCGATAAGTCCGGCGTGCATAATGTTCGGCATTGCAAGGCGGGTTCCTCCCTTGAATAATCCGGAAAAGATAATGAACACCAGGATAGTGTCCGGCTCTGCAAAAATAATTTCCACATTCCATCATAGAGAGAATAAAATATACACTTAGTTCAATCTGCTGACGTATTATGCGGCGTGCCATCACACCGCAACCAAGCCTTTGTTTGAATTACTATACCACCTCGGCATGTTTAGCGGCGGTTTCCTTAACACGTCCCGTCGAGCGGATCGTGTTCCCCTTATTCGGGATTCTCATCAATACGTGCGTGGGTAACCCAATTGCGCCATTGATGGTGGCGCTTGGGAGATAAGCGAGTTTTACCAGGCCGGTGGGGGACGCATAGTTTTGTCCGCCTATATATAAGGGATAAGGATTTACCTTCTCACCTACGCCTTCTTCCTCCTTTGCTCATCTATCCCTGCGAACCCAAGCTCCAACGCCCAAGCTCGCGCATCTCGCCTCGACCTTCTCCGAATATGTCCGGAGCGGGAGGCAAATGGTTGGTCTCCACCGCTAAGGAGGACATCACCAACCTGCGCGACGCCGGATACCTTTCCAGCGATATTGCACATCGGCTGGCCGACGAGGGGCAGCTCATCCCTACCCCCGGGCCTCATGAGAGGGTCGTCTTCCTCCCCCACTTCCTTCGCGAACTGGGCTTTCCGCTCCATCCATTTGTCCGGGGGCTCATGTTTTACTACGGCCTGGATTTCCATGATCTGGCGCCGAACTTCATCCTCAACATCTCGGCGTTTATCGTCGTGTGCGAGGCCTTTCTCCGCATCCAGCCCCACTTCAGCCTGTGGCTCAAGACCTTCAACGTCAAGCGAAGGTTGTGAAGGGGCATAAGCGGAATCGGAGGCGCCATGTTGGGCAAATTGCCCAGCGTCCCTTAACTAGAAGGGACCTTCGTGGACTCCGTCAAGGGGTGGAAATCGGGGTGGTTCTACATCACCGAGCCGCGCAAGCCCACATGGGCGGCGGCCCCCGAGTTTAGATCTGGAATCCCCACGCAGCTCACCTCCTGGAAAGAGAAGGGCTTGCAGTGGGGCAGTCCGTGGAGGTGACGGGACTCGAGCACAGTATCAAGAAGATGGTGAGCAATAGGCTCGGCTCGTCGGCGTGGTCCAAGTCATGCTCCTCCGGCGGATTCTCCCATGCCAGAGCGGGCATTCAATTTGTGGGAGTTCAATCCGGAACAGCACCAGACGCTAAGCGGGCTCTTCGATACAACACACGAAGGTGCCTGGAGGGTGCTGTTCAAGGGCGCCGAAGCCCCCGCATCCGTGACCGAAGACCGCGGATTCAGCTCGCAGTCTCCGACTGACGAGGTAAGTGATTCAACCCCATTACGGGACACTTGTGGTAATTAGATTGACTCTAGTGAGGTTTTAATCTGCCTCTTCCTTTGACAGGAATGGATGGAGAAGGCCAAGCTGTTCATCAGCCCGGCTCCCATGCCAGAAGAACCAGTGGACGCCCGCTTGGCAGAGCTGCTGGTTCCGACACCGCACGTGGTGCCGGAGAAGAAGGCCAAGAAGGTGGCCGCGGGGACTCGAAAGAGTTCCCGCAATCAGGCGTCTGACGATGACGAGGACTCCTCCCCTGAGGACGAGGAGGAGGAGTACTCTCTCCTGGAGGAGGGAGAGAAGAAGAGGAAGGCTTCCCCAATCGGGGCGGCCGAAGGGTCCAAGAGGGGGAGAACTATCCCCCCGGACAGTTTCGCCAACATCAGCGTTGGCGAGGATGAGTGGCCTCCAAGGGCCAGGCGTCCGGCAGGATCGTAAGTATTCGGATCATTTATATGCCGTACCTTTCATGTCACGTAGTATCCTTCTAACGCCGCATTACATCCATAGTCCGCCAAGGATGATCTCCTGACTCAATGGCGGGTCGTTGGCCTCGTCGGAAGTAAATTCCGTCCCGACCGCCTCTACCCCACGCCAGACGAGGACGCCGAGGTGGGATCCCAAGAGGGGACCCATCGGAGGAGGCTCGAGGCGCCGTCAGGCGACCTCCCAGACTTTGTGTCGGACTCTACGCCGGAACCCGCGATGGTTCGAGTCCGGCAAGCGGCCCTTCGAAGAAGGGCAGGACCGTGACGCCGCGGCCTCCGTCCCAACCAGAGGCGCCGGATAACCTGTTGGAGGCGCTTAAAGGCGCTTCCATCGAGGAAGAACACCGCACTATTATGAGTGCGGTGATTGAAAAGGTTCAGCTCATGAAGAGCGGGCTGACGAAGCCTGCAACAGCCTTCTAACGAGCTTTGAGGTAAGAAGTTGAAATTATGTAATGTAATACCGCATAGACAAGAGCCCACGATGCTTAGTTCGGTGTTGGGAAGGAAAAGCGGACTAAGGATCTAACAAGATATCTGTGAGGTTTCTAAAAATATGTCAATATGGGTTTGTAGGCCGCGCTGCTGACCTCTGCCTCATTAACAGCGGAGGTCGAGGTGCTGAAGAAGGACCTCGAGCGGTCCGAGCAAGAGCTCGGCCATGCCAAGAGGCAGCTCGAGGAAAAAGAAGGTGAGTAACACCACTTTAAATAAGTACCTTCTGAGAAAAGGATTTTGGTTGCAAATAAAATTAACAAGGATAATATGTGTATTGCGGGGCCACTAACAAGGTGGCAGCCACGAAGAATGCCGTGTCATGACGAGCATAATCTGACCACAGCAGGCTGGCGAGAAAAGCAAGAGGCACCGGGTGGCGGAAGTTCGGCAAGAGCTCCGTGCTCTCATGGAAAAGCATGAGAGTTTGGGCGTGACTCAAGACTCGAGTCCGAGCTTGCCGCTGCTCTCGAAAGTGCCAAGTCCGCCAAGGCCGAGGCCTAGAAGGCCCTTCAGAGGTTGAGGACATAAAGAAGATAGCGGCGGGTAAGGCCTTTTTCATGCAAAGCGAGGCATGTTAATGTGAATTACGGATACTTACCCGAATTCGGAGCTCTCGAGGCGTTTGCGGATCTGCCGTGGTGTGTCCGATGCCACCGCATTCTATCGTGGCGAGGAGGGAGCTCGGCGGAGAAGGTCTTCGGTCTCGATCTGGCGAGGCCGGCCATCCGGTGCCCCCAAGCGACCAGTGAAGCAGCTGGTCGAACTCCTAAAATGGCGAGGAGGCCATGAAGGGCCTCATAGTGCAGCTATGGCTGGACAGGCCATGCACAGAGCTACTTTGGCCTCGTGCGGCGGCTGGTGGATGCATGCCCAAGGCTGGATGTAGTCAAGCGCTCCGCCTGTATTGAAGGCACTCGTCGGGCCCTTGCCCGCATAAAGGTGCAATGGGGCAAACTGGATGCGGAGAGGCTTCTCACGGACCCACCGCCGCCGGGCAAGGAGCATCGCACGCCGGAGCGGTATTATAAAGTTGTCCTGAAGGGAGCCTGCGATATTGCAGATGAGTGCTCCCGGAATGTAATTTTTGAGTGAACTCGCTGTGTGTTTATCCTGTGCGCTAAAACTTCATTTATATGCGCCATGAGCAACGCTTGTTTAATTTAAAATATTACCTTACATGCGGCCGTTTATTAAATCGAGAGATGGCAAGTCGTTGGCTTCACCCCCAAGCCACAAGTCTTTGGGTGTTCGGTGATAAACTTGAGCACTCTTGTTCCCATTTTTGGGTCCATCTAGGGAGGTGCTCAACACGACGAACAAGGCGACCGGACTTATAATGCTTGAACACTCTCACATAGCCATAGAATTCTATAATTTTAAATTTCGGCGAAGCCCCTGGTATTCGGAAGACCGAATCCAGGGCGCCATCCACGCCTTCATCGGGCATTATCCGGAACTTCGCTCCAAGCGGCGTGAGTCTTTAAGGACCCGAAAGAACCTCTCGAACAGCGACCAGTCTCTCGCCTTATCATGCCAGTCAGTTTTAGCTTTCTCCACTGAGGCGTTAACCCGGCTCAACCGGGGCGCAATCGCGATGGTTCTCCAGTGCTACCTTAGCCGACGGAATGGAGCGTATGGCACCAAAACATGGGAGCCGGCAAACCCAACTATTGACCCAAGACATGATTGAGCCGATTCATATAATGCTATAAGTTCGGGTGCCGCACTTGTGAAAGTTTTCGGACTTTATCACACCATAATTTGGGGAACGAAGCCCTGGCGTGTTCGGCCGTACCAAAATATCTGGTGCAAGATGTCATGTAATGAACATATATAAAAGATAACATAATTCCAAAAAAAGGTGCTGCATTATTTTAAAAAGAAAGTCGATAGTAGATCGGATGATACAAATAGTCTTGATAAGCAAGGGATTTGGACTAAATAAACATGTCCCCCTCCGAGGATGAGCTGCAGACTTGGTGTATATAATTGAATTTAATGCTCGTAATTGAGACCACACAGGTGTTAAATGCGCCTTCTTTAGTCCCATTTGTTGCATCATGAGTTCGCAAGTTCGCCATCGGTCGGGGCTTACAGTTATGAGTCCTGTGTACATAAAAGAAGAAAAATAAAAATGAAAAGAAGGGGGGCACTCGTGTGAGCCCCTGGTGTGGTCGAGCCGCACTCTAGGTCTATTCTGATCGTGCCCCTTTCCCTGCGCCCATGGTATCTCCAAAGCGTAGTGATGTCTGTGAGTGTTATTCTTGCGATTATCTTGTGAGCGAGGGTTGGGGCCGCATTACTCTGCGATGCTCGATCGCGCCAGGTGGTCTTTGTTGGTATTGCTCCGGGCGTGCTTTGATGTATCCGGCATTTTAGCTGCCGGACTTGAGAATTGCCTTAGAAGGCTACTCTGTACTTCTGCCGCGAGAGCTGCTGTATGTTCCTCTGTTCGGAGGGAGCTTTCCGTATTCCCATTGACCGTAATGACTCCACGAGGGCCTGGCATCTTGAGCTTTAGGTATGCGTAATGCGGCACCATGTTGAATTTTGCAAACGCGGTTCGTCCGAGCAGAGCATGATAGCCATGCGGAGCGGGACTATATCGAAGATTAACTCTTAAGCCGAAATTATCCGGGATCCGAAGACCACTTCGGTGTGATCGCCTCTGTCATAGTTGGCTTCCACTCTGGGATGACACCTTTAAAGGTTGTCTTTGTAGGTTTAATCCTTGATGGGTCTATGCCCATTTTGCGCACTATATCTGATAAAGCAGTTCAGGGCTGCTACCGCCGTCCATCGGGACTCGTGAGTGGAACCCATCGATGATTGGGTCTAAAACCAATGCGGCGAATCCGCCATGGCGTATGCTGGTCGGATGGTCTCTTCGATCGAAAGTGATCGGGCAAGAGGACCATGGGTTGAACTTTGGGGCGACTGGCTCCATCGCGTAGACGTCCCGTAGTGCGCGCTTCCTCTCCCTCTTGGGTATATGGGTCGCGTATCATATTCACCGTCCGCACTTGTGGGGAAAAACCCTTCTGTCCTCTATTGTTCGGCGGCCGGGTCTCTTCCTCGTCGTCGCTATTTAGCCCCTTGTCATTGTTTTCGGCAATTAACTTATCAGCCTGCTTGAACACCCAACAATCTCTATTGGTGTGATTAGCTGGCTTTTCGGAGGTGCCATGCATCTAGCATAAGCGGTCGAGTATTCGGTCCAGATTGGACGGACCCGGAGTGGTTCTTTTAAATGGCTTCTTCCGCTGACCGGGTTTGGAGCCTCGGAATCCGGCATTGACTGCCGTATCCTCCTTATCGTCGTCGTTAATGCGGTGCTTGTTTTTGATTCGGCGTGACCTGCCGTTGTTGTCCTTAGTATCCGGACTGCCAGAATTTTTACGGAGATTGTTGCTGCGAGCTAGCCAGCTATCCCCTCCCGCGCAAAAGCGGGTCATTAACGATGTGAGGGCTGCCATGGATTTGGCTTTTCCTGCCCGGTGCGGGCTAGCCATTCGTCCGGATGTTATATTTGAAGGCTGCAAGGGCCTCTGCATCCGGACGATCGGCGATTTGGTTTTCTTTGTCAAGAACCATGTCGAATTGTCCGGCGATTAAATCAGGCTGCTGAATGATGTGGCTTAGGTCATCGGCGTCGGTGGTCGCACATATGTGCCTTGGAAGTTATCAAGGAACGAGGCCTCCAGGTCTTCCCAACACCCAATTGACTCTACGAGCAAGCTGTTAAGCCAATGCCGAGCTTGTCCTTTAAGCTTGAGTGGGAGATATTTGATGGCATGTAGATCGTCGCCGCGGGCCATGTGAATGTGGAGAAGATAGTCTTCAATCCAAACCGCGGGGTCTGTTGTGCCATCGTAAGATTCAATGTTCTGAGTTTAAACCCTTCGGGATCGATGATCCATTACTTCATCAGTGAAGCATAACGGGTGTGCGGCTCCCCTGTATTGAGCGATATCGCGACGCAGCTCGAGAGAGCGCTGTCTGCTGTGTTCGCCCGGCAGGTTCTCAGATCCGCACGACGGTATTAAATGCGTGGGTCGTGGGGCCCACGTGATCCGTAGATGGATCTGGATTGCTTTGCCTTGTCCTCTAGTATCTCTCGCAAGTCCGGTAGCGTTCCCTCTTGGCCGTACTTTTGGAGCGATGCGGGAGTGCACATCTTGGCTGGGGCTGGATGCCTCTCATCCACGACCACGGGTGGTCGGTCAGCCATGTCGTCTTGCTGGTGATGAAGGTATGTATGCTTCCTCCTCTAATCGGGGAGCAGCTTGCGTCTTAGGTAACTTTTGGAGGGGCGTTCGAGTTTATACTCTTAGGCGCGAGGACCTCGGTCCATCGATCGGCCAGCAAGTCTGATCAGCTTAAAGCTGCTGCTGCTTTTCTTTAGGCTGTTTCTTTGTGGCGATAAGCCTGCGCTTGAAGCGCTCTTGTTCGACAGGATCCTCGTGTGCAGCAATTCGTCATCGTTGAGGCTTGCTTCGTCTTGGAGGGAGGCATATAGTTATCATCCTCAACCCCTTAAATGCCGCCCTCTCGTGGGGCTTGTTTACCGCATCCTCCTGCTTTGAGTCTTCTTTGGAGGGATTGTCTTCGGTGCTCTCTGGAGTGTTATTGTCTCCTATGCCGGAATCTACATTCTTGCTGTGGGGGGATTTAGAGCGGCGCCGCTGACGCCGGCGTTTGGGTTGCTTCTTTAAAGAGTCTGCCTCCGCTGCTTCTTCGCCATCCCTTCTTTTGGGGTATCCACCATGTATCGTCATATGACGAGGTGGCCTTCCATTGCTCATGGCGCTGGTTCCTGTTCGTCTCCAGCATCATCGTCCATAGCGTCGATGTCTTCGGAGTCGTAGTCTAGCATGTCGGTTAAATCCTCGACAGTGGCTACAAAGTGGGTGGTGGGTGGGCTCTGAATTTCTTCGTCGTCCGTACTCCAACCATCCTAGCCATAGTCCGGCCAGGACTCTCCCGATAACGAGAGATGCTTTAATGAGTTTAGGATATCGCCGAAAGGCGAGTGTTGGAATATGTCCGCGGCGGTGAATTCCATAACTGGCGCCCAATCCGGACCGATCGGTAGGGGCGCGGGAGGTTCGGAGTCCGGCGAGGAGTCCGGCGCCTCAGAATCACGAGTCTCGCAAGGGACAAGGTCAGTGTTCGGCTCCATTGCCGTGGATGTTGAAGCCCCCGGGGCGGCGTCTATCCACCGACCCTCGATCTGGGCGATCGGCTCCGGGCTAATGGCCGAAGCGGATCTGAGTGCGGCCACCAAGGCCTTTGTCCGTGGCGAGCTAGATCGTGCCCATCGTCCGAAAGGCGGCGCTTGGCGTGGCTCGAGTCCGTCGAAGATCAAGTCTCCGCGGTCATCGGCCGTGAAGTTTAAGCTTCAAATCGACTGACGGCCAGGCGTAGCTTCGATCTGCTCGGATGGCCAAGTGAATTGGCCCGCGATGCAAAGCCGCCGAATCTGAAGATCTGTCCGGGGAGAAAAGTCTCACCCTGGACAGCGTTGCTGGTTGAAGATGCCA
This sequence comes from Aegilops speltoides, assembly GCA_021437245.1. NCBI lineage: Eukaryota > Viridiplantae > Streptophyta > Magnoliopsida > Poales > Poaceae > Aegilops > Aegilops speltoides. The sequence continues at coordinate 196,234,968 of CM038144.1, read as the reverse complement.
TCAAGCCTATCGGTGACAACACAGAGGAACTCTCAATGAAAGCACCAATGTCGGTGTCAAAACCGGCGGATCTCGGGTAGGGGGTCCCGAACTGTGCGTCTAAGCGGATGGTAACAAGAGACGAGGGACACAATGTTTTTACCCATGTTCGGGCCCTCTCGATGGAGGTAAAACCCTACGTCCTGCTTGATTAATATTGATGATATGGGTAGTACAAGAGTAGATCTACCACGAGATCAAGGAGGCTAAACCCTAGAAGCTAGCCTATGGTATGATTGTTGAGATGTATGTTCGTCCTACGGACTAAGGCCCTCCGGTTTATATAGACACCAGATATGGCTAGGGTTACACAGAGTCGGTTACAATGGTAGGATATCTACATATCCGTATTGCCAAGCTTGCCTTCCACGCCAAGGAAAGTACCATCCGGACACGAGCCGGAGTCTTCAATCTTCTATCTTCGTAGTCTTGGAGTCCGGCGGATATTGATAGTCCGGCTGTCCGGACACCCCCTAGTCCAGGACTCCCTCAGTCTCCAATTGCGTTTGAATCCTCCAAAACCTTTCCCTTTACTTTCTTGCAAGTTGCATGCTTTACTTTCCGCTGCTCATATACTCTTTGCATGCTTGCTTGATATGTATTGTGAGTGTTAAACTTGTGCCTAAACTCCACTTAAACTTTAAGAACTTAAAAACTGCAACTTTGGTACTTAGTGTCTAATCACCCCCCCCCCTAGACACCTCTTCTCAAGGTCCTACACCGCCCCACACGCCCAATGCAGCCTCTTGAAGCGTGGGGAATCAGAACCGGCCCGCTCCCCAATCCACAAGCGCCTGTTTTTCCGCCTCGGCATTAATGCCCATGTTCTCCGAGCCCGCCGCCTGCCCTTCCCAACGGATGGAGGGTACATGGAGAAGCAGAAGGGGGCACGAGCATGGGTGGGATGACCAATTGCCACCCTGTGATCGTGGGGAGCGACGCCTTACAGGCTGCGACCCGAGTCCTCTTAGTAAATGAGTAGCGCCCATGCAGATTCCTTCCTTTTTGATAAGGTAAGCATGTGCCGCCTATTTGCTATCGACTGCGAGATTACGCGAGCATTTTGAGGCCATCCCACGCACGACCCCCACGTCACGCACTCGACGCAAGTTGAGGGGAATCGCAACTGACAAAGAGATCATGGCGGATTCGCCTCTGCCACGCCCGCCCGCGCACTGCTTTGGGCCTGGCCCAACTACGCCTTGCGCTTATGTGTGGCCCAGATCCGGGGGCTCCTGTCGGTGTACAAAAGTGTGGGTACTTCTATACCACTTCCTTATGCACGGACAGTCGCGGCCATAGCAGGGCATGGCGAGGCAGAGGAAGGCAGCAGAAGGCAAGACAGGTACAAAGAATATCAAGACAGCTACTCAGAGTAGCAAGCAGCAAGAGGCTAGTGGGGCCACGCTCGGCAACAAGCCTTGCCGTGGCGACCTGTGCGGCCCCCGTCAAGCCCCTTGCCGGGGCAGCTTGCGAAGAGACCAGCAAGGCCACCACCCTTGGGGTTGAGGGCCCTGACACCATCAACAACGTTCAAGACCAAGATTTGAAGAGCACATGCCTGGTAGCATGCGGCTCCTCACGAAGATCGACAACCCAAGAGTCCATGTGGCATCAAATGATGACGATCACCAGAAAGACCCTTGTCGGGGACGACTCCAAGGCCCCCGGCAAGCATTGCCGGGGACGATCGCTAGGCCGCGGCCAAGCCCACGATCGGCAGGGTTCCGCCACCTCACCACCACTCCAACACTGTGATAAGCATGCCAACAAACAAGGCGCCTGCGTGGCGGCATGCAGATCTTCATGGAAGCCTGCCACTTTGCCAACACAGCAGTAGGTTGGCCAGCGTGGCGCTACATGCCCCGTCGGCCCAGGCATGTGGCAAGGCGAGGGGAAGCGGCGAAGGACGGGATGGCCTCTGTTGCCGTTCCCAATAAAGCAAGAGGACACGTAGGCGTCGCATTAAATGCATTTGTCCTATGTTGATCGAGCGATAAGCTCATATCACTATAGCTTGCCTCCTCCTGTGTGCCACTGTCGCAACGCCTTTTGTGTATAAAAGGAGGCCCAGGGCACATAGAGAGGCGATTCGGACTTTTGGACAAAGCACGCGTCGTAGCTAGTTCAAAATCTCAAGAACACTCATATAACCAGATAAAGCAGGACTAGGGTATTACGCATCTCCGCAGCCCGAACCTGGAAAAAAAATCCTCTGGGTGCTAACAAATCGACCTGCTCTTCGTTCAACTAATCCCTCGCCGAACGTAGAAGGGATCCTTGTGACCCCATAGGTGATTGGTTTCCCCGACATGCAATGTCCATGCCGTGAGACTAATATGTTTGAAAATTCCTTCTAATTTACTACACATGGAATTAACTCGCACACAAGTACACAAATATGATTTTTCAAACCGTTATGGTTAGCCGTTGCATGTACATCTAGTTCATATTTGAATTACGGTCATTAAATGGCTAGGAAATCACTTAAATGTCTTCAAAAGGTCAAATGACCCCTGAAATTTTCCAAATTTTCACATGACAATTTGTATGAGTGCACATTACATGTAGAAAAATATTGAAGGCCGTAAGAGGAAGCTATCTGTCGTTCGTCATCAAACATGCATTGTTCCCTCTCGGAACCACGAGCCTTCTAGTGAGTTGCTCTGGTTTGTGAGGGGTGTGTGTCCAAACTTTCGTCGAACTGGCCAATTTTTGTACCACATCATCTTGGTGGCCTGACATTACATCAAGCAAGGTTTCATGTTTTCCTAATCATTTTTTAATTTTTGGAATTAAAATGCCATGGCACTCCATGCATGTGTCCATGTCATGAGACCAATATGTTTGAAAATTCCTGCTAATTCACTGCACATGGAATTAACTCGCACACAAGTACACAAATATGATTTTTTTTTTTCAAACCGTTGTGGTTAGCCGTTGCATGTACATCTAGTTCAAATTTGAATTACGGTCATTAAATGGCTAGGAAATCACTTAGATGTCTTCAAAAGGTCAAATGACCCCTGGAATTTTCCAAATTTTCACATGGAAGTTCGTATCAGTGCACATTACACGTAGAAAAAATTTCATAGCCATAAGAGGAAGCTATCTATCGTTCGTCATCAAACATGCATTGTTCCCTTCTCGGAACCACCCGCCTTCTAGTGAATTGCTCCCGTTTGTGAGGGGTGTGTGTCCAAACTTTCGTCAAACATGCCAATTTTTGTATCACATCATCTTGGTGGCATGACATTACATCAAGCTAGGTTTCGTGTTTTCCTGATTATTTTTTAACTTTTTGGAATTAAAATGCCATGGCACTCCATGCATGTGTCCATGCCGTGAGACCAATATGCTTAAAAATTCCTTCTAATTTACTGCACATGGAATTAACTCGCACATAAGTACACAAACATGATTTTTCAAACCGTTATGGTTAGCTGTTGCATGTACATCTAGTTCAAATTTTAATTACGGTCATTAAATGGCTACAAAATCACTTCAATGTCTTCAAAAGGTCAAATGATACCCCTGAAATTTTCCAAATTTTCACATGACGGTTAGTATCAGTGTACATTACACGTAGAAAAATTTTGAAGGTCGTAAGAGGAAGCTATCTGTCGGTCATCATCAAACATGCATTCTTCCCTCTCGGAACTACGAGCCTTCTAGTGAGTTGCTCCGGTTTGTGAGGGGTGTGTGTCCAAACTTTCGTCAAATTTTTGTACCACATCATCTTGGTGGTAAGACATTACATCAAGCAAGGTTTCGTGTTTTTAGTTTTTTGGAATTTAAATGCCATGGCACTCCATTCTTAACTGTGTCATAGCCGTTAGACCAATATGTTTGAATATTCCTTCCAATTTAAGTACACAAAATATGAAATTTCAAACCGTTTTGGTTAGCTGTTGCATGTACATGTAGTTCAAATTTCAATTACCGTCATTAAATGGCTTGAAAATCACTTAAATGTCTTAAAAGGTCAAATGACCCCTGAAATTTTCCAAAATTTGACATGACAGTCCTATTAGTACTAAAAAAGTTCTCATACATTTAAAACACCATCTATTGCCACTTTACTCCAAATTCGTCTTTCACAACTAATAAAAAATATCTACAACATCACACACAGTTGTTTTGTAGGAATCGTTTCCGATGAAAAATTCTGGGTCTATTTAAGTCTTCCTCCTTAAGCTTCGCCGGCTCGTCTGCCCCAGTGCCGGCAACCCCCGAATACCCAAATCCCAATCCCCATTCCCGCACCCCTTTCTTGCAAAGAGGACGCCGTGGAAATGCTTTGTGAAGGCCCGTACGATGGTCGCGTCCCCCCCCACCCACCAAGCGCCGCCGCCTGCGCCGAGAGCGCGTCCACCTACACCGAGAGTGCCTCCGCATCCGTATTGAGCATGGACACTTCCGTCGAGAGGGCATCTACGGTAGCCGACAGGGCAGCTGCAGCAGCCAGGACGGTTGCAGCTGCTGTTAAACGGCGGCTGCAAACGCCGAGAGCGCTTGAGCTGTCGTCCGTGTCGCTGATGTAGCCCTAGCCCGGGTCGAGGCCATCCACGCCAAGATATTCCAGGCTACCTCGGAATCCAGCATGCAACCCATGTCCGAAAAGGCGGCGGTGGCCATGGAGCACCTGCTTCCTCATGAGGTCATCGAGCGGGAGCTGGAGATGCAGGAGGCGGCGGAGATCGAGGAGCGCCGGGAGGAGGAGTTGCGCGAGGCCCAGGTCGAGGTAGAGAAGAGTTTGTCCATCGAGGAATCGGCGGTGGAGTACCAACACGAGCTCTGGCGCGGCCACTACTACGAGTACTACAACCTTGAGGGCGGCGCCGAGGACAAGGACGAGGACGCGGTCGACTTCAGCAGGGGGGCGCAGAGTCCACCAACGGCGGCATGTAGCCAGGACAAGTCATCGATGTCTCATCTCACACCGGCGATGCATAGGCCGGCGCGGCAGCGGATTTGTTAAAATTATTCGTACTTAGGATTTGTTCTTAATGTTGGTCTTTTGTTAGAGCAATGTTTAGGTGATTTGTCTCTATTTAATTACTAAAATTGCTCGATTCAGTAAGTCTGGTCTGTGTGATGTACGCTCTTTTGTGTGCCCAAATTAACAAGCAATGTTAAATTATGCAATGACGTACGTGGGGAAATTTCCACCAAAATTTCAATTATCAAACTCATCCCATGCGCGTTAAGTAGAAGAATCATTTGCGATGCACACTATTGTTCAAAGTGAATGGTTTCCGGCAGCACCGCGCGCAAAGTTTCCCTCCACATTTCGAAATTTTTGGCCTACCGCCGAAATATCTACCCTCCCCCCTCCCCATCCCCTTTTCTCCCCGACCACAAGTCACATTTCCCCTGTTTCCCCCTTCCTTCCTTCCTAAGCTATGGCTGCTTCCTCGCTTGCTTCCTCACTCTCGCCGTCTCGCATCCTACCGTCGGGGTCGCCATGGTCTTCTTCAAAGACCTCTTCAGTGGTTCCTCCTCTGATGACGAATCCTTCACCACCCGGGTATGCCTCTCTTCTCTCTCTCTCAGGCTATGACTTTGAATGGAGGATTTTTACCTGGTGGTCGATTTGAGTCATTTCTTCCTCTTGTAGTTCCCTAGGACCATCAGTTGCAATGAATGGAGCGGGGTGGCTGAAGATCTATCTTCTCGTTGTCACCATCAATCTCCGTGCATGAAGCTAGTTGAGTCTGAATCTGTGGACAGTGGAGAGGAAGTTTCTGGCATGTGCAGAGAAGGTTAGACCCTCTTTCATTGTTACAAATCATTTGTTAGACGTGATTCAAACACTGTCACGGTCCCAACCCATTCATACCACACCTTCAACCAAACACATCCTAAGACAGTGTCACAGTTTGTACCTAGTATCTAAAAATGTCGCCATCTCATCAGCGGTGCCATTAGAAAAATTTTGGCACCGCTTCAGCAGTTTGTGGAGCCAACTTGTCCACACATCCGAGCAGCCAAGCAGTAAAATAGTAAATCTTTATGGCACGAAGGAACTGTGCGTCGGAGCAACTAGGTGCTCCAGAGTTTGGGTCCCTGATTTTTTCCGCTGCATCGGCTCACCAGTGCAGGGCACCGGTGCAAGATGTAGCAACAGTTGTCTTTACACCGGTTTTGGCATACATAGTGGACACCTTAGTGCTATTAGTTCTATGTTACTAAATTTGTGTATGTACACACCTGTTAGTATCAATTTGTTGTCATCCAAACACTGTCGCTATGTTGTTGTAGTTATATTTACCTTCCTCTTAAAATATTCAATTTGTTATTTATAGTACATGAGTAATAACTTGTAGCATTGTTGTAGTTAATTATAGCTTCTGATGTTTCAGAATTTGGTTGTTGTGTTAGTAGCAATTAATTCATTTGCACATTGATCTTTTTGAGAAGATATGTCATAATTAACCTGTTTCTTCAGTTTTTCAAAATAAGTATTGGTGATTTTCTATGTTGCTATAAATCCATTTTCCCTACAATTGTTACTGATCTAGTTTTAAATATTATAGGATGGACGGAAGTGTTGTTACTTGGAGTGGGTTGATCAAGAGTGGCCAAAGTCTTTGAAGATGTGCCTAGCAAAGCTTCGGAGCATGTATCAAGAAGAGAACAGAGGTAGGCTTATAGATAGTGTTGTCAATGCTGAAGAATATTTGAAGATGCGGGATAAAAAGAGGAAGGTGGAGAATGAGCTCAGATTTTTTTAATCAGACTTTGCTAAGATAGTGTTGGCGAAGGAGGAGGCACTTTCCCAGTTGGCCAGTGCAAAACGGGTTCTTACTGCACTGAAAGCATAGGTGGATAAGGCGAGCCTGGATGATATCGATTAGGGCAATGAATATATTGTTCTTCTGAAGTTGAACTATCTATATGTTGTACAGTGTTGTTTTCCGGTAGCTATCGTACTGTGATGTTAAAATATATCTATGTGCCTGATACGAAATTGGCAAACAGCTGTTTGATATGAAATGTGAATTTCTGTAATACTAGAATTATTAATTGTAAACTAATAAATCTGCGAAATGGGTCATGGAACTTTGCAAACGGTTCTAGAAGTAAAAGCGCTTGTGATGGATAGCCCAATGCCACATAGTTTTCTTCATCAAATCGTGTGTGATGTAGTTAATAAAAGCAAACGGTTAACCAAGGGAGAGCGTGTGTCATAGTTACACGTATCACACACGAGCTTATACATAAACCTGTGTGGGATGTACATACGAACGGAAACATTTTCCCTGGATTGGCTGTGTGGGATGTACATAAGAACAGAAATGTATTCCTTGGATTGACTGTGTGTGATATACATACCTACGGAAATGTTTTTCTGGGATTCACCATGTGGGATGTACATACCTACGGAAATGTTTTCTGGGATTCACCGTGTGCGATGTACATACCTACGGAAATGATTGGGTTTCGATGCCTCACCCGATCGTACACGAGCTCATTTGGTGTCCCAAGAGGGCCTATCCCCGACGATTTCTGGGTCGTGTGGGAAGGACCCTGTCACATCCCTAGAATTTGTTTGCAGATAGTTGCATAAGCATCCATGCCTCATGTTTAAATTTATTTGAAAATTGAAATGGGGATTGGTCAAACCCTAGCACCAAATGAAACTCAAATAGGTTCAAGTAAAATATTTTTCAATGAATCCAAAATGCTCTTGGAAAATTTCATGATTTTTGTTAAAGGTGAAAACCTCTGGCAAAAATGATGCTCATATTTCTAGGCCATTTCTGGACTCATGAATTAAATCGTTATGTATTTGAATTTGAGCATTTAATTGCTATAACAATTATAATTGCTCAAATAATTCTGGAACTAAATGTGGGTTGTTGGAAATAATTCAACAGGTCCTCACAATTTATTTCAGGATTTTTAGATGAGGTTTAGTATTTTACTAAATCCGTAAACAAATTTAGAAAATAAAAGAGAAACTAGAAATAGGAAAACCAGAGAGAGAGAGCCTACAGGCCACTTACCTAGTGCCCCACCACGCCCAAACAGAGGCCCAGCCAGCAGCCTCTGCCAGTCATCACCGACCTCTCGCCAGAGGACACAGCGCGCGCGTGGCACACAGCAGCACACGCCCGCCACCTCCCGCTTGCCGCTGAGCTTCGGGCCCACAGGCGCCGACACGCACTTCTGGAACTCTCTCACTCTCTCCCGACCTCTTCCCCCTCCTCTGCTCTCTCTCCCTCTCTGCCCGAGCGGAGCTCATCGCCGCCGCTCGCTGCTGCCGCAGCCACCGCCTCCCCCTCGCATCTCCGATGTGCCCACGAGCTTCGCCTCGACCCCCTCTTCCTCACCACCGAGCCGCGCCTCGCCAGAGGCCCTGCATCGTTGCCATCTCCATCATCTTCGTTGCCGGCCGCCGGAGATCCCCCTCGCCGACGCGCTCGCTCCGGTGCTTCCCCGAGCACGCCGAAGCCACCCCTGCATCCGCCGTGAGCCACTGACCATCCTTCCCCTCTCCGTTCTCTCTGCCACCCGCCGTAGTCGCTGCACCAAGCACACTTGCACGCGCCGTCGCCCGAGCTCGCCGCCGATGTGGCTCCGGCAACGCAACGGCCCCGTCATCCTGTCCACTGACCTCGCTGTGTCGCGTAGGGCCCGTAGATGCCTCGCACGCGCCGACTCGTCCGCCGTAGCCTCGAGCCCGAGCTTACCTGAGCTCCGGCAACCGCCGAGGTCATCGCCGACGACAACTCTGGCCACCCCACGCCCAACCGCCACCACCACTCGATGCGGACATGCGTCCGCGTCACGTAGATGCCCTCCGCCGGCCGTTTGGTCGCCGGAGACGCAAACCCGAGGATCGCCGCCGCGGCTGGCCTCGCGGGCGTCAAGTCACCGGTGGGTTTGACCCCGCTGACCATTGACTGGCTGGGCCTAGTTTGACCCTGGGTCACTGACGTGTGGGCCACCCTGGCTAATTATCAGTTAGGTTAGTCTAACGCTAATTAACGTGGATTAGTGCTTAACCTAACACTAACTAACTCTGTTTAGTTAGTTAACTAACCACTGACACGTGGGTCCCATAGGTCAGGTTTGACCTGGCCGACCCAGTTGACCGTTGACGTCACCCTGACGCAGTGCTGACGCATTAATTCAGTTACTGGAATTATTCTTATACAGGAAATTCCAGAAAATAACCAAAACTTCTAAAAATCATAGAAAATCAACCGTAGCTCCAAATCAAATAATTTATATATGAAAAATGATCAGAAAAATGCAATCTATTCTTCTGTACCATTTTCATGCATGTTAGAACACTTTAACCTTGCTGTTTAGGTGAAACAAGTTAATACACTAATATAACCTCTTAAAATGGGTTTGCATTTGAATCTTTGGTTCAAATGGACTCATCTCAATCTGTTCTAGCTTGTATTAGCCAAAACACATTCATATTGCCATGTCATAGCATGCATCATATTGTGCATTGCATTGATCGTGTTTCTTCCGTGTTTGCCGGTGTTGTTCCCCCTCGGTAGACGTTGTACCGACGTTGTGATCGCTGACACTGATGAAGACTCAATGCTATCTTCAGAAGTGCCAGGCAAGCAAAACCCCCTTGTTCATTCTGATACAATCCTACTCTCTAAACTCGCTCTCTTTTCTTGCATTAGGACAACAATGATTCATCATTACTTGCTCCGTAGCTGAACCCTTTATCCTCTGCATGACTGTCATTGCCACGATAAATAGATGAAACCCACTAGCATGAGTAGGAGTTGTTTGAGCCCTGATGTGCCTACTCATCCATGCTTGTTTGTCATATCTGCTATTGCTTAGAGTTGAGTCAGTCGATTCATCGCGGATGAGTCGAGGTGTGTGAACATGTCCTCACTGTGTGAGCTAAGCTGTGTGAACACGATTTGGTAAAGGTAGCGGTGAGAGGCCATGTAGAAGTACATGGTGGGTAGTCTCATTGCAGCCGTCCTCGAACTGAGTTACGTGTTTGTGATCCATGAAATGATACTACCACGCATTGGGCACAGAAACCAATGGACCCTCTTGGCTTCTTAATCACCCTTGTCCTCTGTCCGGGAGTTGCAAGTAGTTTACGTGTTTGTAGTATCTTTGGAGGCCGTGGGCGATCTGACCGGAGGGGTGGGCTGTGATGCGGTAGGCACATGGCACGGTGTACCGAGCGCCAGTTTGGTGTCCCGGGAACCCTGCACACATCGTTTGGGGCTGTGAGCGAAACTCCGACCGGATCTCCTCGCGGATGGAACCCGAATAGGCGATAAACCTAGACTAGAGACTTGAGTGTTTAGGTAGGTCGTGGCCGACACCCTCGCTGGGCTTCCGCTTGAAGGTTGCCGAGTACATGTCGTGTAGACGGCGGTAAGTGGTGAGAGCATGTGTAAAGAAGTACACCCCTGCAGGGTTAACATCATCTATTCGAATAGCCGTGTCCGCGGAAAAGGACTTCTGGGTTGCCTATACAGTTCATAGACAAGTGAAAGTGGATACTCTAAAATACGCAAGATAAGCGTGAGTGCTATGGATGGCGTTCTCGTAGGGAGACGGGAGCGGATCCATAGTGGTGTATTGATATGGTGAATATGTGGACTCGTGTGCGCCACCTCAAAAGAGTTACTTGCAGTCGTAGTTTAGGATAGCCACTGAGTCAAAGCTGGCTTGCTGCAGTTAAACCCCACCATCCCCTTGTTGATAATGATGCATATGTAGTTAGTTCTGATGTAAGTCTTGCTGGGTACATTTGTACTCAGTTTGCCTATTTTATGTTTTTGCAGAGAGACTTCAGTCTCGCTAGTAGTTCCACATGGACTTCGACGTTTAGCTTGTTACCTCAGCTACGATCTTGTGCCCTCGGCAGGATCTGGTAGATAGTTAGGCTTTTCAGCCTTTTCCATTTGTAGATGTCTATACTCAGACATGATAAGCTTCCGCATGTGCTTGATCTGTATGCTCTGAATGTTGGGTCGTAAGACCCATGTTTGTAATATCTCGCTCCTCGGAGCCTATTGAATAAATACTTGAGTTGTAGAGTCATGTTGTGATGCCATGTTGTATTTGCACATATCGAGCATACTGTGTGTATGTTATTGAAATGCTTGGTATGTGTGGGATCTAACTATCTAGTGGTTTATCCTTAGTAGCCTCTCTTACGGAAATGTCTCCTAGTGCTTCCTTCGAGCCATGGTAGCTTGCTACTGCTCCGAATACTTAGGCTGGCGGCATGTGTCCTTCTTCGTTCTGTGTTCATCCCCTCGGGAAATGTCACGCGATGAATACCGAGTCCTATTAGCCCGCTTCTGCCCGGTTCACGAGTCCTACTAGCCCAATGCTACTGACTGGATTCACTCGTGATGACCGACACGCTCGATCTTTGGGTCATGGATGCTGTCCTGTAAGTTTGTGCCACTTTGGGTTTACGACTAGCCATGTCAGCCCGGGCTTCTTATCATATTGATGCTAGTGACACTATCATATACGTGTGCCAAAAGACGCAAACGGTCCCGGGCAAAGGTAAGGCGACACCCGTGGGAATACCATGCGTGAGGCCGCAAAGTGATATGAGGTGTTACATGCTAGATCGATGTGGCATTGAGTCGGGGTCTTGACAGTGTTGGTATCAGAGCTTGACTGTCTATAGGATTACCAAGCCAAACTGGTCGAAGTTGAGTCTAGAATTTCTTTAGTTATGTAAGGGAATTGATTGTGGGAGGGAACGTAAGGCTCTTTTTACTCCTTATACCCATGGCCTTCTGATATGAGTCATCCTCTTCTCTTCTACGGGGATTAAGAACTAGGCCTTCTCATCTATCTACCAGGATGACGTGTTACTAATCCATAGACTTATAGAATTTGTTAGTTTCAAATCTCAGTTCAGCTTTTACTACTTCCGTATGTTCATAGCCGGTCTCAGAACCTTGATATTGTGATATTAAGTGGTTATGCCACCATTTTTCAGGATGTCTCAAATCATTTTGAGCATTTACAGCCGTTATGCTGTCCGAGTCATCCTAGGTTTCTAAATACTCTGATGCATTTGCAAATCCTTCCTTTCCGTTCCCGGTGTCCTTTATGGTCAGAATAAGCACACTAATCGGTGCGTTGAGGTAAATTATTGCCTTGACATATATGTTGGAGTTATTATTACGACCCTAGGTGTCTTAGAAGATTACCTAGTAAACTAGCTGTGACGCCCTCGATTCAATCGTACACTAATCATGCACGCAAATGTGTACGATCAAGATCAAGGACTCACGGGAAGATATCACAACACAGCTCTAGACACAAATTAAAATAATACAAGCTTTATATTACAAGCCAGGGGCCTCGAGGGCTCGAATACATAAGCTCGAATACACAAGAGTCAGCGGAAGCAACAATATCTGAGTACAGACATGAGTTAGACAAGTATGCCTTAAGAAGGCTAGCACAAAAGTAGCAACGATCGAAAAGGCAAGGCCTCCTGCCTGGGAGCCTCCTAACTACTCTGAGGTCGTCGTGGTCTCCACATAGTAGTAGGCATCAGCGGTGGCATCTGGCTCCTGGGCTCCGACATCTGGTTGCATCAACCGGAAAGAAGAAGAAAGGGGGAAAAGGGGGAGCAAAGCAACCGTGAGTACTCATCCAAAGTACTCGCAAGCAAGGATCTACACTACATATGCAACATTATCAAAGGAAGGCTGTATATGTGGACTAGGCTGCAGAAATGCCAGAATAGAGACAAGGCCTAGTCCTATCGAAGACTAGCATCTTCTGGAAACCACCATCTTGCAGCAACAGGAGGGAGTAGAGTAGCATAACGTAAAGTAGTAGTAGTGTTATCAACCTCGGCCAGAGATCCTTTCTCGACTCCCTGCGAGAAAGGCATCCCAGAGCCATACTATCCGGTTATCATCACAATCAAATCCTCATCACCATCCAGTTCTCATCACAAGTATCCAGTTCTAGTTGTATCGATCGGGATACAACTCCAAGTGTCCGTTACCGTAGGACAGGCTATGCATAGATTAGTTCTTCCCTGCAGGGGTGCACCAACTTACCCACCACGCTCGATTAACTCCGGCCGGACACACTTTCCTGGGTCATGCCCGGCCTCGGCCAAACAATACGCCGCAACCCGACCTAGGCTTAATAGAGAGGTCAAGCACGCCGGACTAAACCTATGCCCCCAGGGGTCATGGGCCATCTCCCGGAACTCACGACGCTATGCGTCTGTGGCGGTGAGCAGACCTAGCTACCTCCTTAAAAGGAAGAAGCTTACCAGTCCAACCCGGCGCGCGCCGTTCCGTCACTGACGTCTAATAAGCTTCGGCTGATGCATACGACGCAGAACGCCCATACTATGCCCACGTGATGGTTAGTGCTATCAGGCCAGAGGCCCCTCGGATCAAATATCCAAATCGTAGTGGATTAGGAGCACGCGGTAACAAGCAGAGACTCACGAAAGATGTGACCCCGTTGCCCCGTCTCGAGGACTTGCGGCAAGGGCTAAGAATGCCCGGCCACGCCTCGTAATTATCTCTCGGGCACCTTCCAGGTCAACCCGACTCCACATCACTCGCAATTATGCTCGCGCGGGTACCCCTCAGGGCGGACCCGTCTTTAGTAACATGGTTCAGTGTAAAGTCATAGTAATCATAGTAACTGTGTGTCTAAACATCAAGGGTAAAACCCGAGGAATCACCCCCGGTGAACTCCACTCAATGTAATCATCAAGGTGAACGTAAGAGGAATCACCCTCGAAGTTCACACTTGAGGGGGTTACCTGACAGTCGTCGATCGGGAGTGGTTAAGGAGGAAATCACCCTCGATGACCACGACCGAATGACTACACTACAGGGTTAACATCAGAAGTGCTGAAGAGGTTCACCCTCGGTACTCGATAGTAACCCAGCAGTGTCGAGCAACTAATGGGAAAGTGATGTGCGGTGTCGGGGCCTGGTCTTCGATCCCGTTGATCGGGTCTTCAATGATGAAGCAGGGGCAACAAGGACAAGGTGGGGGTCACTGTTGGATCACTAATCAACCTATACTAAGCAGTTTAGGATAAGCAGGTAAGGTACAACAACAGATACAAAAGCAGGCTATGCATCAGAATAGGAGCAATCAATAACAGTAACAAAATCTAATGCAAGCATGAGAGAATGGAATGGGCGATATCGGAATGATCAAAGGGGGGGCTTGCCTGGTTGCTCTGGCAAGGAGGGGTCGTCGTCGACGTAGTCGATCACAGGGGCGTCATCGGTCTCGGGGTCTATCGGAGAGAAGAGGGGGAAGAAACAGTAAATATAAAGCAGGCATAGCATCACAAAGCATAACATGGCAATAAGCTATGTCGGGTGTGATCTAACGTAAGGCTACACGACCTAGGAGAAGGGGGAAATCAACCGGGAATGTTTTCCCGGTTCCGGACCTGTGTTAGACAGATGACCGGAGGGGGAAAGTTCCATGTTCAGCATGCTAGGGGCATGTGACAGATGAACGGATCGCATATTCGGATTCGTAGGATTTTTCTGAGCAACTTTCATATAGAAAACATTTTCATCGGAGTTACGGTTTATTTTCTATGAATTAATAAAGATTAAACAATTTTCTGGAATTACCTAAATTTAACAGAAAAGGAAATATTGCATCAGCATGACGTCATAGCGACGTCAACAGTTAACAGGACAGCTGACCGGTCAAAACTGACATGGGGGACCCACCTGTCATAGACAGTGGGTTAAACAGGGTTTAAACTAATCTAAATTTAGTTAGTAAAACTACTGGGCCCACCTGTCAGTGTCTAATTAACTAAACTAATTAGTTTATTTATTAAAATGTTTTAGTTAGAGGAATAAGCGGTGGGACCCGCATGTCGAGGCACTGTGTGTGCCCGGTCAGTATGATTGACCACGGTCAACGTGGTCGACTAGGGCCAAGGGCCCACGGCGGCGACCGAGGTGGGGCCCGCCTTGCCACGTTGGCGGCGGCGGCTGAGCGCCGCGAGCACGAAAAATCGGCGGAGGCACGGCCCTCGTCGGAATTTGTCTGAGGGTGCCTCGGGGCTAGGGGTTAAGCGCGTTGAGCGGGGAGTGGCGCGCGCGGCCGCTGGTGGTGGTCGTCTCGCCGGAAACGGCCGGAATCGGCGCTGGCGACGAGCGAAGGCGGCGACGTTCTCGGGCGCTCGTCGAGCTAGGAGCTAGGGGGCACGGGAGGGCGCGTGCGCGTGCGCGTTGGGCTCCGGTGAGCACCAGGAGCTCGATGCCATGCTCAGGCGAGCACGACAAGGGCCATGGCCACGGCGGCGAGGCATACCGCGGAGCTGAGCTCGGCCCAGGGCGGCGGGCATGGCTACGGACGAATGGGGGGGTCGCTGGAAGGGGGCAAGGAAGCAGAGGCTCACCGGGAGCCTGCAGGTGTGCAATAGTGGGCTCGGGGGAGGCTCGGCGGAGCGAATCGACGGCGATGAGCTCGGCGTCGAGGAGGAAGGCGGGTGGATCCGTGCTGCGAGCCTTCCGGCTAGCGGTGGGCACCGTTCGGCGTGGAGGACGACAGCGGACATCTCGGCATGTTGGCGGCGCTGGCGAAGACGGTGGCAGCGGGATCGGCGCGGCGGCGGCGGGGCCTTCGGGTCGAGAGAGGGGAGGAGCGAGCGAGGAAGAGAGAAGGGGAATCATGCGGGCGTCGGGGAGTGGGCGTGGCGGTAGGTGAGGGGAGGGCTCGGCGTCGCCCTTATCCTCTCATGGCGCTGTGGGCGTGGTGGCGCGCGAGGTGGTTGGCGGCAACGTCAGTGTGATCGCTTCGCCTGAGTGGGGAGGGAAGACGACAGGGGAGTGGGCCGGCCTAGCATGGGCCAGCTGGCTCGGGTGGGCCGAAGCCCAAGGGGAGGCCATGGCTCTCCCACCCCTTCCTCTTTCCCCCTTTTTAAAAAAACATTTCCAGCAGCATTTTCTTTTTTTTAGCCATTAGGACTTTCCAAAATTATGTCAATGGCCAAGATAATTTCAAGGAATTATTGTGCACTGCCACAATAAGGTTGGGAGGCTTTTGGAATAGTTGCCAATTTTATAAATTAAAAAGGGCATTTAATTTAGTGCTTAGGTCACTGTTTTAAGTAGTTTAGACCACTCAAACACTTTGCAAAAATGTTGGTTCACCACCAATATTACTTGTGGATTATTTGGCACATGATGAACATTTTAGTTTTCATGTTTGACCAATTTTGAATTTCACTCAGAATTTGAATTTGAGTTCAACTGGAATTTGAAAAGGATAAGAACAATGATGAACAAACACGTGTTTAGCAAAAGGATTATATTAACCCCAGGGATTACTGTAGCATCATTACACCGGGGCGTTACAACTCTCCTCCTCTAAAAGAAATTCTCGTCCCGAGAATTAAGAGGTAGAAGGGAAAAGATCGGGGTATTCAGCTCGGAGGTTATCCTCGCGTTCCCAAGTGGCTTCATCTTTAGTATGATTTGACCATTGCACCTTGAGGAACTTGGTAACCTTCTGGCGGGTTCGACGTTCAGCTTCTTCAAGAATGCGGATAGGATGCTCTTTGTATGTGAGATCATCTTGAACTTCAATCAATTCCGGATCCACTTCACGTTCAGGGTCCTTGAAGCATCGACGAAGTTGCGACACGTGGAAGACGTCATGGACGTGAGAGAACTGAGGTGGCAACTCCAATTGATAAGCCACCAGTCCACGACGGGCGAGAATGCGGAAGGGACCAATGTAGCGCGGAGCTAGCTTGCCCTTGACTCCGAACCGATGAGTGCCCCTCAAAGGAGTGACACGCAGATAAGCTTGTTCACCAGGTTGATAAGTTGAACCCCAGTGTTTCGGTCATAGTTGCTCTTCTCGGCGGACTGGGCGCCTTGAGATTATCCCGACAATGCGAACCTGCTCTTCAGCTTGTTGAATAATGTCCGGACCAATGAGTGCTCGTTCCCCAGTTTCTGACCAATTCAGAGGGGTTCGGCACTTACGTCCATAAAGCACTTCAAAGGGTGCCATCTTCAAGCTGGCTTGATAGCTGTTGTTATAAGAGAACTCCGCATAAGGGAGAGATTCTTCCCACTTCTTGCCGAAAGAAATAACACAAGCTCGAAGCATGTCTTCAAGAATTTGATTGACTCGCTCGACTTGGCCTTGGGATTGGGGATGATAAGCAGTGCTCCAGGTAATATGAGTTCCCATTGCCTCTTGGAAACTATCCCAGAACTTAGAAGTGAAAATACAGCCGCGGTCTGAACTAATCTCCTTCGGAATGCCATGGAGTGACACAATTCGGGAGATATACAAGTTTGCTAATTGACTAGCAGTGATAGTCTCCTTGACTGGCAGAAAGTGAGCAACCTTCGAGAATTGGTCGATGACGACAAAGATAGCATCGTTACCTTTCTGAGACTTGGGAAGGCCAGTGACGAAGTCCATCTGAATCTTATCCCACTTCCATTCAGGAATAGGAAGCGGTTGCAGAAGTCCAGCCGGTTTCTGATGCTCTGCTTTGACGCGATGACAAACGTCACATTCTTCAATATATCGAGCAATGTCTTGCTTCATATTAGACCACCAGTACTTCTGACGGATGTCTAGATACATCTTGGTACTTCCCGGGTGGATAGAGAGAGGGGTGTCATGCGCTTCTTTCATCACCTTCTCTGTCATAAGCTCGAACCGAATGCGACAATGCGATCTCTGAAGTATAAGGTTCCATCTTCACTAAGTGAGAAATCTCTGGATTTCTCTAAGGCAAGATCCTTTTTCATCAGATCAACATGAGCATCTTTGGCTTGAGCAGACTTGATTGCTTTAAGAAGAGTTGGTTCCAAGACAAGGTTATTGAGAGAACCTGTGGAACTAGTTGAAGGTTCAGCTTGCATAGCTCTTCATAAAGGCGGGGTTGAGCTTTGTAGACCTGGTGATTATTGCAATAAGACTTACGGCTCGGGGCATCGGCCATTACATTAGCCTTGCTGGGGTATAAGATATACCGCAGCTTGTAGTCAGCAATAGCTTCCATCCACCGCTGCCGACGGAGGTTCAGATCTGGCTGAGTAAACAGTACTTCAGACTCGATGATCGGTGAAGATCTCTAGCGATTACGAGAAGATACTGCCGCCATAGCTTCAATTGCAAAGATAACCGCTGCAAGCTCGAGGTCATGAACTGGGTAGTTCTCTTCATGAGGACGCACTTGACGGGAGGCATAAGCAATCACTCTACGCTCTTGCATTAGGACACAGCCTAATCCTTGACGTGAAGCGTCGCAATAGATGACAAAGTCCTTGCGAGAATCAGGGGGAGCAAGCACTGGGGCAGAAGTCAGTTTGTCTTTGAGTGTCCGAAACTTTCGACATTTGTCATCAATCGAACTTAACGCCTTTGTGAAGCAGATTAGTCAGTGGCTTGGCAATCTTGGAGAAGTTCTCGACAAAGCGGCGACAATAGCTGGCTAGGCCAAGAAAGCTTCTGACTTGCTTGACAGTCTTCGGAGGGGTCCAGTCAAGAATAGCCTGAACTCGCTTTGGGTTGACAGCAATACCATCCTTGGAGATGACATGACCAAGGTAGGTGACTTCGGGTAACCAGAATTCGCACTTGGAATACTTGGCATAAAGTTGATGCTCTCGAAGCTTCTCTAGAACAAGACGAAGATGTTCAGCATGTTCATCTTTGTTCTTCGAATAAACTAGGATATCATCCAGATAGACTACGACGAACTTGTCGAGGTAATCCATGAATATGTAGTTCATCAGACGGGAGAATGTAGCTGGGCCATTGGTTAAGCCGAAAGACATAACGGTGTACTCGTAAGAACCATAACGAGTCACGAATGCGGTCTTTGGAATATCCTCTTCACGAACACGGATCTGGTGGTAACCCAACCTCAAGTCGAGTTTAGAGAATATCGATGAACCAGCAAGTTGGTCATACAGATCATTGATCCGAGGAAGGGGATATTTGTTCTGAATTGTAGCTTGGTTGATAGGACGGTAGTCTTGGACCAAACGGTTTGTTCCGTCCTTCTTCTTAACGAAGAGAGAAGGTGCTCCCCAAGCAGAGGAACTTGGACGAATGAAACCCTTGCGAAGAGATTTGTCGATTTCCTCCTTAAGTTCAAGGAGCTCATGAGGCGGCATCTTGTAGGGCCGTTTGGCGATAGGAACGGTGCCTGGTTTCAAGTCGATGACGAACTCGACAGCCCGGGCAGGGGGTATTCCTGGAAGTTCTTCTGGAAATACGTCTTGGAAGTCGCGAACGACTGGAATCTTTTCAATTCCCTCAAGAGGTGCTGCGTTCAACGCATTCAAAGCATAAAGTCGTGCTTCAGCGTTTTGAACAAGCTGAGCATGGTAGGTTACAATCTCATCTGAAGGATGTAGGAGGTGAACGACCTTGGTAGCACAAACGATAGAGGCAATATGCGCTTTCAACCATTCCATTCCCAGAATGAGGTCAATATTGGAAGACTCCAGAATAATGGGAGAAACATGAAATTCCAACCCTTCAATTTCAACGGGGACGTCGCGGCCAATCATGGTAGTTTGACATTGACCCGCAGGGGTGCGTACCACTATCGGAGTGTTCATGGGCTCGCATCGAATGTCATGTGCATAAGCAAAATTTTCTGACATGAATGAATGCGATGCTCCT
This sequence comes from Aegilops speltoides, assembly GCA_021437245.1. Lineage (NCBI taxonomy): Eukaryota > Viridiplantae > Streptophyta > Magnoliopsida > Poales > Poaceae > Aegilops > Aegilops speltoides. The sequence continues at coordinate 196,215,264 of CM038144.1, read as the reverse complement.
GAATCGAATAAAACAGAAGCCGGTACTGAATTAACAAGAAGAGTACCCATCACAATGGCAGGCTGGTCTTGAGCTTCATTCAGATCTACATGATTAGCCTGACCACAACCATAAGGTCTGGCATTGTTGTTATGGGGCTGATTGTTACGGTCAGTTGGAGGCAGAGCCATCTGGCTCTTTTTCTGATTGCACTCTTTAGCACGGTGACCTGGACGGCCACACCTGAAGCACAATTCATCATTGGGGTTGGGAGCAGGAGCTTGGGGTGGTACAACTCGAAGAGGCCGCCTCTCTGGTGGAGGAGGCAGACAAGGTACAACATATGACTGTCTTGGTGCAGGTGTAGTTGGACGATACATGCTGTGGGGAATCCATATCCGACGCTTTTGCGCTGACGGGCCCAAAGATGGGCCAGCGTCACGGCTACGCCTGAGGGATCCCTGGTGTTCCTGAAGACCAGTCTCCACCTGAATAGCCTTGTTCACCAAGGTGGCGAAGTTAGCAAAGTCATGAGCGAGCGATGCTAGCTTGATATCGTGGTGAAGTCCGTCACGGAACTTTTCTTGCCTCTGAGCATCGATAGCAATGTCTTCTTGGCGTGTGGGACAATTCCAAGAATTCCGGATAAGCATCTGAGACTTGTTGCCTTGGGTGAGGTTCTGGAACTCGCTTCTTCCCGCCCATGATTCCATGAGGAATGAAGCGGGCACGGAAAGTGGCTTGGAAATCCGGCCAAGTGTTGACCGTTCCAGCGGGTAGGGTATGCCTGTGGCTGTCCCACCATTGAGCAGCAGGACCCTTGAGGAAGAAGGATGCGAAGGTGACATAGTTGGCGAAGCAACACTAGCGACTCCATTTCATACATGATGTCTCGGGCGACCATCAGATCAAGGGGCTGAGTTGAGCTGCGGTAGATTGTCGGATTGAGGCCCATGAAGTCTTGTAGAAATGCTGGGGCTGGCTGCTGGTTCATATTCGACGAGGAAACGAGCCATCATTCCTTCCATGAATGGCGGTTCAGCTCAAACTGTTGCATGATTCCAGCGAGAATTCGGCGGTGGTGGATCGTTGCCACCACGGCCACGACGATGAGGGTCTAACCATCCTGCTAACATGTAACAGGGTAGTTCATGATCGAGCACTTGCAAAGACAAAGGATCATTCATGATGAAACAGGCATAATGAAAGAGGTACGATGGATATCACTTAGTAGTCAACACGACAGTGGGTGCACTATTCAAGATGCTATTCTAAGGAGTTACTATGGCTTATCCAACTTTGGGGTGAATGTGGTCACGGGATCCTAATGTTAGAGTTAGTAAATTCGTTTAACCCGAGTAGAAGAGAGTTCAGAGTCCCAGAGTATAGACGAGGAGTAAAAGATCCTAATACCACCCAATGGCGACGTGGGCCCGTAAGCCACACAGCCAATGTTAGTAAAAAAAAATTTCAGTGACTAGACTCAACTTCGGCCAAGGAGTTGGAAAGGGGGCTACCTACAGGCAGTCGGCTCTGATACCAACTTGTGACGCCCTCGATTCAATCGTACACTAATCATGCACGAAAATGTGTATGATCAAGATCAAGGACTCACGGGAAGATATCACAACACAGCTCTAGACACAAATTAAAATAATACAAGCTTTATATTACAAGCCGAGGGCCTCGAGGGCTCGAATACATAAGCTCGAATACACAAGAGTCGTGAAGCAACAATATCTGAGTCTGAGACATGAGTTAGACAAGTATGCCTTAAGAAGGCTAGCACAAAAGTAGCAACGATCGAAAAGGCAAGGCCTCCTGCCTGGAGCCTCCTAACTACTCCTGGTCGTCAGCGGTCTCCACATAGTAGTAGGCATCGGCGGTGGCATCTGGCTCCTGGGCTCCGACATCTGGTTGCATCAACCGGAAAGAAGAAGAAAGGGGGAAAAGGGGGAGCAAAGCAACCGTGAGTACTCATCCAAAGTACTCGCAAGCAAGGATCTACACTACATATGCAACATTATCAAAGGAAGGTCAGATATGTGGACCGGGCTGCGTAAATGCGGAATAGAGACAAGGCCTAGTCCTATCGAAGACTAGCATCTTCGAAACCACCATCTTGCAGCAAAGGAGAGGGAGTAGAGTAGCATAACGTAAAGTAGTAGTAGTGTTATCAACCTCGGCGGAGATCCTTTCTCGACTCCCTGCGAAAGGCATCCCGAGCCATACTATCCGGTTATCATCACAATCAAATCCTCATCACCATCCAGTTCTCATCACAAGTATCCAATTCTAGTTGTATCGATCGGGATACAACTCCAAGTGTCCGTTACCGTAGGACAGGCTATGCATAGATTAGTTCTTCCCTGCAGGGGTGCACCAACTTACCCACCACGCTCGATTAACTCCGACCGGACACACTTTCCTGGGTCATGCCCGTCCTCGGCCAAACAATACGCCGCAACCCGACCTAGGCTTAATAGAGAGGTCAAGCACGCCGGACTAAACCTATGCCCCCAGGGGTCATGGGCCATCTCCCCGGGAACTCCTCAAGACGTTCGTGCTGACGCGCCGGTGAGCGACTGGCTACCTCCTTAAAAGGAAGAAGCTTACCGGTCCAACCCGGTAGCGCCCTCGTCGTGACGTCTAATAAGCCGGTGATGCATCTGACGCAGAACGCCCATACTATGCCCACGTGATGGTTAGTGCTATCGGGCGAGGCCCTCGGATCAAATATCCAAATCGTAGTGGATTAGGAGCACGCGTAACAAGCGAGACTCACGAAAGATGTGACCCCGTTGCCCCGTCTCGAGGACTTGCGGCAAGGGCTAAGAATGCCCGGCCACGCCTCGTAATTATCTCTCGGGCACCTTCCAGGTCAACCCGACTCCACATCACTCGCAATTATGCTCGCGCGGGTACCCCTCAGGGCGGACCCGTCTTTAGTAACATGGTTCAGTGTAAAGTCATAGTAATCATAGTAACTGTGTGTCTAAACATCAAGGGTAAAACCCGAGGAATCACCCCCGGTGAACTCCACTCAATGTAATCATCAAGGTGAGCGTAAGAGGAATCACCCTCGAAGTTCACACTTGAGGGGGTTACCGACGAGTCGTGTCGGGAGTGGTTAAGGAGGAAATCACCCTCGATGACCACGACCGAATGACTACACTACGGGGTTAACATCGGCGTCTTGAAGAGGTTCACCCTCGGTACTCGATAGTAACCCAAAGATGTCGAGCAACTAATGGGAAAGTGATGTGCGGTGTCGGGCCTGGTCTTCGATCCGTTGATCGGGTCTTCAATGATGAAGCGAGGCAACAAGGACAAGGTGGGGGTCCTTTGTTGGATCACTAACCAACCTATACTAAGCGGTTTAGGATAAGCGGTAAGGTACAACAACAGATACAAAAGCGGGCTATGCATCGAAATAGGAGCAATCAATAACAGTAACAAAATCTAATGCAAGCATGAGAGAATGGAATGGGCGATATCGGAATGATCAAAGGGGGGGGGCTTGCCTGGTTGCTCTGGCAAGGAGGGGTCGTCGTCGACGTAGTCGATCACAGGGGCGTCATCGGTCTCGGGGTCTATCGGAGAGAAGAGGGGGAAGAAACAGTAAATATAAAGCAGGCATAGCATCACAAAGCATAACATGGCAATAAGCTATGTCGGTGTGATCTAACGTGAGCTACGACCTAGGAGAAGGGGAAATCAGCAGGAATGTTTTCCGGTTCGGACTATGTTAGACGGATGACCGGAGGGGAAAGTTCCATGTTCAGCATGCTAGGGGCATGTGACGGATGAGCGGATCGCATATTGGATTCGTAGGATTTTTCTCGAGCAACTTTCATATAGAAAACATTTTCGCCGGATTACGGTTTATTTTCTATGAATTAATAAAGATTAAACAATTTTCTGGAATTACCTAAATTTAACAGAAAAGGAAATATTGCATCAGCATGACGTCATAGCGACGTCAACAATCAACAGACAGTGACGGTCAAAATCGACATGGGGACCCACCTGTCATAGACAGTGGGTTAAACAGGGTTTAAACTAATCTAAATTTAGTTAGTAAAACTACTGGGCCCACCTGTCAGTGTCTAATTAACTAAACTAATTAGTTTATTTATTAAAATGTTTTAGTTAGAGGAATAAGCGGTGGGACCCGCATGTCAGAGGCACTGTGTGCCCAGTCAGCGCAGTTGACCACGGTCAACGTGGTCAACTAGGGCCAAGGGGCCCATGGGCAGCGACCCAGGGGTGGGGCCCGGCCTTGCCACGTTGGCCGGCCGGCGGTGAGCGCCATGAAACACGAAAATCTTGGCGGAGGCACTCGCCCTCGTCGGAATTTGTCTACAGGGTGCCTCCGGGGCTAGGGGTTAGGCGCGTTCGAACGGGGAGTGAGCGGCGCAGCCGCTGGTGGTGGTCGTCTCGCCGGAAACGGCCGGAATCGGCGCCGCGGCGACGAAAGCGGCGGCGTTCTCGGCGCTCGTCGAGCTAGGAGCTAGGGGCACGGGAGGCGCGTCGCGGCGTCGCGTTGGGCTCCGTGAGCACCAGGAGCTCGATGCCATGCTCAGGCGAGCACGACAAGGGCCATGGCCACGGCGGCGAGGCATACCGCGGAGCTGAGCTCGGCCAAGGGCGGCGGGCATGGCTACGGACGAATGGGGGTCATTGGAAGGGGCAAGAAGCGAGAGGCTCACCGGGAGCCTGCAGGTGTGCAATAGTGGGCTCGGGGGAGGCTCGGCGGAGCGAATCGACGGCGATGAGCTCGAGCGTCCCGAGGAGGAAGACGGGGTGGATCCGGCGCTGCGGAGCCTTCCGGCCCCAACGGTGGGCACCGTTCGACGTGGAGGACGACAGCGGACATCTACGGCATGTTGGCGGCAGCGGGCAAAGACGGTGGCAGCGGGATCGGCGCGGCGGCAATGGCGGCGCTTCGGGTCGAAGAGGGGAGGAGCGAGCGAGAAGAGAGAAGGGGAATCGGCGGGCGTCCAGGGGGTGGGCGTGGCGGTAGGTGAGGGGAGGCTCGGCGTCGCCCTTATCCTCTCATGGCGCTTTGTGGCGGCGTGGCCGGCGAGGTGGTTGGCGGACAGCGTCTTGTGTGATCGCTTCGCCTGATGGGGAGGGGAAGACGACAGGGGTGGGCGGCCTAGCATGGGCCAGTGGCTCGGGTGGGCGAAGCCCAAGGGAGGCCATGGCTCTCCACCCTTCCTCTTTTCCCTTTTAAAAAAAACATTTCCAAAGAGCATTTTTCTTTTTTTAGCCATTAGGACTTTCCAAAATTATTTCAATGGCCAAGATAATTTCAAGGAATTATTGTGCACCGCCACAATAAGGTTGGGAGGCTTTTGGAATAGTTGCCAATTTTATAAATTAAAAGGGCATTTAATTTAGTGCTTAGGTCCTTTGTTTTAAGTAGTTTAGACCACTCAAACACTTTGCAAAATGTTGGTTCACCACCAATATTACTTGTGGATTATTTGGCACATGATGAACATTTTAGTTTTCATGTTTGACCAATTTTGAATTTCACTCAGAATTTGAATTTGAGTTCAACTGGAATTTGAAAAGGATAAGAACAATGATGAACAAACACTTGTTTAGCAAAAGGATTATATTAACCCCAGGGATTACTGTAGCATCATTACACCGGGGCGTTACACTAGCCATGTTTTGTGTTCCCCGTGTGTGATTCTGGCCATCATTCTCGAAAGCATCCCGTGATGTTATTAGTTAGTAGGCATTCTATTCCTGGGTTCTTGGACCCGAGATTCACCCTACTTACCTCCTGTTGATAGTGTTTGCTACTTCCTTTAGGATATTAGTAACTTTGTGATAGTCCTTAAGGTCCGTGGTATTTCCTTCTTCCAAATACTATGAACCACTTATGGCAGAAGTTTGTTGGATCAAAAGATCACAACCAGAGTACTCATGATGAGTCCTCCATTCTATATTGTGAATCTTCCAGTTCTACCTTTCCGCATGGGTTATCCTGAAGAAATGTTGAGCTTCGCTCGACATACTAATCTATGCATCCACAACTCAGAAAATTATATGTTCTTTTGAGTTGTTCTCTTTAGCTGTATTCTGACCCCCGTCTATCATTTGATAGTCAAGAGTATGCGTGCATTCGTTCATCGATACCTATTGCTCTTGTGGTCTGACAAGCCATACTATTCAGAATGACCAGGAGAAACAAACTCCAGTACCTCATCCATATCTAGGATCGGGTCAAAGCAGTTGTATTCCGTAGATCAAAATGCAATCAAGCTTTTTATCCCTTCTACCCTGAAGTATTACCTTCTTTATGTCAGGATCGTCATGAGGATTGCACTATCCCTTATGAATTCTTGACGCAGTGATACTTCTCACCATCATTATTCATTCCTCTGTTCCGTGTTATTGTAACCGGAACATCGACAAGTGAATCGTGGTGTGTGAAATCAACACTGCTAGCAACTCCGTTGCTTGGTAGTTAAATGGACGATAACCTCATTCTTAGCGTGATGATTATTGAATCACCACCCTAAGGTTGATTGTGCTACCTAGTCCTTATTTCTGGTGCACTCTTCGATCAATGAGTTCGGATTTTTTGGTCCCTTGCTTATTTGATCATATCATCTTGCTCTGAAAAGCAAGATTGTTCCCGAGCTTAGTAACATATCGGTGGTTCGTGATGTTCCGAATATCTTCTCGGAAGTATTACCGGGTTGTCACCTGGCTGCTATGTTGAGTTCGTGATCAAGTTGGTTTTCTTATAAATCACTCCTTCTCCAAGAACCTGTGTTGGATATCCCTGAGCCAGTTGGTTGAGCTAGACAACAACTTGGAGAGTTGGAAGATAAAAGCTTGTCTGACTTAGTTCATGTTAAGGGATATCTTCTCGTGTGTGTGTGTTGAAGAAATATGATATCTCTATCGATTGGTCCTCGTGATCAGTTGTTGGATCTATTGCCTTGTCAAAGCTCTGATTTGAATATGGGCTATCGTCAAGTCAAATCAGAACCAACGATGTTCGTAATGTTGTCTTACTCGTGGTTGATCCCTCGAGCATACACCATTACATCTTTGGGTCTGACCAATGCTATCACCGTGTTCACATGATGGTGGAAGTCCAGTGATATGGAAAATTCCGATGAGTTGTTGTTGAACCCATCAGCAGCATTTTGTCTTCCCCATGATTCATGCTGAACATCAACCTAGTGTTGAAAATTTTATAAGCAATGCCTTCGTGCTCCGTTCATGAAGCTTATGCTTGGATGGAAGAAGTGACTTCCTCGAATTCATGTGCATTGATGCAAGTTGCCGCCGTGAGTTCGAGAAAGGTTTGTTTTGTTTCCCTTGGGATCATCCCAAATCAGTCATGCATACGTGTGAAGTATTCTATGGTTTGGTAGATTAATTACCTCCACTCCATATGTGTTCCTAGCACACCAAGCCACTGATTAATTTGTTCAAGGAGAAGAAGTTCCTTCTTAGGATCCGGACTTATGCAAGGGCTTCGATATCCTCGATGGTGATTCCCAACTAGAACTCGGTAGTATTTTTATTATAAGACTACTATGTGGTCATTCTTGTCTTGGACAACGTGCTCACATGTATGTAGCAGAACCAGCTCATGTTTTGGAGCTTGCTATCGTAGTTCATTTCCCGAGAATCTCGCAATGTCATCTCGTCGATTTGTGTTGCAAACTTTCTTCTCCAGACATGTTGTCTGAAATATCCCGTTACCAACCAGATCTGAATCTCACGCAGATATGATGGTTGGGTCATTCCCAGTATTTGCATTTTGTTCCCAGCTTGGACCCGTCATTGTGTCTGTCTGCCATGGGTCCCATTCATTTCCGATGATAAGCAAAATCATCCATTGCGTTGTCTTCAACAAGGTAGTCCACATTATCCATTCTAGTATGAGTATGCCATTTCTTCAAGCTCCTTCACACGGTCGTTTGTGATTTTCCCTGGGCTGGTTTAGAGAGTTTCAATGATTTCTATATCAAAAGTAATTCTTTTTGCCACTCAAGGGATAATTCCACGAGTCACCCCCTCTAAGATGTCTCGTTATGGTATCATGGCAAATCAACTCCTCGCTACGTTGACAACCGATCACCACCTCCTCAAGTGTGAAATTGTTGTCTACCTAGTGAACCTTCGTCATCCGCTTCACTCCATCCCTTTGGATGTATGTTCCGTGTCTCAGCTCGAGAGATGTTTCTACGTCTCATTCCGTGAGTTGGTCTTGTGATCATTAGGATGATCCATCCATGTAGACATGTCTCACTCTTTTGTCCTCGTGTTGGATGAAGATCTCGCAAGCAAAGACGTCAAGATAAATTTGAGTCAACAAATCAACAACCTCGAGGAGACAGTTGGATCATGAAGTTTGTGATGCTTAGTGTCCCCTTTGTCTTCTTGCCTCACGTCTTGAATCTCGGGGCGAGATTCTTGTTTAGTGGGGGTGAGTTGTCACATCCCTAGAATTTATTTGCAGATAGTTGCATAAGCATCCATGCCTCATGTTTAAATTTATTTGAAAATTGAAATGGGGATTGGTCAAACCCTAGCACCAAATGAAACTCAAATAGGTTCAAGTAAAATATTTTTCAATGAATCCAAAATGCTCTTGGAAAATTTCATGATTTTTGTTAAAGGTGAAAACCTCTGGCAAAAATGATGCTCATATTTCTAGGCCATTTCTGGACTCATGAATTAAATCGTTATGTATTTGAATTTGGGCATTTAATTGCTATAGCAATTATAAATGCTCAAATAATTCTGGAACTAAATGTGGGTTGTTGGAAATAATTCAACAGGTCCTCACAATTTATTTCAGGATTTTTAGATGAGGTTTAGTATTTTTACTAAATCCAGAAACAAATTTAGAAAATAGAAAACAGAAACTAGAAATAGGAAAACCAGAGAGAGAGCCTATCTGGGCCACTTACCTGGTGCCCCACCACGGCCCAGCAGAGGCCCAGCCCACTGGCCTCTGCCAGTCATCACCGACCTCTCGCCAGGAGGACAACGCGCGCGTGGCCGCCGTGCGCGAGCACACGCTCCGCCACCTCCTGCTTGCCGCTGAGCTTCTGGACGCCCTGGACGCTGACACGCACCCCCCTGGAACTCTCTCACTCTCTCCCGACCTCTTCCCCCTCCTCTGCTCTCTCTCCCTCTCTGCCCGAGCGGAGCTCATCGCCGCCGCTCGCTGCTGCCGCAGCCACCGCCTCCCCCTCGCATCTCCGATGTGCCCACGAGCTTCGCCTCGACCCCCTCTTCCTCACCACAGAGCCACGCCTCGTCGGAGGCCCTGCATCGTCGCCATCTCCATCATCTTCATCGCCGGCCGCCAGAGATCCCCCTCGCCGACGTGCTCGCTCTGGTGCTTCCCCGAGCACGCCGAAGCCACCCCTGCATCCGCCGTGAGCCACTGACCATCCTTCCCCTCTCCGTTCTCTCTGCCACTCGCCGTAGTCGCCGCACCAAGCACACCCGCACGCGCCATCGCCCGAGCTCGCCGCCGACGTGGCTCCGGCAACGCAACGGCCCCGTCGTCCTGTCCAATGACCTCGTCGTGTCGCGTAGGGCCCGTAGATGCCTCGCACGCACCGACTTGTCCGCCGTAGCCTCGACCCCGAGCTTACCCGAGCTCCGGCAACCGCCGAGGTCATCGCCGGCGACAACTCCGGCCACCCCACGCCCAACCGCCACCACCACTCGATGCGGACGTGCATCCGCGTCACGTAGATGCCCTCCGCCGGCCGTTTGGTCGCCGGAGACGCAAACCCGAGGCTCGCCGCCGCGGCTGGCCTCGCCGGCGTCAAGTCGCCGGTGGGTTTGACCCCGCTGACCGTTGACTGGCTGGGCCCAGTTTGACCATGGGTCACTGATGTGTGGGCCACCCTGGCTAATTATCAGTTAGGTTAGTCTAACGCTAATTAACGTGGATTAGTGCTTAACCTAACACTAACTAACTCTGTTTAGTTAGTTAACTAACCACTGACACGTGGGTCCCATAGGTCAGGTTTGACCTGGCCGACCCGATTGACCGACCACGACGTCACCTCGACGCGATCTTGACGATTAATTCGATTACTAGAATTATTCTTATACAGAAATTCGAAAAATAACCAAAACTTCTAAAAATCATAGAAAATCAACGTAGCTCCAAATCAAATAATTTATATATGAAAAATGATCAGAAAAATGCAATCTATTCTTCTGTATCATTTTCATGCATGTTAGAACACTTTAACCTCGCTGTTTAGGTGAAAAAAGTTAATACACTAATATAACCTCTTAAAACGGGTTTGCATTTGAATCTTTGGTTCAAATGGACTCATCTCAATCTGTTCTAGCTTGTATTAGCCAAAACACATTCATATTGCCATGTCATAACATGCATCATATTGTGCATTACATTGATCGTGTTTCTTCTATGTTTGCCGGTGTTGTTCCCCCTCGGTAGACGTTGTACCGACATTGTGATCGTTGACACTGATGAAGACTCAATGCTATCTTCAGAAGTGCCAGGCAAGCAAAACCCCCTTGTTCATTCTGATACAATCCTACTCTCTTGCTTCTGCTCCCTTTTACTGCATTATGACAACAACGATTCATCTGTTACTTGCTGCGGTAGCTGAACCCCTTTATCCTCTGCATGACCTGTCATTGCCACAGTAAATAGATGAAACCCACTAGCATGAGTAGGAATTGTTTGAGCCCTGATGTGCCTACTCATCCATGCTTGTTTGTCAAGCCTGCTATTGCTTAGAGTTGAGTCAGGTCCGATTCATCGGGGATGAGTCAGAGGTGTGTGAACATGTCCTACTGTGTGTGAGCTAAGTGTGTGAACACGATTTGGTAAAGGTAGTGGTGAGAGGCCATGTACGAGTACATGGTGGGTTGTCTCATTGCAGCCGTCCTCAGGAACTGAGTTCTGTGTTTGTGATCCATGAAACAGATACTACCACGCATTGGGCCCGAAACCAATGGACCCTCTCGGCTTCTTAATCACCCTTGTCCTCTGTCCGGGAGTTGCAAGTAGTTTCGTGTTTGTAGTATCTTTGGAGGCCGTGGGCAGCGTGACCGAGGAGGTGGGCTTTGATCACGGTAGGCATGTGGCACGGTGTCTTGGCGCCGTTTGGTCTCCCGGAACCCTGCACACATCGTTTGGGGCTGTGGCGAAACTCGGCGGATCTCCTCATGGATGGAACCCGAATAGGCGATAAACTGGACTAGAGACTTGAGTGTTTAGGTAGGTCGTGGCCGACACCCTCGCTGGGCTTCCGCTTGAAGGTTGCCGAGTACATGTCGTGTGACGCGGTAAGTGGTGAGCGTGTGTGAAGAAGTACACCCTGCAGGTTAACATCATCTATTGAATAGCCGTGTCATGCGAAAAGGACTTCTGGGTTGCTGTGCAGGTTCATAGACAAGCGAAAGTGGATACTCTAAAATACGCAAGATAAGCTCGAGTGCTATGGATGGCGTTCTCGTGAGGGAGACGGAGCGGATCCATAGTGGTGTATTGATATGGTGAATATGTGGACTCGTGTGCGCCACCTCAAAAGAGTTACTTGCGATCGTAGTTTAGGATAGCCATCGAGTCAAAGCTGGCTTGTCTGCAGTTAAACCCAAAGATCCTTGTTGATAATGATGCATATGTAGTTAGTTCTGATGTAAGTCTTGCTGGGTACATTTGTACTCACGTTTGCCTATTTTATGTTTTTGCAGAGAGACTTCAATCTCGCTAGTAGTTCCACGTGGACTTCGACGTTTAGCTTGTTACCTCAGCTACGATCTTGTGCCCTCGGCAGGATCTGGTAGATAGTCAGGCTTTTCAGCCTTTTCCATTTGTAGATGTCTGTACTCAGACATGATAAGCTTCCGCATGTGCTTGATCTGTATGCTCTGAATGTTGGGTCGTAAGACCCACGTTTGTAATATCTTGCTCCTCGGAGCCTATTGAATAAATACTTGAGTTGTAGAGTCATGTTGTGATGCCATGTTGTATTTGCACATATCGAGCATACTGTGTGTATGTTATTGAAATGCTTGGTATGTGTGGGATCTAACTATCTAGTGGTTTATCCTTAGTAGCCTCTCTTACCGGGAAATGTCTCCTAGTGCTTCCACTGAGCCATGGTAGCTTGCTACTGCTCCGGAACACTTAGGCTGGCCGGCATGTGTCCTTCTTCGTTCTGTGTACATCCCCTCGGGAAATGTCACGTGATGAATACCGAGTCTGTTAGCCCGCTTCAGCCCGGTTCACCGTAGTCTGCTAGCCTAGTGCTACAGCCTGGATTCACTCGCGATGACCGACACGTTCGATGCTGGGTCATGGATGCCTATCCCTGTAAGTTTGTGCCACTTTGGGTTTACAACTAGCCATGTCAGCCCGGGCTCCTTATCATATTGATGCTAGCAACACTATCATATACGTGTGCCAAAAGGCGCAAACGGTCCCGGGCAAAGGTAAGGCGACACCCGTGGGAATACCGTGCGTGAGGCTGCAAAGTGATATGAGGTGTTACATGCTAGATCGATGTGGCATTGAGTCGGGGTCCTGACAGACCCCCCCTATCGCCTACACTCACTTGGCGACGGTTCCAAATGCTGTTGCAAAAAGGGGTTTAAAATCGTTTGTATAGCACCGACGCGTACCAGTGATTTATCCCTGCTGTTGACACTATTCGGTTCCATCCTTGGGGCTTCCCACCTAGAAGTGTTGGCATTTTCCTAATTTTGGTCCTTATGGTCCTTAGCCCGTTCTTGGTCTGTCCTTCAGGGTGGGGCAATTGCTTCCGTAGTGTCCTGGGTTTCTCCATCTATAACAAAGCAGCTCAGTTAAATCCTTCTTCATGGTTGCTGAGGGGTGGGCTTAGGCATTGTGGGTTGATATGTGATGACCCACAAGTGTAGGGGATCTATCGTAGTCCTTTCAATAAGTAAGAGTGTCGAACCCAACGAGGAGCAGAAGGAAATGATAAGCGGTTTTCAGTAAGGTTTTCTCTGCAAGCACTGAAATTGTAGGTAACAGATAGTTTTGTGATAAGATAAATTGTAACGAGTAACAAGCAATGAAAGTAAATAAAGTGCAGCAAGGTGGCCCAATCCTTTTTTAGCAAAGGATAAGCTTGGACAATTTCTTATAATGAGAAAGGAGCTCCCGAGGACACATGGGAATTATCGTCAAGCTAGTTTTCATCACGCTCATATGATTCGCGTTCGGTACTTTGAGAATTTGATATGTGGGTGGACCGGTGCTTGGGTACTGCCCTTACTTGGACAAGCATCCCACTTATGATTAACCCTATTGCAAGCATCCGCAACTACAAAAGAAGTATTAAGGTAAACCTAACCACAGCATTAAACATGTGGATCCAAATCAGCCCCTAACGAAGCAACGCATAAACTAGGGTTTAAGCTTCTGTCACTCTAGCAACCCATCATCTACTTATTACTTCCCCATGCCTTTCTCTAGGCCCAAATAATGGTGAAGTGTCATGTAGTCGACGTTCACATAACACCACTAGAGGAAAGACAACATACATCTCATCAAAATATCAAACGAATACCAAATTCACATGACTACTAATAGCAAGACTTCACCCAGGTCCTCAGGAACAAACGTAACTACTCACAAAGCATATTCATGTTCATAATCAGAGGAGTAATAATATGCATTAAGGATCTAAACATATGATCTTCCACCAAGTAAACCAATTAGCATCAACTACAAGGAGTAATCAACACTACTAGCAACCCACATGTACCAATTCGTGGTTTGGATACAAGATTGGATACAAGAGATGAACTAGGGTTTTGAGAGGAGATGGTGCTGGTGAAGATGTTGATGGAGATTGACCCCCTCCCAATGAGAGGATCGTTGGTGATGACGATGATGATGATTTCCCCCTCCCGGAGGGAAGTGTCCCCGGCAGAACAGCTCTGCCGGAGCTCTAGATTGGTTTCGCCAAGGTTCCGCCTCGTGGCGGTGGAGTTTCATCCCGTAAGCTTGCCCATGATTTTTTCCAGGGTAAAAGCCTTCATATAGCAGAAGATGGACACCGGTGGGCCACCAGGGGGCCCAGGAGACAGGGGTGGGCCCAGTAGGGGTGGGCGCGCCCCCCACCCTCTTGGCTAGGGTGTGGGCCCCCTAAGGTGTTTATTCGCTCAATAATTCTTATTCATTCCAAAAATAAATTTCGTGGAGTTTCAGGATTTTTGGAGCAGTGCAGAATAGGTTTCCAATGTTTGCTCCTTTTCCAGCCAGAATTCCAGCTGCCGGCATTCCCCCTCTTCATGGTAAACCTTACAAAATAAGAGAGAATAGCCATAAGTATTGAGATATAATGTGTAATAACAGCCCATAATGCAATAAATATTGATATAAAAGCATGATGCAAAATGGACGTATCAACTCCCCCAAGCTTAGACCTCGCTTGTCCTCAAGCGGAAGCCAAAATCGAAAAATATGTCCACATGTTTAGAGATAGAGGTGTCGATAAAAGTAAAATACGGACATGAGGGCATCATGATCATTCTTATAATAGCAACATATATAGATTTTATCATATGATTTCTTATACTCAAGTAACGATCAATTCACAATGTCAAGTATGGTTCAGAAACTTCATTGGGAACTAACAAACTATAATCTCGGTCATTGAAGCAATTGAAATTTATCATAACATCAGAAAGAGTCAAGAATAGAGCTTTTCAGCAAGTCCACATACTCAACTATCATGTAGTCTTCTACAATTGCTAACACTCACGCAATACTTGTGGTTATGGAGTTTCAGCCGGACACTGAGAAAGATAGGGGCTTATTGTGTTGCCTCCAAATGTATTCACCTTTAGGTGATGTCAACAATAGTAATCCATGCTAACTTACATCCAATTGGATATATATATATATGTGTGTGTATATATATATATATATATATCAAGATCTTTCAAACACGAGGAGCTTGCCAAAGGATAAAAAAAGGGAAAGGTGAAGATCACCTTGACTCAAGCATAAAGTAAAAACATAAAGTAAAATATAGGCCCTTCGCAGAGGGAAGCAGAGGTTGTCATCTGCGTTTAGGGTTGGATGCACAAAATCTTAATGCAAAAGAACGTCACTTTATATTGCCCCTTGTATGTGGACCTTTATTATGCAGTCCGTCTGTTTTATTGCTTCCACAACAAGATCGTACAAAGCTTATTTTTTCTGCACTAATAAGTCATACATATTTAGATAGCAATTTTTATTGCCTGCAACATGAAAACTTACTTGAAGGATCTTACTCAATCCATAGGTAGGTATGGTGGACTCTCATGGAAAAACTGGGTTTAAGGATGATTGGAAGCACAAGTAGTATCTCTACTTAGTGCAAGGAATTTGGCTAGCATGAGGGGGAAAGGCAAGCTCAACATGTTTGGAAGGTCAATGACAATATACTTTAACTAAGATGTGAGAAAACATAAACCATTACGTTGTCTTCCTTGTCCAACGTCAACTCTTTTAGCATGTAATACTTAATGAGTGCTCCCAATCATAAAAGATGTCCAAGATAATATATCTGTATGTGAACCTCTCTTTCCTTATTACTTCCTATTAATTGCAACAATGACCAAAACTACGTTTATCAAGTCTCAACAACTTTTATGCCTCATACTTTCTATGTGTGAAATCATCACTAACCATAAGATCAATATGAACTCTTTTACTCTCTACTTTCTCAAGATCATAGCAACATAGCAAATCCCTTAACTCAACACTAATCTTTATTATAGATAGCTCACGGACTCGATTACATAGAGAGATCACAAAGCAAAACTCAAAACTACTTGATATCAAAACTTCAATCTACTGGATCAAGATACTACTAAAAAGGATCGAACTAAATAAAATGGTAAAGATAGGAGTGCGATGGTGATACGGTACCGGGGCACCTCCCCCAAGCTTGGCAGTTGCCAAGGGGAGTGCCCATACCCATGTGATTATGTCTCCTTCTTCATGGTTGGTGTTAAGATCTTATTGGCGACGATGCCCCTCAGGATACGGTTCTCCTCCTTGAGCTTATTGACTTGTTGTTTGAGGTCCATAATTTCTTTACGGAGCTTGCCCGTAATGGCCAAATATCCCTTTACCCAAGGATGCTGCATAGCTTCTGGAGAACAAGTGACGCTCTTTTTCATATTTTCATAAGAAAGAAATCTAAAGTTGGAAGGGATGACCGAATTTGGAATAGCCGAGCTAGGTAGTTCCCCCATCATGAATTCTGCTTGGAGACGAGAGGTAACTTCTTGATCTTCCTCCATGGCATCTATACTTTTCAAGTCAGCCTCCATCTCATCCTCCGTTGATGGTCCAAAGTGATAAGCCTCGCTATTTGCTCCTGGACCTGGTATTGGGTGAGACACCCGACTCTCCCCGACTGACTCTTGAGAAGACATCTTGCTCTTAATCTGCAACAGGAACAGCTTGAAACGAAAACAGAGGATATTTGCGTGATACAGTGGTAAAAACCTTCGGGAGTTTATATAATGAATTTTTACCAACCAAAATACGTAACGTGCAAGAAAACGGAGTCCGGGAGGCACACGAGGTGTCCACAAGACAGGGGGCGCGCCCTCCACCCTCGTGGAGGCCTCGTGTCCCTCTCGGACTACTTCTTTCTTCCTAAAATTCTTAAATATTCCAAAACTGATAAAAATGTCATTGGAGTTGTTTTGGAGTCGGTTTACTTACCGTACACATACCTATTCCTTTTCGGAGTCTTGAACATTCTGGAAAGTGTCCCTTATGTATTCCTCCGGGGTCACGGTTTCAATAATATTAGTTTCAACATTGATAGGATTACCTGAAATATAATGTTTAATTCTTTGACCGTTCACCACCCTCGGACTTGTGCCTTCGAAGTTGTTTATTTTTATGGCACCAGAACAATATACCTCCTCGATAACGTAAGGACCTTCCCATTTCGAGAGAAGTTTTCCTACAAAAAATCTTAAACGAGAGTTGAATAATAACACATAGTCACCTACGTTAAACTCACGCTTTTGTATCGTTTTGTCATGCCAGCGTTTGACTTTTTCTTTGAATAGCTTGGCATTCTCATAGGCTTGGGTTCTCCATTCATCAAGTGAGCTAATGTCAAACAATCTCTTCTCACCGGCAAGTTTGAAGTCATAGTTGAGCTCTTTAATAGCCCAATTTGCTTTGTGTTCAAGTTCAAGAGGTAAATGACACGCTTTTCCATAAACCATCTTATATGGAGACATACCCATAGGATTTTTGTATACAGTTCTATAGGCCCATAATGCATCACCAAGTTTTTTGGACCAATTCTTTCTAGAGCTATTGACAGTCTTTTGCAAAATTAATTTGAGCTCTCTATTGCTCAACTCTACTTGACCACTAGACTACGGATGATAAGGAGATGCGATTCTATGATTAACATCATACTTAGTAAGCATCTTACGTAAAGCACCATGAATAAAATGTGAACCACCATCAGTCATAAGATATCTAGGGACTCCAAACCTCGGAAAAATAACTTCTTTAAGCATTTTAATAGAAGTGTTATGATCAGCACTACTAGTTGGAATAGCTTCTACCCACTTAGTAACGTAATCAACAGCAACTAAAATATGTGTATAACCATTAGAGGCAGGAAAAGGTCCCATATAATCAAAGCCCAAACATCAAATGGTTCAATGACAAGAGAGTAATTCATAGGCATTTCTTGACGTCTACTAATATTACCAATTCTTTGCATTCATCACAAGATAAGACAAACTTACGAGCATCTTTGAAGAGAGTAGGCCAATAAAAACCAGATTGCAGTACCTTGTGTGCAGTTCTATCTCCAGCGTGGTGACCTCCATAGGATTCAGAGTGACACTTGTGTAGGATCTGTTCATGTTCATGCTCAGGTACACAACGTCTAATAACACCATCTACTCCTTCTTTATAAAGGTGTGGGTCATCCCAGAAGTAATGTCTTAAATCATAAAAGAACTTTTTCTTTTGCTGGTATGTGAAACTAGGTGGTATAAATTTAGCAACAACGTAATTAGCATAATCAGCATACCAAGGAGCAGTACGAGAAGCATTAATGACCACTAATTGTTCATCAGGAAAGCTATCATCAATAGGCAGTGGGTCATCAAGCACATTCTCTAACCAAGACAAGTTGTCTGCAACGGGGTTCTCAGCTCCCTTTCTATCAATAATATGTAAATCAAATTCTTGGAGCAAGAGAACACATCTAATGAGTCTAGGCTTAGCATCTTTCTTTTCCATAAGATATTTAATAGCAGCATGATCAGTGTGAATAATAACTTTTGAATCAACAATATAAGGTCTAAACTTATCACATGCAAACACAACTGCTAAGAACTCTTTTTCAGTAGTAGCATAATTTCTCTGGGCAGTATCAAGAGTCTTACTAGCATACTGGATAACATTCAGTTTCTTATCAACTCTTTGCCCTAGAACAGCTCCTACAGCATAATCACTAGCATCACACATAATTTCAAAGGTAAATTCAATCGGTGGCTGAACAATAGGTGCAATGATCAAAGCTTTCTTAAGTATTTCAAATGCTTCTACACAATCATCATCAAAGACAAAAGGAATGTCTTTTTGCAATAAATTAGTCAGAGGCCTAGAGATTTTAGAAAAGTCCTTAATGAACCTCCTATAAAAACCGGCATGACCAAGGAAACTTCTTATACCTTTTATGTCCTTGGGACATGGCATCTTTTCAATAGCATCAACTTTAGCTTTATCCACTTCAATACGTCTCTCGGAGATCTTGTGCCCCAAGACAATGCCTTCATTAACCATAAAGTGGCACTTTTCCCAATTCAGGACGAGACTAGTGTCTTCGCATCTCTACAAAACTTGGTCAAGGTTGCTCAAGTAATCATCAAAAGAGGGTCCATAAACGGAGAAATCATCCATGAATACCTCACAAATCTTTTCACAAAAGTCAGATAATATATCCATCATGCATCTTTGAAAGGTAGCAGGTGCATTACATAAACCAAAAGGCATACGTCTATAAGAAAAAGTACCAAAAGGGCAAGTAAAAGTAGTTTTTGATTGATCCTTAGCTAACACAGGTATTTTAGAGAAACCAGAATAACCATCTAAAAAGCAGAAATGTGTGTGTTTGGATAGTCTTTCTAGCATTTGATCAATAAAAGGTAAAGGGTAATGATCTTTCTTAGTACCTTTATTTAATTTACAGAAATCAATTACCATCCTATAACTTGTAATAATTCTTTGCGGGATCAATTCATCTTTATCATTAGGAACAACGGTAATACCTCCCTTTTTAGGAACATAGTGGACAGGGCTTACCCATTCACTATCAGCAATGGATAAATTATACCTACCTCAAGGAGCTTTAGTATCTCCTTTTTTACCACTTCTTTCATCTTAGGATTCAATCGTCGTTGAGGATCTCTAACTGATTTGGCATCATCCTCCAAATTAATTTTGTGTTGGCATAACGTGGGACTAATGCCCTTAAGATCATCCAGAGTATACCCAATAGCAGCGCAGTGCTTCTTCAAAGTTTTCAATAATCTTTCTTCTTCTTGCTCTGAAAGGTTAGCACTAATAATAACACGATATATTTTCTTTTCATCAAGATAAGCATACTTAAGATTATCAGGTAGTGGTTTGAGTTCGAACACGGGATCGCCCTTGGGTGGAGGGGATCCCCAAGAATTTCGACGGGAAGGTTATGTTTCGGCATAGGTTCCTGTTTAAGGAACACTTCATCTATTTCCCTTCTTTCCTTCATAAACATTTCGTTTTCATGGTCAAGCAAGTATTGTTCTAACGGATCAGTCGGAGGCACAGCAATGGAAGCAAGACCAATAATCTCATCCTTACTAGGTGATTCTCTATCATGAGGTTGTCTACGAAACTTAGCAAAATTAAACTCATGAGACATACCATCTAAGACAATTGTGATAGTATCCTTTTCACAATCAATCTTAGCATTAACAGTATTCAAGAAGGGTCTACCAAAAATAATGGCACAAAAGTCATCTTGTGGGGAACCAAGAACAAGAAAATCAGCAGGGTATTTAACTTTCCCACACAAGACTTCAGCATATCTAACTATCCCAAATGGTTTAATGGTATCTCTATTAGCAAGCTTAATAGTAACATCAATGTCTTCCAATTCAACGGGTGCAATGTCGTGCATAATTTCTTTATATAAGTCATACGGTATTGCACTAGCACTAGCACCCATATCACATAAGCCATGATAACAATGATCTCCTATTTTAACGGAAATAACAGGCATGCTTACCAAAGGTCTATGTATCTTAGTGTCTGGTCTAGCAATATTAGCAGTCTCACCACAAAAATAAATAACATGCCCATCTAAATCATCATCCAAGAGATCTTTAGCCATAGCAATACTAGGTTCAACTTTGATTTGCTCAGGAGGTGTATGACTCCTAGTATTACTCTTATGAACAACAGTCGAAGTTTTAGCATGATCCTTTATCCTAACAGGAAAAGGAGGTTTCTCAACATAAGTAGTAGGAACAATAGGATCACTATAAGTGATAGTCTTTTCTTCAACTGTGATAGGTGCAACTACTTTTACTTCAACGGGAGGATTGTATTTAAACCACTTCTCTTTCGGGAGATCAACGTGAGTAGCAAAATATTCACAGAAAGAAGCTACTATCTTAGAGTCAAGTCCATATTTAGCGCTAAATCCACGAAAAGCATCGGTATCCATAAAAGATTTAACACAATCAAACTTAGGTGTCATACCTGACTCCTTACCATCGCCGGAACCCCAATCTTCAGAGTTGCATTTAATTCTTTCCAATAAGTCCCATTTGAAATCAATAGTCTTGACATATTAGAACCAAAGACAGAAGTATCAAGCGATTTACGATCATTGAGAGAAAGCCGAGCATAAAAATTTTGAATAATCATTTCTCTGGAGAGCTCATGATTGGGGCATGAATATAACATTGACTTAAGCCTCCCCCAAGCTTGAGCGATGCTTTCTCCTTCACGAGGCCAGAAATTATATATGTAATTACGATCATGATGAACAAGATGCATAGGATAGAACTTCTGGTGAAATTCCAACTTCAACCGTTTATAACTCCAAGATCTCATATCATCACATAGCCTATACCATGGCAATGCATCTCCCTTCAAAGATAAAGGGAAGACCTTCCTTTTGACAAAATCATCAGGAATACCTGCAAGCTTAAATAATCCACAAACTTCATCCACAAAGATAAGGTGTAAGTCGGGATGCAATGTTCCATCTCCTGCAAATGGATTAGCTAGCAATTTCTCTATAATACCCGAAGGAATCTCAAAGTAAATATTTTCAAAAAGTTCATTAGGTTGAGGAAAAACTCTTTGCTCTTCTGGTCGGGGTGAAGATACCCCAAACAAGCCCTTAAAGGATTAGGTTCCATAGTGACAAGTAACAGAAAATTTCAGCACACTATATAAATATTTCCTTACCAAGTTCCACTCACCAAAAGCGCTACACTCCCCGGCAACAGCGCCAGAAAAGAGTCTTGATGACCCACAAGTGTAGGGGATCTATCATAGTCCTTTCAATAAGTAAGAGTGTCGAACCCAACGAGGAGCAGAAGGAAATGATAAGCGGTTTTCAGTAAGGTTTTCTCTGCAAGCACTGAAATTGTAGGTAACAGATCATTTTGTGATAAGATAAATTGTAATGAGTAACAAGCAATGAAAGTAAATAAAGTGCAGCAAGGTGGCCTAATCCTTTTTTAGCAAAGGATAAGCCTGGACAATTTCTTATAATGAGAAAGGAGCTCCCGAGGACACATGGGAATTATCGTCAAGCTAGTTTTCATCACGCTCATATGATTCGCATTCGGTACTTTGAGAATTTGATATGTGGGTGGACCGGTGCTTGGGTACTGCCCTTACTTGGACAAGCATCCCACTTATGATTAACCCCAATTGCAAGCATCCGCAACTACAAAAGAAGTATTAAGGTAAACCTAACCACAGCTTTAAACATATGGATCCAAATCAGCCCCTAACGAAGCAATGCATAAACTAGGGTTTAAGCTTCTGTCACTCTAGCAACCCATCATCTACTTATTACTTCCCCATGCCTTCCTCTAGGCCCAAATAATGGTGAAGTGTCATGTAGTCGACGTTCACATAACACCACTATAGGAAACACAACATACATCTCATCAAAATATCGAACGAATACCAAATTCACATGACTACTAATAGCAAGACTTCACCCATGTCATCAGGAACAAACGTAACTACTCACAAAGCATATTCATGTTCATAATCAGAGGAGTAATAAGATGCATTAAGGATCTGAACATATGATCTTCCACCAAGTAAACCAATTAGCATCAACTACAAGGAGTAATCAACACTACTACCAACCCACAGGTACCAATTTGTGGTTTGGATACAAGATTGGATACAAGAGATGAACTAGGGTTTTGAGAGGAGATGGTGCTGGTGAAGATGTTGATGGACATTGACCCCCTCCCAATGAGAGGATCGTTGGTGATGACGATGATGATGATTTCCCCCTCCCGAAGGGAAGTGTCCCCAGCAGAACAGCTCTGCCGGAGCTCTAGATTGGTTCCGCCAAGGTTCCGCCTCGTGGCGGCGGAGTTTCGTCCCGTAAGCTTGCCCATGATTTTTTTTCAATGTAAAAGCCTTCATATAGCAGAAGATGGACACCGGGGGGCCACCAAGGGGCCCAGGAGACAGGGGCGCGTCCAGTAGGGGTGGGCGCACCCCCACCCTCTGTTGGGGAACGTAGTAATTTCAAAAAAATTCCTACGCACACGCAAGATCATGGTGACGCATAGCAACGAGAGGGGAGAGTGTTGTCTACGTACCCTCGTGAGACCAAGCGAAGCGATCACAACGTAGAGGAAGTAGTCGTACGTTCTCCTAGCGATCCGACCGATCCCGACGCCGTTACTCCGGCGCCCCCGAGTTCTTGACACACGTACAGCTCGATGACGTCCCTCGTACTCCGATCCAGCCGAGTGTCGAGGGAGAGTTCCGTCGACCTGACGGCGTGGTGGACGATCTTGATGTTTCACCGGCGCAGGGCTTCGCCTAAGCTTCACGACGGTATGACCGAGGTGGAATATGGTGGAGGGGGGCACCGCACACGGCTAAGGAACGATCCGTAGATCAAACTTGTGTGTCCTAGGGTGCCCCCCTGCCCCCGTATATAAAGGAGGGAGGGGGGAGTCCGGCCGGCCCCTATAGGCGCGCCAAGGAGGGGGAGTCCTCCTAGTTGAGTAGGACTCCCTTTCCTAGTCCAACTAGGAAGGAGAAGGAGAAGGAAAGAGAGGGAGAGAGAGAGAGGGGGGCGCCCCCCCCTCCTTGTCCTATTCGGACTCCCACAGGCGCGCCACCTCTGGTGCGGCCCTCTCTCTCCCTCTTGGCCCACTAAGGCCCATAACTTCCCGGGGTTCCGTAACCCCTCCCAAGACTCCGGTTTTCTCCGGAAACTTCCGAACCTTTCCGTGTCCGAATATAGCCGTCCAATATATCAATCTTTATGTCTCGACCATTCCGAGACTCCTCGTCATGTCCGTGATCACATCCGGACTCGAACTCCTTCGTACATCAAAATACATAAACTCATAATAACCGCCATCGAAACCTTAAGCGTGCGGACCCTACGGTTCGAGAACAATGTAGACATGACCGAGACACGTCTCCGGTCAATAACCAATAGCGGGACCTGGATGCCCATATTGGTTCCTACATATTCTACGAAGATCTTTATCGGTCGAGACGCATAACAACATACGTTGTTCCTTTGTCATCGGTATGTTACTTGCCCGAGATTCGATCGTCGGTATCTAATACCTAGTTCAATCTCGTTACCGCAAGTCTCTTTACTCGTTCCGTAATACATCATCTCACAACCAACTCATTAGTTGTAGTGCTTGCAAGGCTTCGATGATGTGTATTACCGAGAGGGCCCAGAGATACCTCTCCGACAATTGGAGTGACAAAACCTAATCTCAAATCGCCAACCCAACATTTGCCTTTGGAGACACCTGTAGTACTCCTTTATAATCACCCGATTCGTTGTGACGTTTGGTAGCACCAAAGTGTTTCTCCGTAAACGGAGTTGCATAATCTCATAGTTACAGAACATGTATATGTCATGGATAAAAGCAGTAGCAACATACTAAGCGATCGTGTGCTAAGCTAATGGAATGGGTCATGTCAATCGATCATTCTACTGATGATGTGACCTCGTTAATCAAATAACAACTCTTTGTTCATGGTCAGGAAACATAACCATCTTTGATTAACAAGCTAGTCTAGTAGAGGCATACTAGTGACATATTGTTTTGTCTATGCATTCACACATGTATCATGTTTCCGGTTAATACAATTATAGCATGAATGATAAACATTTATCATGAAATAAGGAAATAAATAATAACTTTATTATTGCCTCTAGGGCATATTTCCTTTGGTCTCCCACTTGCACTAGAGTCAATAATCTAGATTACATAGTAATGATTCTAACACCCATGGAGTCTTGGTGCTGATCATGTTTTGCTCGTGGAAGAGGCTTAGTCAACGGGTCTGCAACATTCAGATCCGTATGTATCTTGCAAATCTCTATGTCTCCCACGGACTATGTCCGGATGGAATTGAAGCGTCTCTTGATGTGCTTGGTCCTCTTGTGAAATCTGGATTCCTTTGCTAAGGCAATTGCTCGATATTGTCACGAAGATTTTCATTGGACCCGATGCACTAGGTATGACACCTAGATCGGATATGAACTCCTTCATCCGACTCCTTCATTAGCTGCTTCCGAAGCTGCTATGTACTCCGCTTCACATGTAGATCCCGCCTGACGCTTTGTTTAGAACTGCACCAACCGACAGCTCCTCCGTTTAGTGTAAATCGATCCGGTCTGCGATTTAGAATCGTCCGGATCAGTGTCAAAGCTTGCATCAACGTAACCGTTTACGATGAGCTCTTTGTCACCACCATATATGAGAAACATATCCTTAGTCCTTTTCAGGTACTTCAGGATGTTCTTGACCGCTGTCTAGTGATCCACTCCTGGATTACTTTGGTACCTCCCTGCTAAACTTATAGCAAGGCACACATCAGTCCGGTACACAAGATTGCATACATGATAGAGCCTATGGCTGAAGCATAGGAACATCTTTCATTTTCTCTCTATCTTCTGCGTTGGTCGGGCATTGAGTCTTACTCAACTTCACACCTTGTAACACGAGGCAAGAACCCTTTCTTTGCTTGATCCATCTTGAACTTCTTCAAAATTTTGTCAAGGTATGTGCTTTGTGAAAGTCCAATTAAGCGTCTTGATCTATCTCTATAGATCTTAATGCCCAATATGTAAGCAGCCTCACCGAGGTCTTTCATTGAAAAACTCTTATTCAAGTATCCCTTTATGCTATCCAGAATTCTATATCATTTCCGATCAGCAATATGTCATCTACATATAATATCGAAATGCTCTGAGCTCCCACTCACTTTCTTGTAAATCAGAGCTTCTCCAATAGTGCAGACAAACCCAAATGCTTTGATCACACTATCAAAGCGTTTATTCCAACTCGAGATGCTTGCACCAGTCCATAGATGGATCGCTGGAGCTTGCACACTTTGTTAGCTCCTTTGGATCGATAAAACCTTCGGTTGCATCATATACAACTCTTCTTCCGTAAATCCATTCAGAATGCGTCTTTACATCCATTTGCCAAATTTCATAATCATAAAATGCGCAATTGCTAACATGATTCGGACGGACTTAAGCATCGCTTCTGGTGAGAAGGTCTCATCATAGTCAATCCCTTGAACTTGCGAAAACCTTTTGCGACAAGTCGAGCTTTATAAACGATAACATTACCGTCGGCGTCAGTCTTCTTCTTGAAGATCCACTTGTTTTCTATTGCTTGCCTACCCTCGGGCAAGTCAACCAAAGTCCATACTTTGTTTTCATACATGGATCCCATCTCAGATTTCATGGCTTCAAGCCATTTTGCGGAATCTGGGCTCACCATCGCTTCTTCATAGTTCGTAGGTTCATCATGATCTAGTAGCATGACTTCCAGAACAGGATTACCGTACCACTCTGGTGCGGATCTTTCTCTGGTTGATCTACGAGGTTCTGCAGTAACTTGATCTGAAGTTTCATGATCAACATCATCAACTTCCTCACTACTTGGTGTAGATGTCTCAGAAACCGGTTTCTGCGACGAACTACTTTCAAGTAAGGGAGAAGGTACTATTACCTCATCAAGTTCCACTTTCCTCCCACTCACTTCTTTCGAGAGAAACTCCTTCTCTAGAAAGGATCCATTCTTAGCAACGAATGTCTTGCCTTCGGATCTGTGATAGAAGGTGTACCCAACTGTCTCCTTTGGGTATCCTATAAAGACACATTTCTCCGATTTGGGTTCGAGCTTATCAGGTTGAAGTTTTTTCACATAAGCATCGCATCCCCAAACTTTAAGAAACGACAACTTTGGTTTCTTGCCAAACCATAGTTCATAAGGTGTCGTCTCAATGGATTTCGACGGTGTTCTATTCAGTGTGAATGCGGCTGTCTCTAGAGCATAACCCCAAAACGATAGCGGTAAATCTGTAAGAGACATCATAGATCGCACCATATCTAGTAAAGTACGATTACGATGTTCGGACACACCATTACTGTTGTGGTGTTCGGGTGGCGTGAGTTGCTTGAAACTATTCCACATTGTTTCAAATGTAGAACAAACTCGTAACTCAAATATTCACCTCCACGATCAGATCGTAGAAATTTAATTTTCTTGTTACGATGATTTTCAACTTCACTCTGAAATTCTTTGAACTTTTCAAATGTTTCAGACTTATGTTTCATTAAGTAGATATACCCATATCTGCTTAAGTCATCTGTGAAGGTGAGAAAATAACGATATCCGCCACGAGCCTCTACATTCATTGGACCACATACATCTGTATGTATGATTTCCAACAAATCTGTTGCTCTCTCCATAGTACCGGAGAACGGGTTCGGTCATCTTGCCCATAAGGCACGGTTACAAGTGCCAAGTGATTCATAATCAAGTGACTCCAAAAGTCCATCAGTATGGAGTTTCTTCATGCGCTTTACACCGATATGACCTAAACGGCAGTGCCACAAATAAGTTGCACTATCATTATCAACTCTGCATCTTTTGGTTTCAACATTATGAATATGTGTATCACTACTATCGAGATTCATCAAAATAGACCACTCCTCAAGGGTGCATGACCATAAAAGATATTACTCATATAAATAGAACAACCATTATTCTCTCGATTTAAATGAATAACCGTCTCGCATCAAACAAGATCCAGATATAATGTTCATGCTCAACGCAGCACCAAATAACAATTATTTAGGTCTAAAACTAATCCGAAGGTAGATGTAGAGGTAGCGTGCCGACCGCGATCACATCGACTTTGGAACCATTTCCCACGCGCATCGTCACCTCGTCCTTTGCGGTGCTCGCTTAATCCGTATTCCTGTTTGAGTTGCAAATATTAGCAATGTAACCAAGATCAAATACCAGTGCTCTGCGAGCTCTAGTAAGGTACACATCAATAACATGTATATCACATATACCTTTGTTCACCTTGCCATCCTTCTTATCCGCCAAATACTTGGGGCAGTTCCGCTTCGAAGACGATCGCTTGCGGAGAAGCACTCGAGTTTCAGGCTTAGGTCCAGACTTGGGTTTCTTCTCTGAGCAGCAACTTGCTTGCTGTTCTTCTTGAAGTTCCTTCTTCTTCCCTTTGCCTTTCTTCTTGAAACTAGTGGTCTTATTGACCATCAACACTTGATGCTCCTTCTTGATTTCTACCTCCGCAGCCTTTAGCATTGCGAAGAGCTCGGTGTAGTCTTTACTAACCCTTGCATATTATAGTTCATCACGAAGCCTTTGTAGCTTGGTGGCGGTGATTGAAGAATTACATCAATGACACAATCATCCGGAAGATTAACTCCCAATTGTGTCAAGTGATTGTAGTACCCGGACATTACGAGTATGTGCTCACTAATAGAACTATTCTCCTCCATCTTGCAGCTATAGAACTTATTGGAGACTTCATATCTCTCAATCCGGGCATTACATTTGGAATATCAACTTCAACTCTGGAACATCTCATATGCTCCATGACGTTCAAAACGTCGTTGAAGTCTCGGTTCTAAGCCGTAAAGCATGGCACATCGAACTATAGAGTAGTCATCAGCTTTGCTCGCGAGACGTTCTTAACGTCGTCGGTTAGATCAAGCGGCGAGCACGCACCCAGCGGTGCATCCAGGGCGTAACTCTTCATGCAAAGATTGAGGATAATCCTCGAGTTACGGACCCGATCCGTGTAATTGCTACCATCATCTTTCAACTTTGCTTTCTCAAGGAACGCATTAAAATTCAACGGAACAACAAAGACGAGCCATCTATATACAATCAAACATAAACAAGCAAGATACTATCGGTACTAAGTTCATGATAAATTTAAGTTCAATTAATCATATTACTTAAGAACTCCCACTTAGAAAAACATCTCTCTAGTTATCTAAGTGATCACGTGATCCAAATCAACTAAACCATAACCGATCATCACGTGAAATGGAGTAGTTTTCAATGGTGAACATCTTATGTTGATCATATCTACTATATGATTCACGCTCAACCTTTCGGTCTCCGTGTTCGAGGCCATATCTGCATATGCTAGGCTCGTCAAGTATAACCCGAGTATTCTGCGTGTGCAAAACTGGCTTGCACCCGTTGTAGATGGACGTAGAGCTTATCACACCCGATCATCACGTGGTGTCTGGGCACGACGAACTTTGGCAACGGTGCATACTCGGGGAGAACACTTCTTGATAATTTAGAGATCATCTTATAATGCTACCGTCAATCAAAGCAAGATAAGATGCATAAAGGATAAACATCACATGCAAATCAATATAAGTGATATGATATGGTCATCATCATCTTGTGCTTCGTGATCTTCATCTCCGCAGCACCACCATGATCACCATCGTCACCGGCGCGACACCTTGATCTCCATCGTAGCATCGTTGTCGTCTCGCCAATCTTATGCTTCTCGACTATCTCTACCGCTTAGTGATAAAGTAAAGCATTACGAAGCGATTGCATTGCATACAATAAAGCGACAACCATATGGCTCCAGCCGATTGCCGATAACCGGTTACAAAACATGATCATCTCATACAATAAAATATAGCATCACGTCTTGACCATATCATATCACAACATGCCCTGCAAAAACAAGTTAGGCGTCCTCTACTTTGTTGTTGCAAATTTTACGTGGCTGCTACGGGCTTAAGCAAGAACCGGTCTCACCTCGCATCAAAACCACAGCGATACTTTGTCAAATAGACTCCATTTTAACCTTCTCAAGGACCGGGCGTAGCCACACTCGGTTCAACTAAAGTGAGAGAGACAGCACCCACCAGTCATCTTTAAGCAGCGAGTGCGGCGTGGCGGTGAAACCAGTCTCGCGTAAGCGTCTGGCGTAATGTCGGTGCAGGCCGCTTCATCTCACAATACCGCTGAACCAAAGTATGACATGCTGGTAGGTAGTATGACTTGTATCGCCCACAACTCACTTGTGTTCTACTCGTGCAAAACATCAAACCATAAAAACCTGGCTCGATACCACTTGTTGGGGAACGTAGTAATTTCAAAAATTTCCTACGCACACGCAAGATCATGGTGACGCATAGCAACGAGAGGGGAGAGTGTTGTCTCGTACCCTCGTAGACCCGGCGAAGCGATCTGGCGTAGAGGAAGTAGTCGTCGTTCTCCTCGCGATCCGACCGATCCCGACGCCGTTACTCCGGCGCCCCGAGTTCTTGACACACGTACAGCTCCATGGCGTCCCTCGTACTCCGATCCAGCCGAGTGTCGAGGAGAGTTCCGTCGAGACGACGGCGTGGTGGCGATCTTGATGTTTCACGGCGCGAGGCTTCGCCTAAGCTTCACGACGGTATGACCGAGGTGGAATATGGTGGAGGGGGCACCGCACGGCTAAGGAACGATCCGTAGATCAAACTTGTGTGTCCTAGGGTGCCCCCCTGCCCAGTATATAAAGGAGGGAGGGGGAGGCGGCCGGCCCCTATAGGCGCGCCAGGAGGGGGAGTCCTCCTCCTGGTTGAGTAGGACTCCCTTTCCTAGTCCAACTAGGAAGGAGAAGGAGAAGGAAAGAGAGGGAGGGAGAGGAAGGGGGCGCGCCCCTCCTTGTCCTATTCGGACTCCCACAGGGGCGCCACCTCTGGTGCGGCCCCTCTCTCTCCCTCTTGGCCCACTAAGGCCCATAACTTCCCGGGGTTCCGTAACCCTCCGGCACTCCGGTTTTCTCCGGAAACTTCCGGAACCTTTCCGTGTCCGAATATAGCCGTCAATATATCAATCTTTATGTCTCGACCATTCCGAGACTCCTCGTCATGTCCGTGATCACATCCGGACTCGAACTCCTTCGGTACATCAAAATACATAAACTCATAATAACCGCATCGCCGAAACCTTAAGCGTGCGGACCCTACGGTTCGAGAACAATGTAGACATGACCGAGACACGTCTCGGTCAATAACCAATAGCGGGACCTGGATGCCCATATTGGTTCCTACATATTCTACGAAGATCTTTATCGGTCGGACCGCATAACAACATCGTTGTTCCCTTTGTCATCGGTATGTTACTTGCCCGAGATTCGATCGTCGGTATCTAATACCTAGTTCAATCTCGTTACGGCAAGTCTCTTTACTCGTTCCGTAATACATCATCTCACAACTAACTCATTAGTTGTAGTGCTTGCAAGGCTTCAGTGATGTGTATTACCGAGAGGGCCAGAGATACCTCTCCGACAATCGGAGTGACAAAACCTAATCTCGAAATCGCCAACCCAACATTTGCCTTTGGAGACACCTGTAGTACTCCTTTATAATCACCCGATTCGTTGTGACGTTTGGTAGCACCAAAGTGTTCCTCCGTAAACGGAGTTGCATAATCTCATAGTTACGAACATGTATATGTCATGGATAAAAGCGGTAGCAACATACTAAGCGATCGTGTGCTAAGCTAATGGAATGGGTCATGTCAATCAGATCATTCTACTAATGATGTGACCTCGTTAATCAAATAACAACTCTTTGTTCATGGTCAGGAAACATAACCATCTTTGATTAACAAGCTAGTCTAGTAGAGGCATACTAGTGACATATTGTTTTGTCTATGCATTCACACATGTATCATGTTTCCGGTTAATACAATTATAGCATGAATGATAAACATTTATCATGAAATAAGGAAATAAATAATAACTTTATATTGCCTCTAGGGCATATTTCCTTCACCCTCGTGGTTAGGGTGTGGGCCCCCTGAGGTGTTTCTTCCGCTCAATAATTCTTATTAATTCCAAAAATAAGTTTCGTGGAGTTTCAGGATTTTTGGAGCAGAGCAGATAGGTTTCCAATGTGTGCTCCTTTTTCAGCCAGAATTCCAGCTGCCGGCTTTCCCCCTCTTCATGGTAAACCTTATAAAATAAGAGAGAATAGCCATAAGTATTGAGATATAATGTGTAATAACAGCCCATAATGCAATAAATATTGATATAAAAGCATGATGCAAAATGGACGTATCAATACGTCTCCAACATACCTATAATCTTATTGTTCCATGCTATTATATTGTCAATCTTGGATCTTTTATATACATTTGCAAGCAACTTTATATCATTTTTTGGGACTAACCTACTAATTTAGTGCCCAGTGCTAGTTGTTGTCTTTTGCTTGTTTTTTACTTTGGATAATATCAGTACCAAACGAAGTCAAAATGCCACGAAACTTCTTGGAGATTTTTCTGGCAATAAGAGACCCAGAAAGCTTCGGGAGGGAACAAGAACATGAAGGAGTGGTCCACTAAGCACCAGGGCGCGCCATGGGCCTCTGGCGTGCCCTAGTCGATAGTGGGGCCCATGAGCCTCCTTTTGACCTACCTCTACCTCTATAAATACTATGAAATCCCAAAACCTATCACGGAGTCCACGGAATACTTTCCACCGCCGCAAGTTCCAAAATCATGACATACTGTCTAGAGACCTTTTTCGGCACTCTGCCGGAGGGGGAAACGACCACGGAGGGGTTCTTCATCATCCTTGCTGCCCCTCCGATGATGCGTGAGTAGTTTACCATGGACCTATGGGTCCATAGTTAGTAGCTAGACAGCTTCTTATCTCTTTTTGATCTTCGATACAATGTTCTCCTCGGTGTTCTTGGAGATCTATTTGATGTAATGACTTTTTGCGGTGTGTTTGTTGGGCTCTGATGAATTGTGAGTTCATGATCAGATCTATCCATGAATATTATTTGAGTTTTCTGTGAACTCTTTTATGCATGATTGTAATAGCCTCGTGTTTCTTCTTTGACTTATTGGTTTGGTTTGGGCAACTAGATTGATTTATCTTGCCATGGGAAGAGGTGCTTTGTGATGGGTTCGATCTTGAAGTGCTCAATCTCAGTGACAGAAAGAGACATATCACGCATGTATCGTTGCTATTAGGTGTAACAAGATGGGTTTTATTCATATGTGAGTTTATCTTCTCTACATCATGCCATCTTGCTTAAAGCATTACTCCATTTTTTCATGGACTTAATACACTAGATGCATGCTGCATAGCGGTTGATGTGTGGAGTAATAGTAGTAGATGCAGAATTGTTTCGGTATACTAATCTTGGACGTGATGCCTATATACATGATCATTGCCTTGGATATCGTCATAATTATTTGCTTTTCTGTTAGTTGCCCAACAGTAATTTGTTTACACACCGTATGCTACTTTCTCGTGAGAAGCCTCTAGTGAAAACTATGGCCCCAAGGTCCATTTTCTATCATATATTAAAACCAAAAACACCTTGCTGCAATTTTTGTATTTTTGTTAGATCTAACTATCAAGACCTATA
The DNA here is from genome assembly GCA_021437245.1 of Aegilops speltoides. Lineage (NCBI taxonomy): Eukaryota > Viridiplantae > Streptophyta > Magnoliopsida > Poales > Poaceae > Aegilops > Aegilops speltoides. Next base: position 196,182,238 of record CM038144.1, on the reverse strand, counting down.
CAATATATTCTTGCTCGTAATCGTTGAGGGGTTGACAACCCCTCTATGCATTGGGTTGCAAGTATTTGTTGTTTGTGTGCAAGTGTTGTTTACATGGTGTTTCTTGGTTCGCCTACTAGATTGATAACCTTGGTTTCATAACTGAGGGAAATACTTATATCTATTGTACTGCATCATCCTCTCCTCTTCGGGGAAATCCCAACGCAGCTCACAAGTAGCGGGAAGAATTTCTGGCGCCGTTGCCGGGGGTACATCATCAACATATATCAAGTATCTATGCATAAACTTTCATATCCTTGCATTTACATTATTTTCCATTTTCCTCTCGTTTTCATCTCCCCCACTTCTAAAATGTTTTATCAAAAAAACACAAAAATGTTTTACTTTGTCGCTTTGCTTGTTTATTTGCCATAATTGTATGTTTATTCGAAATCATAAAATGAAAACATATGTATCCTCATCCACTTGCTAGTATTTTTAAAATATCCAATTATGATGAACCAATTGCTAGTGAGTTGAGTGCACTAGATTATGTTTATGAAGTTTTGCTTGAAATTCGTGAATCTGAAAATTGTGATGAAGTGCTAAAATAAGAAATTTCTAAAGTAGTTCACGATAGCTCCTTGAATGAAAAGCATGACTGCAATGATGTTATTATAAATTCTATTAATGTCAATTGTGTTAAAATGTATGCAAAACCCCAAGCTTGGGAATGCTAATTTTGCTATGTCCAGTACTTATTGCAATGATCATGATTGGGGTGATTCTTCTTATGACCTTGAAAATTTATTTAAGCCTCATGATGAATATGATATTGATAATAGTGTTTGCAATAATATTGAAAGTGGGTTTCTAAGAGTTCCAACTTTAGATAATAATGATCCCACTACTTTGGAGAATAATCAATTCTATGAATTTTTTGATAAAAGAGCGCTTGGAGAGGTCATGACTTTATTTGACGATAATCCCACTATTTTGGAAGAGTGTCAACTTTGCATGCATGTGGGTCATGTAGAGAATATTTTAGGTGATAGCTATATTGTTTAATTTGAATATGATCCCACATGTAATTATTATGATAGAAGGAAATATGGTTGTAGAAATTTGCATGTTACTAAATTACCTCTCTTCATGTTAAGATTGTCAATGTTTTATTCTTCTTCCTTGCATATGCTAGTTCTTGCTTGTTTTGATAATTTGTTTGCTTATAAAATGCTTATGCATAGGAAGTATGTTAGACTTACATGTAATTTTCACATGCTATATGATGCTCTCTTTGTGCTTCAATTCTTGTCTTCCATGCGAGCATCATTAAAATTATCAATGCCTAGCTAAGAGGCTTTAAAGAAAAGCGCTCGTTGGGAGACAACCCAATATTTTTATTTTTTGTTTTTATGTGTTTATACAATTATGCTACTGTTACGATTGTGTTTTAGTGTTTTAGTTAGTGTTTGTTCCAAGTAAAGCCTTTTTGATGATTTGGGTGATAGTTGATTTGATTATGTGCATTAACAAAAACATTTGCATGTAGTAGAAGAATTGTTAAAATTTTCTGGAGCGCGATAAAATTATGAATTTTTCACACATGATTTATATACAAATTTCCCACGTTTTCATATTTTTTAAGAATTTTTGGAGTTACAGAAGTATGGTCAAAGTTTAGATTACTACAGATTGTTTTGTTTTTGACATTCCGTTTTCGTTGCATTGTGTGCTTATTTTGATGAATCTATGGAATGTACCGGGGGTTATGAGCCATGGTAAAGTTACAATACAGTATATATAATGCTATAATAAAATGTGAATGGGTTTTCAACAACACTTAAAGTGGTGATTTGCTTTATTATACTAACGAATCTCACGAAGGTTTTTGATAAGTTTTGTGTGGTTGAAGTTTTCAAGTTTGGGTGAGATCACAATAGACTAAGGAATAAGGAGTGGCAAGAGCCTAAGCTTGGGGATGCCCGAGGCACCCAAAGGTAATATTCAAGGACTCCCAAGCAACTAAGATTGGGGATGCCCGGGAAGGCATCCCCTCTTTCTTCTAACAACCATCGGTAATTTTACTTGAAGCTATATGTTTATTCGTCACATATCATGAGTTTTGCTTGGAGCGTCTTGTATTATATTAGTCTTTGCTTTGTTTTAATTTTTTGTTTGTCACAATCATCCTTTATGAACACACTTGTTGGAGAGAGCCACACGCATATAATGATTTCCTAGAATACTCTATGTGCTTCATTTAAATCTTTTGAGCTAGGTAGTTGCTCTAGTACTTCAGTTATATCTTTTTTAGCACGGCGGTTGTTATATTTTAAAAAAATAAACTCTCCTGCTTCACTTATATTATTTCGAGAGTTGGAATATTTTAAAGAAATATGCTCTCATGCTTCACTTATATTATTTTGAGAGTTAGTTTTTTTTTTTGAAGAAATATTTATGCTCTCGTCCTTCACTTAGATCTTTTTGAGAGTTAAGAATAGTAATGGTAATTTGCATGAGATATGAATTTGGTCCCAAAGTGATAGATATCCAAGGGGGATATAATAAAAACTTCCATGAAGATCATTGGCTATTATAAACTTGTTTCCTTGCAATAGTTTTGCGATACGGAGATAACGATATGTGAGTAATGTTGGTGAGTAATTATGCTTTAGTAAGAATATTGGTGTTGAGGTTTGTGATTCCCTATGCATGCACGTAAAGTCAATAGCTATGCAATGAAATTATATCCTACTTATGGTGCATTATTCATGTTAATTATGTTCAATGCATGTTTATGACCTTTTTTTGTTTTTTGATTGGTTGCTTCTCAATCTATTTGCTAGCCTTCACTTGTACTAAGAGGGAATACTGCTTGTGCATCATGTGCCAACTCTGATTTTCAGAACGAATTTCGGTTTTGTGTGCTCGTATCGCTCATGAAGCGGCAGGTGGTGGCCAATATTTTCCATGATAGGTATTTTATTCTCATGATGAGTGTTTATTCACTTGTCATTGCTTGAGAGTGTGGCAGGTAATAGGGATGCCCGGTCGCGAAATGAAAAAAAAAACTATGATAATAAATTCCTTGGAAAGTGATGGTATGGAAGGCACCCATGGATACGGTTAGCCATGGATTGTGAAAGAATGGTGGAAAGGCAATAAACTTTACTTTTTGTTTGGGAACCGCCTATAATTTGTCTAGCATGGAAGATATTGGAAATTCTCGGTCGTTTTCATTGACAGGAAAGCATGCCTCTCAAAACAATTTTATCTCTCAATTTAAGCTATGAGCTCTGGCACATCTACAAATCTCTACTTCCCTCTGCAAAGGGCCTATCTATTTACTTTTATGCAATTTTTATTTTTATGTTGAGTCTCTATCTTCTCTTATAAAGCACCAACTAGGGAACACTATTGTCATACTTGTGTATTGGATGTAGTTAATATTTGAGTGTGTTTTCATGAATGGATCAATGATTGAGCATAATGGGCTAGGGACAACTTTCTTTAGCGTTGATATTTTGAAAGAAATAGTTGCTTGTTGATATGCTTGAGTATTGTTGTTTTCATGTCAATTTATAGACAATTGCTTTGAATCATTCCAGTCCAAATGTCCATGCTACAAAGAAAAGAATATATGATGAATATGTTAGGTAGCATTCCACATCAAAAATTATGTTTCTAACTCGAGGACGAGCAGGAATTAAGCTTGGGGCTGCTTGATACGTCTCCAACGTATCTATAATTTTTTATTGTTCCATGCTACTATATTATCAATCTTGGATTTTTTATATACAGTTACAAGCAACTTTATATCATTTTTTGGGACTAACCTAATAACTGAATGCCCAATGCCAGTTGTTGTTTTTTGCCTGTTTGTGACTTTGTGGAATATCAGTACCAAACGAAGTCCAAATGTCATGAAACTTTTTGGAGATTTTTTTCTGGCAATAAGAGACCCTAGAAGCTTCCACAGGGAACCAGAAGATGAAGGAGTGGCCCACTAAGCACCAGGGTGCGCCCCAGTGGGTAGTGGGGTCCACGAGCCTCCTTTTGACCTACCTCCGCCTCTATAAATACTCTAAAATCCCAAAACATACCAAGGAGTCCACGAAATACCATTTCCGCCACCGTAAGTTCCTGAACCACGAAATCCAATCTAGAGGCCTTTTCCGGCACTCTACCGGAAGGGGAAACAATCACAAAGGGGTTCTTCATCATCCTTGCTACCCCTACCACAGACCTATGGGTCCATAGTTAGTAGCTAGATGGCTTCTTCTCTCTTTTTGATCTTCAATATAATGTTCTCCTCAATGTTCTTGGAGATCTATTTGATGTAATGACTTTTTGCGGTGTGTTTGTTGGGATCCGATGAATTGTGAATTTATGATCAGATCTATCCATGAATATTATTTGAGTTTTCTTTGAACTCTTTTATGCATGATTGTTATAGCCACGTATTTTTCTCTCCGAATTATTGGTTTGGTTTCGCCAACTAGATTGATTTATCTTGCCATGGGAAGAGGTGCTTTCTGATGGGTTCGATCTTGCGGTGCTCAATCTCAGTGACAAAAAGAGACATGACACGCATGTATCACTGATATTAAGGGTAACAAGATGTGGTTTATTCATACGTGATTTTATCTTGTCTACATCATGTCATCTTGCTTAAAGCATTACTCTGTTTTTTCATGAACTTAATACACTAGATGCATGCTCGATAGTGGTCAACCTATGGAGTAATTGTAGTAGATGCATAATTGTTTCGGTCTACTAATCTTGGCGTGATGCCTATGTACATGATCATTGCCTTGGATATCATCATAATTATTTGCTTTCTGTCAATTGTCCAACAGTAATTTGTTTACCCACCGTATACTATTTTCTTGAGAGAAGCCTCTAGTGAAAACTATGGCCCAGGGTCTATTTTCTATCATATATTAAAACCAAAAATACCTTGCTGCAATTTTCTCTTATTTATTTTATTTTTTATTTTTGTCAGATCTATCTATCAAAACCTATACAATTTAATATTGCTCCTAACCATTGAGGGATTGAAAATCCCTCTACGCGTTGGGGTGCAAGTATTTGTTGTTTGTGTGCAGGTGTTGTTTACATAGTGTTGCTTGGTTCTCCTACTGGATTGATAACCTTGGTTTCATAACTGGGGGAAATACTTATCTCTTCTGCATCATCCTCTCCTCTTCGGGGAAACCCCAACATAGCTCACAAGTAGCATCGGTCTCCTCACTATTGGCATTCTGGTGATTACATCCTTGGAGCATTTCTATTTCCACAATGTTGAGGTCTTGGGGGTTCTGGTTGACTTGTCTCGGGTTTATCTCCTTCAGGTTTCCTCTCTTTTTGTCTTTCTAAGGGCATTTGTTGGTGAAGTGTCCTAGATTTTTGCATCTATAGCACAATATCTCTGATAGGTCACACAGTATTGTAGGTCTTTCATTCTACGGCATGGTGCTTTTGTTGGTGTAGTGTCCATGCTTCTTATAGTTGAAACACATCACTTTGCTCATGTCCTTTCTAGCAGTACTCCTCGAACTCAGGGCTCCTCCCATTGGGGTTGAAGGCATTCGCTCCTCTAGTGCATGGGTCTGTCATATTCCATGTAGATGATGCAACTCAAATCCTCCTTGGTCAAGGTTGGCTTGTTGATGTGGCTCCTTACGTACTCTATCACAGGGCAGTGACTTTCGGAGTGTCCAACTTGCCCGCATTCATAACAGGTCTAATCCTCTATGTCCGCTCCTTCTCCTTCCCTACCAACTAGGGTGTCACATGTGATGGATGTTTCTTGCGGGAATATTTCCCCTTCCAAATCATTTCCCTCCTCTTGAGTTTTTGCCATCAGTGTTTCCCTCTTGAAGGTTCAGCGGTTGGGCGGGTAATGATCAGTTCCTTTGCACAAGGACAATGACTTCCTCTATGGGGTGATCCTTCTCATCGATGGCTATCCATCTGGCAATCCCTGCTCTGATTTCTGATCCGAACAAAATCAATCCCTTAGGGTCCATACTGTCAAATTCTGGGGTATTGGATGGTCTGGGTTAGGGTCGAGAGAGAATAGACGAGAGAGATAGATACCCTTATGCTAATCCTAGTTGGCAGTATATATAGCCTCATATGGCCTCAATTGTCATAGCTTCCTATGCCTATTAATCTAACAGATAGATGCGTTCATACCTAAGGTCTCTTCACGATCTAATACTATGTTCTCACTTCTTCCGAAGTTTCCTATGTTTCCACCTTTCTCATCATAACTCATGAGTAGCGTTCTTCTGACTTCCCTCATTAATTGGGTAGGCCTCTAATTACGTAGTAAGTGGTTCACAATTCACACAATTCAAAGCAATAATTTCATTCGACAATCTTGATGCTCAATTCACACAAGCAACAAGGTTGAAAGCAAACCTAAGAAAGGTCATACTGCCTCCAGCATGATGTCATCCAACTATTGTACAACACTACGTCAGATTAACATAGTAGTGGTTCACGCGTACGTTCTACTTCAGGTTAACATAGTAGTGCTGGTAAAGTCTAAGCTCCATTTTTGCTTCAGTTCTCCTGCTCCTTGATCCATGTAGTAGATCCTTCTTCTTTGGGTTGCTTCACTCTTGGGATGTTCTTGTTCTGCTCCTTTGCAAGTTCCGTTTTGAGTGATCTCAGTTCATCCTCAACTCTATTAAGGTGTTCCTGAGTGTAATACAGTTTGATCCAGAGTCTCGTTCCCAACTTATTGATTGCTTCCCATGCAGCATCTCTTGCGGCATCGAATAATGTAGCTTGAAGTGTCGGGTCGGTGATCACATGAAGCCCTCTGGCCTCATAGCTATATCCTTAATGAGCATACATGTGCGGTTGCACAATCCAACACCTTCATGCCAGATTGTAAATCTATTGTACACTACTTCTCCATGCAGTCCCATACTTAACATAATATCCTTCAATGCTCTTGGAAACTTAGTGTCTTCCTTCAAGGTCATGCTCAGCATTGGAATCTCGTTGACTGGGTCCATGATTGTGGATACCTATATTTTGAAAAGAAGAGATTTAGACTTGAATGAGGTAAGAATATACAAGACTATTTATCTACAAAAATAGTTTTTGTCATATGGTCTTTCAAATTCCTAGGGTCATTTCCTATAGACAACATGTGCTCTCATACCATTCTGCCACAACCCGGTGCCTGAATGGTGCCCGAATCTCGGCGCTTACTGTGTCAATCCATGGATCAATAGCTGACACCCACAGTCATCAATGAAACACCGAGAATACATCATGTGTCAAGTATTACATCGCAGATCCAGTGTTTTACAATACACACCTGCCTAGCTCATGGGCTAGCTTACAATATAATCGTGCAGATTCTAGTATTATGGCGTCCATGCACTCGCAGGCAGAAGTTGAGTACATCATCATAACCCTACTTTGTACCTTCCACTCGATACTGTAAACCCGCAACATGATATGTTGCAGCCACAAGGGTAAATACATCGAATATGTTGGCAAGCTTCACCAGGATTGGCTTGTTGGAAAAGTAAACATGCAAGTGGTGTGGCTGAAGGAAATATGCCCTAGAGGCAATAATAAAGTTTTTATCTATTTCCTTATTTCATGATAAATGTTTATTATTCATGCTAGAATTGTATTAATCGGAAACATAATACATGTGTGAATACATAGACAAACATAGTGTCACTAGTATGCCTCTACTTGACTAGCTCGTGAATAAAAGATGGTTAAGTTTCCTAACCATAGACATGAGTTGTCATTTGATTAACGGGATCACATCATTAGGAGAATGATGTGATTGACTTGACCCATTCCGTTAGCTTAGCACTTGATCATTTAGTATGTTGCTATTGCTTTCTTCATGACTTATACAAGTTCCTATAACTATGACATTATGCAACTCCCGCTTATCGAAGGAACACTTTGTGTGCTACCAAACGTCACAACGTAACTAGGTGCTTATGAAGGAGCTCTACAGGTGTCTCCAAAGGTACATGTTGAGTTGGCGTATTTCGAGATTAGGTTTTGTCACTCCGATTGTCGGAGAGGTATCTCTGGGCCCTCTCGGTAATGCACATCACTATAAGCCTTGCAAGCAATGTAGCGAATGAGTTAGTTACGGAATGATGCATTACATAACGAGTAAAGAGACTTGCCGGTAACGAGATTGAACTAGGTATTGGGATACCGACGATCGAATCTCGGGAAAGTAACATACCGATGACAAAGGGAACAACGTATGTTGTTATGCGGTTTGACCGATAAAGATCTTCGTAGAATATGTAGGAGCCAATATGAGCATCCAGGTTCCGCTATTGTTTATTGACCGAAAACAGTTCTAGGTCATGTCTACATAGTTCTCGAACCCGTAGGGTCCGCACGCTTAAGGTTTCAATGACAGTTATATTATGAGTTGATGAGTTTTGATGTACCGAAGTTTGTTCGGAGTCCCGGATGAGATTAGGGACATGACGAGGAGTCTCGAAATGGTCGAAACATGAAGACTAATATATTGGAAGCCTATATTTGGATATCGGAAGTGTTCCGGGTGAAATCGGGATTTTACCGGAGTACCGGGAGGTTACCGGAACCCCCGGGGGCTTAATGGGCCTACATGGGCCCTAGTGGAGAGGAGGAGAGGAGGAAAGGCCTGGGCCGCGCGCCCCTCCCCCTAGTCCGAATAGGACAAGGAGAGGGGGGCGGCGCCCCCCCCCCCTTTCCTTCCTCTCTCCCTCCTCCTTCCCCCCTTCTCCTACTCCTACTAGGAAAGAAGGGAGTCCTACTCCCGGTGGGAGTAGGACTCCCCTTGGCGCGCCCCACCTTGGCCGGTCGCCCCTCCCCCTTGGTTCCTTTATATACGAGGGCAGGGGGCACCTCTAGACAGAACAATTGATCTCTTGATCTCTTAGCCGTGTGAAGTTCCCCCCTCCACCATAGTCCTCCTCGATAATATTGTAGTGGTGCTTAGGCGAAGCCCTGCGATGGTAGAACATCAAGATCGTCACCACGCTGTCGTGCTGACGGAACTCTCCCTCGACACTTGGCTAGATCGGAGTACGAGGGACGTCATCGAGTTGAACGTGTGCTAGAACTCGGAGGTGTCGTAGTTTCGGTGCTTGATCGGTCGGGCCGTGAAGACGTACGACTACATCAACCGTGTTGTTCTAACGCTTCCGCTTTCTGTCTACGAGGGTACGTGGACAACACTCTCTCCTCTCGTTGCTATGCATCACCATGATCTTGTGTGTGCGTAGGAAAATATTTGAAATTACTACGTTCCCCAACAGTGGCATCCGAGCCTGGTTTTATGCGTAGATGTCATATGCACGAGTAGAACACAAGTGAGCTGTGGGCGATACAAGTCATACTGCTTACCAGCATGTCATACTTTGGTTCATTGGCATTGTGAGATGAAGCGGCCCGGACCGACATTACGTGTACGCTTACGCGAGACTAGTTTCACCGTTACGAGCACTCGTTGCTTAAAGGTGACCAGTGGGTGTCTATCTCTCTCACTTTAGTTGAACCGAGTGTGGCTATGCCCAGTCCTTGCGAAGGTTAAGACAGCACAAACTTGACGAACTATCGTTGTGGTTTTGATGCGTAGGTAAGAACGGTTCTTGCTCAGCCCGTAGTAGCCACGTAAAATTTGCAACAACAAAGTAGAGGACGTCTAACTTGTTTTTGTAGGGCATGTTGTGATGTGATATGGTCAAGACGTGATGCTATATTTTATTGTATGAGATGATCATGTTTTGTAACCAAGTTATTGGCAACTGGCAGGAGCCATATGGTTGTCGCTTTATTGTATGAAATGCAAACGCCGTGTAATTGCTTTACTTTATCACTAAGCGGTAGCGATAGTCGTAGAAGCAATAGATGGCGTAACGGCAACAATGCTACAATGGAGATCAAGGTGTCGTGCCGGTGATGATGGTGATCACGACGGTGCTTCATGGATGGAGATCACAAGCACAAGATGATGATGGCCATATCATATCACTTATATTGATTGCATGTGATGTTTATCCTTTATGCATCTTATCTTGGTTTGATTGACGGTAGCATTTTAAGATGATCTCTCACTAAATTATCAAGAAGTGTTCTCCCGAGTATGCACCGCTTGAAAGTTCTTCGTCTTTGAGACACCACGTGATGATCGGGTGTGATAGGCTCTACGTTCAAATACAACGGGTGCAAAACAGTTGCACATGAGGAATACTCAGGTTAAACTTGACGAGCCTAGCATATACAGATATGGCCTCGAAACACGGAGACCGAAAGGTCTAACGTGAATCATATAGTAGATATGATCAACATAGTGATGTTCACCATTGAAACTACTCCATCTCACGTGATGATCGGACATGGTTTAGTTGATTTGGACCATGTGATCACTTAGATGACTAGAGAGATGTCTGTCTAAGTTGGAGTTCTTAAGTAATATGATTAATTGAACTTAAATTTATCATGAACTTAGTCCTGGTAGTATTTTGCAAATTATTTTGTAGATCAATAGCTCGCATTGTTGCTTTCATATGTTTATTTTGATATGTTCCTAGAGAAAATTGTGTTGAAAGATGTTAGTAGCAATGATGCGGATTGGATCCGCGATCTGAGGTTTATCCTCATTGCTGCACAGAAGAATTATATCCTTAATGCACCGCTAGGTGACAGACCTATTGCAGGAGCAGATGCAGACATATGAACGTTTGGCTAGCTCAATATGATGACTACTTGATAGTTTAGTGCACCATGCTTAACGGCTTAGAATCGGAACTTCAACGATGTTTTGAACGTCATGGAGCATATGAGATATTCTAGGAATTGAAGTTAATATTTCAAGTAAATACCCAAGTTGAGATATATGAAATCTCCAACAAGTTCTATAGCTAAAAGATGGAGGAGAATCGCTCAACTAGTGAGCATGTGCTCAGATTGTGTGGGTACTACAATCGCTTGAATCAAGTGGGAGTTAATCTTCCAGATAAGACAGAGTTCTCTAGTCACCATCACCAAGTTACTAGAACTTTGCAATGAACTATAGTATGCAAGGGATGACAAGCAAGTTGTCACTCCTGTGAAGAAGCCCAAAGCTGGACCAAAGCCTGAAACTGAGTGCTTACACTTCAAAGGAAATGGTCACTGGAAGCGGAAATGCCCTGAATATTTGGTTGATAAGAAGGATGGCAAATTGAACAAGGGTATATTTGATATACAGGTTATAGATGTATGCCTTACTAGTGTTTATAGTAACCCCTGAGTATTTGATACTTGTTCGGTTGCTGAGATTAGTAACTCGAAACAGGAGTTACAGAATAAACAGAGACTAGTTGAGGGGGAAGTGACGATGAGTGTTGGAAGTAGTTCCAAGATTGATATGATCATCATCACACACTCCCTATGTCGGGGATATACCCCACGGTGTAACCCGCCGGATGTATGACCCAGATGGTGCGTGGCGACTCACTGGTGACCTGACTGGAGCTTGGCGATTCACAGATAACCCGCCTGATTATGGCGACTCATTAGTAACCCGGCGGACGGGTCAGATGGACAACAAGGCCCAAAGCCCAGAAGGCCGGCTCACGTTATGATGGGCCGGCTTAAGAGGAAAGGGATGACGAATATTTTCTTTACAAGGAAGCAAGACCCGGACTTGTAATCAACTTGTAAGAGAAGATAGACTAGTCCTAGTCCTACTAGGACTCCACATGTAACCCGCCCCTCTAACTTATATAAGGAGGGGCAGGGCTTCCCAAGAGGGACAAGAAAATATTCTCTAGGGCTAGACACATCTAAGAGGGGAGCCGGTTTATGCGGCGACTCCCTCATGAGCATAATGAGATCTAGCCACAAACAGCATGTAGGGTTATTACCGGATGATGTCTCCCGGGGCCCGAACTTGTCTAAATCCTTGTCTTGTGTGTCGCGTCTCTCGTCCCGATCAACCCCTCTCAAGCTACTACATAGATGCGTTGGCCTCGCGACTAAGTCATGACACTAAGGACATCTGCCGTGACAATTCCACGACAGTTGGCGCCCACCGTGGGGCCTGCACACGGTGGTGTTGAGTTCTTGGAGGGATCTTTTCTAGGGTTTCGAGAAGTTTGCAATTTTCCGGATGAAGAAGAACCGGTTTGAAAAGATTGGCATCAGCCTCAAGGTTTATGATATGTGAAAGAGAAATTAGAGTTGTGAGCCGCCTGCCGCCGTTGTCTTGAGGTTCATCTGAAGAAGTTTTTTGAGCCGCCGAAACCAACAGGAAGTTTTTGCGGTGAATTACTAAGAGAGCGGCTCGATGAATCTGCCGATTCGCTTAAAGATAAGGGACTCGCCCAGTATTGTTGTGACACCCGGGTAATCAAGCTACAGTAACCCCTTGGTAATGATGTCACGTCACCATGATTACTGTTGCTAATCTCGTGTTAGTTTAGAACCGATCCAAATTCAAATTCAAAATCAATCAAACAATAAAAGTTTTCAAATATTAAAACTAAAATGTTCGGAGTGATCCAACTAATGCATAGGTAATTATGGTGGAGAAACCTAACTTTAACAAAATATTTAAGCGTTCAAAATAATCAAAACTGTAGGTTAAATAATAAAATAAATGCCTTTTGAATTTTATAAAATATTAAACTATTTTAGTTGGGATAAGAATTAATGTGGCAGTATTTTATTTAAAAGTACCAATTTAGGTGTTAGTGATAATTTTTACTAAAACTAAAATAAAATGTAACTAAAATAAAACAGAAAAGAAATAAGATAAAAAAAGGAAAAAGGAAGAAGATAAAAACAGAAGACTAAAGAAAAGAAAAGGATTCCCCCCGGCCCCTCGGCCCACTAGGCCACCAGGCCGCCAGGCCAGCCCACGGCTCACCCCACTCTCCCTGGCCTGCAAGGCCACTCCCCCGACCCCAAACCCTAAATCACCCCCATTCCCCACTCTCCCTCGTTCCCTCCCCGCGCCGCCACCCACGAAGACCACACACACACGCATACGCACGGAGGAGGGGCGCCCCTGTTCGCACCCCTCCTCTCGGAGCGCCCGCGCCGAGGCGATCGCCGCCCGCCGGCGCCGAGCGCCGCCCGCCGGCCTCCTCCTCGCGGCTCCCTTCCTGTCGCGCCTCCACGTCCTCCTACGCTGCCGCCCCGTCGCCCGACACTGATGCATCGCCGCCCGACGCTGCCCCATCGTGCCTTCATCCTCCTCCACGGCGTCGCCTTGCTGGACGCCCCCGTCAACCTCCTCCTCGCCGGACTGCTCGCATCATCGACCTCCTCCTCGAAGGCCTCCGTCGAGCCTGATGCCATTCCCCTACGGCCACCGTGAGCTTCCTCCCTTCCCCTTTCTATTGTCGGCGCCGGCCACCCCACTCGTCGCACCGTTGCCGTGCTCCAGCACCACCGCGCGCGCACCACCTCACGCCTGGGCCGGCACCCCGCTGGCGCCCGTGTCGCGCCTCACGTCGGGAGCCCGCCGGCTCCACTGCAGCTTGCTCACCACCGCCTTTGTTCACCGGCTGCTGCCTCTCCCTCGCCCCGTCCTTGCTTTCGCCGCCGGCGCGTGCCCGACCTCTGCGTTGGTGGTTGCTGCTGACCTCAGGCGTGCACCGTCTTGATCTGGCAACGACACGCCCAGCCTTGGCTGCAGGCGCCTGTTAGGCCCCACAGGGCCTATGACATATGGGCCCCGCCCACAGAACGTGTTTTAAAACAATAGAATTAAAAGAATTAGAAAAAAATAGTAAAAATAAATTTAATTAATTAATTAAGTTAACTAAGTTAATTAATACTATTTAATTAATCTAATTAACCTATTAGTTTAAATAAACAGTAATTAGTTTAACCTAAACCCTAGGTAACCTAATCACTTTAATTAAATTAACTAATCATGTTTAGTTAACTAAGTCAATGACCAGTGGGACCCACACGTTAGTGACCCAATCAACACCTCTGTTGACTGCTGACGTCATGCTGATGCACTGTTCTGGATAATGTTGAATTAAATTAATTAAATAAATTCTAAAAATGATTTAAAACTTTAGAAAATCATATAAAATAAACCGTAGCTCGGATGGAAAAACTTTGTACATGAAAGTTGCTCAGAATGACGAGACGAATCCGGATACGCAGCCCGTTCGTCCGCCACACATCCCTAGCATAGCAAACATGGAACTTTCCTCCGTCCGTCGTCTGAAAAGCGACACCGGAATACTTTCCCGGATGTTTTCCCCCTTCGCCGGTATCACCTACCACTACGTTAGGTCACCCCTAGCACCGCATATTGCCGCGTCTTGCTTTATGTTACAATTGATTGCTCTGTTATTTATTGTGTTCCCCCTCCGTTACTTCTTTCCGGTAGACTCTGAGACCGATGCCGATGTCCGTGTGTTCGACTACACCGAAGATGACCCCTCCTTCTTGCTCGAGCAACCAGGCAAGCCCCCCCTTTGATCACCAGATATCGCCTATTCTTCTCTATACTGCTTGCATTAGAGTAGTGTAGCATGTTACTATTCGGTTACTCCTATTCTGTTGCATAGCCTGCCATTGTTGCTACAGTCATTGATACCTTACCCGCAATCCTAAATGCTTAGTAAAGGATGCTAGTTTATCATCATTGGCCCTACATTCTTGTCAGTCTGCCTTGCTATACTATTGGGCCGTGATCACTCGGGAGGTGATCACGGGTATATACTATACATATATACATACTTTACAGATGGTGACTAAAGTCGGGTTGGCTCGTTGAGTACCCGCGAGTGATTCACAGATTGGGGGCTGAAAGGACCCTTGTCCCGACGGCCCTCTGTGTGGATCTTTGTGGCGGAGCGACAGGGCAGGTTGAGACCACCTTGGCGAGAGGTGGGCCTGGCCCTGATCGGCGTTCGCGGTTACTTCATAATAACACGCTTAACGAGATCTTGGTATTTGATCTGAGTCTGGCCACTGGCCTATACGCACTAACCAACTACGTGGGAAAGATATGGGCACTCGGCGTCGTGGTATCAGCCGAAGCCTTCTTGACGTCAGCGATGGAGCGGCGCGCGCCGGATTGGACCGCGTAACGTGACTTCCTTTGTAATGGAGGTTGCTAGGTCTGCTTCCGGCCGCCCTCGCAACGTGCAGGTGTGCAATGGGCGATGGGCCCAGACCCCTGCACGCATAGGATTTAGACCGGCGGGCTGACCTCTCTGTTGTGCCTAGGTGGGGCTGCGACGTGTTGATCTTCCGAGGCCGGGCATGACCCAGGAAAGTGTGTGGGGCCAAATGGGATCGAGCGTGTTGGGTTATGTGGTGCACCCCTGCAGGGAAGTTAATCTATTCGAATAGCCGTGTCCCTCGGTAAAAGGACGACCCGGAGTTGTACCTTGACCTTATGACAACTAGAACCGGATACTTAATAAAACACACCCTTCCAAGTGCCAGATACAACCCGGTGATCGCTCTCTAACAGGGCGACGAGGAGAGGATCGCCGAGTAGGATTATGCTATGTGATGCTACTTGGAGGACTTCAATCTACTCTCTTCTACATGCTGCAAGACGGAGGCTACGAGGTTTAGTCTTGACGTGATTAGCTATCCCCTCTTATTCGGCATTCTGCAGTTCACCCACCGATATGGCCCTTTACACATATACCCATGCATATGTAGTGTAGATCCTTGCTTGCGAGTACTTTGGATGAGTACTCACGGTTGCTTTTCTCCCTCTTTCCCCCCTTTCCTTCTACCTGGTTGTCGCAACCAGATGTCGGAGCCAGAGCCGACGCCACCGTCAACGCATTTACGACTACTACTACTGGAGGTGCCTACTACTACGCAAAGGCGGCGGCGACCATGAGTAGTTAGGAGGATCCCAGCAGGAGGCATCGCCTCTTCGATCTGTATCCCGGTTTGTGCTAGCCTTCTTAAGGCAAACTTGTTTAACTTATGTCCGTACTCAGATATTGTTGCTTCCGCTGACTTCGCCTATGATCGAGCACTTGTATTCGAGCCCTCGAGGCCCCTGGCTTGTATTATGATGCTTGTATGACTTATTTATGTTTTAGAGTTGTGTTGTGATATCTTTTTCCGTGAGTCCCTGATCTTGATCGTACACGTTTGTGTGCATGATTAGTGTACGATTGAATCAGGGGTGTCACAATTGTTTTATCTAAAACCAAGAGATTCCATGGTAGATTATTGGCTACGTGTACTGACAAAAGCATCAAGATGATACATCTGACGAGCGATTCAGAGACTGAGGTGTCAAAGAATTAGAGTCAGAAAAATCGCCGAGACCGAGATTAAGTGCTGCAAGTTTCCTTTCTCAGATTGCGGGATGGATATACCAAGACCGACTCGAAGCGATCCTACGTTGTGGTCAAATCGCCGTAGTCCTTGTTTTCCTCCAATAGGCCAAACTAGGTACACGCACATGCAAGGATCGGTCCCGCTGCGGTGTCCTCACGAGAAGCCTGAAGACGCCTCTGTTCATATGAGACAACAATAACAATCGTATTACTTCAACTATTACTCTGCCACGGGATGGTGAGGTTGATCTACCACTCCAGATTTTTTACTTACCAAAAACTGCTGCATGGGGAGGCGATCAAGACAATCCATCATGATGCTAGCTATTGTTGCTAATACGCAAGTGGTCAAAAGATAAAACACGTAAAGTTAGATGATGGTACTCGACCTTCACGGACTCGCCCTATCGCTCGCTCCGGATCGAAAGGCCTTAAGTCTTCGCTTCTGTTTCTGTTCCGTGTCGCTGCTAGTTTTTTGGCTTGACCCGCCACCGGAGCACCTCCGAGCTGCTACTTCATGGCTGCCGCGCCGCATCACCGGGTGGCTGCTGTTGCGGTCACGGCCGCGCCATAAGCCGCCCGACTGCCTAAGTCTCGCGCCACCACCGCCGTTTCATCTTTGCGGTGGGCCGCCACGCCGCTGCAACCTTGAGCCGCCAGACCCATGGCGAGTCATTTTTTCTGCAAGCCTCTGCACGCGCAAGTCCTCCGGTTTTCTGCGGCCTTCAAGCACCTCGGCTCTGCCAAAGACGCTGACGCCTCTGGAGCGGCAAGAGAGTGGCAGCGGCACGGCCCCCAACAACCATTGATTTTCCAAGGCATCTCACGTGAAAAGTACTACCACAGGTTGCCATTTTAAATAATGTGAGGTTATACTAGTCCATCGTCACTAGTATTTAGTCTGCATATGGATCATCTGTCCAAAGGGCATAATCTATCATCCAGATAATCAGGTGATATTAGTCCAGTCTATTTTTTAGTACATATTAAATTCTTTTAAAGAACTATTGTACTTTACGTATTTTTTCTGTACGCAGGGACAATGATTTATTATAAAGGTGGTGTCATGCTATGCCTATGAAATATGTGTTAGCATCATCATGCACAGGCCTCCGTGCCCGCTTGCTATTAAACGCGTGCGCGCAAGCCGTCACTTGTGCAGCTCAATTTACATCAACTCGCCGAGACCGCATCCGCGATTGATTCGCTGCCCGCGCGGCTTACCATGCCTGCAATTAGCTCGCCCGTCGGCACCGGCTTACAAACGCTGCAGCCGACTCTCCCGTGAGTAATTTCAACTTCACCTAGTGATCATCAACTTCATGGCGGATTATTTTCGGCCTGACACATCAGGTGATATCCACTTAAAATATATTTAGCCCATATTATTTTTGTCAAAGAGTAGTTTATCTTTGTCTTGGTCTGCAATATTGTTGATGCAGGACAATTGTTCACTACATCAAAACGACGTGGTTGACTCACCTGTGCCGGCTTATAATGCCGCAGCCGACTCATCTGTCTGAGCCGCCTCTGATGTTGCGGTCGTCTTTACCGTCCGTCTCTCGCGGCCTGGTCTACATCAACACACCGGGCCGCGCCTGTCTACGTGAGCTGTTCATTGAGTATGAGCAAGTCACTACTTGGGAAGCCCGGTTTTCTTCCAACAAATTGGAGGCAAATTATCATATATTATCAACCGTTGTCTGCACTGGATGGTTCAATGGGCAGGTGCACAAGTCGCCGCCACTACAGTTTGGTTAACTTCAAACAGCCAGTTGGAAGGAACCATTGGCCGAGTTGCTGACACGGCTCATACGGGATCATTTATAACCCGCCGCAGTCACCTCAACCTTCTGTGGATTCACATTGCGCTATCAACGCCAATGATGTATACCTTCTACTATGGTCAAATATGGAGAATCTCAAGCCAACTCCTCAAGTCGTCTTGAGACTCGGGGGCTACAATGGTATGACTCGGCAAAATTAGTCGGTTTCAATGAATTCAAGAACTCTGGGTCATTGAAGGGAAAAATAACCCGGGCCCCGGAGATTACTGCTAGATCGATGAAAATCTAAAAGCCGTCAGAAGATTTCTGGCTCAAAATAAGGACTCTGGTTTAAAATCCGGTTCAAGAGACATCTTTCTCCCACAAAGCACTGAAGCTCTCAAATCCGGATCAAAAGACGGACCAGGGTAAATTTGTCCCTCACAAGTTTTTGAAGATCTCAAATCCGGCTCAAAATCCAGCTCAAGGTAAATTTGCCCCTCACAAATTTTTGAAGCTTTCAAATCCGGTTTAAAGTTCTGGTTCAAAAAGAATTAATCTCTCGCAAGTTCAAGTTCTAAGAAAAATTAAAGGTTGCCAAAAAGAACTTGCTGCCATGTGCGTGGTTCAAACATTGGTATCCTGCCTTACGGCTTATCTTATTATGGTCACTTGGGGGCTTCCTGCTCATCGAGCATAGCTGTCGGTACCCTCTTGATCGGTGCAATGCTAATATATGGTCACTTGGGGGCTTCCTGTTCAAACATAGGTCGTATTCAAACCAAAGAGAACATAGTTGTCGAAACCCTTTTGATCGGCACACTGCCAAACTCACTAGGGGCTTCTTGATCGTATCCGAATCATAGCTTAACCTCTTTTGGGTTTGACGTGGATCGTATTCGAATCAGCATCGTTAAACAACTCTCAAGGTCATTTGGGGGCTTCTTGTTCAAACATAGGTCGTATTCGAACCAAAGAGAACATAGCTGTCGGTACCCTCTTGATCGGCAACGCCAAAGCCACTGGGGGCTATATGATCGTATTCGAATCTTAGCTCAACCCCTTTGGAACGGTTTTCTGATCGTATACGAATCAGAAGCCTTAAACTTTTTTTGCAAACAATTTTTGGGTTTGACTTGAGACCTTTTTTGGATCATATCTCAAATATATATGAGTGGTTTATGCTTAACATGGTTTGACTTTTTGACTATAAGTCGCCAGCTTATGACAATCATCATCTATGTGGAAGCATTGGCTTCTAAAGATTGGGTTATCACCCTTCGCATGAGTCATGTAAACCGCAAGACAAATTCAATATCATAGTGGTTATATGTGAGGTATTATGACCTGCCTGCGGCAAACCGCCAAGGGTTCTTGTGATCTACTTGTGTGCGGGTAAGACTACATTTGGTGGTTACCATACTCGCTCTTGACGTTAAGTCGCCAGGGCATATGTTGTTTAAACTCCGTGCAGGATTTGCAGAACTATGACTTATATAAATGCTTCAGTCCAAGCTCATCACTGAAATTGATGTCTCAAAAGGGTTATCAATTATTGATTTTTTCAAGGGCTATAGGCCACCGGATTACAAAAATTCCGGCTTACAATGAATGCGCATTAAGTCGTCATCGGCCAAGAACCGCCAGGTATTTAAACTCCGGATTTACTTGTCAACCGATGAGGTATTCAAATCTTTAATAGCCAAAACAGGCTGGATTTTCATGATGATATTGAATGATTGAGGTTTTCATACCGGATTATATTATTCAAATCTTGAATAGCCAACATGGCTGGATTTCTATTGTGATTATCAATAACTAGTGTTATGATTGAGGGTTTCAAAGTCGATTTAGCGCAACGGCTATTATTTTATCAATGGGCATGATTTATTTCACAATGGAGGAACCCGAGTTGCTGCAGGCTTACGACCCGGCACTTGGGGGCTACATTGTTCAAATCGAGATTACATCGAATATACAAGTCCCATGTCACTGCCAGCATGCACCATGGCACTTGGGGGCTAATGCAAAGTCATTTTTTGCTCAACTTATTGAAGACCCGACTCATCACATTTTAAATGAGCCTGCCCTTGGGGGCTACCAATCACTGGTTGAAATCTTTATGAGCATAAGGCAATTACAAGTCCCAGGTTGCTGCAAGCATGGCAACCCGGCACTTGGGGGCTACAGGTGATATGCATATAAGGGAGGAATAACTTCAAATTATCAGTTTTGAGCAAATTAGGTATTATATTATTATCAGAGAAATCTACAAACTTTATGACCCGGTGTCATCATAAGATTAACCCGGCATCAGCAACAATTATGACCCGGTGTTATCAATATTTACAAGCCGGCAATTTTGCTCGCCAGCCTCTACATCTTTAAACCGGCAGATCACCAGACGAATCTTGAGTCCAATATGTTTTTTAGGGCGGCGCCTTGGAAGCCGATACAAATGGATTATTTCTTATAATATTTCTTTACAAGAGCCAACGTCAGCAAATTGAGTATGAAGCTGGCTTATTGACCCGGATTTTTTAGAGGAAGGAAATGACAATTGGACTTAAGGATGATCAGGTCCCGGCTCAGGAGAATATTTAACCCGGAGCACAACCTGTCAAATTTGTCCTTGAGTTATTTTGCAGGATCAGTTTAACATGGATAAATCTAAATTAAACTGGGGGCTAATGTCGGGGATATACCCCGCGGTGTAACCCGTCAGATGTATGACCCGGCTGGAGCGTGGCGACTCACTGGCGACCTTCCTGGAGCTTGGCGATTCACAGATAACCCGCCCGATGATGGCGACTCATTAGTAACCCGGCGGGCGGGTCAGATGGACAACAAGGCCCAAAGCCCAGAAGGCCGGCTGACGTTATGATGGGCCGGCTTAAGAGGAAAGGGATGACGAATATTTCCTTTACAAGGAAGCAAGACCCGGACTTGTAATCAACTTGTAAGAGAAGATATACTAGTCCTAGTCCTACTAGGACTCCACATGTAACCGCCCCTCTAACTTATATAAGGAGGGGCAGAGCTCCCCAAGAGGGACAAGAAAATAATCTCTAGGGCTAGACACATCTAAGAGGAGAGCCTGTTTATGCGGCGACTCCCTCATGAGCATAATGAGATCTAGACACAAACAGCATGTAGGGTTATTACCGGATGATGTCTCCCGGGGCCCGAAGCTATCTAAATCCTTGTCTTGGGTGTCGTGTCTCTCGTCCCGATCAACCCCTCTCAAGCTACTACATAGATGTATTGGCATCGCGACTAAGTCCTGACACTAAGGACATCTGTCGTGACAATTCCACGACACCCTATATTTTCAAGATTAGTGTTAAACCTAAATAAATGTTATTTGGTGTTTGCGTTGAGCATAAATATGATAAGATCATGTTTATTGCGATACGATTATTCATCTAAGATAGAGAATAAATTGTTATTCTGTTTACATGAATAAAACCTTCTATGGTCATACACCCAATGGTGATGGTTTATTGAATCTTGATCATAGTGATACACATATTCATAATGTTGATGCCAAAAGATGCAAAGTTAATAATGATAAGTGCAACATATTTGTGGCGCTGCCGTTTGGGTCATATCAGTGTAAAGCGCATGAAGAAACTCCATAAAGATGGATTTTCGGAATCACTTGGTTATGAATCATTTGATGCTTGTGAACCGTGTCTTTTTGGCAAGATGACTAAAAACTCCGTTCTCTGGAACAATGGAACGAGCTACTAACTTGTTGAAAATAATATATACCGATGTATGCGGTCCAATGAGTGTTGATGCTCGTGGCGGGTATCGTTATTTTCTGACCTTCACAGATGATTTGAGTAGATATGTGTATATCTACTTAATGAAGCACAAGTCTGAAACATTTGAAAAGTTCAAAGAATTTCAGAGTAAAGTGGAGAATCATCGTAACAAGAAAATAAAGTTTCTACAATCTGATCGTAGAGAAGAATATTTGAGTTATGAGTTTGGCCTTCATTTTAAACAATGTGGAATAGATTCACAGTTCACGCCACATGGAACACCACAGCTAAATGGTGTGTTCGAACATCGTAACTGCACTTTATTGGATATGGTGTGGTCTATGATGTATCTTACCGATTTACCACTATCATTTTGGGGTTATGCATTAGACATAGCTGCATTCACTTTAAATAGGGCACCATCTAAATCCGTTGAGATGACACCATATGAACTATGGTTTAGCAGTAAACCTAAGCTGTCGTTTCTTAAAGTTTGGAGTTGCGATGCCTATGTGAAAAAGGTTTCAACCTGATAAGCTCGAACCCAAATCGGAGAAGTGCGTCTTCATAGAATACCCAAAGGAAACTGTTGGGTACACCTTCTATCACAGATCTGAAGGCAAAACATTTGTTGCTAAGAATGGATCCTTTCTAGAGAAGGAGTTTCTCGCGTAAGAAGTGAGTGGGAGGAAAGTAGAGCTTGATAAGGTAATTTGTACCTTCTCCCAAATTGGAAAGTAGTTCATCACAAAAATCAGTTCCAGTGATTCCTACACCAATTAGTGAGGAAGCTAATGGTGATGATCATGAAACTTCAGATTAAGTTACTACAAAACCTCGTAGGTCTTCCAAAGTACAATCCACACCAGAGTGGTACGGTAATCCTGTTCTGGAAGTCGTGTTACTAGACCATGATGAACCTATGAACTATGAGGAAGCGATGATGAGCCTAGATTCCGCGAAATGGCTTGAGGCCATGAAATCTGAGATGGGATCCACGTATGAGAACAAAGTGTGGACTTTGGTGGAGTTGCCCGATGATCGGCAAGCCATATTGTATAAATGGATCTTCAAGAGGAAGACAGACGCTGATAGTAGTGTTACTATCTACAAAGCTCGACTTGTCGCAAAAAGGTTTTCGACAAGTTCAAGGTGTTGACTACAATGAGATTTTCTCAACTGTAGCGATGCTTAAGTCTGTCCGAATCATGTTAGAAATTGCCACATTTTATGAAATCTGGCAAATGGATGTCAAAACTACATTCCTTAATGGTTTTCTTAAAGAAGAGTTGTATATGATGCAACCAGAAGGTTTTGTCAATCCTAAAGGTGCTAACAAAATGTGCAAGCTCCAGCGATCCATCTATGGACTGGTGCAAGCATCTCAGAGTTGGAATATACGCTTTGATAGGTTGATCAAAGCATATAGTTTTATACAGACTTGCGGTGAAGCCTGTATTTACAATAAAGTGAGTGGGAGCACTACCGCCTTTCTGATAAATATATGTGAGTAACATATTGTTGATCAGAAATAATGTAGAATTTTTCTGGAAAGCATAAATGAGTATTTGAAAGGAGTTCTTTAAAAGAAAGACCTCGGTAAAGCTACTTACATATTGAGCATCAAGATCTATTGAGATAGATCAAGACGCTTGATAAGTTTTTCAATAAGTACATACCTTGTCAAGATTTTGAAATAGTTCAAAATGGAACAGTCAAAGAAAGAGTTCTTGCCTGTGTTGCAAAGGTGTGAAATTGAGTAAGACTCAAATCCCGACCACGGCAGAAAATAGAAAAGAGAATGAAAGTCATTCCCTATGCCTCAGTCATAGGTTCTATAAAGTATGCTATGCTATGTATCAGACCTATTGTATACCTTGCTCTGAATTTGGCAAGGGAGTACAATAGTGATCTAGGAGTAGATCACTGGACATTGGTCAAGAATATCCTTAGTGAGGACTAAGGAAATATTTCTCGATTATGGAGGTGATAAAAGAGCTTGTCGTAAAGAGTTACATCGGTGCAAGCTTCCACACTGATCCAGATGACTCTAAGTCTCAATCTGGATACATATTGAAAGTGGGAGCAATTAGCTAGAGTAGCTCCGTGCAGAGCATTGTAGACATAGAATATTTGCAAAATACATATGGCTCAAATGTGATGAGACCGTTGACTAAGCTTCTCTCACGAGCAAAACATGATCACGCCTTAGTACTCTTTGGGTGTTAATCACATAGCGATGTGAACTAGATTATTGACTCTAGTAAACCCTTTGGGTGTTGGTCACATGACGATGTGAACTATGGGTGTTAATCATATACAGATATGAATATTGGTGTTAAATCACATGGCTAGGTGAACTAGATTATTGACTCTAGTGCAAGTGGGAGACTGAAGGAAATATGCCCTAGAGGCAATAATAAAGTTATTATTAACCGGAAACATAATACATGTGTGAATACATAGACAAACATAGTGTCACTAGTATGCCTCTACTTGACTAGCTCGTGAATCAAAGATGGTTAAGTTTCCTAACCATAGACATGAGTTTTCATTTGATTAACGGGATCACATCATTAGCAGAATGATGTGATTGACTTGACCCATTCCGTTAGCTTAGCACATGATCGTTTAGTATGTTGCTATTGCTTTCTTCATGACTTATACAAGTTCCTATAACTATGAGATTATGCAACTCCCGTTTATTGGAGGAACACTTTGTGTGCTACCAAACGTCACAACGTAACTGGGTGATTATAAAGGAGCTCTACAGGTGTATCCAAAGGTACATGTTGAGTTGGGGTATTTCGAGATTAGGTTTTGTCACTCCGATTGTCGGAGAGGTATCTCTAGGCCCTCTCGGTAATGCACATCACTATAAGCCTTGCAAGCAATGTAGCTAATGAGTTAGTTACGGAATGATGCATTACGTAACGAGTAAAGAGACTTGCTGGTAACAAGATTGAACTAGGTATTGGGATACCGACGATCGAATCTCGGGCAAGTAACATACCGATGACAAAGGGAACAAGGTATGTTGTTATGCGGTTTGACCGATAAAGATCTTCGTAGAATATGTAGGAGCCAATATGAGCATCCAGGTTCCGCTATTGGTTATTGACCGGAAATAGTTCTAGGTCATGTCTACATAGTTCTCGAACCCGTAGGGTCCGCACGCTTAAGGTTTCAATGACAGTTATATTATGAGTTTATGAGTTTTGATGTACCGAAGTTTGTTCGGAGTCCCGGATGAGATTACGGACATGACGAGGAGTCTCTAAATGGTCGAGACATGAAGACTGATATATTGGAAGCCTATATTTGGATATCGGAAGTGTTCCGGGTGAAATCGGGATTTTACCGGAGTACCGGGAGGTTACCGGAACCCCCCGGGGGCTTAATGGGCCCACATGGGCCCTAGTGGAGAGGAGGAGAGTAGGCAAGGGCTGGGCCACACACCCCTCCCCCTCCCTAGTCCGAATAGGACAAGGAGAGGCGGCGCCCCCCCCCCCCCCCCTTTCCTTCCTCTCTCCCTCCTCCTTCCCCCCTTCTCCTACTCCAACTAGGAAAGAAGGGAGTCCTACTCCCGGTGGGAGTAGGACTCCCCTTGGTGCGCCCCACCTTGGCCGGCCGCCCCTCCCCCTTGGCTCTTTTATATACGGGGGCAGGGGGCACCTCTAGACAGAACAATTGATCTCTTGATCTCTTAGCCATGTGCGGTGCCCCCCTCCACCATAGTCCTCCTCGATAAAATTGTAGCGGTGCTTAGGCGAAGCCCTATGACGGTAGAACATCAAGATCATCACCACGCCGTCGTGCTAACGGAACTCTCCCTCGACACTCGGCTGGATCAGAGTACGAGGGACGTCATCGAGCTGAACGTGTGCTAGAACTCGGAGGTGCCGTAGTTTCGGTGCTTGATCGGTCGGGCCGTGAAGACGTACGACTACATCAAACGCATTGTTCTAACGCTTCCGCTTTCGGTCTACGAGGGTACGTGGACAACACTCTCCCCTCTCGTTGCTATGCATCACCATGATCTTGTGTGTTCGTAGGAAAATATTTGAAATTGCTACGTTCCCCAACAGTGGCTAGTTTTCTTTTGTGCAAAAATAGGTTCCCTATCTTGTATAGTAGTGGTCTACTCTAATAGCGATATGACACTTCTGATAAACCTTGATCATAGTCTATAGGCATTCCCGATACACCCCGATCGTAGCCCGAAGCATTTGACCATGTGGGCTCTCCAGTAAACCCCGGTTACCCCATCCTTCCCAGAAGAATATGCCGGTAAGCCCCGGGATCCTGGGTTGGTCCACACTCCCCGTTGGTTCAAGCCATTGATTTTAATTAAAGAAGAGGTGATGAGATCAAGCTGATAGCTCTGAGGTGTGTTTCTCAAATTTGTCCATAACCGGGGACACAATAATCATGATTAGTTTTATACACTTCGCAGAGGTTTGTCTACTTTACCCATGATTCCCAATCACACCCTTAAGCCACTAAACTTCACTTGTGAAGTAGCCAGGTAGACAAAGATAAGACTTCTGGGAAGTAGTAGCCTCTCTGAAAAGGTAGACCCAGTCTGGGGGTCCTACTGCATGAACTACATCTGTTGGTCTACCGCGGGAGATATCCCACAACTTACTTGGTCCGACAGAGCCCATACTGTCTCATGGTTACACATCAAAGATACTCAACTTTGAACTTGTACAATCCCTTTGAGCATGGGCGGTCGCCCACAAAACATTCAACTATCCAAGCAAATCTAAAGCACCACCTAGATGATTTATTAATTAAGTAGTAGTTAAGTAGTCAACCATGTGGTTGTATGGTCGAATAGTATAGGTGTTTCCCAATCCATGATATAGCAGCTAAGCAACTACTCGTTGGTTACAAGGTCATGATATAAATGGACATGTATCATTCTACTAGGTTCCGTCAAGCATAAAGTAAAAATCCTATAGGGATTCCTAGTTGAAAACAACTACAATGCATGAAAACATACGGTATGATAAAAGGTTCCACTTGTCTGTATTGACGATTCTTCAATCTCACAATCTTGATCACGTTACTCTTTGCTCTTCGTACAATCTATCGTAAGTAAAGAGCAATCATAAACAATCATACAATGCAATCAAACAACCATATAATGTAATCAAACAACCATACAACTCAAGTCAAACATACAACAGGTGTTGTGCATGGTGTCAGTGTCATTGTGTTGTGAGATCATGTGTCAAGATTAACTCGTAAGAGTTTGGAAGACAACATAGTGGTTGTCATTGGAATACATGTGACATCAGGGTTCACATGCAAGTTTCAACTAAGGGTTGGCATCCTTCTGGTAAAAGTTTGACCACAATTCCTAAAGAATTTATTGTTTAACAATTTAATCATAATTCTCAAGAATCACACTTTACTTGACTGACTTTCTCTACATCTTATAACTTGTATGACATCCATACCTAAGCTGGACATTCCAGTCTTCTTTTCTTTTCTCCTCTAAATTCTTATAGTTGTACTTTCAATATTTCTCCCACTCAACAGAAGAATCATCTAACTTTTAAGAGCGTCGTGAGCCCCAAACTTCCTTAGGCATGTAAGTCTCATTACATCGGTTTTGTTATTTCTCTTTAAATTCTCACCATCAACTCATGATTGGTGTTCTTCCGGATCTTACACATATTAGTCTTAAACATAGTTGAACGCTTCACTATAACTTGCAAACAAAACACTTCTTCAAATATCATATATCTTTTAACATTTTTTTGGAAAAAAATTAGTTCCAAGAATATCACATAATTATCACAAACATTTTGAAGTTTGGGTTTCTCGCAAGCAAGCAGACAGTAATGTAATTCTTAGACTTTTGGATCAAAAGACGTAAGTCTCGTCATCCATAGCATCCGTAGGAGGGTATTGTAAGCATGCAATAGGACAAAATCTTTCTTGGCATTCTTAGAGGACGATACTCTCATTATGTTTACCAATCGTAAAGATTCAACCAGATAAATAATAGTCAATCAATTTCAACAACAAAGGTGGAACCAAGAGCCATGATTCTACAACTATAAAGCAAACTACACATAGACATTTTTCGTAATTAATGTCGCACTAGTGTTTAAACAAAATTCTAATATAAAGTGCACTCCTACTCAAAATAATATCTCTCATAATTAAAAATGAGTGATTCAAGATCCTGATTGCATTCACACCCATGGATGGTAGCATCTCATATGATGTGAATTTCAACCGGTAGGCAATTTTTTGCCAATCATATCTCCATATGACTCTTGTTCATCTTTCGATGCTTCGAGCTCTGGGCTCAGAACTTTTCTGCTAGAACTTCAAGACAACCGAGTGTCTCTGCTATGAAGTCCTACCTCACCCGCCTTACACTTTACTTCTCGTTTGTACTCATGGTAGCATGTAGTACTCTGAAAGGCCACATGTTATAGACGGTTGCAACACTGGGAAGAGAACCTTTTAACTTGATATTTTTTTGTTAGAGATCACCCTAATAATTGACTATTGCGCAATCAAAGGGTACAAACAACAAAGGGATAAACATCTCAGCCAATTAAAAGCATGGTATGGTATAGCCCTGGGTGCTCGGGATCTATGTGATCATCTTCAATCTCCAGTTGAAGCGTCGTGATGGCCAATATTTCATTGTCGTGCAACTGTTTCAAAAACATTGGCTTGGCGGCAATTTCAGAAGATGTTGTTGTGGCGGTAGTTTCACAAAACTTTGTCGTGACACAAAATTCAGAAATTCTATCGTGGCACAAAATTATAGCTCCTTGTCCCGCGCCAAGTACACCTTCTCCACGTCAGGGTCATACGTGTACGGTTGCCATCGCCACCTATAACCTGGTATTTACACTAACATGGCAATCTCGTGGCTCCAGTCATTATGCCATGACGCGCAGGCCACTTAATATTACAACAACCATCTCATACATGAACTCATTATCATGACAGGGATATACCACATCATATGCATACCCTGCAAAACCAAGTTAGACATCCTCTAACCTATTTTAGCAAAAATATTGTTACGCGGTTAACTAGTTTTAACAAATAATACTAGCTACTTACGTCCATAATTTAGGTGATGATTCTTGATGCTAGATTAAGTTTCGGGGTGTGTGAAAGAAGAGACTTGATTAAAAGTCTCTATCACCACACTAAACTTCATCAAATACGCGTGACCCCCTAGAAGATCATCCATCTTCGGCACCTCTTGTGTACATGATGATTCGCTATTCTCAATTATGGTGAAGCCCAAGGAACTGTTAGAAGATCGTCGACAGCCAGAGTCGATTAATTGTCGGAACCTTGTGAAAAGCGACACCATGTCGTCGATGAATTGAACCAAAGCAACACTAGAGGGAAGCACAACAAGAACATCAACCCTCACAATCACATGTGATCTAGATCACAACCTCCACCCCTCATATAACTGCTCTGATACTACTATTGGGAAACATAGTAGAAAACAAAAAAATCACGTCTACGCACACCCAAGATCAATATGAAGATGCATAATGGGTTGGGATCATGATCGTTACCGTCACCGAGTTGGAGTGGAAGAAGAACGTGTCAGTGTAGGTCATACTTGGGGTCCCTTGAATCGTCCATGAATTATCCCACGAACCGCCCACGAATAGTTTCTCAAACCGAAGACCGAAATCACAACATCTCTACTTGGTTGCAAGCGCGCAACCTTCACGATCCGGCAGCGCTTCGTTGTCCAGAGCTAATCGTTGCCAGAGAATTAGAGGGAGGAGATTAGAACCAAAGCTTCTAATTATGAGAACAAGAGGATTAGCTTAGCTCTGATTAGTCAACTAGGACATACTAGAACTAGAACTAGAAGAACTAGAGGAGGCTCCAAAAACTTGTATATCAAAAGGTTGGAAGGGAGAGGAGGGGCACCACAAGGGAAGGGAAAGTCCCTTCCCTTTGGCCAGCCAAGGCAGGAGGAGTTGGACTTCTCCCCTACTCCAATTCGGCCTCCTTCCTTAGGGAAGGGAGGCGCCTCCCCACTTGGGCCTTTGTGGCCCAAGTTGCCTCCACCTCTTGGCCTTTTCAGGCCCGTTGATATTTAACTAAATATTAAATAGTTATAAATACTTCTATACCATTATATATATAATTTACATCCTAAAAACATTTTCCACCTATATATATATTTAAAGGTAATACTCGGTATTAAGCGATATTCACCGAAACCCTTTCGGTGACCCCTAAACGGTTCCGGAGCCTCTCGGAACTATTCCGAATATTAATGAAACAACTCCAAAAATATATTCTCATCACTCCTGTCCTACTAACACTCAGCACATCATGATTCCCTTAAGCTTGTGACCCCGTAGGTTCGGTAACTCATACACATGAACAAAACCCCTTTGTTCAATGACCGACAATGAACTGTGGACGTCCATATCGGTCCCTATGAGCACACGAATGATATTCGAGTGAACCTTTGGTTATCATGTGATGTTCCCTTTGCTTCGGGATACTTCACAAAACCTGGGATGTAGCGGTATGCTCCTCAGCCATCACCATGCTCACTATACCATTATCCTCATTACCGGTTTTGTTCTTCTTTCTCGTTGTCGTGTTCCGGCATCCTCGTGACAAAGTCACCTGTGTCTGGCCATATGATGATGGATGTCGTCACACCGAGAGAGCCGTAAGAATATCTCTCCATCCTCGGAGGACCAAATCCCACTCTCGAGCTATCCGGACACTTGTCAAACTTTTCGATGAACCTGTAAGTTCTCGTTATGATCACCGTGTTACAGGTGACGTTTGATCAACCCCAAAGCCCACTGTACGGTAAGAAGTGACCACGATACTCTCATGGTCTAAGGAGCAAGATCACATGTCAACACTCCATGTTATTACAATTGATTACACACAATGTTATCTCAATTCATAACAAACAAGTGTGTGTCGATTCAATATGATCATTCTTCTAATGTCATAATCTCAATGTCGCTTTAGGACTATCGTTGCACTTAACAATATCGTAAGATCCGAAAAAACAGATCAGCAACAACACTTGAGCTAGTATTAGAGGCGAGACTAGGAACCTTTGATTTTACCGTTTATCATTCCACACGTGCATATGAGTTTTCCACTAAATTGTTTAGTCCAGGATCATAACAGTTATAGGCTTATAGCATGAAATATAAACACTTAACTATGAATATGAAAATATAATAATATAATATTATTGCCTCTAGTGCTTATTTCCAACGGGAAGAACTGCCTATTTGCTCAATTTCTTTTGTTGATTCTGGATCTCTGTGCTTGATAGAGGCGAGGGTCCCGATCTTTTAATGAGATGATAACTATTGATTTGGTGGAGCCGACTTCCGACTACAAACGTGCATGACGTTGTGCCTTATCAATCGCTAAACCAATCTCCGGGAGGTTACTAACAATGCCGGAAGCACGGTCATCATGACTACGAATGTATTTTCCCGCAAGCAATCGACGAACAAGCAAGAATATGATAAAAGCAATCTAAAAATTGTGAATATATATTCAAAATTTCCGGATCCACACTTTATCAATGCTTCATATATATTCACAATTTTCATATTGCTTTTATCATATTCTTGCTTGTTCGTCGATCATTCGTGGTCAGGCTGATCGTGCTTCTGGCATTGTCAGTAACCTCCCGGAGATTGGTTTAGCGATTGCTAAGTCGCAACGTTATACGCATTTGTAATCAGAAGTCAGCTCCACTAAATCGATAGTTGTCAAAAGATTGGGACCCTCGCCTCTATCAAGTGGTATCTGTGCTTGTATGGGATTTGTGGGGGTAGTGGCTGTCTGACTTGTGTTCTTGTCTTTTGAGTGTTTCTGGTTGTTTCTCTTGTGTTCATCCTTCTGCACCTCCTAGTGTGAAAGATTGAGCCACTTAGGGTTCTACCCTACATTAACATCCCACGTGGGGGCGGGCGGGACGAAGACTGCCTAATGATAGTGGGCCCGGTCACGCCCTGTGACTCGCCCGTCATGGACCTCTCAGTTGGGTCGTCTAGGCGTGAGCCATCCGAGCAGATCGGACGTCTCGAAAATGCCCTGGGAGACCCCTGCAGCACGCCACCCGGCGATGGACCGCCAGAGGCTCTCCTCACCTGAAGCCGTCCAATGACGGTGGCCTCGAGCACAACAGGCACCCAACCAGGTCGTTCAAGCACCCGCCATCCAGACCAATCAAACGAGGCCAGAGCCCCAGGAAGCCCTTGTGGCACGCCACCGCGAAATGGGCGGCTAGGAGGGCTCGCGACGATGAGTCGGGTCGCGTGGCTACGTCTGGTAGCGCGAGAGACCTAGTCGGTACCCGGCTGGCACGATCGGACCAGTCCGCCACGGGGCGTAGACGCCGACAGGTGGGTCCGGATGGCCCATCGTGCGTGCGGCATAGTGCACACGACCTCACCACGAGTGCTCCCGCCGCCGCCCAATGACGGTGGCCCCAGGCAAGCCCAACGATTCACATGTCATGGGCCCTCCAGTAGGGTTGCCCGGGCGCACGCTGCCTCTTCGTGGGAGCCGCCCCGACAGGCTCCCGTCGCAAGCCACCGAGCAACGAACGGTTGTAAGGCTCTGTTCAACCTCGGAGTGCCCAAGGAAACGGGTACTGTAGCATCTTTTATAGGAGTAATAACACTTGACTGGCTTCGCAGGGTTCCAACGGCTACACTCACTGAGGCTAGCCATAGTGGGGGTAACATAAGTAGTATCATGCACTTGGGCATCGCAAACATGCTTATGTGACAGGCAATTAAAGAAGAGAGAGATGGTTATAGTAACATAGGTAGATACCGTAACATAATAAATGTGATGCGACTATGTGTCATGCATGACAATAAATAAGACCATCTATGATACTATGCACTATAAAGGCAGTAACATAGACTAGTAACATGTGCATGTTACTAGTCTAAGTTACTCCCCACTATGACCAGCCTGACAGCCAAACACAAGCCCACTCTTACTCAATTACTCTACGCCGGTTACACCTTTCCAGAATACGATCTCCCTTCATAACGTCCATGCCTGAAACCTTGACAGATGGCCAAGCCATTAGTGGCATCAGCATATTGAACGGCCAATCGTAGGTGCCATACACATTACTCACGGGACTGCAACAGTCTTACTCCCAATCGTCGGAACATAAACCTCCATTTGTGTCGGCCCACATCAGTGAAATGCATTTTCTTTCTGAATTTTTTTCTTCACGTAATGCAGCACGTTTCCATCTGCTTCATTGTCCAGAATTCAATCTGATATCCCCCCTCGCAACCTGCGTGACTGGCCCAGCGATGCTCAAACCGCTGGAGCTCCCACCATTGTAATCCAATGCCGCAGCACAGAAATCCGAGTATGTCCATGTTCTATTCAAACCTATGACCACACCATCCAACATGCTCTGCTACAACCATTTGAGAGTTTTGGAAAGCATATGCAAATCTACAGACAAATGTTAGCTAGAAGTGTCTCCCAGTACACGGAGCTGCCTACAGGTTATGTCTTCACATACACAAACAAGGCCAGGATTTTGGTGTCTGCAAACATAGGAACCATAATTAACATAGGACTGCCCAAGAACCCACCAAGGCAAAAGTGAAGTAGGCGTTAAGTACAAAATAATCAACACTGGGCGCTAATGCTATGGTGTTTCACAATGCTTCAGCCGGTGACCTTTGCTCGATGCCGTGACTGTTTCTTCTTGGCATCTGCATTTTTGTCTTGATCATCGTCTTCCTGCTCCGATAACTTTGTCAGCTCTTCTTGAATCATAATTTTGATAGCTCCTTTTCTTGCGGTCAGATCAATCTTGTAATGGTCATCTATAAGACGCAATCTGTTAGGATGTCTGGTCCACAACGGCAATGACAACAAAAACATAACTGATAGGCTTACCGAGCTTCTTAAGAATGTCGCTAAAAGTAGACTGCAAAATCAAATTCCAAAATACGTCAGTTCCCACAAGAGAAATTTCAAGTGAAAACAGAAGTGCAGTCAAAACAAAAAGGGCAAGTAACCTTCCGAGTAAGAGTAATACAAATGTAGAAATTAACCTCAGAAT
The DNA here is from genome assembly GCA_021437245.1 of Aegilops speltoides. Taxonomy (NCBI): domain Eukaryota; kingdom Viridiplantae; phylum Streptophyta; class Magnoliopsida; order Poales; family Poaceae; genus Aegilops; species Aegilops speltoides. The sequence goes on along the minus strand of CM038144.1, from coordinate 196,148,271 downwards.
CTACTTCTGTACAAACACCAGCTATATTTCCGAAACAATACTTATCATAGGGACAGACACCAAACAATAAAATGGTGGGATCAATGATCAATGTGTAACCAACCGTGTTGAAGTCAACTTTTTTAAGGATTCCGATAATGGTCTTCTTCAACTCAGCCTTACTGGGCAGACCCCCTTCTGCTGATTCGCCTTTTCTTTTCATTGCCTCTTTACCTAGATAAAATATCATTAGGTTTGCCGGACAATCTAACATCATATATGCTCTAACGGATATCATAAAATGGAAGAAACTTGTCAGATCTAGCCATAAGCAATAACCGCATCAAGTACTGGAATGAGGGCCTTAGAAATCAGAAATTAATGGAGTATACGGGAATTGTTATCAAACAACCAGTTAATCCATACTCCACATGGATAACAAGAACTACACTCATAATTATTAGTACCAAACATAAAAGAAAAGAGCACATATATAATACACAAGGTACTATGGAATAGATTGTACTACCTGATGACTTATTTTCTTCTATCACCTTTTCAGAGCTTGGAGTATGCTTTGATATGATGGGTTTCTTCTTCCTAGAGAAGACCTTTGCACTTTCATCAGGGCTCTCCTTTTCCTTGGAACCTTTGGATGGTGATGTTTTGCCCGCAGTCTTGCTTGCTGTCCTTGGCGGACTTGTCCTATGGGTGCTCCCAGCAGCAGCCTTCTTTCTACCTGCAGAATATTTCACTTCCGAGGACTTCCTACTTGCCTTTTCTTCGGCAGAGTCATAGCCATCTTCCTGCTCATCATGAGATTCATCTGCATCTTCCTCGCTATCAGACTTCACATCTTCATCCGTATCATACTCCAGAGCTTGCTTTCGCCTTGGAGATATGTCGTCAGCAAATTTCTGAAGCAACAACGAAGAGTGAGAACAAGATTTTTAACATTGAAGAATGATGGTCATGGATGTGGTTACATTAACTTGTCACGGGATTAACAGTTAAACACAAACTTCACTTGTATGTGCATGTATATACTCAACACAGTATCAAGAAGATGTCATTCTGCTTGCATTGCAAAAGGCACTAAAAAATGTTGCAGATATTAATATGTCATATGCGAAAATTGCAGAAAGGGAGCCTTGGCGCAGTGGTAAAGCTGTTGCCTTGTGACCATGAGGTTATGGTCACGGGGTTCGAGTCCTGGAAACAGCCTCTTGCAGAAATGTAGGGAAAGGCTGCGTACTAGACCCAAAGTGGTCGGACCCTTCCCCGGAACCCTGCGCAAGCGGGAGCTACGTGCACCGGGCTGCCCTTTATATGCGAAAATTGCAGCTGAAAATAATAGAGCCGACAGGTTCCATCCAAGAAATCTGGCGCCATACCTTCTTGGACCTCTTGGGAGTGATATCCGAAGTCTTGCTTGAACTACCACCTCCTCTCTTGCGTTTCCTAGAATTTGACCCCTAAACAGTAGGAGAGAATGAAGCACACAGAGAAAAAAAATTGTTCAATTACCACACATTCTAATCCCAATCATAAAAACATCACAACAGCAAGGTACTGAGGTACAACTGCAAGATAGGTTGTAAGGTAACAATTCTTGTTCTCACCTGGTCATCAGAGAGGCCAGAATCAGGCATGGCATGAGGTTCAGCAATGAAGTCCAACAGCTTTGCCACGATATCTTCCTATATGAGATATCCCAAACTATGTTTAGATGCCACACTATATTCACCATGTTATTACACCGCGTCTATCTTAACAAAAACACTGTTCTATAAACAGAACATTAAACCACCTTTCTGATGTTTGTTTTGGGAACCGGAATAGCAAGAAGCCAACAGAGATCCACCAGCATGTCTTTCATACACTTGTCAAGCTTCTCCTTTGCCTTGGCTCTCTGCTTTTCCTGCAGATAAATAGAACTCTTTAAAGATTAAACTATTTCCATCACCTAAATATAATGGGAAATTCAAAATTCGGAGCAAAGCAGCTTACATCGCTCTCATGCCACACAAATCCAGAGAACTGAAGTATATGGCCTTTAAAATCGACAGTCTGGAAAATTGAGAACATAAAAGAACTTCAGCATTTACATCAATCAATTATAACTTAAGAGTTACTGAACGGAACTAATAACAGTTGTGTTTTACTTGAATAAGAACCCAAACCAACTAGATGCCTTCTAAGATTTAACCACCAAAAATCGTAGAAACAGAGGTAATCCATTTTGCAAATGGAAATTGAACTGATCGGTAAAAGTAGATTCCCAATGCACCACAACTTAGCAATTCCTGTTTCAATATGGCATTTTGATAAGCCATGCAGTACACAATAAGAAAATCGCTTGACTCGAGAACAGTGTTAATCGCTTAAGGTCTTGCACAAGTGTATAAATTTGACAATTTTCCTACACTATTCCTCCTGCTACCTTTTGTTGCCAGATAACATATACAGCGGACAAAGGACTACCTCAACAGACCGATAGTATTGGGTATACACCTGTTTTGGGGGAATATAGGAGTATACACCTTCAGTCTAAAATTGGACAATGCATGTGCTCAAAACTTACCTAGAGGGACTAGTGCCTCTTGGGAAGTTCAGTGTGCAAAGTTACTTGAATAATTTTAGTCCAGCTGAACAGGAAGCAATTAAAACCCAAACGACAACAGAAAGTTTTCAATGCCAGTTATCATAAAGGCAATATCACAATATTTAAGATGTTTACCTTGCCTTTCCTCCCAAAAAGAACATTGTGAAGAAATTTAAGATCAGCAGGTTTCTTCCTCGTTAACCTCTGTGCCACTGCAAATAAGTTTCAAAAATCAAATCAGTGAGCGGACAATAGAAGTGCAATAGGAAAGGGAGAAAACCACACACATTACAGCATGACTGCAGGAGCTGATACAGTAAAATTAAAGACAGTCACAATTGTCCGTTTTTTTCTCGAAGACATGGACATGAAACATCAATGGAGCAAACAAAGTTATAACTGAGACCAATGTAGTTTATTATTGGTTAATTGTTGATAATACCACCAGCAAGAAGAGCAGCTACTCATCATTAAGAGTTCAAGACACATTGATACTATCCCAGATGCCAATGAATTTCAGTCAGGTCACAACTAGAGGTTTGAATCAAATTGTTATTGTTGGATCCCATTCAAATTACAGCTGAAGATAAGATATACTGGTATGCAGATACAAAAATCTAGCACTTGACTAAAGTTAATAAAAAAAAAACTTGCTAGTCACTAGAGCCTTTTGGCCTCCTCTTACTACTGTTGGACACTCAATCAGGCCAGAGTACACAAGAAAGTTTGCATCTAATACAGTTCACTTATAACTACGCTTCAGTAATGACTATAACAGTATAAATATTTGATCATATTTTGCAGTCTATTTCCCATCGAAGCTATCCTCTCATCTGCAATAGATTAGAATTCGCTGGAGCAAAACTGTGCTATATATTTGCAAGTCTAATTTAGGTAAATAATCCATGCAACACCTAATTTATTCACATAGCTTCTCACTTCTCAGTGGAAAATCAAGGATGGCACATCCACTAAGGTGGTGTTTGGTTCACATTATCCCTCAGGGAAAACACTCGTTTGGTATGGTGGCAGGAAAGGATAGGAATAGCAAAGAATCTAGGAATATTCCCCTAAAAACTGATTGAGCAGAGCCGAAAAATATGCCGGATGACAGCACCCACCCACGGCCCACACTCCCTTCCCTCACGTCCCACGCGAAACATTTTTCGCTCAGTCTCCATGCTCTCTGTCACGGCTGGAGTGGGCAGGAGGAGAATGTGCAGCAGCGGACCTCACCCTCTCTTTTCTTTCTATCCCAGCCCTCTCCCATGCCCCGTGCGTGCAAGGAGATAAACCAGAACTAGGAGCACAACTGAGCAGAGATGAACCACGCCGACAGTGCACAGATGAGGCTTCGCAACACAGTATCTTGCAAAGGCGGACACGGGCTCAGTTGACATGGCCATGGTGCTCCAGATCGGGTTCCCGCTCCACCACACCCCATGCTGGCAGCCAAGCAGTACACGAGCACTGCCACCACCAAGGTCTGCGGCTGGCCCCATCCTCTCTATTCCCATGCTCCGATTCCCTTCTCAGCAATTCCTCCCTCTCTCTGATTTCTGGACGATTCCCTTTGACTTGCAGCCTGAAGGAGACATCCGATCTGTTGAATTCTTGGACGACCGCGTATACCTGTGTATGTATGCTTGAACGGTTGCTACCTCTGTACAATGTAAGACGTTTTTGCCATTCAAAATGAACCGCAAAAACGTCTTATATTAGTGTACAGAGGTAGTAGTAATCTACTTGTGTATATGTGTATACAATTGTGGATGTACTCCGTCAAAAAAAATACTGTTGGGGATGTACACCAAGACAAAGAATTGTGTAAACTTGCGTATGCATACTATTGTATATATATGGATGATTCATGGCCATATTTTGTGAATGCTTGTTGTATATTTCATCTTCAAGTTAATTTTTTTCTATTGCAAAAAAGGGCAACCCGGTGCATGTAGCTCCCGCTTGCGCAGGGTCCGGGGAAGGGTCCGACCACTTTGCACCGGGTTGCCCTTTTTTGCAGATGAACAAAAAAAAAGTAAGCTTTATATTATGTTGGGCTGTGATGTTAAAGTTCATTTTTTTATTTTCAAAATTAATGTTGTTATCAAACATTCAAACTTTGCCATTCAAAAACTATTGTAGATGGACAACAAAAAGAATAGTCATTCAAAGAAAATGTTTTTTATCAAATGCTCAAACTTGACATACATATGTTGCTATATTATTTGTAACAAGGATAATCTTACCACCTCAACAATCATTCATCTCTTATCCTCTCAACCAAACACACAAATAGCTATTCCTAACCACCTCTCATCCATTCAACCAAACAACAAAAGGTGGCTACCCCTAACCACGTGGTTGGAAATATATACTCAACCAACTCAGGCTTTCCCTTAGAACCAAACGCCACCTAAGTTCCTCAAAATAAGGATCGTACACGCACTAGTGATAGCAGACTAGTTTAGACTAGCAGCTTCAGAACTGAATACAAGGTTGTGAAAAGGTGTTGGCTTAAGCTCATAGCATCTGTACACATTTGGACTAATAAATATAGATATAAATAAAGTTAGAGTACAAACATGGCTACTAAGTACTAAACATATCAAAGGCATATACATAATGTAACATGTTGATTCAACTGGCAGATCAGGAACAAACTGAAAAGGATCTTAACTGGTAAAAATTCACAACAGGCTTCTACCCAGATTCAGTAATACCATGCATCATTAGGACAAGTGTGCTCAGATTTAAGTGCTTGATGCAAGAAGAACATAGCCTTAACCAAGAACTGATGTCTATTATGCAGCCCCTAAAAATAAAGTAGGTAAAAAGTTAAAAAAAAAGGTGTGCCATAGGGCCATACCACTTGGTATATCCTTTAAAGGAGTGCCACGACCCTGCAATGAAAAGATTTACCAGAAATTATAGCACAGACAAAAGGAAAAAACACAAGATAAAGGAAATATGACTGCAAGCAATGAACCTTCTCAACTACGAAGCTCCTGTTTGGCTCCTTATCAATCACTTCAACCAACCTCTCTACAATTTTCCTCTCACGTTGAGGGCGATCAATACCATAAGGGCTGGGAGTGTTTAGTAAACTTTTGGCTTCCCTGGATTTGGACTCATGCTGTTTCTTGTCCTGTCCCTGGCGTCTATCCCTAGAACTCCTTGCCCTCTTGTTCTTAGGTGTTTCCTCCTTATTCTCTTCCACATTCTTATCTGCTTCACTGACCTCCTCTTCTGTTACCTTGCCATCTTTTCCTTCCTTGTTCGCACATTCTTTTTCTAGCTTTTCTTCATTCTCGTTTGCCTTACCATCCCCTCCTTCCTCTTTCTTATCTGAAGGGCCCTTTTCTTCTACTTCCTCTTCCCCTTGACTATCATCATCACTCATTTCTTCAGCTTTATTTTCTTGCTGCCGAGCCGCTCCATTCTTTCCTTGCCCATTCAATTCATCATGCATCTCGGAACCACATTGTTCTGCATCTTTCGGTCCCTTCTTGACCTCTGTGTTCACATCCATTTCTTCCTTGTGCCCTTTGTCTTCAAGCTCTGCATCTCCTGGCTTGGTCTCAGCCTCCACCATCTTGACATCCACGCATTCTGCTACATTAGAACTGTTATCTTCTTTTACATCTGCATGCTCTACCACACCCATTATGATATCCTGATGTTCTGCTGCCTTGGTGTTGTTATCTTCCTTTGCATCAATATCCTCCACGGCACCCATTTTGACATCCTCATGTTCTGCTACCTTGGTGCCATAATCTTCCTTTGCATTTGCATCATCCACATCAACCATTTTGGCATCTTCATGTTCTGCTGCATTGGCATCTTCATCTTCCTTTACATCTGCATTATCTACAGTATTCATGTTGCCATCCTTGCACTCTTCAGCCTTGGCGCCAATGTCTTCATTTGCATCTGCATCCTCCACACCACCTGTTCTGTGATCCTTGCGTTCTGCTGCCACACCACCTGTTCTGTGATCATCGTGTTCTGCTGCCTTGGCTTTGTCATCTTCCTTTGCATCTGCATCCTCTACAATAACCATTTTGGAGTCCTTGTGTTCTGCTGACTTGGTGTTGGCATCTTCCTTTGCAACTGTATATTCAATACCAGCCGCTTTGGAATCCTCGTGTTCTGCTACCTTGGCTTTGTCATCTTCATTTGCATTTGCATCCTCTACAATAATCATTTTGGAGTCCTTGTATTCTGCTGACTTGGTATTGTCATCTTCCATTGCAACTACATCCTCGATACCAGCCGTTTCGGAATCCTCGTGTTCTGCTGCCTTGGCGGCTTTGTCATCTTCCTTTGCATCTGCATCCTCTACAATAACCATTTTGTAGTCCTTGTGTTCTGCTGACTTGGTGTTGTCATCTTCCTTTGCAACTACATCCTCAATAGAAGCTGTTTTGGAATCCTCATGTTCTGCTGCATTGGGGCCATTACCTTCCTTGGCATCCGCATTGTCACCCAATTTGACATCCTCTGTACCTGCCTGCTTCACAGCACCCACATCATCTTCCTTTGCATCTTCAGCCTCCTCCATCTTGGCATCATCATCAGATGAGCCCTTAGCGCCATTTTCTGAGGCTTTATTCTGTTGGTTGGCATTGGTATTCGCTACTGCAACATCCTTGCTCTCGCCAGCCTCTTCCATCTTGGTATTATCCTTCTTATCAGAAGCAACAACGTCAGTGGATGTTCCTCCATTTGCCACAGCCTTCAACTCCATTACTGGTGCCAGGTCTGCCCCAGTCATCCGGGTGACCCTTATTGCTCCAGCTGCAGAAAAATAGTTTGGACAAGTGCATTAAGTTAAATAGGTAAGAAGCTGAAAGAGAAGAAAACAACTGAGTGAAACATGTAATGATGTGAAGCTTGTGGCTTTCATCCAAAAGAAAGCAGGAAACATGTAAAATGAACAGCTTAAGTGTCTCCCCTCGTTAAAAAAAACATGATGTAAGATTTGGTTATCTCCATCCCACTGCAAAGAGTGCTACCACAAAAAAAGGCAACAGAAAGACAATGCTATGGAAAAAAAAATGACCTTCTGGCGACTAGAGATAAAACCCTAACCAGTAACTGGACAATTAGGTTCCACGACCCCACCCCCAAAAAAAAAATCACATCTAATGACACGGCAAAGTGGCCGCTGCAGATCGAAACACGAAATTCCATCGGTAAAACCGATGAACAGCAGGTACGCAGCGGCACGAAGCTAAGAACTCCACCCAAATCGAGCCTAATATCTGGGTGTGGGGCTCGTAGCTGTGCGCAACCCAAACCCGCCCAAGCTCAACGAATCACACAGTCGTAAGCTGCAACCAGCCCAAGCAGACGAAGTGCTCCCCCGACCCCCGCTGAAGATCGAGTCGGAGCAAACCCTAGCAAGCCCCAAGCTCAGCCGCTGCTCACGCAGCAGCAACGCATCGAACCTGGCCGGGAAATCCGACGTGAAGCAGCAGTAATCTCCAACAAGCAGCGGAAAATTTCGGTGCTGCTGTCGGTGTTACCTAGAGGAGAGCGGTGATTCGTGCGGAAGAGTGTGGAGCCGCGTCGCGTCCACCCCCCCGTCGCCTCCTGGTTTCTGTCCTCCGACTCCTGGGAGAGAGAGAGAGGAGAAATATTCCGAGTTTATTTTTCCTTTTGTATACTAGTAGTAACTAGTAAATGGTTGGGCTAGTCGGGCTCCGAGCAGTGTGGTTTGTGCGCCGGACGGCCGGACCCCAAACCTGGATTCCAATCCACTTTTATATTTCGGCACAGAGGTTTGGGATCGCGCGACTCATTTCAACTTTCGCCCTTGCTCGGGGGTTTTGATTTTTAGCCACCACTTTTTTTTTCGAAAAACTTTCAATCTATTCATCTTCAATCATGTTAGTACAACGAACACCAGAAATAAAAATTGCATCCAGATCCGTAGACCACCTAGCGGCGACTACAAGCACCGGCGAAGAAAGCGCCATGCCATCATCGCCTCCATCGTCGGAGCCGGGCACAACTTGTTGTAGTAGAGCGGTCGGAAGTCGTCGTGCTAAGGCCCCATAGGACCAAAGACCCGCAACAACAACCGCCGCCGATGAAAAATAACGTGGATCGGAAAGATCCAAACCAAGACACACGGCGTGATTTAAACAACGACGAGATCCGAGCAAATCCCCCAAAGATAGATCTGCCAGAGACACACCTCCACACGCCCACCAACGATGCTAGACGCACCGCCGGAACAGGGATTAGGCGGGGAGACCTTTATTCCATCTTCAGGGAGCCGTCGCCGTCTCGCCTTCCTGAGCAGGACACAAACCCTAACAAGATTGAAAAAAAAGGACAAAAAACGGAGCCCTCCCGCTGGCCCTTGTGAGGATCCACCGCGCCTCCATGGCCCTAGGGCCACCGGAGACGAGGCGGACCTACGCCGGCGCCGGCGAGAGGCACGAACTGTAACGCCCCGAGACCGGCGATCCAGAAGACTTCCATATTTTGTGACCTCCGTGTGTTTCATTTATGCTTGCTCTTTTATTTTTGCATTGCATCATGTCATCATGCCATCATGTCATTAATCTTTTGCAACTCAACTAAATAAATGGTATGGATCTTTGATCCATTTAAATCGAGGGAATTCACATGGTGATTCTCTTTAAAACATATCCTCTCGATATTTAGAGAGCTATAGTAAATATTCCAATTATTTGGATTTACCGCAAACACACTTACAAAATATCCTAATGCCTTTGTGGTTTTAATTCTTGATCTCCAACTTTGCCATTTATTCTTTCATCATCTTCCGGAGCTCCACCAAAAATCCTCAACATTTTTGACCACACCAAAAACCTAGTCCCAATTCAAACCCATTTGAATGATATTCAAATGAGTTTGAATTCAAATCTTGCATTCGTGCCAACTTCCTTTTTCTTGGACCAAGCATATTTTTGTGAGTCCCGGAAAATAATCCCCATGCCCAAACTCTCCTCCTAGCATTTCTTTTCTTCTCCTTTCTATTTTTCTGCTAAGAGATTAGCCAGAGAGAGGGATGCAGCCAGCCCACCAGTCGGCCCAAGCCGGCCAGCCTATCAGCCCAGCAGGCCCACCTAAACCCTTCCTAACCCTAGCTCGATGCCCCTGTGTAACGCCCTCGATGCGGCTATGTCTCCCACGTGTCGAAGCACGACTTAGAGGCATAACCGCATTGAAAGCAATGTCGCAAGTGAGGTAATCTTCACACAACCCATGTAATACATAAGGGACAAAGATACATAGTTGGCTTACAATCGCCACTTCACACAAATACATGAATAGAACATTACATCATCCAGATACAATCAAGGTCCGACTACGGAACCAAAATAAAAGAAGCCAAATGCGACAAAGGACCCCGATCGACCCCAACTGGGCTCCACTACTGATCAACTAGAACGAAACAACACAAAGGGCAAGGTCTTCATCGAGCTCCTCCTTGAGCTTGATTAAATCACCGCTCGGTAACATAGGCACCGCAAACTGGTTTTGAAGTATCCGGTGAGCCACGAGGACTCAACAATCCCATTACCATGGGTATCAAGACTAGCAAAGCTTAATGGGAAAGGAAGGGGTAAAGTGGTGAGGTTGCAGCAGCGCTAAGCATGATATGGTGGCTAACATACGCAAATGAGAGCGAGAAGAGAAACAAGCGGAACGGTCGTCAACTAGCAATGATCAAGAGGTGATCCCGAACACCTACTTACGTCAATCATAACTCAGAAACCGTGTTCACTTCCCGGACTCCGCCGAGAAGAGACCATCACGGCTACACACTCGGTTGATGCGTTTTAATTCGGATCAAGTGTCAAGTTGTCTACAACCGGACATTAACAAATTCCCATCTCGCCACATAACCATGCACGGCTCTCGAAAGTTTATACCCTGCAGGGGTGTCCCAAAAATCACCCGACCGCGTAAGGGACGCAAAATCCGGGAACATAACACCGGTATGACGGAAACTAGGGCGGCAAGAGTGGAACAAAACACCAGGCATAAGGCCGAGCCTTCCACCCTTTACCAAGTATATAGATGCATTAATAATATAAGAGATATTGTGATATCCCAACATCAACCCTGTCCACCATGGAGCAATCTTCAACTTCACCTGCAGCTAGCAACGCTATAAGAGGGGCTGAGCAAAAGCGGTAACATAGCCAAACAGTGGTTTGCATAGGAAAGGTGTCAAAGGGTTAGAGGTTCATGGCAATATGGGATGGCTGGACAAACAGTAATAGGTAGCGCAAAGATAGCGAAAGAACGAGGCAACTAGCATAGCAATGATAGTAGTGAGATCCAGGGTAGCGGTCATCTTGCACGAGATCCCGAAGGAAGAAGAACGAGTCCATGAAGAAGATGAACGGATCCCGGGATCGCAACGCAAACAGAACTAACAAGAAGAAGCACACAACACGGTAAACACACCACACATGAGCAAGACATGATGCACAACAAGCATGATGCATGACCAAGCTACATGAAGCTACTCATGGCAAAAGATGATGCAAACAAGAACAACACATCAAGGCAAGTTTAAATGAGGCCGAACAACATATAACAATTCCTAGTAAGTCCTCATATGCATATTTCGAAATTGGTCCAGAACTGAATAAACCTTATGTTCAAGTTGTTAAACAGCAAGTTAAGATGCACCAAGAGAATCTACACGAAATTCTAGTCAAGTTACATATAAAGTATATTAGATTCAGAGCTACGGGCTAGAAGATATGAGCAAGACAAGTTAAACATGGCATTGATGCAAAATGCACCCAAACATCAAGCAAACACACCAAAACAAGGATGCAACATGATAATATGAAGCTACATGCAAAAACAAGCAAGTTTCATATAGAGCACACTCAAAACGGAGCAACGGTTCAACACATGCACACTATACAAGTCATAACAACAATCTGTCCAAAACAGCTTCTAGGCATCTTACAAGCATCAAAACAACATGCTACAGCACCCCAACATAATAACAAAAGGCATGGTCATGAAGTACACGTAAAGCATAACAATACATGAACACTGAGCTATCTCCAGAAACAACTAGAACATGCTCAAAAACACATGGAGATATTGCAAGTAATAACAATTTCAGACTTTAGCGAAATATCATCAGGTTGCAATGTTTAGAGCTATCAAACAACATGTTACAGGAACATATCATGGCAAACAAAGGCATGGCATGAAACTACTAATATCATATATCAAAAGACCCTTACTGACCATGAGCCAAAAAGGCACGGAAAATATGATGGCACCCATGTAAACATGGCAAGTTTTATTACAGATTTATACATGGCAGGAACAACAATTAGTAGGCATGTTCGTGAGCTCGAAACAATCACTACAGAGCAATACATGGCATGGCAAGGCAACCAACAGTAAGAAGGCATGTTTATGAAGCTAAGAATGGCAAGAGCAAGGTCATAGCATACACGGATCAACTACAACGACCTCGTGAAAATTGACTCTCATGCAAACAATCTGTCAGGAAACATTTTCAAGCAACTTTGGAGCAAGAAATGAACATGTTCCAGCAGGCTATAATTCCAACCAAGGGCATGAATGGATAGAGCAAGACATGTATATCAAAACATGTTTATAGAGCATCTCCAGATTATGCATAGAATGATTAGTGGAAGCATGTTAACATGACATCAAATTATAACAGAATCTGTCTAGCAAAACAACAACAGCAACTACCCTACTTTACAAGCTTGATACACTCAGCACACAACTCACAAAAATACATAGTCAACACCTCTGGAAAGATGGCATGGTCTAGTCCAACATTCATGTAGAGCTCATACTCATAGGATGCACACATAAATCATGGCAAAAATGACAAAAGAGCTCGAGCTGATAAGATTCTGGAACTAACGATCTGAAGCCTTCTTCCAACAGCATTTCGGGCATCAAGATGAGCTCAAATGCAAATGATGCAATGGAATGAAATGATGTACTCGTCGAGACGAACAATTTGACATATTATACGCGCAAAACGGAGCTACGGGTGAGAAGATGTGATGCGATGAAAATGCATGAAATTTACTGAAATCTAGGGACTTAGAAGAATTCGGGGGCAACCTCTGCCGCACGGAAACCGAGGCACGGCGGGCTCGCTGGAAACGGCGCGCGGAGAGGGCGAGGAGACTCGGGACGGCCGGCCGTGGTCGGGTCGCGGATCCGGCGGCGCTGCCGGATCTGGCCGAGATCGGCGCGGCGCAGAGCGGAGGAGGCCGGCCGTGGGGTCGAGCAGCCACGGCTGGGAGCTGCGCAGCCAAGCCGAGGCGGCGCGGAGCGGGCGGTCGCGGGCGACGGCGGAGCGCGCGCATGGCCGCGCGGCGGGCGGCGGCCGAGGCGACGCCTGATGGCAATGGGGAAGCCCGGCGCGGCGCCGGCGAGGCGACGGCGGAGCGGCGAGGAGGCGGCGGCGGGTCGGGCTCGGCGAGGCTCCGTGGCCGGAGCTCGACGGCGGCGGCGGCGGGCTAGGCGGGCGGGCGGCGGCGCGACTGGGCACGGCAGGGGGCGGGATCTGGGCTGACGGACCCCGGGAGAGAGAGAGGGCGGTGAGGTGGCGGCGCACGATAGGCTGGCGACAATGGCGGGGTGACGTGGCGCGACGCCATTGGTCGGAGCGAGGTGGCCGGCGGACATGTCCGGCTCCGTCCGGACGTGTCCGGCGGCGCGGAGAGGAGCGGGGCTAGGGTTGGACTGCGGGAATTTCGGGAGGGGCACATATTTATAGGTAGAGGGAGTTAGGAGAGTCCAAATGAGGAGCGGTTTTCGCCCACACGATCGTGATCGAACGACCGAGAGCATGGAGAGGAGTTAGATGGGTTTTGGGCCACTTTGGAAGGGGTGTTGGGCTGCAACAAAAGAGGGCTTTCACGGTTACCCGGTTAACCGTTGGAGTACCAAACGAGCTCCAAATGGCACGAAACTTGACAGGCGGTCTACCGGTGCTATACCAAGGCCGCTTGGCAAACCTCGGGCCATTCCGAGAAAGTTTAATACCCGCACACGAAAAGAGGGAAGAAGGAACACCGGAGGACATAGGAGTCTTGGGATTGCAAAACAGACAACGGAGAAAAGGCTCTAAGCATGAGACAAACATGTATGCCAATGCGATGCACATAATGACATGATAAAATGCAGATGATGACATGGCAAAATGCAACACGCAAGCAAATGACATGGCAACGACGAATAATAAGCGAGACACTGGCGCAACGGATCCGGGGTGTTACAACACTCCACCACTACGAGAGGATCTCGTCCCGAGATCTAGGATGGCACCGGAGGGAAAAGGAAAGAGGAAGGGAAGAGGTAAAACTAAGTTGCTTCTTTGAGAAATAAGTGAAACCACGAACCTTGAGAGGTTGAGCAATATAAAAGAAAGAGTACAACAGAGATGAATGAGATTGCAGACAATCTTTTAGAAAAAGAGGAACAAGTTACATTACGAGGACTTGAAGGTTGCAAAGACATGGATCAAGAGTTTAATGGACAAGATAGGATTCGAAACCACTCCGGTTAAAACAAGGTGATGGGGAAAGAATTCGGGCAGCACTCTGTTTGAAAAGAGAAGAAAACTTGATGAGATGAAAAGATTTTGAAGAGATGATGCAACACTCCGGTTAAATGGATAAGCAAGAGAAAGAACACGATCCTCACAAAACGAGGTGATGAGTGAAAAGAGCAACATCACAATGCCTCCGTAACGAAAGAATAGAAGTTAGACCGTTGGGATAAAGGGACGGAGAAGAAAAATGACAACTTCTGCCACAAGTGAACTTGGAAAACATCCTTGCAAAGAAGAATCGAATGGAGATGTTGGAAAATCAACAACGAGAAGCACAAGCTTGTTGTGGGCTTATGGAAAACATCTCGAGATTATGAGGTGACAACCGGCCACTAATGGAAACAATTGATTGGTTGAGATCAATGAAGAGATGAAAACTGCTTCACCAGATGATAGAGATATAACTTGGATGAACAAGAATAAGAATTATGTTATGCTTATCCCTCACCAATTAAATTGATGACAATCAACGGATTTGGCATACTACTTATTCTCGTAGAAAGGATTAAGGGAGATATGGCGTAAACTTGAGAAAAGTCTTCAACGATCCACCGGTAGGATTTGAACAACAAATGAATTGATATGATGAGCAAGGAAGAGAGATCTTGAAAGAACCACCGTTAGAATTGAAAATGATCGAAGTAGGGGTGCATCACCGATAGAATTAGCAAATGAACGAAGGTGCTTGAGACAAAATAGATACATGAGAACAAAGAGATCAAGAACTGACTAGAGGATATTTGAACGATGCACCGGTAAGATTTGGAGAATGAAAGCTCAAATCTGAGAATGAAGAATTATGACATGATGGCCTTCGGAGGAAAGAAATGGAAGCAACTCATGAAATGCTCCGGATGGGTTTAAAGAATTCTCACAATCGAAAACAATTATGAGAGGATGGCAACAAGCTAGCACCATGAATCTTGAAGAGAATAGAGCAAGATTAAAGAGAAACTCTTCTTCGGTCTTCAAATGATGAGAATGACAACGAGAAACACCACCAAGAATTATTGGGGCACACCGGAAGAATCAAAAGCGAAGAGGTTGAGCCAACTATGAAAAGAATTTGAAAGATCTTGGAGAAAAGCATTTGACTGATGATAACTCATTCTTACGTCAAACTTGAAGAAGAATTTAGGATAGCTCTGGGAAAATAGAAGAGTCAGGTAAGATCCTGGGAAAAGACCTGTGGGTTAGGGCCCACTCAAAAGAACACCGTTGAAAAGATTTAAAAGAGATGTTGCACCGGTTGAATAAAATGGCTTGAATGAGATAACAACCTCGAAATAGCTTGAACGGGTTAAGAATGGAAACACAAATCTTCGAGATATCTTGAGCACTCCGGAATAACAAATAGCGAGAAGTAGAATGATAAAGAGGTGCACCGGTATTAAAAAGCATTTGAAACAAGGAAAGGGATATGATGAATATCAAAAGCTTAATATGGATCCACCGGAGAAGAAACAACAATGAAGGATGATGAACTTGAAACTGTTGAGCATCTTCATGGGAAATCACCAGATAAGAACATTGAAAGAAAAGAATGAAGAGACTTCACACGAATAAATGGATACTTGATCAAAATAAATGAGTCCTTGAAGAAAAAGGGTGGGAGGGCGGGAAAAACAAAGGCAATTTGGGGAAGATGGAACAAACACCGTTGAGAAGAAATAATAATTGGTCTTGCTGATGGGGAGAATGATGGGATCATCTCGAAGAGAAGCGCACCGGTTGGAAAAAGGATTAACATGACAACCTCAATGATTAAAAAGGATTAGTATTCACATAGGAATATGAGAACACCATTTCAGAAAGGTATGGAATCAACACTTGTCATTGAAGCAACTCGAATACCACAAATAAAACAAAACAAAGGATTTGGCTTGCAGAATAAGCCGGAACAAACATATGATAGAGATTTCGTCCGAAGTTTTCGTGGTGGGGCCTACACGGGCTCAATCGTGCAAAGACCATCATGTACAAGGCGAGCACATGACATACTGAAGTGTCCCAGTCGGCATAGCCAAGGACTCTTTAAGACACAACGAGACCATCAGAAACCAACCGTGAATAGGCGGACCACTAGACGTCGAACCCCAATTTCATATCATACATCCGTCGGAAAGATATCCTAAGAACTACTTGAATTCCCACCTATGAAACTCCCGAAACTTTACGGTTATGCAATCGGTGTTGGGGATACAGGGAGCAATATATCTCACACAAACTAACAATCCCTACATCCAATTGTATCCATCCGTCAACACATAACCAAGAAACCTTCGAAATCGTCTACCTCAACCTTGAAAAGCATCCGTTATACGAGTCATGGCAATACTCCGTACTCACCTCGATCTTTGGGTTAGCGGGTTATCTCACCAACAACCGCATAAAAGAGATTTTCGATGTCGGCGCATTAAACTCAGGTATTCCAGAACTGCAACGATAAAATTATGACGACAACACCTCGGAGCTCAACTCCCCGGGACACTGCCACAACCCCTAAATGACAGGAGGCACCCAAGACAATGTTCTCGTCATAAGAATATCGGAACGATTCCAAGATACCCGCGTGATCCTAAAAAAAAATTTAGTGAAATTTGAGAAGAGAAGAGTCAAAACTCTATGTCAGGATACCTCACCAGAAGGTCGAAGGGACTGGGGAGTAAAAAGAATTCCTAAACTCTCCGATATATATAATCCTAAATGACTCAAAACATTTTTCTAGACACAACTCGGCCGCTAAAAACGATCAAGCAGTGGGGGCTCCTAAGGTCGGGGAGGGCTCTGATACCAACTTGTAACGCCCTCGATGCGGCTATGTCTCCCACGTGTCGAAGCACGACTTAGAGGCATAACCGCATTGAAAGCAATGTCGCAAGTGAGGTAATCTTCACACAACCCATGTAATACATAAGGGACAAAGATACATAGTTGGCTTACAATCGCCACTTCACACAAATACATGAATAGAACATTACATCATCCAGATACAATCAAGGTCCGACTACGGAACCAAAATAAAAGAAGAATCCCCAAATGCGACAAAGGACCCCGATCGACCCCAACTGGGCTCCACTACTGATCAACTAGAACGAAACAACACAAAGGGCAAGGTCTTCATCGAGCTCCTCCTTGAGCTTGATTGCGTCACCGCTTTCGGTAACATAGGCACCGCAAACTGGTTTTGGAAGTATCCGGTGAGCCACGAGGACTCAAAGAATCCCATTACCATGGGTATCAAGACTAGCAAAGCTTAATGGGAAAGGAAGGGGTAAAGTGGTGAGGTTGCAGCAGCGGCTAAGCATGATATGGTGGCTAACATACGCAAATGAGAGCGAGAAGAGAAACAAGCGGAACGGTCGTCAACTAGCAATGATCAAGAGGTGATCCTGAACACCTACTTACGTCAATCATAACTCAGAAACCGTGTTCACCTCCCGGACTCCGCCGAGAAGAGACCATCACGGCTACACACTCGGTTGATGCGTTTTAATTCGGATCAAGTGTCAAGTTGTCTACAACCGAACATTAACAAATTCCCATCTGCCACATAACCGCGGGCACGGCTCTCGAAAGTTTATACCCTGCAGGGGTGTCCCAAAAATCACCCGACCGCGTAAGGGACGCAAAATCCGGGAACATAACACCGGTATGACGGAAACTAGGGCGGCAAGAGTGGAACAAAACACCAGGCATAAGGCCGAGCCTTCCACCCTTTACCAAGTATATAGATGCATTAATAATATAAGAGATATTGTGATATCCCAACATCAACCCTGTCCACCATGGAGCAATCTTCAACTTCACCTGCAGCTAGCAACGCTATAAGAGGGGCTGAGCAAAAGCGGTAACATAGCCAAACAGTGGTTTGCATAGGAAAGGTGTCAAAGGGTTAGAGGTTCATGGCAATATGGGATGGCTGGACAAACAGGTAATAGGTAGCGCAGCATAGCGAAAGAACGAGGCAACTAGCATAGCAATGATAGTAGTGAGATCCAGGGTAGCGGTCATCTTGCCTGAGATCCCGCAAGGAAGAAGAACGAGTCCATGAAGAAGATGAACGGATCCCCACGATCGCAACGAAACAGGAACTAACAAGAAGAAGCACACAACACGGTAAACACACCACACATGAGCAAGACATGATGCACAACAAGCATGATGCATGACCAAGCTACATGAAGCTACTCATGGCAAAAGATGATGCAAACAAGAACAACACATCAAGGCAAGTTTAAATGAGGCCGGGAACAACATATAACAATTCCGGTAAGTCCTCATATGCATATTTCGAAATTGGTCCAGAACTGAATAAACCTTATGTTCAAGTTGTTAAACAGCAAGTTAAGATGCACCAAGAGAATCTACACGAAATTCTAGTCAAGTTACATATAAAGTTCATTAGATTCGGAGCTACGGGCTAGAAGATATGAGCAAGACAAGTTAAACATGGCATTGATGCAAAATGCAACCAAACATCAAGCAAACACACCAAAACAAGGATGCAACATGATAATATGAAGCTACATGCAAAAACAAGCAAGTTTCATATAGAGCACACTCAAAACGGAGCAACGGTTCAACACATGCACACTATACAAGTCATAACAACAATCATCCAAAAACAGACTTCTAGGCATCTTACAAGCATCAAAACAACATGCTACAGCACCCCAACATAATAACAAAAGGCATGGTCATGAAGTACACGTAAAGCATAATAATACATGAACACTGAGCTATCTCCAGAAACAACTAGAACATGCTCAAAAACACATGGAGATATTGCAAGTAATAACAATTTCAGACTTTAGCAGAAATATCATCAGGTTGCAATGTTTAGAGCTATCAAACAACATGTTACAGGAACATATCATGGCAAACAAAGGCATGGCATGAAACTACTAATATCATATATCAAAAGACCCTTACTGACCATGAGCCAAAAAGGCACGGAAAATATGATGGCACCCATGTAAACATGGCAAGTTTTATTACAGATTTATACATGGCAGGAACAACAATTAGTAGGCATGTTCGTGAGCTCGAAACAATCACTACAGAGCAATACATGGCATGGCAAGGCAACCAACAGTAAGAAGGCATATTTATGAAGCTAAGCATGGCAAGAGCAAGGTCATAGCATACACGGATCAACTACAACGACCTCGTGAAAATTGACTCTCATGCAAACAATCTGTCAGGAAACATTTTCAAGCAACTTTGGAGCAAGAAATGAACATGTTCCAGCAGGCTATAATTCCAACCAAGGGCATGAATGGATAGAGCAAGACATGTATATCAAAACATGTTTATAGAGCATCTCCAGATTATGCATAGAATGATTAGTGGAAGCATGTTAACATGGCATCAAATTATAACAGAATCTGTCTAGCAAAACAACAACAAAGAACTACCCTACTTTACAAGCTTGATACACTCAGCACACAACTCACAAAAATACATAGTCAACACCTCTGGAAAGATGGCATGGTCTAGTCCAACATTCATGTAGAGCTCATACTCATAGGATGCACACATAAATCATGGCAAAATGACAAAAGAGCTCGGTGATAAGATTCGGAACTAACGATCTGAAGCCTTCTTCCAACAGCATTTCGGGCATCAAGATGAGCTCAAATGCAAATGATGCAATGGAATGAAATGATGTACTCGTCGAGACGAACAATTTGACATATTATACGCAAAAACGGAGCTACGCGTGAGAAGATATGATGCGATGAAAATGCATGAAGTTTATCAAATCTAGGGACTTAGAAGAATTGGGGGCAACCTCTGCTGGCACGGAAACCGAGGCACGGCGGGCTCGCTGAAACGGCGCCGAGAGAGGCGAGGGAGACTCGGGACGGCCGCGCCGTGAGTCGGGTCGCCGGATCCGGCGGCGCTGCCCGGATCTGGCCGAGATCGCTGGGCGCGGCAGAGGCGGAGGAGGCCGCCACGGCGGGGTCGAGGCGGCAGCGGCGGCTGGCTGAGCTGAGCTGCGCAGCTGCACCGAGGCGGCGCGGAGCGGGCGGTCGCGGCGACGGCGGAGCAGGGCGCCCAGGGCGCGCCATGGCGGGGCCGAGGCGACGGGCGGCGAAGTGGAAAGGCGGGGCGCCCGGCGGCGAGGCGACGGCGAGCGCGGCGAGGAGGCGGCGGCGGGTCGGGCTCGGCGAGGCTCGGTGGCGGAGCTCGACGGCGGCGGCGGCGGGCGCCGGCGGGCGCGGCGGCATGACCGGGCAGCGGGCCGGATCTGGCTCGACGGGCCCGATGGAAGAGAGAGAGAGGGGCGGTGAGGTGGCGGCGCACGATAGGCTGGCGACGGCGGCGGGTGACGTGCGCGACGCCATTGGTCGGAGCGAGGTGGCAGCGGACATGTCCGCTCCGTCCGGACGTGTCCGGGCGCGAGAGAGAGCGGGCTAGGGTTGGATGCAGGAATTTCGGGAGGGCACATATTTATAGGTAGAGGAGCTAGGAGAGTCCAAATGAGGAGCGGTTTCCACACGATCGTGATCGAACGACCGAGAGCATGGAGAGGAGTTAGATGGGTTTTGGGCCACTTTGGAAGGGGTGTTGGGCTGCAACAAAAGAGGGCTTTCACGGTTACCCGGTTAACCGTTGGAGTACCAAACGAGCTCCAAATGGCACGAAACTTGACAGGCGGTCTACCGGTGCTATACCAAGGCCGCTTGGCAAACCTCGGGCCATTCCGAGAAAGTTTAATACCCGCACACGAAAAGAGTGAAGAAGGGAACACCGGAGGACATAGGAGTGCCGGATTGCAAAACGGACAACGGAGAAAAGGCTCGGAAGCATGAGACGAACATGTATGCCAATGCGATGCACATAATGACATGATAAAATGCAGATGATGACATGGCAAAATGCAACACGCAAGCAAATGACATGGCAACGACGGCGAATAACTGACAGACACCTGGCGCAACGGATCCGGGGTGTTACACCCTGCCCGATCCCCCACTCTCCCTCGTCTCCTCCCTCGCGCCGTCACCACGCACGAGAGAGCGCCTCGCCCGATCCCTTCTGCCTCCTCCTCGCTCGCCTCCCTGCCATAGCCGCGTCAAGCCGCCGTCCTCTCCTCGCCGGTGCGCCCCCCTCCATTCCGGCGCCAGGAACGGAACCCCGCGCCCGGATCTCGCCTCCACCACCATGCGCCGCGCGCCCAACCTCCTCCCTCACCTGCGGCCTCCTCCTCGCCGCATCCTGCCGTTCTCCGTCGTCGCCGAACCTGCGCCATCCTCCGCTTCCTCTACGGCGACCAGGGGCCCCATCGCGTCGCGCCCAGTCGCCACCAGCTACTCCGGCGAGCCCTGCGCCACCACCACCATCATCTCCTTGCTCCGTCGCGCCATTGTCGCCTGCTCCACCAGAGCCCGAGCCCCGCCGTCAAGCTCCATGCCGCACCCGCATCTGCGCCAAATCCAGCAGCTCGAGCGGTCCCGGTGACCTCCGAGGCGAGCCTTGCAAGTCCTCGATGCCTTCAGATTCATCCAGACCGCAAGTTCGACCTCGGCGCCAAGTTCGTCTTCAGATCGGTTCGACTACCTCCGATGTGGTTTTCGGCAAGTACCTGGAGGCCACAGTAACGCGAAGTACCACGACATTCATGTTCGTCTACGGAACGTGTACATCTACACCGCCAAGACCGGACCGCCAAGTACCACGACGTCTTTGGGAGACCCGTTTCGTCAAGTTCAACTACACGAATCCGCCAAGTATCTCTGGATATCGCCAAGTACCACGACACCCATGTTCCGTCAAAGTTTGTCTACAAAATGTGTACCACTACCGTCGACCTGAACATCTACGAAAACGTATACAACTACCGTCGCTGTGTACCACTACTTCCACTACCGTCGCCACGTGAACCACTACTTCCACTACGGCATGTGTACGACTACTTCCCACGACGACCCGTGAACGACTACTTCCTCTACATCATACGGAACTCGATCCGCTCCAAAAATGCACGCTTCGAAGGTATAACCCGAGACGACCGCGATGAGATGCCCTTGCATGTATGAGATGTACCATATGTTTGCACCATGTCCGAGTTGCCTTTGCGCGTTCCTCGTTTGCCATGCCGCCGTCCCGTGGGAACCCGGAATCCGGGAGCACCCCACCATCCTTGCATGACACGCTCACGCCCACTTCTTTTGCACCGGTATCTCCATGAGCTACCGGAAACGATCTGTTGCCGTGGCACCATTTTCGTTATCGTTGCCGTGGCACCCCTTTCTTCCACCACGGTGATAAATGCTTCATAACATGCTTATGTCAACATTTTCATAAAAATTGCATATAACTTGTATATGTCATCCGCATCATGATAACAACAATTAAAATGTTTAAAATTGTTGTTGCATTAAATTGCTAAATGCATATGGGGATCTACCGGATTTGTTGTTTTTATATCCGGCCCCATTTAAATTGTTTAGATGGTATAGTTTTTGTTATGCTTCACCACTTGCCATGATAACCAATATTTAATATTATTGGGTAGCATAACCGAGAGAAAACTAAATAATTGATGTGGTGTTTTGTCAATATGCAACTCGTTGCATATTGAGCTCCACTTAATTTGTAGGATTGTTTGTGCACTTTGCCATGCCATGCATATTTAAACTGGATATGCATCATCCTTGGTTGTGCATCATGCCATGTTTATGTGATGGTTGTTTACTATGTTGTTTGTTTCTTTCCGGTTTACTTCTCTCGTTAGCTTCGGTTTCGTTCCGGAGTTGTGAGGATTCGTGCGACTACGTCCGTTTGTCTTCTTCATGGACTCGTTCTTCTTCCTTGCGGGATTCCAGGCAAGATGACCATACCCTCGAAATCACTTCTATCTTTGCTATGCTAGTTTGCTCGCTCTTTTTCTATGCCAATGCTACGATGCCTACCATTTGCTTGTCAGCCTCCCAAATTGCCATGTCAAACCTCTAACCCACCATGCCCTAGCAAACTGTTGATTGGCTATGTTACCGCTTTGCTCAGCCCCTCTTATAGCGTTGCTAGTTGCAGGTGAAGTTGAAGATTGCTCCATGATGGACAAGATTATGTTGGGATATCACAATATCTCTTATTTAATTAATGCATCTATATACTTGGTAAAGGGTGGAAGGCTCGGCCTTATGCCTGGTGTTTTGTTCCACTCTTGCCGCCCTAGTTTCCGTCATACCGGTGTTATGTTCCCGGATTTTGCGTTCTTTACTGGGTCGGGTGATTTATGGGACCCCTTGACAGTTCGCTTTGAATAAAACTCCTCCAAAAAGGCCCAACCTTGGTTTTAACATTTGCCACCTAAGCCTTTTTCCCTTGGGTTCTGCAGACTCAAGGGTCATCTTTATTTTACCCCGGGCGGTGCTCCTCGAGTGTTGGTCCAAACTAGAGCACCGTCTTGGGACCATTCCTTGGCAACTTGGATTACGTCGGCACTGTGACGCTTAGCTTACCCGTGTGCCCCGAGAACGAGATATGTGCAGCTCCTATCGGGATTTTTTGGCACAGCGTTGGTCTTGCTGGTCTTGTTTTACCATTGTCGAAATGTCTTGTAAACCGGATTCCGAGACTGATCGGGTCTTCCGGGAGAAGGTCTATTCTTCGTTGATCGCGAGAGCTTGTCATGGGCTAAGTTGGGACACCCTGCAGGTTTAAACTTTCGAGAGCCGTGCCCGCGGTTATGAGGCGATGAGAATTTGTTAATGTCCGTTGTAGAAAACCCGAAGTTGACCTTAATTAAAATACATCAACCGGCGTGTGTAACCGTGATGGTCTCTTCTCGGAGTCCGGAAGTGAACACGATGTTGGAGTTATGTTTGGCGTAAGTAGTTTCAGGATCACTTCTTGATCGCTACTAGCTTCACGACCGTGCCTTGCTTCTCTTCTCGCTCTCTTTTGCGATTGTAGCCACCATATATGCTAGTCGCTGTCTGCAGCTCCACCTCATTACTCCATCCTTCCTATAAGCTTAAATAGTCTTGATCTCGCGGGTGTGAGATTGCTGAGTCCTCGTGACTCACGGATACTTCAAAACCAGTTTGCGGTGCCTATGTTACCGAAAGCATGTGACGCAACCAAGCTCAAGGAGGAGCTCGATGAAGATCTTGCCCTTTGTGTTGTTTCGTTCTAGTTGATCAAGAGTGGAGCCCAGTTAGGGTCGATCGGGGACCTTTATCGCATTTGGGGTTCTTCTTTTATTTTGGTTCCGTAGTCGGACCTTGATTGTATCTGGATGATGTAATGCTTTATTCATGTAATTGTGTGAAGTGGCGATTGTAAGCCAACTATGTATCTCTTCCCTTATGTATTACATGGGTTGTGTGAAGATTACCTCACTTGCGACATTGCTTTCAATGTGGTTATGCCTCTAAGTCGTGCTTCGACACGTGGGAGATATAGCCGCATCGAGGGCGTTACACGAACCCTAACTTTCTTTCTTGGAGGAGGAGGAGGCGGCGGAGATTTAGCTGCTTTTCGGTCCGGCTTGATTTTTAGCCACCACTTAGAGCATCTTCAGCTGCGTTCTCAATAGACCCTTCAAAGCGTTTTCAATAGACCCTTCAAGTCTTTTTTTAACGCCGGCGCTGAAAAACGGCCCAGTCGCGTATCCAAGATCCAAATTTTTGTCAGTTAGGCCCGAACCTGGTGTTGGCAGACCCAGGCCGAACCCGGCGCGCTGGGGGGCGCCTGGGGGCGCTGGGGGGGTCGTTTTTGGCGCGAATGAACGGCGGGCCCGCCGAGTCATCGACCCCAGTGCATCGTCATCCTCATCGCCTCGGTTCCCGCGAGGAATCATGATAGAGGCAAGGGTGTCCCGATCTTTCGATGAGATGATAACTATCGATTTGGTGGAGACGACTTTGACGATCCGACTATAAACGTGCACGACGTTGCGCCTTAGCAATCGCTAAACCAACTCCGAGAGGTTATTGACCACGCCGGAGCACAATCGACCTGACCACGAAGGTCTATTCCTGCAAGCAATCGAAGAACAAGCAAGAATATGATAAAAGCAATCTGAATATTGCGAGTATGTATGAAGTATTGATAAAGGTGGGGATCCGTAGCGGTCTTGGTGCAGTCGTTGGACACAAACGAAGTACGGTTGCAATGGCTAACTTTAACTAAACAAATCCCAAGGAAAAGCTACTAGATGGATCTACTTATATAGGAGCAAGGGGTGGCGGCCAAGGAGGTGGAAGGACGTCCCAAGGCAGCCTAAAACTAACCCTAGGTCGTACAAGGCCAATGGGCCCAAGTGGAGGTGACGTAACACCTTTGGACTTGTAGTTTGACTCGGATTCTGGTGCAACGTCAGATTGTTTCGTCCATAACTCAATGCTCCGAAAGTATTTTAAGGTGATTCCAATTTTGCTGGAAAGAGCATGAAATCTACTTTCCAACAAAAAAAGAATAACCCAATTCGGAGTCCTTATGAAAAAGTTGTTGGCGTTTTGAATCAGGTATGTCTGTGCAGTCCGAATCTGAATCCAGAACGTGAGAGACTTGGACTCTATCTTCTCTTGGCCCAAAAGTGACGTGAGAAGACTTTCTGAACAGCACCTAAACTTCTCCTTTTCCCTTATCTTCATATGTGGATTGTACAAATGTCCCATACACCTGTAATTAGACAAAACACAAAAGTATATGAAGTATTTTTGTTCTGGATAACATAAATATATTATTGAATAGTTTGCACTAGAAATCACCTGACAAATATGCATGTATGCAATATTTTTGGTCTTATCCAAGGTAGTCATGTCCTCATCATCCTCCCCTTCTTGAAAACAAAGCCGTCCTCGGCGTTGCTTAATCTGAAATATGGCTAACAAAAGAGACAAGGTGTACATGTTGTATATGTATACGTCATCCATTTTTACTTCCCTTGATTTTTGCATATATGACACATGAATAGATGATTAACTTGCATAGTTCATAAAATCTAAAGCCAACAAATTAACACAAGAACTAGAAGGTATGAAAATATTGCAACTCAGTTTGCACATATAAGTGAAGCTCTTATTTATTTCAAAAGATTGACAATGTTCATCATTAAACCATCCCAACATTGGTGAATAAACCTTATTTGAATCAAATTTACATGCTACAACATGCTTAGATAAGCAAACATGCAATGAGTCATTCGACACAGAATCATCACCAAGATTAGAGGTTATATCAAAATGATTAAACATTGATTCTTTTGCATCAACAGTTAATTCAATGGGTGCTCTTAAAATTGTTGCTATTTCAGTTGTTTGATCACATGGCAAAGTCAAATTATCAATATAATCCTCTAAAATAGGTGGTGTGATCAAAGTAGTGGGTAGCTCAACACATGATGTATTCAAGTTAACTAGGCATGCATCATTCTCATGTAAAAGTGGAAAATCTGTACCTTTGTCATTACCTCTTATAGTCAACTCGGATGATGCGAGCACTCTCGATGGTGATGTGTCACATGGTGGAGATGATGTAGTCCTCGCAACAATGGATGTGGTTGTCATAAATACGCCTAGTAGTTGAATAAACATCTGTATCAACAGTTGGAATGTGCACCTGCGCTTGTTCTCCTTGTGAGCAACACGTCGTTTTATTTCTGTTCAGCTTTGCAAGCAAGACGAAACAAATGGTCCATAGGATAACACTCTTCATGAATTAGTATCTCCTAATATTATGGTTTAATCCTCCCCAAAATCTATCCATAAAATCTTCTTCACTTTCTTCTAAAAATGAGTGCAACAAGGTAGTTTGTAAATCATCATAATATTTTGTTACGGTGTCATTACCTTGTTTTAAATGTTCCAGCTTTTTAATCATGCCACGAGTATAGTAAACATCGATTTAATCTATCTCTTATGACATGTTTTAAATCATCCCAAGTATTAGGTACATAATCGGGTGTAACCGACAATATTCACTCCACCAAACTAGAGCATAACCGTGAAAGAACCAACCGCAACCGTAACTTTTTACGTTCATCAAAATTATGGGAAGCAAATATATTATTTATGTCTAACTCCCATTCAATATATAAAGCAGGTCTAAAATGGCCATTAAATGGTGGTATAGAAACATGAACCTGATTAAGTGCATTTGGATGTTTGTGCACCTCTCGTGATGCTTGTGGTATTTGCATAGGTGGTGGCATGTCTACATGATCGACAAAGCCCATGAATTGATTCGGATCTGTCATGATTAGTAGAACAAGAAACAAAATCCAAAATAATGTTCCTATAACTACTAGGATGTGGTAGTAAAAGCGCTCACGATAACGCAAATATCAATGTCTTACAAGTTCTTACCATGCAGAAAGCGGTGATCGGCAACCAGCGGTGTCAAGTAACTCGAATATTGAGTAAAGCGATTGCGGGGAGCGTATGTATACACGTGTAGAAATATGTGGAGCTGGGTTGGCTATATATGGTAGCAAAAGATTAGCAATAATCAATTCAAAGATGCAATGTTGAATAAACACTCAACGACGATCTTGTCTGGTCCTAGGCTAGACCGGACTAGAGACGCGAGCCTAGAACACTAATGAGGTCACGGCGAGAACAACTAGCATCAATGAAGGATACTAAGTAGCTCTTGACAGACAAGATATAAGTGAAGATAATGATGAAAAAACAAGCGCCAAGCGGGATATACAACAACTCTCTCAACTTTCCTCTTGAAAAGTTTGAGCCAATTTTCTGATAAATTTTCAAAGAATGCTACTAACTCAAGCTTTCCAATGCAAAAAGAATCACCCAATTTCGAATTGATATGAGGAGTCAAAGAATTCTAAAACTGGCCTGAAAAATTGGAACAAGCTGTGTTCACGAACTTCGGAGGGCAAAAAGACCTATTTAGAAGCCGATTTTGAGGTATCAAATATTGAACTCACTTCTATAACTATTTAGATGCGGCTTGTCGCTAGCTTCAATTTGAGTACTCACGGAGGCAAAACAAACTTCAGATGAGGAAGATACACTGTTTTATTGAGCAAAGTCATAAAACAGATTCTAATCCGAATTCGTGCACGAGATTGATTCTAGATAGATCCGATTTTTTCTTCTCTCTTTTTTCTCACACTTTTTCTTTTCTTCTCTCTCTTTTCTTTTTTTCCTTTTTTCTCTCTTTCTCTCTTTTTTCTCCCTCTTTCCAAGACAAACTAGATTAGATGCAGATTGGATCAGGCGAAGATGTGAATGACCTCAACTATGATTATGACAATGAACAACGTGTAGCACGTGGTGGAAATTAATAGATGGGATGGTGGACAGCAGAAGGGATAATGATGCAGCGGCGGCGTGACTAATGTGAACAGAACTCGAAACTCTAAAGGAACTAGACACTAAGACCAGCAACTGACACGACGATGCAACCGATGATTCAACTATGCAAGCAACGAATAGAAAATTGCAAAGGCTCGATGGCTTGGATAAAGGATGAACAGATCTAACTTTTTTGTGGCTTTTTCATGGACTATAGGTATGAATGCGGATGCGATCTAAACTATGAAAAGCGTAAAATCTCACCGAGCAACCTAAAACTGATACCACTTGATAGAGCGAGGTGTCCCGATCTTCGATGAGATGATAACTATCGATTTGGTGGAGACGACTTTGACGATCCGACTATAAACGTGCCTGACGTTGCGCCTTAGCAATCGCTAAACCAACTCCGAGAGGTTATTGACCACGCCGAGCACAATCAACGACCACGAAGGTCTATTCCTGCAAGCAATCGAAGAACAAGCAAGAATATGATAAAAGCAATCTGAATATTGCGGTATGTGTGAAGTATTGATAAAGGTGGGGATCCGTAAGCGGTCTTGGTCAGTCGTTGGACACAAACGAAGTACGAAGTTGCAATGGCTAACTTTAACTAAACAAATCCCAAGGGAAAAGCTACTAGATGGATCTACTTATATAGGAGCAAGGGGTGGAGGCCAAGGAGGTGGAAGGACGTCCCAAGGCAGCCTAAAACTAACCCTAGGTCGTACAAGGCTAATGGGCCCAAGTGGAGGTGACGTAACACCTTTGGACTTGTAGTTTGACTCGGATTCTGGTGCAGCGTCAGATTGTTTTGTCCATAACTCAACGCTCCGAACGTATTTTAAGGTGATTCTAATTGTGCTGGAAAGAGCATGAAATCTACTTTTCAACAAAAAAAGAATCACCCAATTCGGAGTCCGTATGAAAAAGTTGTTGGCGTTTTGAATCAGGTATGTCTGTGCAGTCCGAATCTGAATCCAGAACGTGAGAGACTTGGACTCTATCTTCTCTTGGCCCAAAAGTGACGTGAGAAGACTTTTTGAACAGCACCTAAACTTCTCCTTTTCACTTACCTTTCATATGTGGATTGTATAAATGTCCCATACACCTGCAATTAGACAAAACACAAAAGTATGTGAAGTATTTTTGTTCTGGATAACATAAATATATTATTGAATAGTTTGCACTAGAAATCACCTGACAAATATGCATGTATGCAATATTTTTGGTCTTATCCAAGGTAGTCATGTCCTCATCAAATCAACTAGAACATGATAGCGCGCGTTGCTGCGCCTGTCTATCTCCAAAAGTAATGTTATAAAATTTGAAAATAAATATGGAAAATAAAGATATAAATTTCAAATGTAATTGAGATGCATGGTAGAATTTGAATCATGATGCATTGATGTGATGGTGTGGTATTTTCTTACGAAATCAAACTTCAAGGTTTGTATTTAGCTATTTCCGAAGTGTAAATCAGAAATTCAAATTTGGTCCATGAGTCATTACAGAGCAACAAAATCTTACTAACGCATTGACCTTATTATATTACACAAGGTAGAAGGATATATGACATTAGCATAGTTCGAACAAGTAGGCATTTGGATACATCTTCCACCCTATAAACTGGACATGCACCTTTAGTGTTTGATACATAATCTCACACGATAACAGAATGCATTCCGTTACCTGTTTTGTTTTTGTTTTTATAATCATCCACTCATTCACATTCTCAATTCCCATGTGTGAAGAAGTTGGTTTATACAGATCTATACAAATCACTGTAACATGCTAGAATGATATAAGTTATAAGATCCACACATACATACCCGTGTAGATAAAAAGTATGTTAATCCTTAAACACTAAACTGGTACTATTGGACACATACACATATGCACAGATAAAAAGAAAGTTATGAATATAACACTAAAATTGGGCACAGCTAATTCCTCAACATAGGCAATGAAAGAAACTACCATGTCAAATGCTCTAATAAGTAGTTCAGTTAATATAAGAAACACACGCTTCGACAGTACTCTTACGGCATCAGACGAAGCAAGTTTGTTTTTCTAACGGCAGCAACCAAACAAACTCTAAGTATCTAGCTATATGATATGAATAGAAAGCTCCACAAACATTGCCACCAATACAAAATCAGGAAATATGAAGTTACAGACAATATCTGAACATTAGTACGCTACAATGTGCTAGATTGCTGCTAATTACCAAATTTCACTATGATCACCATGATTGTGTACTAAGCTCTGCAAGATGATAATTAACATGTGCAGTCAGGGATCAATTGCAAAAACAAATTGGAAAAAAAATGTATTTAAATAATGAAGGGAAAATGAAGAAGGAAAAATATAATGCTTGCCGTGGTGCATCACATGGTCCTCTCTACGGCAGCAGGGCACACAGATCCCTTGTACGTCCACCTATGCTCACACAATTAATCTCAACATAGCAAGTATACCTCCTCTGTCCAACAATGGTTGCTGACCATTGCATCCATAGGTGGTGGGAATGGATAGGTTTCATGTACGTACCTTTTTTCAGCAGTGGCGGCTGGGCAACAGAGCCACAGAAGCATCATTTTCCATAGATAGATACAACTTTGAGGTTTTGACTTGGGACTGGGCAACTGGCCGTGGATCTGTATGGTCTTCGTTGTTCCATGACGCAAGAAGGTCGTGCGGCCGCCGCAGTAGCCATGGAAGCACGCTACAGAAGACGACATAAAAAAAAGTAAAGAAGAGACCAACCGGTGGGCGGGGGGGGGGGGGCAGCTGCAGAAGCTCACCGCCGCGACGGAGAACGGCGGCGGCGGCGCAATGTTGACGAACAGAAGATCATTTTTTTCCTAGAGGAGCATCTCGGGGAAATAGGGATAGCGGAACCGTGAGGAAAACTCTACGACCTGGGCTGCTCGGGAATATGGATATCGTTTTGTGCACGTTCGAGTCGACCTGGGCCATCTGCCTTAAGGCTCGGTTAAGGACCGAAGTTGTGGCTCGTTCCGTGGAGCATCAACCCGCGAACGGTGATTCGTACGTGCGTGACGACCTGGACTACCAAAGCGAATCCGGTGCATTCGTACACATGATTCGACGGCTGAGAGGTCTAAATCGCTGTGGAGGCTCATAGGTAGCTGAGTCTTACTTTTTAGTAATGCCAAGGCTGTCGCGCCGGTCAGCCTCCACTGATGCCTCACGGGCCGCGCAGTGAAGGTGCAGTGACGCGCGTCTCGCCCGAGCCCGCCACGCATACACACGCCGGCCACCCTTCCACCGCCCAAGCCCGGTTATAAAAAGCCGCCCCTCCCTCGCCGGGGAGCACACACTCCATTCGCCACATCTCCTCCTCTCGCCGCCGATGCCCCTCTCGATCGAGCTCGCCTCTCCTCTCCCTTTCTCCCCGCCGACGAGCATGGCCGAGCGTTACCCAGGCGACGGCGCGGCGGCGAATGGCTTCGGCCGCCATCACCTGCACGAGTATGAGGCACGGCTCCTCTACGAGGCCGACTACACGGCACCGCCGGACATGCGGGTGTAGGGCACGCGGAAGCTGAGCGCCGGCGGAGTCCCGGTGCCACCAGCGCCCATCGGCGCTGCCCAGCGCGCCGAGATCGCGCGCAACCGTTCCTCGCCGACGGAGGAGGTCCGTAACCAGTCGAGGTACGCCCCCGACAACAACACGTTGTGGTGTTGGGGAACGTAGTAATTTCAAAAAATTTCCTACGCACACGCAAGATCATGGTGATGGCATAGCAACGAGAGGGGAGAGTGTTCGTCCACGTACCCTCGTAGACCGTAAGCGGAAGCGTTAGCACAACGCGGTTGATGTAGTCATACGTCTTCACGATCCGACCGATCCAAGCTCCGAACGTACGGGGCCTCCGAGTTCAGCACACGTTCAGCTCGATGACGATCTCCGGCCTTCGATCCAGCCGAGCTCCGGAGATGAGTTACACAAGACGACGGCGTGGTGACGATGATGATGTTCTATCGCGCAGGCTTCGCCTAAACTCTGCGACGATATGACCGAGGTTGAATATGGTGGAGGGGGCACCGCACGGCTAAGGAACGATCCGTAGATCAACTTGTGTGTTATGGGGTGCCCCCCCCCGATATAAAGGAGCAAGGGGAGGCGGCCGGCCTAGGAGGGGCGCGCCATGGGAGTCCTACTCCCACCGGGAGTAAGACTCCCTCCTTCCTTGTTGGAGTAGGAGAAGGGGGAAAGAGGGGGAGAGGAGGAAGGAAAAGGGGCCGCACCCTTGTCCAATTCGGACCAAAGGGGGCTGCGCGCCTCCTTCCTTCGGCCTCTCTCCTCTAATCCCGTATGGCCCAATAAGGCCCATATACTCCCGGCGAATTCCGTAACTCTCCCAGACTCGAAAAATACCGAATCACTCGGAACCTTTCGAACTCCGAATATAGTCGTCCAATATATCAATCTCTACGTCTCGACCATTTCAAGACTCCTCGTCATGTCCCCGATCTCATCCGGACTCGGAACTCCTTCGGTACATCAAAACTCATAAACTCATAATATAACTATCATCGAAACCTTAAGCGTGCGGACCCTACGGGTTCGAGAACTAGGTAGACATGACCTAGAACCATTCTCGGTCAATAACCAATAGCGGACCTGGATGCCCATATTGGTTCCTACATATTCTCTGAAGATCTTTATCGGTAAAACCGCATAACAACATCGTTGTTCCCTTTGTCATCGGTATGTTACTTGCCCGAGATTTGATCGTCGGTATCCAATACCTAGTTCAATCTCGTTCTTGGCAAGTCTCTTTACTCGCTCAAGAATGCATCATTCCGTAACTAACTCATTAGCTACATTGCTTGCAAGGCTTATAGTGATGTGCATTACCGAGAGGGCCAGAGATACCTCTCCGACAATCGGAGTGACAAAACCTAATCTCGAAATCGCCAACCCAACATGTACCTTTGGAGACACCTGTAGTACTCCTTTATAATCACCCAGTTACGTTGTGACGTTTGGTAGCACACAAAGTGTTCCTCCGGTAAACGGGAGTTGCATAATTCTCATAGTTACAGGAACATGTATAAGTCAAGAAGAAAGCAATAGCAATATACTAAACGATCAAATGCTAGGCTAACGGAATGGGTCATGTCAATCACATCATTCTCCTAATGATGTGATCCCGTTAATCAAATGACAACTCTTTTGTCCATGGCTAGGAAACATAACCATCTTTGATAAACGAGCTAGTCAAGTAGAGGCATACTAGTGACACTATGTTTGTCTATGTATTCACACATGTATTATGTTTCCGGTTAATACAATTCTAGCATGAATAATAAACATTTATCATGATATAAGGAAATAAATAATAACTTTAGTATTGCCTCTAGGGCATATTTCCTTCAGTCTCCCACTTGCACTAGAGTCAATAATCTAGTTCACATCACCATGTGATTTAACACCAATATTCACATCCGTATGTGATTAATACCCATAGTTCACATCATCATGTGATCAACACCCAAAGGGTTTGTTCACATCGCTATGTGATTAACACCCAAAGAGTACTAAGGTATGATCATGTTTTGCTTGTGAGAGAAGTTTAGTCAACTGGTCTGTCATATTTAGAGCCGTATGTATTTTGCAAATATTCTATGTCAACAATGCTCTGCACGGAGCTACTCTAGCTAATTGCTCCCACTTTCAATATGTATCCAGATTGAGACTTAGAGTCATCTGGATTGGTGTAAAAGCTTGCATCGTTGTAACTTTTTACGACGGGCTCTTTTATCACCTCCATAATCGAGGAACATCTCCTTAGTCCTCACCAAGGATATTCTTGACCGCTGTCCAGTGATCTACTCTTAGATCAAAATTGTATTCCTTTGCCAAACTCAGAGCAAGGTATACAATATGTTTGGTTCACAGCATAGCATACTTTATAGAACCTATGACTGAGGCATAGAGAATGACTTTTCATTCTCTTTCTATTTTCTGCCATGGTCGGGTCTTTGAGTCTTACTCAACTTCACACCTTGCAACACAGGCAAGAACTCCTTCTTTGACTGTTCCATTTTGAACTATTTCAAAAATTTATCAAGGTATTCATTGAAAAATCTTATCAAGCGTCTAGATCTATCTATATAGATCTTGATGCTCAATGTGTAAGCAGCTTCACCGAGGTCTTTCTTTGAAAAATTCTTATTTAAGTATCCTTTCATGCTTTGCAGAATAATTCTACATTATTTCCGATCAACAATATGTCATTCACATATACTTATCAGAAATTTTGTAGTGCTCCCACTCACTTTCTTGTAAATCTGCCTTTCGTAAGTGCAGATAAAACCATATGCTTTGATCAACTCATCAAAGCATATATTCCAACTCCGAGATGCTTGCACCAGTCCATTGATGGATTGCTGGAGCTTGCACACTTTTTTAGCATCTTTAGGATTGACAAAAAACTTCTGGTTGTATCATATACAACTCTTCTTAAATAAATCCATTAAGGAATGCAGTTTTGACATCCATTTGCCAGATTTCATAAAATGTGGCAATTGCTAACATGATTTGGACAGACTTAAGCATCGATACAAGTGAGAAAATCTCATTGTATTCAACACCTTGAACTTGTCAAAAAACCTTTTTGCGACAAGTCGAGCTTTGTAGATAGTAACACTACTATCAACGTCCGTCTTCCTCTTGAAGATCCATTTATGTTCTATGGCTTGCCGATCATCGGGCAAGTCCACCAAAGTCCACACTTTGTTCTCATACATGGATCCTATCTCAGATTTCATGGCCTCCACCATTTCATGAATCTGGGCTCATCATCGCTTCCTCATAGTTCGTAGGTTTATCATGGTCTAGTAACATGACTTCCATAACAGGATTACCGTACCACTCAGTGCGGATCTTACTCTGTAGACCTCGAGGTTCAAGAGAAACTTGATCTGAAGTTTCATGATCAATATCATTAGCTTCCTCACTAATTGGTGTAGTTGTCACAGAACCGGTTCTTGTGATGGACTACTTTCCAATAAGGGAGCAGTATCATACCTCATCAAGTTCTACTTTCCTCCCACTCACTTCTTTCGAGAGAAACTCCTTCTCTAGAAAGGATCCGAATTTAGCAACGAATATCTTGCCTTCTGATTTGTGATAGAAGGTGTACCCAACATTTTTCTTTGGGTATTCTATGAAGACGCACTTCTCCGATTTGGGTTTGAGCTTATCAGGATGAAACTTTTTCACATAAGCATCGTAGCCCCAAACTTTACGAAACGTCAACTTGGGTTTCTTGCTAAACCACAGTTCATATAGTGTCGTCTCAACGGATTTAGATGGTGCCCTTTTAACGTGAATGTAGCTGTCTCTAATGCATAACCCCAAAATGACAATGGTAAATCAGTAAGAAACATCATAGATCGCACCATATCCAATAAAGTACGATTACGACGTTCGGACACACCATAATGTTGTGGTGTTCGGTGGCGTGAATCGTGAAACTATTTCACATTGTTTTAGTTGAAGACCAAACTCGTAACTCAAATATTCATCTCCGCGATCAGATTGCGAAACTTTATTTTCTTGTTACGATGATTTTCCACTTCACTCTGAAATTCTTTGAACCTTTCAACTATTTCTGACTTATGTTTCATCAAGTAGATATACCCATATCTGCTCAAATCATCTTGTGAAGGTCGAAAATAACGATACTTGCCACGAGCATCAACACTCATTGGATCGCATACATCGGTATGTATTATTTCCAATAAGTCAAGAGCTTCGTTCCTTTGTTCAAGAACGGAGTTTTAGCCATCTTGCCCAAAAGGCACGGTTCGCAAGCATCAAATGATTCATAACCAAGTGATTCCAAAATCCATCTTTATGGAGTTTCTTCATCGCTTTACACCGATATGACCCAAACGGCGATGCCACAAATAAGTTGCACTATCATTATTAGCTTTGCATCTTTTGGCATCAATTTTATGAATATGTGTATCACTACGATCGAGATCCAACAAACTATTTTCATTGGGTGTATGACCATTGAAGGTTTTATTCATGTAAACAGAACAATAATTATTCTCTGACTTTAAATGAATAACCGTATTGCAATAAACATGATCAAATCATATTCATGCTCAAGGCAAACGCCAAATAACATTTATTTAGGTTTAACACTAATCCCGAAAGTATATGGAGTGTGCGATGATGATCATATCAATCTTGGAACTACTTCCAACACTCATCGTCACTTTCCCTTCAACTAGTCTCTGTTTATTCTGTAACTCCTATTTCGATTTACTAATCTTAGCAACCGAACAAGTATCAAATACTCAGGGGCTACTATAAACACTAGTAAGGCACACATCAATAATCTGTATATCAAATATACCCTTGTTTACTTTGCCATCCTTCTTATCCACCAAATATTAGGGGCATTTCCGCTTCGGACCATTTCGCTGCGGTGTAAACACTCGGTTTGGCTATGGTCCAGCTTTGGGCTTCTTCGCAGGAGTGACAACTTGCTTGTCTTTCCACTTGAAGTTCCCTTTCTTTCCCTTTGCCCTTTTCTTGAAACTAGTGGTCTTGTCAATCATCAACACTTGATGCTCTTTCTTGATTTCTACCTTCGTCGATTTCAACATAACGAAGAGCTCGGGAATCGTTTTTGCCATCCCTTGCATACTATAGTTCATCACGAAGTTCTAGTAACTTAATGATGGTGACTAGAGAATTCTGTCAATCACTATCTTATCGGAAGATTAACTCCCACTTGATTCAAGCGATTGAAGTACCTGCACAATCGAGCACATGCTCACTAGTTGAGCGATTCTCCTCCATCTTTCAGCTATAGAACTTGTTGGAGACTTCATATCTCTCAACTCGGTATTTGCTTGAAATATTAACTTCAACTCTGGATCATCTCATATGGTCCATGACGTTCAAAACGCCTTTGAAGTCCCAATTCTAAGCCGTTAAGCATGGTGCACTAAACTATCAAGTAGTCATCATATTGAGCTAGCCAGACGCTCATAACGTCTACATCCGCTCTGCAATAGGTCTCATCACCTAGCGGTGCATTAAGGACATAATTCATCCATGCAAAGAATGAGGATAAACCTCGGATCACGGATCCAATCCGCATCATTGCTACTAACATCTTTCAACACAATTTTCTCTAGGAACATATCAAAATAAACATATGAAAGCAACAACGCAAGCTATTGATCTACAGCATAATTCGCAAAATACTACCAGGACTAAGTTCATGATAAATTTAAGTTCAATTAATCATATTACTTAAGAACTCCCACTTAGACAGACATCTCTCTAGTCATCTAAGTGATTACGTGATCCAAATCAACTAAACCATACCGATCATCACGTGAGATGGAGTAGTTTTCAATGGTGAACATCACTATGTTGATCATATCTACTATATGATTCACGCCGACCTTCGGTCTCCGTGTTCGATGCCATATCTGCATATGCTAGGCTCGTCAAGTTTAACTTTGAGTATTCGCGTGTGCAAAAGTGACTTGCACCCGTTGTAGATGGACGTGAGAGCTTATCACACCCGATCATCACGTGGTGTCTGGGCACGACGAACTTTGGCAACGGTGCATACTCAGGGAGAACACTTCTTGATAATTTTAGTGAGAGATCATCTTAAAATGCTACCGTCAATCAAAGCAAGATAAGATGCATAAAGGATAAACATCACATGCAATCAATATAAGTGATATGATACGGCCATCATCATCTTGTGCTTGTGATCTCCATCTTCAAAGCACCGTCGTGATCACCATCGTCACCGGTGCGAAACCTTGATCTCCATCGTAGCATTGTTGTCGTTATGCCATCTATTGCTTCTACGACTATCGCTACCACTTAGTGATAAAGTAAAGCAATTACACGGCGTTTGCATTTCATACAATAAAGCAACAACCATATGGCTCCTGCCAGTTGCCGATAACTTCGGTTACAAAACATGATCATCTCATACAATAAAATATAGCATCACGTCTTGACCATATCACATCACAACATGCCCTGCAAAAACAAGTTAGACGTCCTCTACTTTGTTGTTGCAAATTTTACGTGGCTGCTACGGGCTTAGCAAGAACCGTTCTTACCTACGCATCAAAACCACAACGATAGTTCATCAAGTTGGTGTTGTTTTAACCTTCGCAAGGACCGGGCGTAGCCACATGCAATTCTGCTAAAGTGAGAGAGACAGACACCCGCCAGCCACCTTTAAGCACGAGTGCTCGTAACGGTGAAACCAGTCTCGCGTAAGCGTACGCGTAATGTCGGTCCAGGCCGCTTCATCTCACAATACCGCCGAACCAAAGTATGACATGCTCGTAAGCAGTATGACTTGTATTGCCCACAACTCACTTGTGTTCTACTCGTGCATATAACATCAACGCATAAAACCTAGGCTCGGATACCACTATTGGGCAACGTAGTAATTTCAAAAAATTTCCTACGCACACGCAAGATCATGGTGATGGCATAGCAACGAGAGGGGAGAGTGTTCGTCCACGTACCCTCGTAGACCGTAAGCGGAAGCGTTAGCACAACGCGGTTGATGTAGTCATACGTCTTCACGATCCGACCGATCCAAGCTCCGAACGTACGGGGCCTCCGAGTTCAGCACACGTTCAACTCGATGACGATCTCCGGCCTCTGATCCAGCCGAGCTCCGGAGATGAGTTCCGTCAGCACGACGGCGTGGTGACGATGATGATGTTCTACCGCCGCAGGGCTTCGCCTAAACTCCGCGATGATATGATCAAGGTGGAATATGGTGGAGGGGGGCACTGCACACGGCTAAGGAACGATTCGTAGATCAACTTGTGTGTTATGGGGTGCCCCCCTGCCCCCGTATATAAAGGAGCAAGGGGAGGCGGCCGCCTAGGAGGGGCGTGCCATGGGAGTCCTACTCCCAGGGAGTAGGACTCCTCCTTCCTTGTTGGAGTAGGAGAAGGGGAAGAGGGGAGAGGAGGAAGGAAAGGGGCCGCACCCTTGTCCAATTCGACCAGAGGGGGCTGCGCGCCTCCTTCCTTTCGGCCTCTCTCCTCTAATCCCGTATGGCCCAATAAGGCCCATATACTCCCCGGCGAATTCCCGTAACTCTCCGGTACTCCGAAAAATACCCGAATCACTCGGAACCTTTCCGAACTCCGAATATAGTCGTCCAATATATCGATCTTTACGTCTCGACCATTTTGAGACTCCTCGTCATGTTCCCGATCTCATCCGGGACTCCAAACTCCTTCAGTACATCAAAACTCATAAACTCATAATATAACTGTCATCGAAACCTTAAGCGTGCGGACCCTACGGGTTCGAGAACTATGTAGACATGACCTAGAACCATTCTCGGTCAATAACCAATAGCGGGACCTAGATGCCCATATTGGTTCCTACATATTCTACGAAGATCTTTATCGGTCAAACCGCATAACAACATACGTTGTTCCCTTTGTCATCGGTATGTTACTTGCCCGAGATTTGATCATCGGTATCCAATACCTAGTTCAATCTCGTTACTGGCAAGTCTCTTTACTCGTTCCGTAATGCATCATTCCATAACTAACTCATTAGCTACATTGCTTGCAAGGCTTATAGTGATGTGCATTACCGAGAGGGCCCAGAGATACCTCTCCGACAATCGGAGTGACAAAACCTAATCTCGAAATACGCCAACCCAACATGTACCTTTGGAGACACCTGTAGTACTCCTTTATAATCACCCGATTCACGTTGTGAGACGTTTGGTAGCACACAAAGTGTTCCTCCGTAAACGGAGTTGCATAATTCTCATAGTTACGTGAACATGTATAAGTCATGAAGAAAGCAATAGCAATATACTAAACGATCAAATGCTAGGCTAACGGAATGGGTCATGTCAATCACATCATTCTCCTAATGATGTGATCCCGTTAATCAAATGACAACTCTTTTGTCCATGGCTAGGAAACATAACCATCTTCGATAAACGAGCTAGTCAAGTAGAGGCATACTAGTGACACTATGTTTGTCTATGTATTCACACATGTATTATGTTTCCGGTTAATACAATTCTAGCATGAATAATAAACATTTATCATGATATAAGGAAATAAATAATAACTTTATTATTGCCTCTAGGGCATATTTCCTTCATGTGGATGGCGTACTTCGAACGCTGCCACGCCGACCAGCTCGCCTCCTTGAACGGCGTCGAGCCCCGTGGCCGCCACAGCTCCGAGGGGTAGCGCCGATGGTGGGGCGTCCCCGACCGCACCCTCGAAGCCGTCCTCGAGCACATCAAGCCCCCAAAAAAATTTTTTTAAACCCTTTGGGCCCCCTTTTTTCCAAAAAATTTTTTAAAATTTCCAAACCTTTCCCCGGGAAACCCCCTTTTCCCCAAAAATTTTTTCCATTTTTTTTCTTTTTGGGCCCCCCCCCTTTATCCCCAAAAAAAAAAAACCCCCCGGGGGCCCTTTGGTTCCCTTAAATTGGGAAAAGTTTTTTTTTTGGGTTTTTTAAAAATTCCTTTTTAAACCCTTTCTTTTGAACCCCCCTTTTCAAATTTTTGGTTTTGGATTTTTTGGGGAAAAATTTTTTTCCCCCCCCCTTTTTTTTAAAAAAAAACCCCCCCCAAAATTTAAAAAAATTTTTTTTTTAAAATTTCCCTTTAAAAAAGGGGGTTGGGGGTTTTCCCCCCTTTTCCCAAAACCCCCCAAAATTTTTGGGGAAAAAAATTTTTTTTTAAAAAAAAATTTGGGAAAAAGGGGGTTTTTTTTCCAAAAAATTTTTTTTTTTCCCCCCCGTGGAGCCCAAACCGTGCCCGCTCGTCGGCCCACTCGCTCGTCCGGAGCCGGCGCAGGCCGCGACGGCGGATGAGGGTGTGGTGGAGTGTGGAGGAGAAGGGGCGGCGGGCATGCGGAAGAAAGAGGAGATTCTTGCATGCATTGGCACTACACGTGGTGGGGCTAGTCAGAAAAAGGAAGGAGAGAGAGATAGAGGCTAGCAGTGGGCCTTTTGCAGCCAAAAACTAGTGTCGGCGCCCCCAGCTGCCCCCCTATTCCCTGGGATTGCCTTGCGAGCGCTGGTCGTAGATTTCGTTAAATCCGGCGCAAAACGAGCCTGTGGGGGTGCGACTTGGACACTTTTTAACGCCGATACTAATAAAAGGCTCCTGGGGTGTCACATCCCTAGTTCTGGCAATGCCTAGTGCATGCGTTAGAGTGTTGCATCATGTTTAAAGTTCATTTAAACCTGAAATAGGGATTGACTAAGCCCTAGCACCAAATGAATTCAACTAGGGTCAAAATAAAACCTTTTTCATTGAACTCAAAATGCCCTCTAAAAATGTTCAACATTTCTGGTTTGAGGTGGAAGCATCTACCAAAAATGGTTTACATTTTTGCAGGACATATTTGGTCACTGAATTAAATCATATAATATTTGCATTTGGGCATTTAAATGCTATTAAATATTTCAAATGCTCAAATAATCCCAAACTAAAATGTTCCATGTTGGATATATTCTATAAAGTGGGCATGTGCAGTTTGGTGATTTTTGAAAGTGCTTAGCTATTTTTAATAAAGCCCAGAACAAAATAACAGAATAGATAATGAAAATGAAATAAGAGAGAGAAAACCTTACAGGCGCCTACTAACGGCCCACTGCCCGACCCAGCCAATGCCGCTTGCCATGTAGAAGTGCTTGGCTCGGCCAGCAAGCAATTGCTTCGGCGCGAGCACCGCATGGGTGCCACGCAGCTGTCCGCCGCCTCGCCGCTCCCCTCGTCCAGCTGCTGACGTGGGACGAACCCTCTCCCTCTCCCCGACCCCGCAGACAACCGCTCCTCGCCCTGGCTCCTCTCTCTTGCTCTCCCCGACGTCGCCCGAGACGTCGTCGTCGCCTCCGCTCGCCACAGCCACGTCCAACGCCGTCCCCGCGCCCTCTCACCGTGTCCGCACGGTTCGCCGTCGTCGACTACGCCGACCAACCAAGCCACACGACACCGGAGCCCTGCATCACCCCCCGCCGCCGTCGTCTTCAACCTCGGGCCGCCCAGATCGCCGTCGTCGTCCCGACCGCACCGAGCTTTCCCCGAGCCCACCGAGCGTCTCTACGTGACCGCTGTGAGCCACTGACCTCCCCCATCCTCTTCTTTTCTTTCCCCGTGCATCATAGCGATCGCACCGCGTTCACCCTGCACGCGCCGCCGGGGTTCGCCGGCCAGCGAAGCCCGGTGACCTTTTGGTCCCAGCGTGCGTCCGTTGCACTTCATAGCGTTCCGTGAAACAAAACTAAGCGCGGCAGCCGTCTCGTTTGCACACCACATCGCCGCTCTCGAGCTCGACCGAAACCGGCCGCCGAAAGCTCATCACCGGCGCCAACTCCGGCCACCCCGACCCCAACTGACTCCACCAAGAGCCGCGGCTCGTCCCCAGCTCCACTTTGATGCCTTTCTGTAGGATCGAAGAAGGTGAGAGTGTCTAGAGGGGGGGTGATTAGACTACTCTACAAGATAAAAATTCCGTCGTTTGTCAAGGACAGATTTTGGCAGATTTTGCATATCACACAAGTCAAGTAGCATACTACACATGCAATTCTAGAGTATGGGCAGCGGAAAGTAAATTGCACAAGTAGTAAAGAGAAGTGGAGAAGATCAAACGCAATTTGGAGACGCGGTGATTTTTCTCGTGGTTCTGATAGGTGGTGCTATCGTACTTCCATGTTGATGGAGACTTCAACCCACGGAGGGTAACGGCTGCGAGAGTCCACGGAGGGCTCCACCCACGAAGGGTCCACGAAGAAGCAACCTTGTCTATTCCATCATGGCCTACACCCACGGAGGGCTAGCCTTACTCGGGGTAGATCTTCACAAAGTAGGCGATCTCCTTGCCCTTACAAACTTCTTGGTTCAACTCCACATCTCGACGGAGGCTCCCAAGCGACACCTAACCAATCTAGGAGGCACCACCCTCCAAAAGGTAATAGATGGTGTTGATGATGATGAACTCCTTGCTCTTGTGCTTCAAATGATAATCTCCCCAACACTCAACTCTCC
Organism: Aegilops speltoides; assembly: GCA_021437245.1. Classification (NCBI taxonomy): domain Eukaryota; kingdom Viridiplantae; phylum Streptophyta; class Magnoliopsida; order Poales; family Poaceae; genus Aegilops; species Aegilops speltoides. The sequence continues at coordinate 196,104,687 of CM038144.1, read as the reverse complement.
TCACTGATTTGGCTGTGGTGGAAGAAGGGATTGAGTGGAAAGCAACTTGGGAAGGCTAGAGATCGAGCTTCATATGGTGGGAGTGGAGCAACTTGATCTCAACACAAGGGTAGGTAGTTCTCTTCTCAGAAATGTAAGGTAGGAGTGGTAGTACTTTCGATGGTTCTCTCCACGAATGAAGAGGGGTGGAGGGTATTTATAGCCTCCACACAAAATCCAACCGTTACACACATTTGACCAATCTCGGTGGGACCGGTTGACAACTCGGTGAGACCGAAAGTTCAAATCATGTGAGCGTTGGGATTTTCAGTGGGACGAAAATACAAACTCGGTTAGTCCGATTCGTTGCAAAGACAGGAGCTTGCCAATCTCGGTGGGACCGGCTTCATCATCTCGGTGACACCGATTTGATGACGAAGGTTCTGAAGCTTGGCAACTCAAGTTTCGGTGAGACCGAGTTCGTAATCGGAAAATCCGAGATTTCTAGGGTTTGGCTTTATGGCTGAGGTGGTTCATCTCGGTGTGGTGAGTTTGGAATATCGGTGGGACCGAGATTACTTATGAGTGTATATGGTAGTGAAAGTTGCGATAGTTTAGGAGATGTATCACTAAGCACTTTGAGCAACCAGATCATCATCATAACCTCATCCCTTTTAATAGTATTGGCTTTCCTATGGACTCAATGTGATCTTGGATCACTAAACCAAAAATGGAGTCTTGAGCTTTTGCCAATGCTTGCCTTAGCATTTTGAGGGTCCACCTCTTGATCCTTTTGCCATGCCAATGTGATTGAATTTCTGAAACATACTAGATAAAAGCATTAGTCCAACCACAAAGTATGTTGTCATTAATTACCAAAACCACCCGAGGGAGCAAATGTGCTTTCAATCTCCCCTTTTGGTAATTGATGGAAACACACAAAACAAGACATCAAAGCTTCTTGAAAGAAAGACAAATTATCACAGCTTTGACAAACATGTAGTACAGGCTCCCCTTACAAGTGTGCAAGATTTTCATAAATTATGGTTTTGGACTACCACAAGCACACAAGAGAGAAAAGCAAGATGTGCTACATGCAGCTTGGCTATATGCATCAGAGCAGATGAAAAGAAGTGAGTGATAATGCATATGTGCATGGTGATTTCTTGCAAACAAGTATTCACAAGCAAGTCACCATCATGCACATTCTGCAAAGTGCATATACTTACCTTGTGGTTCCTTGACATTGTACCTGAAGAAATAAACTTGGGAAAACAAAGTTAGATAACACAAGAGTATTTCTTCAACCAACTGCAAGAACATCAAGAGTACCAAGCCAGGGATGACATGTATAAAGAGTGTCTCATATTGAGCACAAGCTTGAATCAGCAAACATGTCTCCGAAGCTAAAAGATTTTCAATGAACTCTGAGATATTTTGCTTTCCATAAGATATCAATTGTGAAGGTTCCTCTCCCTTTGAGTTGTCTCAGACCAAGGGGTTTGATGGAAAGAGCAAAATCAAAAGAATGATGCCAAGTGTAATGTCCAATGTGAAACACAGCAAAGCTTTGATGTGATTCTCTCCCCCTTAAGGTAAGATTGCTCTTCTTCTCCCCCTAAATCTTCTCTTCTCCCCCTAAGTCTTCTACCCCTTTGACATCAAGTGCCGAAAAGGACAGCAAACTAGGAAGGTCAGGGAAGATGGAAAGAAGTGGGATCCTTAAGAATCACAATAGGGCAATAAGAAACATGCATAGAGAATCATTGAGTGGAGCTGCAGAAGATGATATCCTGAAAGAAATAAATCGGTGACACCGAATTAAGATGGATCGGTGGGTCCGAAAGTCAGAGACTTAGGGCAGATCCTTTTCGATCGACGAAATATTTAAGTCGGTGGCGCCGAGTTTAATTCAAGGAAATACTGAAATAATTCAGCTCACTTTGCAAGGAATGTTTCAAAGGATTTGCAATGAATTTGTAAATGATTTTCGAGGAATTGATCAGAGCCAAAAGGATATTCACAAAAACAGAAGAATAGAACTGAAAAAGATTCCTAGATGAAGTTTTTTTAAAGAAAACTCAATGAGAGAACATAAGAGAAAACAAAAAACACTCCAAAACATATGTACTTCATCTAGATAAGGGTCGGCGACTAATTCACCTATGTTTGAGTATATTGACTTAGGAGTCAAATGAGAACATTTGATCATAGGTCATGCTCATCGTTTAAGCACAAAATGGGGTTGCCATTTTTCGATTAAGCATTTGATGTGATCACATCTTATGAAGCTGCTTGTACTCATGTCTTTGAGCAAAGCTCCTTAAAGATGTGAAGAACATACCTTGGGCTTGTTGTTGCTTTGCTCATGTAGGTGAACTTGATGTAGGTGCTCATTGAATGTGAAGTTAGAGCGCCATTTCCACTTGTGTAGTTCATCTTCCTACATGGGTTAGGCAAGCAAGGAAATACTCAAGGATATCCAAGATGACAAGAGTGAAATACTAGATGTATAAGGTGTCAAAAAGGATATGTGGAATTGTGTTCCTTGAACTCAACATCCCAAAGGGCTAGATACATGGTCAATGACAAGATTACTCAAGATTTGAGTGTGTGGTAATCTTGTGGAATGTAGATCATCCAAGTACCTGCAAGGAGTTAGATGCAATACAAGGGGGCAAATGTGTCCAAGACATATGATCATCATCATAAGAGAAATATCAAGGATTAGTCAAGTAGGCTCATGCCTTGCATGCATCAATGGAGTTCTCACTCCAAGTTTGAAGCATCAATGATGTTCAACTCACTCCTTAAGCGACAAAACACCTTCTCATCAAGAGGTTTTGTAAAGATATCAGCGAGTTGTTTGTCAGTTCGAACATGCTTAAGATTGATATCACCCTTGGCAATGTGATCACGAATAAAATGGTGACGAACTTCAATATGTTTCATTCGAGAGTGTTGCACGGGATTGTGTCCAATCTTAATCGCACTCTCATTGTCACAAAGCAAAGGAACATGTCTCACATGTATCCCATAATCCTTAAGCGTTTGTGTCATCCAGAGCAACTGAGCACAACATGAACCAGCAGCAATATATTCTGCTTCGGCAGTGGATAAAGATACCGAGTTTTGTTTCTTGGAGGACCAAGATACAAGGGATCGACCAAGAAATTGACACGTACCCAAAGTTGACTTTCTATCAACCCTGTCACCGGCATAGTCCGAGTCGGAATAGCCAACAAGGTCGAAAGAGGCCCTCTTAGGATACCAAATGCCAAAGTTTGGTGTGTGTATCAAATATCTCACAATTCTTTTAACAGCTTTAAGATGACATTCTTTAGGGCGACTTGATATCGAGCACACATGCATACACTCAACATTATGTCAGGACGAGAAGCACAGAGATATAGTAGAGAACCAATCATAGATCGGTAAACCTTTTGATCAACGGGTTCTCCATCTTTTGTCAAGTCATTATGTCCACTTGTAGGCATGGGGTTCTCATACCTTCTTTCTTGCATGTTGAACTTCTTGAAGAGATCCTTGGTGTACTTTGTTTGTGAGACAAAGGTACCCTCCTTAGATTGCTTGATTTGCAACCCAAGGAAGAATTTGAGTTCACTCATCATGGACATCTCATACTTCTCCGACATGAGCTTTCCAAACTTCTCGCTAAAATGAGGGTTAGTTGAACCAAAGATAATATCATCAACATATATTTGGCACACAAATAGTTCACCATCAACCCTTTTCGTGAATAGCATTGAGTCTATTTTTCCAATATCAAATCCTTTTTCAAGAAGAAAGCTAGTCAAGCATTTGTACCAAGCTCTAGGAGCTTGTTTAAGTCCATAAAGAGCTTTGTGCAACTTGTAAACATAATTAGGCTTTTTAGGATTCACAAATCCGGGAGGTTGTTTCACAAATACTTCCTCCTCAATTTCACCATTTAGGAAAGCACTTTTAATATCCATTTGATAGAGAGTAATATCATGGTGATTGGCATAAGCAAGAAGAATGCGAATGGACTCAAGTCTAGCAACGGGGGCATAGGTCTCACCATAGTCCATACCTTCGACTTGTGTGTAACCTTGAGCTACGAGACGAGCCTTGTTGCGGATGACTTGTCCATCTTCATCTTGCTTGTTCCGAAACACCCATTTGGTTCCAATGACGTTTTGATCATCCTTGGGCTTCTCTACCAAAGTCCATACATTGTTCCTCTCGAAGTTGTGTAGCTCTTCGTGCATAGCGTTCACCCAATCCGGGTCTTCAAGTGCTTCTTCTACCTTCATAGGTTCAATACTAGAGATAAATGAGTAATGCTCACAAAAGTTAGCTAAGCGAGTTTTAGAGCGAGTAATTCTCCCGGAGTTGATGTCGTTCATCATTTGTTCCACGGGATGATTTTTCTTGACTCTTGCTCGGACTCGGGATAGCTTTTGTTGAGGTTGTGGCTGAGCTTCCTCATCATCCTCATCTTCCTCTTCTTCTACATTGTTGTTGGTGTTGTCTTGAGGCGGTGGAGAAGGAGGTTGTGGTGGATCTTCTTGTTGCACTTCCTCATCTTGGTGCGTTCCACTTGTGGAGGCCTCCATGTTGCCTTGAGGTTCATCTTGCCGTGAGGTAGGGGGCTCCACATATGTAGATGAGGTACTCTCCTTCACTTCCATGGGACGAATCTTTCCAATAGATAAATCTTGAATGGCTTCCGATGGGTCCTTGTCTCCTACATCAATAGGCATTTGCTTTACTTGCGAGCCATTAGATTCATCAAACTTCACATCTACCGTCTCTTCAACCTTTCGGGTGAAATTATTGTAGACACGGTAGGTGTGGGAGTTTGATCCATAACCAAGAAAAAAGCCTTCATGAGTTTTAGGAGCAAATTTAGACCGACGATGCTTATCAAGGATATAGCATTTCGAACCAAAGACACGAAAGTATCCCACTTGAGGTTTGTTACCGGTGAGGAGCTCGTATGATGTCTTGCCGAGGAGCTTATGAAGATAAAGCCTGTTGATAGCATGACAAGCTGTCTCGACGGCTTCCCCCCAAAAGTGCTTCGGTGTCTTGTATTCATCAAGCATCGTTCTCGCCATCTCTATGAGCGTTCGGTTCTTCCTCTCAACAACTCCATTTTGTTGAGGAGTGTACGTAGCCAAGAACTCATGTAGAATCCCTTCCTCATCGAGAAAAGAGTCTACATGGGCGTTCTTGAACTCCGTTCCATTGTCACTCCGAACTTTCTTGATCTTCACCTCAAATTGATTTTTGGCCTTTCTGGCAAAGGTTTTGAAGATTCTCTGAACCTGTGATTTGTCATCAAGGAAAAATACCCACGTAAATCTGGAATAATCATCAACTATAACTAGACCAAAGGAGTTACCACCAAGGCTCTTGTAAGCATTGGGACCAAAGAGATCCATATGGAGAAGCTCAAGCGGTTTCCTTGTGGTCATGATGTTCTTCACGGGATGACTTCCACCTACTTGTTTTCCTGCCTGACAAGCACTACAAAGTCTATCTTTGTCAAAGAGAACATCTTTAACACCAAGAATATGATCACCTTTGATTAGCTTGTCTAGATTACGCATACCAACATGTCCAAGCCTTCTATGCCATAACCAACCTTTAGCGGATTTAGCAATGAAGCAAGTTCTAGGTTGGGCTTTCTTAGTGAAATCAACAATATATAGATCACCTCTCACGGATACCGTAAATACCATGTTATGATTGTCACGACGAAAGACTTGGCAATCTACTTGATGAATAGCACATTGAATCCAAAGTCAGCTAATCTAGACACGGAAAGTAAATTGTATCCAAGTGATTCTACAAGCATGACATTTTGAATAGAGCTATCATGAGATATGGCCACCTTACCAAGGCCAAGTACCTTACCCTTGGAGTTGTCTCCAAAAGTCACATACTTGCGTGGACCATCGTTCTTTGCAAGCTCTCGAAACATGTCTTCGTCTCCGGTCATGTGATCGGTGCATTTACTATCAAGAATCCACTCTTTTCCGCCGGATATGTAGTCTCTCAGATTTGCCATAAGATTGAGACTCTTCATGATCTTGTCTAGCTCGGTGTCCAAATTGGAGAAATCATCATCATGCTCATGCTCATCATCATATTGACCCATAGATAGTTCATCATCAACACCTAGGTCAATTTGACAGCAACTTGCATTAGTTTTGTCAATGTGACAATAATCATCGGAATGCAATACAAGAGCATTTCTAATTAGAGCATTGATAAGACCGGGATCACCCTTCTTTTTCATAAGATCACGAAGCTCAAATAAGCATTTATCAAAGTCGGGATCATTGGGGCGCATCATATCAAATTCAATAGTCTTGTATAGAATTTCATCAAGACCTCTCAAAGAGTAGTCCGGATAAAGTTCTTCCAAGAACTTCCACATAGCATAGGCGCACTCAAAGTTTGTAAAGAGCTTAAGCAAGTTATCGGGTAACCCTCTAATGATAAGATTTACAGTTCTAAGGTTACGAAGCAAATCAAGCTCTTCATCCATGGTAGGGTGCAAGGGGTCAAATGGAGGCACATAGGGGGTTTCAACATATTTGCGCAAATTGTATGTCTTAAAGATAATAAGCATTTCAATCCTCCACGAGTTATAGGACACTCCATTAAGAATAGGCACTCTATGGCTAACACTCCCAAACGTAGACACGTCCATCTTCCTCCAATGGTGTGTAAACCAAAGCAATGGAAACCAAAGCTCTGATACCAATTGTAGGATCGAAGAAGGTGAGAGTGTCTAGAGGGGGGTGATTAGACTACTCGACAAGATAAAAATTCCGTCTTTTGTCAAGGACAGATTTTGGCAGATTTTGCATATCACACAAGTCAAGTAGCATACTACACATGCAATTCTAGAGTATGGGCAGCGGAAAGTAAATTGCACAAGTAGTAAAGAGAAGTGGAGAAGATCAAACGCAATTTGGAGACGCGGTGATTTTTCTCGTGGTTCCGATAGGTGGTGCTATCGTACTTCCATGTTGATGGAGACTTCAACCCACGGAGAGGGTAACGGCGCGAGAGTCCACGGAGGGCTCCACCCACGAAGGGTCCACGAAGAAGCAACCTTGTCTATTCCATCATGGCCTCGCCCACGGAGGCTAGCCTTACTCGGGGTAGATCTTCACAGTAGGCGATCTCCTTGCCCTTACAAACTTCTTGGTTCAACTCCACATCTCGTGAGGCTCCCAAGCGACACCTAACCAATCTAGGAGGCACCACCCTCCAAAAGGTAATAGATGGTGTTGATGATGATGAACTCCTTGCTCTTGTGCTTCAAATGATAATCTCCCCAACACTCAACTCTCCTCACTGATTTGGCTGTGGTGGAAGAAGGATTGAGTGGAAAGCAACTTGGGAAGGCTAGAGATCAAGCTTCATATGGTGGGAGTGGAGCAACTTGATCTCAACACAAGGGTAGGTAGTTCTCTTCTCGAAATGTAAGGTAGGAGTGGTAGTACTTTCGATGGCTCTCTCCACGAATGAAGAGGGGTGGAGGGTATTTATAGCCTCCACACAAAATCCAATCGTTACACACATTTGACCAATCTCGGTGGGACCGAAGTTGACAACTCGGTGAGACCGAAAGTTCAAATCATGTGAGCGTTGGGATTTTCGGTGGGACCGAAAATACAAACTCGGTTAGTCCGATTCGTGCAAAGACAGAGCTTGCCAATCTCGGTGGGACGGCTTCATCATCTCGGTGACACCGATTTGATGACAGAAGGTTCTGAAGCTTGGCAACTCAAGTTTCGGTGAGACCGAGTTGAGAATCGGAAAATCCGAGATTTCTAGGGTTTGGCTTTATGGCTGAGGTGGTTCATCTCGGTGTGGTGAGTTTGGAATATCGGTGGGACCGAGATTACTTATGAGTGTATATGGTAGTGAAAGTTGCTGATAGTTTAGGAGATGTATCACTAAGCACTTTGAGCAACGAGATCATCATCATAACCTCATCCCCATTTAATAGTATTGGCTTTCCTATGGACTCAATGTGATCTTGGATCACTAAACCAAAAATGGAGTCTTGAGCTTTTGCCAATGCTTGCCTTAGCATTTTGAGGGGTCCACCTCTTCAGTCCTTTTGCCATGCCAATGTGATTGAGTTTCCTGAAACATACTAGATAAAAGCATTAGTCCAACCACAAAGTATGTTGTCATTAATTACCAAAACCACCCAGGGAGCAAATGTGCTTTCACTTTCGCGTCCCATTTGGTGGCCGGAACGGCCAAAACCACTTCCGCCGCCGCGTCTGGTCGTCGCCGGCGGCTAAACACCGGCGAGTTGACCCCGTTTGACCCTGGTTGACCCCGTGTGGGCCCAGGTTGACTCCCCCTGACTCCATGACAGGTGGGGCATGTCCTCTAATTAAACTGGTTTAGTGCTAACTAAAAACTAGTTAGGCTAATTACACTGACACACGGGACCCACAGGTTAGGGTTTGACCTGGACCGCCGCAGTTGACCTGCTGACGTCACAGTGACGCGATGCTGACGCAGTTAATAATTTTATGGATTTAAAATAAATCAGGAAATTTCAGAAAATGCCCTAAACTTCTAAAAATCATAGAAAATAATCTATAGCTCAGAATGAAATAATTTATATATGAAAAATGATCAGAAAAATTCAATCTATCCATCTGTACCATTTTCATGCATGATAGAACAACTTATAGCTGCTGTTTAGGACAAATCATATGAATGGCATTTAAATAATCACATGTGGAGTTTGAATTTGAACCTAGGGTTCAAACCAACTCCATTTAACTTGTTGCTAGTTGCATTAGCTCAAATCACATCATATTGCCATGTCACATTCATGCATCATATTGTCGCATTGCATTGATTGTGTCCCTCTTTGTTTGCCGGCAATTGTCCCCTCTCGATAGACGTGGTTTCGACGACGAGTTCGATGACACCGATGAAGAACTATAATATCTTCAAAAGTGCCAGGCAAGCAAAACCCCCTTGTTCATTCCGATACAATCTCACTCTCTCGCTCCTGCTCTATTTTACTGCATTAGGACAACAACGATTCATCTGTTACTTGCTGCGGTAGCTGAACCCCTTTATCCTTTGCATGACCTGTCATTCCACAGTAAATAGATGAAACCCACTAGCATGAGTAGGAGTTGTTTGAGCCCTGTTGTGCCTACTCATTCATGTTTGTTTGTCATGCCTGCTATTGCTTAGAGTTGAGTCAGGTCTGATTCATCGGGAATGAATCAGAGGTGTGTGAACATGTCCTACTGTGTGTGAGCTAAGTGTGTGAACACGATTTGGTAAAGGTAGCGGTGAGAGGCCATGTAGGAGTACATGGTGGGTTGTCTCATTGAAGCCGTCCTTAGGAACTGAGTTCTGTGTTTGTGATCCATGATTCAACTACTACCATGCATTGGGCCTGAAATATGACCCGCTCGACTTCTTAATCACCCTTGTCCTCTGTCCGGGAGTTGCAAGTAGTTTAAGTGTTTGTAGTATCTTTGGAGGCCGTCTTGCAGCACAATGACCGTAAAGGTGGGCTGTGATCACGGTAGGCACGTGGGCGGATAAACCGGCGCCTGTTTGGTGTCACGGAACCTGTACACATCGTTTGGGGCTGTGAGCGAAACTTGGCGGATCTCCTCATGGATGGAACCGAATAGGCGATAAACCCGGACTAGGGACTTGAGTGTTTAGGTAGGTCGTGCTCTACACCCACGTCGGCTTTAAGCTTGAAGTCTGCCGAGCACATGTCGTGTCTGCGAGGCGCTAAGTGGTGGAAACATGTATGAAGAAGTACACCCTGCAGGGTTAACATCATCTATTGAATAGTCGTGTCATGCGAAAAGGACTTACGGGTTGCCTATAACAGTTCATAGACAAGTGAAAGTGGATACTCTAAAATGCGCAAGATAGCGTGAGTGCTATGGATGGCGTTCTCGTGGGGAAGCGGGAGCGAATCCATAGTGGTGTATTGATATGGTGAATATGTGGACTCGTGTGCGCCACCTCAAAAGAGTTACTTGCGGTGGTAGTTTAGGATAGCCATCGAGTCAAAGCTGGCTTGTGCTGTTAAACCCCACCATCCCTTTGTTGATAATGATGCATATGTAGTTAGATCGATGTAAGTCTTCTTTGGGTACATTTGTACTCACGTTTGCCTATTTTATGTTTTTGCGAGAGAGACTTGATCTTGCTAGTAGTTCCACGTGGACTTGACGTTTAGCTTGATACCTCAGCTACGATCTTGTGCCCTCGGCGGATCTCGGTAGATAGTCAGGCTTCCAAGCCTTTTTCATTTGTAGATGTCTGTACTCAGACATATTAGCTTCCGCTTGTGCCTTGACTTGTATGCTCTGAATGCTGGGTCGTGAGACCCCTGTTTGTAATATCTCGCTCCTCGGAGCCTAATGAATAAATACTTGAGTCGTAGAGTCATGCTATGATGCCATGTTGTATTTGCACATATCGAGCATATTGTGTGTATGTTATTGAAATGCTTGGTATGTGTGGGATCTGACTATCTAGTTGTTTATCTTTAGTAGCCTCTCTTACCGGGAAATGTCTCCTAGTGTCTCCACCGAGCCATGGTAGCTTGCTCTTTCCTCGAACACTTAGGCTGGCCGGCATGTGTCCTTCTTTGTTCTGTGTTCCGTCCCTTCTAGGAAATGTCACGCATTGAGTACTGGGAGTCTGTTAGCCCGCTACATCCCGGTTTATCGAGTCCTGCTAGCCCAAATGCTACAACCCGAACTTACTTGCGATGACCGACACGTTCGATCTTTGGGTCATGGATGCTGTCCTGTAAGTCTGTGCCACTTTGGGTTTACGACTAGCCATGTCAGCCGGGCTCCTTTTCATATGGATGCTAGCGACACTATCATATCGTGTGCCAAAAGGCACAAACGGTCCCGGCCAAGGTAAGGCGACACCGTGGGGATACCGTGCGTGAGGCCGCAAAGTGATATGAGGTGTTCTGAGCTAGATCGATGTGACATTGAGCCGGGTCCCGACAGCTTTGGTATCGAGCTTGACCGCTGTAGGATTACCAAGCCAAACGGTGAAGTTGAGTCTAGAAATGCTTTAGTTATGTAAGGGAATTGATTGTGGAATGGAACGTAAGGCTCTTTTTACTCCTTATACCTCATGGCCTTCTGATCTGAGTCATCCTCTTCTCTTCTACGGGGATTAAGAACTAGGTCTTCTCATCTATCTATCAGGATGACGTGTTACTAATCCATAGACTTATAGAATTGTTAGTTTCAAATCTCAGTTCAGTTATACTACTTCCGCATGTTCATAACTGTTGATCTCGAAACCTTGATATTGTGATATTAAGTGGTTATGCCACCATTTTGTTGTATGTCTCCAAACTTTTGAGCATTTACAGCCGTTATGCTGTCCGAGTCATCCTAGGTTTCTAAATAGTCTGATGCATTTGCAAATCCTTTCTTTCCGTTTCCGATGTCCTTTATGGTCAGAATAAGCACACTAACTGGTGCGTTGAGGTAATTTATTGCCTTGACATATATGTTGGAGCTATTATTATGACCCTAGGTGTCTTAGGGGATCATCTAGTGATCTAGCCATGATTTGTATTCCAGTGTGATGACTCTGGCCTTTATTCTCGAAAGCATCCCGTGATGCCATTTAGTAGTAGGTATTCTACTCCTGGGTTCTTGACCCAAGACTCACTCTACTTACCTCGTGTTGATAGTGTTGCTAGTTCCTTTAGGATATTAGTAACCTTGGTGATAGTCCTCGAGGTCCGTGGTATTTCCTTCTTCCAAATACCATGAACTGCTTATGGCGGAAGTTCCTTGAACCAAGAGATCACAACAAGAGTGCTCTCGATGAGTTCTCCATTCTATATCGTGACTCTGCCAGTTCTACCTTTCTACATGGGTTATCCGGAAGAAATATGTTGAATTTGACTCGACATACTAACCTATGCATCCACAACTCAGAAAGTCATATGTTCCTTGAGTTGTCCCTCTTTAGTTGTTTTCTGGCCCTCGTCTATCAATTGATAGTCAGGAGTAGCTATGCTTTTGTGCTCCTCGATGCCCACTACTCTTGTGGTCCGTCAAGCCATTCTATCCCGGAATGACTAGGAGAAACAAACTCCAGTACCTTGTCCATTTCCAGGATTGGGTCAAAGTAGTCGTACTCCGCAGATCAAATTGCTAATCTAGCTTTTGCTCTGTTCTACCTTGGAGTTTACCATCTTTATATCAAGAATGTCATGGGAGTTGCACACCATCCTATGAACTCTTGATACAGTGATACTTCTTGCCATCATTGTTCATTCCTCGGTTTCCGTGTTATTGTAACCGGAATGCCGACAAGTGAATTGTGGTGTGTGAAATCAATACTGCTAGCAACTCCGTTGCTTGGTGAAAGTGCAACTACTCCCCGGGTGGTTTTGGTAATTAATAACAACATATATATCATTGAACTAATAGTTACTTGAGAATCATTTCAGAAAGTTCAGTGATATGGGTATGGCAAGGACTGAAGAAGTGGACCCCCAAAATGCTAAGGCAAGCATTGGCAAAAGCTCAAGACTCCATTTTTGGTTTAGTGATCCAAGATCACATTGAGTCCATAGGAAAAGCCAATACTATTAAAAGGGGATGAGGTTATGATGATGATGTGGTTGCTCAAGTGCTTAGTGATACATCTCCTAAACTATCAGCAACTTTCACTGTCATAGACACTCATAAGTAGTCTCGGTCCCACCGATATTCCAAACTCAGTCACACCGAGATGAACCACCTCAGCCATAAGCCAAATCCTAGCAAACTCGGATTTTCCGATTCTGAACTCGGTCTCACCGAAACATGAGTTGCCAAGCTTCAGAACCTTCATCATCAAATCGGTGTCACCGAGATGATGAAGTTGGTCCCACCGAAACTGGCATGCTCTTGTCATTGCACGAATCGGACTAACCGAGATTGTATTTTCGGTCCCATCGAAAATCCCAACGTTCACATTATTTGAACTATCGGTCTCACCGAGTTGTCCACTTCGGTCCCACCGAGATTGCTCAAATGTGTGTAACGGTTGGATTTTGTGTGGAGGCTAATTATACCCCTCCACCCCCTCTTCATTCGTGGAGAGAGCCATCAGAAAGAACTACCACTCCTACCTTACATTTCTGAGAAGAGAACTACCTACCCTTGTGTTGAGATCAAGTTGCTCCACTCCCACCATATGAAGCTTGATCTCTAGCCTTCCCAAGTTGCTTTCCACTCAATCCTTTCTTCCACCACAGCCAAATCAGTGAGGAGAGTTGAGTGTTGGGGAGATTATCATTTGAAGCACAAGAGCAAGGAGTTCATCATCATCTACAACATCTTTTACCTTTTGGAGGGTGGTGCCTCCTAGATTGGTTAGGTGTCGCTTGGGAGCCTCCGTTGTCGAGATGTGGAGTTGAACCAAGAAGTTTGTAAGGGCAAGGAGATCGCCTACTTCGTGAAGATCTACCCCGAGTAAGGCTAGCCCTCCGTGGGCGTAGGCCATGATGGAATAGACAAGGTTGCTTCTTCGTGGACCCTTTGTGGGTGGAGCCCTTTGTGGACTCGCGCAGCCGTTACCCTCCGTGGGTTGAAGTCTCCATCAACGTGGAAGTACGATAGCACCACCTATCGGAACCACGAGAAAAATCACCGCGTCTCCAAAATTGTGTTTGCTCTTCTCCACCTCTCTTTACTACATGTGCAATTTACTTTCCGCTGCCTATACTCTAGAATTGCAAGTGTAGGGTGATGCTTGACTTGATCATAATTGTGAATCTGCCAAAAACTGTTCTTTGTCAAAAGGCAGAATTTTTATATTGTCAAGTAGTCTAATCACCCCCTCTAGACATACTTTCGATCCTACAAGTGGTATCAGAGCTTTGGTCTCCATTGTATTGGTTTCCATTGCATTGGACTCCATAAGCTTGGTTTCACAACCTAGGAGAGTATGGCGTCTAGTGAGGGTAATTTTCGTAGAGGTCCTTACTTTGATGGTACAAATTTTGCTAGTTGGAAGCATAAAATGAAAATGCATATTCTTGGTCATAACCCAGCCGCATGGGGCATTATTTGTGTTGGTATGCAAGGTGAATTCTTCGAGGAAGGAAAAGTTCGGATCGCGGCTTACACCGGAAGAATTGCGGATGTTGCAAAACAATGCTCAAGCTTGTGACATTCTCTTCAATGCCTTGTGTCCCGAGGAGTTCAACAAAATCAGCCGTCTTGAGAATGCAAAAGAGATTTGGGATACTTTGGTTGAAATGCACGAAGGTACCGAGTCCGTGAAGGAATCAAAGCTAGATATTCTTCAAGATCAACTTGACAAGTTCAAGATGAAGGATGGTGAAGGAGTCGCTGAAATGTACTCTAGGCTTGCTCTCATCACAAATGAGATTGCCGGCTTAGGAAGCGAAGAAATGACCGACCGATTCATCATCAAGAAGATTCTCAGAGCTTTGGATGGAAAGTATGACACCGTGTGCACTTTGGTCCAAATGATGCCAAACTACAAGACTCTCAAGCCAACCGAAGTCATTGGAAGAATTGTTGCTCATGAGATGACACTTAAGGATAAGGAAGAGCTTCACAACAAGTCAAGTGGTGCTTACAAAGCTACAAGTGATGCTCCCACAACCTCAAGTGACAAGTTAGTTTCCAATGAAGAGATAAGCCTAATGGTCAAGAACTTCAACAAATTCTACAAGAATAGAGGCAAAGAGAGAAGCTCAAAGTCTAGGTCATATGATGAAAAGAGATCTTCTAGTCGTGATCGAATCTGCTACAATTGTGGAAGACCGGACACTACTCAAATGAGTGTATGGCTCCCCACAAGAGAAGAGAAGAATCTCCAAGAAGAAGAAGCTCAAGAGATGAGTCACCTCGGAAAGAGAGAAGGAGCGAGAGATGATCGTTATGAGCGAAGACCCTCTCGGAGAAGCAAGGATTAGGAGAGGAAAGACAAGTCATCAAGGAGCTACACAAGAAGAAAACATCAAGCTCATGTAGGTGAATGGGTCTCGGCTCCGACTCAGACAATCAATCGGAAGGAAGCTATCACTCCGACTCCGACTACTGATCAAGATGAAGGTGTTGCGGTCTTGCTCTCGTATCCTCCAACTCCAACTCCTCGACTTATTTGATTCACCAAATGAGGGAATTGGAAGATGCTTCATGGCTAAAGGCCCCAAGGTATCACACCCTGAATTCATTGACTTCAATAGTGATGAGGATGACTTGCTTGGTGAAGATGAGCTCTTGCATGATAAATCCAAAGAGCCTAGTAACGATGAACATGCTAGTAGTCTTTATAGTCGAGAAGAGTCGAATGACAATGCTATGAAGGAGATTGAGCGTCTAACTAAAGAACTAAACACTCTTAAGTTAGCTCATGAAACAACTCAAGAAGGTCATAGAGAGCTCCTAAGATCTCATGAGAAGCTACGCTTCGAGAAGCTCACTCTAGAGCAAGAACATGAGTTTCTAAAAGCAATCAATGACGATCTTCGAAAGAAGAGTTCTTCATATCTTGCCAAACGACTTCTCTTGTCTAATTTCTTGCCACCCATTAAGACTAAGCATAACAAGCATAAGAAAAATTCTTCCTCTAGCAGTAACAATAACCATGCTAAATCCAATGTTGTTGCTTCTAGTAGTTCTCTTGATTCCACTAACAATGTTTCAAGCCAAGTTACACTTGAGCAAGAAAATAGTTTATTGAAAGGGATCATACTGAAAGGTGTCTACAAGAGCCTTGCGGAAGCAAGAACTTTGAGAAATTGTTACGCAAGCAAGGAAGGCACCGAAGAATCAAGGAATTGGTTTTGAGCGAAAGTTCAACGCCAAGGCGTTGAGTGGGAAGAAGGTCAATATCCTACTCCACAGTTTGTTCCTCAAAAGGAGAAGTATGATCCTACTTCTTCCAATGTGGAACAAGCTCAAGATGACCTTCCACCACAAGACCACAAGCTAAAAGGCAAGGACAAGCTTCAAGAGGAGATTGATGCATTTGTTGAAGCACCTCAAACCATGGTCAAGTGGGTTCCCAAGGAAACGTCAAGTTCTACTTCATCAAGCTCAACTACAACCCCAAGGATTCCCATCAAGATGATGTGGATCCCGAAGAAGAAGAACTAGAAAGTTCTTGAGGGTGACTCCGCCAACATACTTCACTCACATTCATTTTGGCAAAAACTTGTGCAATCAACTTCCACATCGTGCACTAGTTCATGGAGTCACAAACCCTCTTGTTGGTAAGTCAAGGGACAAGGTAATAATTGCTTTCATGGACATCATCTATTGTGAACTTCAATCTATGTCCATGGATATCCTTGTTTGTTCCTTGTGGGACTAACCCATGTAGGTATTGAAAGTGCCCGAATCCAACGGATAGCTCCCAACTCTTGATGATCTCCATCAACATTGAGCATCCACATCTTCAACATCTACATGAAGTCTTCTACGACAACCCAAGGTTAGTTTGACCCTTTAAAAGGAGTTCTCACATCTAGGGGGAGCTTTGCTCTAAAAATTGAGCTAAAGCATCTTCAAATGATGTGAACACATCAATGCTTTATGTAAAAGTGGTAACCCCACTTGTGCTTAAACGATGAGTATGACCTATGATCAAATGTTCTCATTTGGCTCCTAAGTCAATATACTCATATAAAGATGACCTAGTCATCGACAAATTGTGTGTTAATTGCTAGAGTTTTGGTTGTGCACGTTTGACACATATTTCATTTGCTATCTTATTGTGTGAGCATGTTGGATGCATGATTTTATCCATTCGAGGACATCCATTTGTTGTTTTGGTCGTTTTGATTTTTCTGACCAGATGGATGGACAAGAATGCCTAAGTACCTCCCCTAGCTATCTATGCTTTCTTGTCTCAAATTCTATTCATGCTTACATCACAAATTTTGAACAAGTCATTTTCGGACCCCGGGTGAGGAGCACTTTCGAGCCACCGATCCGTCAAGGGCTAATTTCCAAAACCTTCTAATTGATTTCGGTCGGACCAACTCACTCAAACTCGGTCGAACCGAAAGCATTTAGACGATCTAGGTTTTCATCTCGGTGAAACCGAGTTATGATTTTCGGCGTGACCGAAGTGCATAACTGCCTAGCAGTTGTCCATCTTGGTGCCACCGAGTTTTACAACTCGGTCCCACCGACAGCGAAGGGGTATATATTCCGAGGGCGCGCTGATTCCTCCTTCAAGCGTTTAGCCCCACACCCTTTGCCGTCGCCTTGGTCTCGGATCGTCGCCGTAAATCGCTTTGTGCGCCCTCGCCGCAGTCTCCGTCGCCGTCAACGGACATCTCCTCCGCGCCGTTGCCGCCGTAGAAAAACTCCACCAAGTTAGGGTGAGTTTTGATCCCACTCGTGCTCCCATCTCCGATTCAATGCACGTTGGATTGCCTAGTATCTTGCCACGATTGAAATCCTCCTGTACACCAGATTGGTTCGTTTGAACTAGATTCGAGTAAAAGTTTTAGGGTTAGGTTTCCGCGGAACACATCTCGGTGAGACCGATTTTATATTTTCGGTATGACCGATTTGGCCTATAGCCATTACCTTCGCACCCTTCGGTCCAACCGAGTTGTGCAAAATCGGTGTGACCGAAATGAAGATTCTGTGAAACCCTAGCGTTTTCGGCAGGGACGAAACCCACTTCGTCAAACCGAAAGTGGTGTGCCAAGCTCTGTTTAACACTTGGATTCACGAACCTTAAACTCGGTCGACCAAATGTCTTCTGTGAAAACTTAATACTAGAATTTGAACTCATTTTTTGCAAAAACTTCGCATTTTGTGATGACTCTTCTTCTCTGCCTACACCTTATCTATTCATAGGTTGTCGGCCATGTCGATGCCGTGTGATCGAGCAGGTCGAGACACCCATTGCGAGACATTCGAGGCGGGCACTAGTCCCGATCCTAGTAGCTCATCGATGATGGTGAGAGGAGTACACCAAGTGGCATGCCTCCTGCAGCCACCAGAGCTAGAAAGAAGAGGAATTCAGATGATGAGGATTCAGATTTTGTTGTTGAGGAAGAGGTGACCTCAAAGCCTAAAGGAAGGTTGTTGCCAAAGAGCAACAAGGTCAACAATCTAAGAAGGGCACCAGCAAAGTCAAGCGATCAACTGTTGCTAAGAAGTTGAATTTGGGAGAGGCAACTGCAAGCAAAGTGAAAAACCACCAAGAGAAAGAGAATAGTGCATGAAGATGCAGCGATGAGGATGAGGATGAGGAAGCACCCCAGCCTCCTCCTCGAAGCCTAAGCTCATGGGTGATGCCATTAAGGCCGGAGCCACATCAAAGCTCAAGAAATCTGCTCCAGCTAAGGCAGCTCCAAAGAAAGCCTGCTGCCAAGCCCAAGAAGACCGTCGGGAACATTCCAAAGATCTGAAAAGAACAAGGATGATGTGCCACCACCGAGTCGACGATGAAGGACCAGTTTCTTTGAAACTTAGTCCAAAACGCCACTTCATAATGATGCTCATCCTCAAGCCGAGGATATGAAGGCAAGGAAAGATAAAGGTCTCGGGCTATGGAGACAAACTGACCCATATGCCGTGAGGAGAAGAACTGCTTTGTAGATCCCAGATTTCACACGAGAGAGCAAAGCGGGACTTCTATGAGACCGTCTTGATGGACAAGAAGCCCATAGTCGCAGACACCGACATGTTATTTGGAAGTACATTGACAGTGAAGAGCAGAGATTTCTTTCCACATGTGCATGAAAGTTTCACTTTGCATGTGGAGTTGCAGATTTTGTAGGTCGAAATTGACCGGTTGGAGCGATGAGATGATAATGCAATTTTATGCCACACTCACTTCTACCCCGATGGAAAGATTATGTGGATGGTGAAGGTCAAAGTTTTCTTCTTCTGTTGAAGAATGGGCAGAAATTCAGAATGCTCGGCAACGAGAAGATGATATTGATGTATATGGGATTCCAAAGAAGAATCATGAATCCATGAAGAACATGTACAAAGAGATTCCAGCAGAGGATTTGGGAATCTGGGCTCGGCTCGATCTACCATCTCGAGCAGGCTTACCTACCACTAATACCATTTTGAGGCATACCTTGATGCCCAAATCTGGAGATGATCGCATGATCGAGGATACTCTATCAACATGCTGCACATACTTGATGAAAAGCACCTTTCAAGGTGATGGACTTGATGGTAGAGACCATTAAGAGGACTGCAATGACCACAAAAGGTCGTGTGGATTTGCCCATGATTCAGATGCTTATCAATGCCAAGTTTGGCACGGGCACATTCTTGTTGGATAGAGAACATTTGCCGTTGCAGCGAACATGAAGACAATGTTGTTGTGATGAATGAGGAGGATCCGACATCTGTTGAAGGTCAAGCCAAGATCGAAGCTGCTAAGAAAGCCAAAGTCGACAAGGAAGCGCAGCGGCAGCTAAACCAAAGAGTTTGGAGAGCAAATTCTTGAAGCTACCCAAAGGATTGAACAACGCTGGCCAGCATTATGCAGTCTCGGAGAGCTTAGAGAGGATTGTTGACGAGAAGATCTACGCTCGGGCGTGAAGTCGATCAAGTACAAGTGACCGTCAACAAGCTCGAGGCGGACATTGAGGAAGCAAAGCGGAGAGAAGGCGAGCTTATCGTGAGTTGCGGATGACTTAGTCCAGATTCTCATGACAGATCGCTCCGGTTCCCAAAGGATCCCGATCATTGCTATTCGATGGTGACACGGGACTACAGCTTCACCTCCACAGCCAAAGCGATTGCTCCTACTCCAGCTCCAGCTCGGTGTCCACTCCTCCAAAGAGACATCACCAAGTCTTCGCCGATGCTATCATATCCACTCGACATCAACCTGCAGACGGAGCCGCCAACAGAGTCCACAATGGCGCTTAGCTCTATGCTTTTTCGAACTTTTGGTAACTTGTTGCCAAAGGGGAAAATTGTATAGATCATAGGACTTCGAGAGAGAGTCTTTGTTGTCTTTGCGCTTTTGCTCTTTCGTTCTTTTGCGGTTTCTTTGAGATACTTTTGGTTTTCGAGACATTCGATGTGTTTGATACTCCGTTTGATTCTACCTTAATGAGTGCTTGGTCGTACTATGCTTTAATGTGTGCTTAATGCTTATCATATGCCATTCCTATCTCGTATGACCATTTACTCATGTCTTGGTGATTGGGTGCATGCTGTTCATTCTTATCATTTTGTGCGCTCCACCAAGATGTATGAGACATGGAAGAGTGACCCATGATCCTAATCGATTGTGCATTTGCATTCAAGCGCAAATCTTAAATAATGCACAAATTTAGGGGAGCTCTTGCTTATCACATACTTCTCAAAGCGACGATATTATTCATTGATTATATCCTTTGTCGAAGCTTTGATCTATATGTTGTCATCAATTACTAAAAAGGGGGAGATTGAAAGTGCAACTAAACCCCGGGTGGTTTTGGTAATTAATAACAACATATATATCATTGAACTAATAGTTACTTGAGAATCATTTGAGAAAGTTCAAGGATATGGGTATGGCAAGGATGAAGAAGTGGACCCCCAAAATGCTAAGGCAAGCATTGGCAAAAGCTCAAGACTCCATTTTTGGTTTAGTGATCCAAGATCACATTGAGTCCATAGGAAAAGCCAATACTATTAAAGGGATGAGGTTATGATGATGATCCGGTTGCTCAAGTGCTTAGTGATACATCTCCTAAACTATCGGCAACTTTCACCGCCATAGACACTCATAAGTAGTCTCGGTCCCACCGATATTCCAAACTCAGTCACCGAGATGAACCACCTCAGCCATAAGCCAAACCCTAGCAAACTCGGATTTTCCGATTCGAACTCGGTCTCACGAAACATGAGTTATAAGCTTCAGAACATACATCATCAAATCGGTGTCACCGAGATGATGAATCGGTCCCACCAAACTGGCATGCTCTTGTCATTGCACGAATCGGACTAACCGAGATTGTATTTTCGGTCCCACGAAAATCCCAACGTTCACATTATTTGAACTATCGGTCTCACCGAGTTGTCCACTCGGTCCCACCGAGATTGCTCAAATGTGTGTAGCGGTTGGATTTTGTGTGGAGGCTATTTATACCCTCCACCCCTCTTCATTCGTGGAGAGAGCCATCGAAAGAACTACCGCTCCTACCTTACATTTACGAGAAGAGAACTACCTACCCTTGTGTTGAGATCAAGTTGCTCCACTCCCACCATATGAAGCTTGATCTCTAGCCTTCCCAAGTTGCTTTCCACTCAATCCTTTCTTCCACCACAGCCAAATCGGTGAGGAGAGTTGAGTGTTGGGGAGATTATCATTTGAAGCACAAGAGCAAGGAGTTCATCATCATCTACAACATCTATTACCTTTTGGAGGTGGTGCCTCCTAGATTGGTTAGGTGTCGCTTGGGAGCCTCCATTGTCGAGATGTGGAGTTGAACCAAGAAGTTTGTAAGGGCAAGGAGATCGCCTACTTCGTGAAGATCTACCCCGAGTAAGGCTAGCCCTCCATGGGCGTGAGCCATGATGGAATAGACAAGGTTGCTTCTTCGTGGACCCTTCGTGGGTGGAGCCCTCCGTGGACTCACAAGGCCGTTACCCTCCGTGGGTTGAAGTCTCCATCAGCGTGGAAGTGCGATAGCACCACCTATCGGAACCACGAGAAAAATCACCGCGTCTCCAAAATTGCGTTTGCTCTTCTCCACCTCTCTTTACTACATGTGCAATTTACTTTCCGCTGCCTATACTCTAGAATTGCATGTGTAGGGTGATGCTTGACTTGATCATAATTGTGAATCTGCCAAAAACTGTTCTTTGTCAAAAGGCAGAATTTTTATATTGTCAAGTAGTCTAATCACCCCCCTCTAGACATACTTACGATCCTACACTTGGTAGTTAATGGACAATAATCTCATTCTTAGTGTGTTAGTTATTGAATTATTATTCTAAGACTGATCGTGCTACCTAGTCCTTATTTCCGGTGCACTCCTCAATCAATGAGTTAGGATTGTGCCAATCCCTCGCTCTTGTGATCATATCGTCTTGCCCTGAAAAGCAAGATTGTTCTCGAGCTTAGTAACATATCGGTGGTTCGTGATTTTCCGAATATCTTCTCGGAGGTATCACCAGTTGTCACTGACCGCTATGTTAAGTTAAATGATCAAGTTGGTTTCATATAAACCACCCCTCCTCCAAGAATCTGTGTTGCATACCCCTGAGCTAGTTGGTTAAGCTAAACAACAACTTGGAGAGTTGGAAGATAAAAGCTTGTCCGACTTAGCTCATGTTAAGGGATATCTTCTTGTGTGCGTGTGATGAAGAAAGATGATATCTTCATCAATTGATCCTCAAAACTAGTTGTTGGAGCTATTGTCTTGCCAAAACTTTGATTTGAGTATGGGCTATCCTCTAATCAAATCAGAACCAACGATGTTCGTAATGTTGTCTTACTCGTGGATTTTCCTCGAGCATACACCATTATGTCTTTTGGGTCTGACCAATACTATCACCTTGTTCACATAGTTATGGAATTTCATCTCCATGGGAATCTGGATGAATTGTTGTTGAGCCTATCGACAACATCCTTATCTTCTCCATAGTTTTGTTAAACATTAAGCTAGTGTTCGAAACTTTTAAAAGCATTTGCTCATGCTAGCTCATGAAGCATATGTTCGGATGTAAGAAGTGACTTCCTCTAGTTCATGTGCATTCGATGCAAGTTGCCGCCGTGGATTCGAGAAAGTCAATGTTGCTTCCTTTGGAATCATCCAAAATCATTCATGCATACGTGCGAAGTATTCTGTGGTCTGGAGACTTGCAACCTTCATTCTATATGTATTCTTAGCACACCAAGCCACTGATTGATTTGTTCAAGGAAAAGGAGTTGTTGTGCAAATCCTAGGTCATGCACAAGACTTCGTTATCCTAGATGATGGTTCCCCACGAACTTCGAGTGTTTTATCATAAGACTACTATGTGGTCATGCTTATGCAGGACAGCGTGTTCACATGTGTTTAGCAGAACCAGCTCATGTTTTGGAGCTTGCTATCTTAGTTCATTCCTCGAGAATCTCGCAACATCGTCTCGTTGATTTGTGTTGCAAACTTTCATTCTTCTTTCTAGACTCGATGAGTCTAGATTATTCTAACACCAACCAGATCTGAATCTCAGGCAGATATGATGGTTGGAACGATTCCCAAGAATTATAATATTGGTCTCTCTGTAACCGGTAAAGTGAATGTCGTGGCCAACACACCCAACCGGAAGACCTGTTATTGTAGTATCTTGATTGAGAAAGTTGGCCATCTCCCCATAAGGATTTCGAGGATTAGCCCCTAGTTGTCCCTTATGGGTTTTGTGTTTCAAGTCCGACCTTTACTTGATGTTCTAGATGCGGACCATTTCCATGAATGGGATACGCTAGTACATCAAAGAGAACATTAGAAGCGGAGTGCTAAATGTCTCTCGGTCGATCATCCAGATTTTGTTCTTGGCCTCGCTAAGATGGAATATGAGAAAGTGTTATCTTCCTTTGCATCTGCATCGTCCATCGCTATTCATCATGGTAGTATGTTGTGTTGTCAGCACCCTTGACAGGGATGTTGATAAAACCTTGATGATTATGGAAATGCTCAAGTTCATGAGAGCACGCGCAAGCTCTAGGTTTTATTGTCGGCATTAATCGCATAGTGCTCTCAGTTTCCTCGTTTATGCTATAGCTTTTCAAAAAGTGGACTCACTCTCTACTGTTGAGTTTCTCCCCAGTTACTAAAATCATCCCTTGTGTTGTTTTCAACAAGGTAATCCACATCATCCATTCTGGCCCGACAATGTCATTTTTTCGGACTCCTTCAAATGATCGATTGTGAATTGCCTTAGGCTGGTATAAAGAATTTCAATGATCTCTGAATCAAAGGTAATTCTTTTGCCACTTAAGGGGATATATCCACAATTGCCTTCCTCTAAAATGTCTCATTGTGGTATCATGGCAACTCAAACTCTCGCTACGTTGACAACCGTTCACCACCCTCTTAGGTGTGGAATTGTTGTCTACCTAGTGAACCCTCGTCATCTGTTCCACTCCATTCCTCTAGATGTGTGCTTTGTATCTCAGCTTACGAGATGTTTTTATGACTCACCCCGTGAGCTGATCCTA
Organism: Aegilops speltoides; assembly: GCA_021437245.1. Taxonomy (NCBI): domain Eukaryota; kingdom Viridiplantae; phylum Streptophyta; class Magnoliopsida; order Poales; family Poaceae; genus Aegilops; species Aegilops speltoides. Next base: position 196,080,492 of record CM038144.1, on the reverse strand, counting down.
AGTTGTTTGATCTTCGAGAAGATCGATCCTACTAGAGTTTTCCCTTTCTACTTGTTGTCATGTGGGATGGAGTTCTCAGAGCAAGACTTCGAGACAATGATGGTGATCGAATCAATGTTCATTTGAATTGCAACTTGGATCGTGAAGATTATTTTAGTTTGCGTTTCCCTTTTATCTTACCCTACGCTTGAATCTCGGGTCGAGGTTCTTGTTTAGTGGGGGTGAGTTGTCACATCCCTAGTTCTGACAATGCCTAGTGCATGCGTTATAGTGTTGCATCATGTTTAAATTTCATTTAAACCTGAAATGGGGATTGACTAAGCCCTAGCACCAAATGAATTCAACTAGGGTCAAAATAAAACCTTTTTCATTGAACTCAAAATGCCCTCTAAAAATGTTCAACATTTCTGGTTTGAGGTGGAAGCATCTACCAAAAATGGTTTATATTTTTGCAGGACATATTTGGTCACTGAATTAAATCATATAGTATTTGCATTTGGGTATTTAAATGCTATTAAATATTTCAAATGCTCAAATAATCCCAAACTAAAATGTTCCATGTTGGATATATTCTATCACAAGGGCATGTGCGGTTTGGTGATTTTTGAAAGTGCTTAGCTATTTTAATAAAGCCCGAAACAAAATAATGAGAATAGATAATGAAAATGTAAATAAGAGAGGAGAAAACCTTACAGGCGCCTACTAACGGCCCACTTGCCCCAGCCAGCCAACTGCCGCGCCATGAAGCTGCTTGGCTTTCGGCGAGGCAGGCGAGCATCGTGCTTTCGGCGGCGAAGCACCGCATGGGTGCCACGCAGCTGTCCGCCGCCTCGCCGCTCCCCTCGTCCATTCTTGACATGGGGCGAACCTCGCCCTCTCCCGACCCCGCAGACAACCGCTCCTCGCCTGCTCCTCTCTCGCTCTCCTCGGCGTCGCCCGAGGCGTGCGTCGCCGCCGCCGCTTCATACCGCCGCATCCAACGCCGTCCCGCGCCCTCTCACCGTGTCCGCCGCGGTTCGCCGTCGTCGACTCGCCCGACCAACCAAGCCACACGACGCCGGAGCCTCTGATCACCCCGCCACGTCGTCTTCAACCTCGGGCCGCCCAGATCGCCGTCGTCGTCCCGACCGCCTGAAGCTTTCCCGAGCCCACCGGCGTCTCGTGACCGCTGTGAGCCATCGACCTCCGCATCCTCTTCTTTTCTTTCCCGTGCATCATAGCGGCGCACGCGTTCACACGCACACGCCGCCGACGAAGTTCGCCGCGCCGTGAAGCCCCGTGACCTTTGGTCCCATCGCGTGCGTCCGTTGCACTCGCAGCGTTCCGTGAAACAAAACTAGCGCGGCAGCCGTCTCGTTTGCACACCACATCGCCGCTCTCGAGCTCGACCGAGCTTCGTCCGCCGCCGAGGACATCGCCGGCGCCAACTCCGGCCACCCCGACCCCAACTGACTCCACCAAGAGCCGCGGCTCGTCCCCAGCTCCACTTTGATGCCTTTTGCGTCCCATTTGGTGGCCGGAACAGCCAAAACCACTTCCGCCGCCGCGTCTGGTCGTCGCCGGCGGCTAAACACCGGCGAGTTGACCCCGTTTGACCCTGGTTGACCCCGTGTGGGCCCAGGTTGACTCCCCTGACTCCATGACAGGTGGGGCCTGTCCTCTAATTAAACTGGTTTAGTGCTAAGTAAAAACTAGTTAGGCTAATTACACTGACACGCGGGACCCACAGGTCAGGGTTTGAACTGGACCGCCGCAGTTGACCTGCTGACGTCACAGTGACGCGATGCTGACGCAGTTAATAATTTTCTAGATTTAAAATAAATCAGGAAATTTCAGAAAATGCCCTAAACTTCTAAAAATCATAGAAAATAATCTATAGCTCAGAATGAAATAATTTATATATGAAAAATGATCAGAAAAATTCAATCAATCCATCTGTACCATTTTCATGCATGATAGAACAACTTATAGCTGCTGTTTAGGACAAATCATATGAATGGCATTTAAATAATCACATGTGGAGTTTGAATTTGAACCTAGGGTTCAAACCAACTCCATTTAACTTGTTGCTAGTTGCATTAGCTCAAATCACATCATATTGCCATGTCACATTCATGCATCATATTGTCGCATTGCATTGATTGTGTCCCTCTTTGTTTGCCGGCAATTGTCCCCTCTCGATAGACGTGGTTTCGACGACGAGTTCGATGACACCGATGAAGAACTATAATATCTTCAGAAGAGCCAGGCAAGCAAAACCCCCTTGTTCATTCCGATACAATCCCACCCTCTCGCTCCTGCTCTAGTTTATCTTGCATTAGGACAACAACGATTCATCATTACTTGCTGCGGTAGCTGAACCCCTTTATCCTTTGCATGACTGTCATTCCACAAGAAATAGATGAAACCCACTAGCATGAGTAGGAGTTGTTTGAGCCTGTTGTGCCTACTCATTCATGTTTGTTTGTCATGCCTGCTATTGCTTAGAGTTGAGTCAGTCGATTCATCGGGAATGAATCGGAGGTGTGTGAACATGTCCTCTTGTGTGAGCTAAGTGTGTGAACACGATTTGGTAAAGGTAGCGGTGAGAGGCCATGTAGGAGCACATGGTGGGTTGTCTCATTGAAGCCGTCCTTAGGAACTGAGTTACGTGTTTGTGATCCATGATTCAGCTACTACCATGCATTGGGCCTGAAATATGACCCGCCGACTTCTTAATCACCCTTGTCCTCTGTCCGGGAGTTGTAAGTAGTTTACGTGTTTGTAGTATCTTTGGAGGCCGTGCTTGCAGCTGGACCGTAAAGGGTGGGCTGTGATCACGGTAGGCACGTGGCAGATAAACTGGCACCCGTTTGGTGTCACGGAACCTGTACACATCGTTTGGGGCTGTGAGCGAAACTTCGGCCGGATCTCCTCATGGATGGAACCCGAATAGGCGATAAACCTGGACTAGGGACTTGAGTGTTTAGGTAGGTCATGGTCTACACCCACGTCGGCTTTAAGCTGAAGTCTGCCGAGCACATGTCGTGTCTGCGGCGCTAAGTGGTGGAAACATGTATGAAGAAGTACACCCCTGCAGGGTTAACATCATCTATTCGAATAGCCGTGTCCGCGGAAAAGGACTTATGGGTAACCTATAACAGTTCATAGACAAGTGAAAATGGATACTTTAAAATGCGCAAGATAAGCGTGAGTGCTATGGATGGCGTTCTCGTAGGGAAACGGGAGCGAATCCATAGTGGTGTATTGATATGGTGAATATGTGGACTCATGTGTGCCACCTCAAAAGAGTTACTTGCAGTGGTAGTTTAGGATAGCCACTGAGTCAAAGCTGGCTTGCTGCTGTTAAACCCCACCATCCCCTTTGTTGATAATGATGCATATGTAGTTAGATCTGATGTAAGTCTTGCTGGGTACATTTGTACTCACGTTTGCCTATTTTATGTTTTTGCAGAGAGACTTGATCTTGCTAGTAGTTCCACGTGGACTTGACGTTTAGCTTGATACCTCAGCTACGATCTTGTGCCCTCGGCGGATCTCGGTAGATAGTCGGGCTTCAAGCCTTTTTCATTTGTAGATGTACGTACTCGGACATATTAGCTTCGCTTGTGCCTTGACTTGTATGCTCTCGAATCTTTGGGTCGTGAGACCCTGTTTGTAATATCTCGCTCCTCGGGCCTAATGAATAAATACTTGAGTCGTAGAGTCATCTTTGTGATGCCATGTTGTATTTAAGCATATCGAGCATATTGTGTGTATGTTATTGAAATGCTTGGTATGTGTGGGATCGACTATCTAGTTGTTTATCTTTAGTAGCCTCTCTTACGGAAATGTCTCCTAGTGTCTCCACCGAGCCATGGTAGCTTGCTCTTGCTCCGGAACACTTAGGCTGGCGGCATGTGTCCTTCTTCGTTCTGTGTCCATCCCTTGAAATGTCACGCATTGAGTACCGGAGTCTGTTAGCCCTTCTGCCGGTTTACGAGTCCTACTAGCCCGATGCTACAGCCCGGAACTTACTTGCGATGACCGACACGTTCGATCTTTGGGTCATGGATGCTGTCCTGTAAGTCTGTGCCACTTTGGGTTTACGACTAGCCATGTCAGCCGGGCTCCTTTTCATATGGATGCTAGCGACACTATCATATCGTGTGCCAAAAGGCAAACGGTCCCGGGCAAGGTAAGGCGACACCGTGGGGATACCGTGCGTGAGGCAAAAGTGATATGAGGTGTTACAGGCTAGATCGATGTGACATTGAGTCGGGTCTGTCGACTTAAAGTTGTCACATCCCTAGTTCTGACAATGCCTAGTGCATGCGTTAGAGTGTTGCATCATGTTTAAATTTCATTTAAACCTGAAATGGGGATTGACTAAGCCCTAGCACCAAATGAATTCAACTAGGGTCAAAATAAAACCTTTTTCATTGAACTCAAAATGCCCTCTAAAAATGTTCAACATTTCTGGTTTGAGGTGGAAGCATCTACCAAAAATGGTTTATATTTTTGCAGGACATATTTGGTCACTGAATTAAATCATATAGTATTTGCATTTGGGCATCTAAATGCTATTAAATATTTCAAATGCTCAGATAATCCCAAACTAAAATGTTCCATGTTGGATATATTCTATACAGTGGGCATGTGCAGTTTGGTGATTTTTGAAAGTGCTTAGCTATTTTTAATAAAGCCCGAACAAAATAACGTAATAGATATGCATACGTAAATAAGAGAGGAGAAAACCTTACAGGCGCCTACTAACGGCCCACTGCTGCCCCAGCCATTGCCAAGGCCAATGAGCTGCTTGGCTCGGCCAGCAGGCGAGCGAGTGCTTTCGGCGGCGAAAGCACCGCATGGGTGCCACGCAGCTGTCCGCCGCCTCGCCGCTCCCCTCGTCCATTCTTGGCGTGGGGCGAACCCTCTCCCTCTCCCGACCCGCAGACAACCGCTCCTCGCCTGCTCCTCTCTCGCTCTCCCCGACGTCGCCCGAGACGTCGTCGTCGCCGCCGCTCGCCACAGCCGCGTCCAACACCGTCCCCGCGCCCTCTCACCGTGTCCGCACGGTTCGCCGTCGTCGACTACGCCGACCAACCAAGCCACACGACGCCGAAGCCCCTGCATCACCCCCGTCGCCGTCGTCTTCAACCTCGGGCCGCCCAGATCGCCGTCGTCGTCCCGACCGCACCGAGCTTTCCCCGAGCCCACCGAGCGTCTCTACGTGACCGCTGTGAGCCACTGACCTCCCCCATCCTCTTCTTTTCTTTCCCCGTGCATCATAGCGACTGCACCGCGTTCACCCGCACACGCCGCCGCACGGGTTCATCGCCGGCGAAGCCCCGGTGACCTTTTGGTCCCACGCGTGCGTCCGTTGCACTCGCAACGTTCCGTAGAGCAAAACTAGCGCGGCAGCCGTCTCGTTTGCACACCACATCGCCGCTCTCGAGCTCGACCGAGCTTCGGCCGCCGCCGAGCTCATCGCCGGCGCCAACTCCGGCCACCCCGACCCCAACTGACTCCACCAAGAGCCGCGGCTCGTCCCCAGCTCCACTTTGATGCCTTTCACGTCCCATTTGGTGGCCGGAACGGCCAAAACCACTTCCGCCGCCGCGTCTGGTCGTCGCCGGCGGCTAAACACCGGCGAGTTGACTCCGTTTGACCCTGGTTGACCCCGTGTGGGCCCAGGTTGACTCCTCCTGACTCCATGACAGGTGGGGCATGTCCTCTAATTAAACTGGTTTAGTGCTAACTAAAAACTAGTTAGGCTAATTACACTGACACGCGGGACCCACAGGTCAGGGTTTGACCTGGACCGCCGCAGTTGACCTGCTGATGTCACAGTGACGCGATGTTGACGCAGTTAATAATTTTCTGGATTTAAAATAAATCAGGAAATTTCAGAAAATGCCCTAAACTTCTAAAAATCATAGAAAATAATCTATAGCTCAGAATGAAATAATTTATATATGAAAAATGATCAGAAAAATTCAATCTATCCATCTATACCGTTTTCATGCATGATAGAACAACTTATAGCTGCTGTTTAGGACAAATCATATGAATGGCATTTAAATAATCACATGTGGAGTTTGAATTTGAACCTAGGGTTCAAACCAACTCCATTTAACTTGTTGCTAGTTGCATTAGCTCAAATCACATCATATTGCCATGTCACATTCATGCATCATATTGTCGCATTGCATTGATTGTGTCCCTCTTTGTTTGCCGGCAATTGTCCCCTCTCGATAGACGTGGTTTCGGCGATGAGTTCGATGACACCGATGAAGAACTATAATATCTTCAGAAGTGCTAGGCAAGCAAAAACCCCTTGTTCATTCCGATACAATCCCACTCTCTCGCTCCTGCTCTATTTTACTGCATTAGGACAACAACGATTCATCTATTACTTGCTGCGGTAGCTGAACCCCTTTATCCTTTGCATGACCTGTCATTCCACAGTAAATAGATGAAACCCGCTAGCATGAGTAGGAGTTGTTTGTGCCCTGTTGTGCCTACTCATTCATGTTTGTTTGTCATGCCTGCTATTGCTTAGAGTTGAGTCAGGTCTGATTCATCGGGAATGAATCAGAGGGGTGTGAACATGTCCTACTGTGTGTGAGCTAAGTGTGTGAACACGATTTGGTAAAGGTAGCGGTGAGAGGCCATGTAGGAGCACATGGTGGGTTGTCTCATTGAAGCCGTCCTTAGGAACTGAGTTCTGTGTGTGTGATCCATGATTCAGCTACTACCATGCATTGGGCCCTGAAATATGACCCTTCCGACTTCTTAATCACCCTTGTCCTCTGTCCGGGAGTTGCAAGTAGTTTACGTGTTTGTAGTATCTTTGGAGGCCGTCTTGTGTTGGCCGTAGGGGTGGGCTGTGATCACGGTAGGCACGTGGCAGATAAACCGGGCACCCGTTTGGTGTCACGGAACCTGTACACATCGTTTGGGGCTGTGAGCGAAACTTGGCGGATCTCCTCATGGATGGAACCGAATAGGCGATAAACTGGACTAGGGACTTGAGTGTTTAGGTAGGTCGTGGTCTACACCCACGTCGGCTTTCGCTTGAAGTCTGCCGAGCACATGTCGTGTGCAGACGCTAAGTGGTGGAAACATGTATGAAGAAGTACACCCCTGCAGGGTTAACATCATCTATTCAAATAGCCGTGTCCGCAGAAAAGGACTTCTGGGTTGCCTATAACAGTTCATAGACAAGTGAAAGTGGATACTCTAAAATGCGTAAGATAAGCGTGAGTGCTATGGATGGCGTTCTCGTAGGGAAATGGGAGCGAATCCATAGTGGTGTATTGATATGGTGAATATGTGGACTCGTGTGCGCCACCTCAAAGAGTTACTTGCGGTGGTAGTTTAGGATAGCCACCGAGTCAAAGCTGGCTTCTTCTTTGTTAAACCCCACCATCCCTTTGTTGATAATGATGCATATGTAGTTAGATCGATGTAAGTCTTCTTTGGGTACATTTGTACTCACGTTTGCCTATTTTATGTTTTTGCAGAGAGACTTTGCTAGTAGTTCCACGTGGACTTGACGTTTAGCTTGATACCTCACCACGATCTTGTGCCCTCGGCGGATCTTAGATAGTCGGGCTTCCAAGCCTTTTTCATTTGTAGATTCCACGCTGCTTGTGCCTTGACTTGTATGCTCAGCTGGGTCATTGAGACCACTGATAATATCTCGCTCCTCGGGCCTAATGAATAAATACTTGAGTCGTAGAGTCATCTTTGTGATGCCATGTTGTATTTGCACATATCGAGCATATTGTGTGTATGTTATTGAAATGCTTGGTATGTGTGGGATGTGACTATCTAGTTGTTTATCTTTAGTAGCCTCTCTTACTGGAAATGTCTCCTAGTGTCTCCATCGAGCCATGGTAGCTTGCTCTTGCTCCTAACACTTAGGCTGGCGGCATGTGTCCTTCTTCGTTCTTGTATACGTCCCGGGAAATGTCACGCATTGAGTACCGGAGTCTGTTAGCACTGCTCTGGCCGGTTTACGAGTCCTGCTAGCCCAAAGGCTACAGCCGGAACTTACTTGCGATGACCGACACGTTCGATCTTTGGGTCATGGATGCTGTCCTGTAAGTCTGTGCCACTTTGGGTTTACGACTAGCCATGTCAGCCCGGGCTCCTTTTCATATGGATGCTAGCGACACTATCATATACGTGTGCCAAAATGCGCAAACGGTCCCGGGCCAAGGTAAGGCGACACCCGTGGGGATACCGTGCGTGAGGCCGCAAAGTGATATGAGGTGTTACAGGCTAGATCGATGTGACATTGAGTCGGGGTCCTGACAGCTTAAAGTTGTCACATCCCTAGTTCTGACAATGCCTAGTGCATGCGTTAGAGTGTTGCATCATGTTTAAATTTCATTTAAACCTGAAATGGGGATTGACTAAGCCCTAGCACCAAATGAATTCAACTAGGGTCAAAATAAAACCTTTTTCATTGAACTCAAAATGCCCTCTAAAAATGTTCAACATTTCTGGTTTGAGGTGGAAGCATCTACCAAAAATGGTTTATATTTTTGCAGGACATATTTGGTCACTGAATTAAATCATATAGTATTTGCATTTGGGCATCTAAATGCTACTAAATATTTCAAATGCTCAGATAATCCCAAACTAAAATGTTCCATGTTGGATATATTTTATACAAACTAAGTGCTTAGCTATTTTAATAAAGCCGAGAACAAAATAACAGAATAGATATGAAAGCAGAAATAAGATATATTTTATACAAATGGGCATGTGCAGTTTGGTGTTTTTGAAAGTGCTTAGCTATTTTAATAAAGCCCGAACAAAATAATGTAATAGATAATGTAAAATGTAAATAAGAGAGGAGAGAAAACTTACAGCGCCTACTAACCGCCCACCTGCCGCCCAGCCAACACCAGTGCAGCATGCCAATGAGCTGCTTAGCTCGCCAAGTGAAAGTGCAACTAATCCCGGTGGTTTTGGTAATTAATAACAACATATATATCATTGAACTAATCATTTCTTGAGAATATTTCAGAAAGTTCAAGGATATGGGTATGGCAATGACCGATGATGTGGACCCCTCAAAATGCTAAGGAAAACATTGGCAAAAGCTCAAGACTCCATTTTGGTTTAGTGATCCAAGATCACATTGAGTCCATAGGAAAGCCAATACTATTAAAGGGATGAGGTTATGATGATGATCTGGTTGCTCTAAGTGCTTAGTGATTTATCTCTCAAACAATCAGCAATCTTTCATTCCAACATAAACTCATAAGTAATCTCGGTCCCACCGATTCCAAACTCACCACACCGAGATGAACCACCTCACCATATACCCAAACCCTAAGAATCTCGGATTTTCCGATTCCAAACTCGGTCATTCCGATATTGGTGTTGCCAACCTTCAGAAACTTACAGACTCAAATCGGTGTCACCGAGATGAGAAAGTCGGTCCCACCGAGATTGGCAAACCCTAGACTTTGGAAGAATCGGACTAACCGAGATTGTATTTTCGGTCCCACCGAAAATCCCAACATTCACAAGATTTGAACTTTCGGTCTCACCGAGTTGTCAACTTCGGTCGACCGAGATTGGTCAAATGTGTGTAACAGTTGGATTTTGTGTGGAGGCTATAAATACCCTCCACCTCCTCTTCATTCGTGGAGAGAGCCATCGAAAAAAATACCACTCCTACCTTACATTTACGAGAAGAAAACTACCTACCCTTGTGTTGAGATCAAGTTGCTCCACTCCCATCATATGAAACTTGATTTCTAGTCTTTCCAAGTTGCTTTCCACTCAATTTCTTCTTCCACCACAGCCAAATCGGTGAGGAGAGTTGAGTGTTGGGGAGATTATCATTTGAAGCACAAGAGCAAGGAGTTCATCATCACCAACCCCATCTATTACCTTTTGGAGGTGGTGCCTCCTAGATTGGTTAGGTGTCACTTGGGAGCCTCCGTCATGATGTGGAGTTGAACCAAGGAGTTTGTAAGGGCAAGGAGATCGCCTACTTCGTGAAGATCTACCCGAGTAAGGCTAGTCCTCCGTGGGCGTAGGCCATGATGGCATAGACAAGGTTGCTTCTTCGTGGACCCTTCGTGGGTGGAGCCCTCCGTGGACTCATGCAGGCCGTTACCCTCCGTGGGTTGAAGTCTCCATCAACGTGGATTGACGATAGCACCACCTATCGGAACCACGAGAAAAAATCTCCGTGTCTCCATTGCGTTTGCTCTTCTCCTCCTCTCATTTACTATACATGCAATTTACTTTCCGCTGCCATAACTCTAGAATTGCATGTGTAGGGTGATACTTGACTTGGTTATCATTGTGAACTTGCTAAGAAACTACTCAAATCAAAAGGCAAAACTTTTAAGTTGTCAAGTAGTCTAATCACCCCCCCTCTAGACATACTTCCGATCCTACAAGTGGTATCAGAGCTTTGGTCTCCATTGGATTGGTTTCCATTGCATTGGACTCCATAAGCTTGGTTTCACAACCTAGGAGAGTATGGCGTCTAGTGAGGGTAATTTTCGTAGAGGTCCTTACTTTGATGGTTCAAACTTTGCTAGTTGGAAGCATAAAATGAAAATGCATATTCTTGGACATAACCCCGCATGGGGCATTATTTGTGTTGGCTTGCAAGGTGAGTTCTTGAAGAAGGAAAAGTTCGGATCGCGAAGCTCTGCGATGAGTTGCGGATGTTCTGAACAATGCTCAAGCTTGTGACATTCTCTTCAATGCCTTGTGTCCCGAGGAGTTCAACAAGATCAGCCGTCTTGAGAATGCAAAAGAGATTTGGGATACTTTGGTGAAATGCACGAAGGTACCGAGTCCGTGAAGGAATCAAAGCTAGATGTTCTTCAAGGTCGACTTGACAAGTTCAAGATGAAGGAAGGTGAAGGAGTCGCTGAAATGTACTCTAGGCTTGCTCTCATCACCAATGAGATGGCAGGCTTAGGAAGCGAAGAAATGACCGACCGATTCATCATCAAGAAGATTCTCGAGCTTTGGATGGAAAGTATGACACCGTGTGCACTTTGATTCAAATGATGCCAAACTACAAAGATCTCAAGCCTACGAAGTCATTGGAAGGATTGTTGCTCATGAGATGACACTTAAAGATAAGGAAGAGCTTCACAACAAGTCAAGTGGTGCTTACAAAGCTGCAGTTGAAGCTCCCACATCCTCAAGTGACAAGCTAGTTTCCAATGAAGAGATAAGCCTAATGGTGAAGAACTTCAACAAATTCTACAAGAGTAGAAGCAAGGAAAGAAGCTCAAAGTCTAGATCATATGATGAAAAGAGATCTTCTAGTCGTGATCGAAACTGCTACAATTGTGGAAGACCGGACACTACTCAAATGAGTGTTCGACTCCCCACAAGAGAAGAGAAGAATCTCCAAGAAGAAGAAGCTCAAGAGAAGAGTCGCCTCGAAAAGAAAGAAGGAGTAGAGATGATCGTTATGAGCGAAGATCCTCTCGGAGAAGCAAGGATTCGTAAAGGAAAGACAAGTCATCAAGGAGCTACACAAGAAGAAAACAGCAAGCTCATGTTGGTGAATGGGTTTCGGCTCCGACTCAACAATCACTCGAAAGAAGCTATCACTCCAACTCGAAATCTGATCAAGATGAAGGTGTTGCGGTCTTGCTCTCGTATCCTCCAACTCCAACTCCTATGACATATTTGATTCACCAAATGAGGGAATTGGAAGATGCTTCATGGCAAAAGGCCCCAAGGTATCACATCCTGAGTTTATTGACTTTGATAGTGATGAGGATGACTTGCTTGGTGAAGATGAGCTTTTACATGATAAATCTAGTGAGCTTAGTAATGATGAACATGCTAGTAGTCTTTATAGTCGAGAAGAGTCGAATGACAATGCTATGAAGGAGATTGAGCGTCTAACTAAAGAACTAAACACTCTTAAGTTAGCTCATGAAACAACTCAAGAAGATCATAGAGAGCTCCTAAGATCTCATGAGAAGCTACGCTCGAGAAGCTCAATCTAGAGCAAGAACATGAGTTTCTAAAAGCTATCAATGACGATCTTGAAAGAAGAGTTCTTCATATCTTGCCAAACGACTTCTCTTGTCTAATTTCTTGCCACCTATCAAAACTAAGCATGACAAGCATAAGAAAAATTCTTCATCTAGTAGTAACAATAATCATGCTAAATCAAATGTTGTTACTTCTAGTAATTCTCTTGATTCCACTAACAATGTTTTAAGCCAAGTTTCACTTGAGCAAGAAAATAGTCTATTGAAAGGGATTATAGAAAAGGTGTCTACAAGAGTCTTGCCGAAGCAAGAGCTTTGAGAAATTGTTCGCAAACAAGGAAGACAGGAAGAATCAAGGAATTGGTTTTGAGCGAAAGTTCAACGCCGAGGGTGTTGAATGGGAAGAAGGTCAATATCCCACTCCAAAGTTTGTCTCTCAAGAGAAGAAGTATGATCCTACTTCTTCCAATGAGGAACAAGCTCAAGATGACCTTCCACCACAAGACCACAAGCTAAAAGGCAAGGACAAGCTTCAAGAGGAGATTGATGCATTCATTGAAGCACCCAAGGCCATGGTCAAGTGGGTTCCCAAGGCAACTTCAAGTTCTACTTCAACAAGCTCAACTACTACCCCAAGGATTCCCATCAAGATGATGTGGATCCCAAGAAGAAGAACTAGAGAGTTCTTGAGGGTGACTCATAATATACTTCACTCATATTCATTTTGGCAAGGACTCGTGCAATCAACTTCCACATCTTGCACTAGTTCATGGAGTCACAAACCCTCATGTTGGTAAGTCAAGGGACAAGGTAATCATTGCTTTCATGGACATCATTCATTGTGAACTTCAATCTATGTCCATGGATATTCTTGTTTGTTCCTTGTGGGACTAACCCATGTAGGTATTGAAAGTGCCCAATCCAAAGGATTGCTCCCAACTCTTGATGATCTTCATCAACATTGAGCATCCACATCTTCAACATCTACATGAAGTCTTCAACGACAACCCAAGGTTAGTTTGACCCTTTAAAAGGGGTTCTCACATCAAGGGGGAGCTTTACTCTAAAGAAATGAGCTAAAGCATCTTCTAATGATGTGAACACATTAATGCTTTATGGAAAAGTGGTAACCCCACTTGTGCTTAAACGATGAGTATGACCTATGATCAAATGTTCTCATTTGACTCCTAGGTCAATATACTCATATATAGATGACCTAGTCATCGCCAAATTGTGTGCTAGCTGTTAAGTGTTTTGTTTGTGCAGGTTTGACACATATTTCATTTGCTATCTTATTGTGTGAGCATGTTGGATGCACGATTTTATCCATTCGAGGACATCCATTTGTTGCTTTGGTCATTATGGTTTTCTTTCTTTTTGACCAAATGGATGGACAAGAATGCCTAAGTTCCTCCCCTAGCTATCTATGCTTTCTTGTCTCAAACTCTATTCATGCTTATATCACAAACTTTGAACAAGATTTTTTCGGACAAGACCGAGTGAGGAGCATCCGAGCCACCGATCCGTCAAAAGCCTAACTTCCAAAACCTTCTAAGTACTTTCGGTCAAACCGATATACTCAAATCGGACAGACCGAAATCACTTGGATTGATCTAGGTTTTCACCTCGGTGAAACCGAGTTTTAAATTTCGGCGTGACCGAAGTGTGTAATCGCACGCATTAACCATCTCGGTCCCACCGAGTTTTCAAACTTCGGTCCCACCGACACCGAAGGGTATAAATACTCGAGGACGAGAGCGTTGATTACTTCTTCAAACGCTTCGCCTCAAACCCTTATGCCGTCGCCTTGGTCTCGGATCGTCTCCGCCGTCTTTGTGCGCCCTCGCCGCTGGTCTCCATCGCCGTCAGCGGACTTTCTCATCGCGCCGTTGCCCGTGGTGAAGCTCCACCACATTGGGTGAGTTTCATCCTCTCGTGTTCAACCGCTGATTCAATGCACGATAGGCGTTGCCATGATTCTTGCCAAGATTGAGATCTTCCTATCCAGCCGTTTAGGTCATAGAACAAATTTCGAGTGAAAATTTTAGGGTTAGGTTTCCGCGAACACATCTCGGTGTGACCGATTTGACATTTTCGGATGACCAATTTGGCCTCTGGCCATTACTTTGCACTTTTCGGTGAAACCGAGTTGTGCAAATCGGTAATACCAAGTGAAGATTCATGAAACCCTAGTAGTCTCGGCTAGACTGAAACCCATTTCGGTCAACCGAAAGTGGTGTATGTGGTCTGTTTAGACATTTCGGTTTCACGAATTGATAGACTTCGGTCGAGACCGACATGTATTCTGTGAAAACCTAAAACTAAAGTTTGAACTCATTCTTTTGCAAAATCCTCTGCGGTTTGTGATAACTCTTCTATTCGCCTATATCTATTCTATTCACAAAGTTGTCACCATGTCGAAGGAAGTGACAATCGAACAGTCCGAGATGCCGTTGAGATTCGAGGCAGCTACAAGTCCGAAGCAAGCTGTTTTTCGATGATGGAGAGAGAGCACTCCAAGTGGACTGCTGCGGCACTGCTACCAGGGCAGGAGGAAGAGGAATTCGATGAAGAAGATTGATTTCGTTGCAGATGAGGAGATAACTTCTAAGCCAAAAGGCAAGTGGTTGCCAAGAGCTATCAAGGGCAACAATCAAAGAAAGGCACAAGCAAAGTGGCAAAATCCTCATTGCCTGAAGCTCAAGATGGAAGAAACCTCCAAAAGATCAAGAAGACTTCCAAGAGGAAGAGGAAAGTTCATGAAGAGATCTGCGATGATGATGATTCGATGAGGAAGCACCTCGGCCTCCTCGAAGCGAAGTTGATGGGTGATGCCATCGAGGCGGGAGCACCCACAAAGACTAAGCAATCAGCTCCAAAAAGGCAGCCCAAGCCAAACCAGCTGCCAAGCCAAGAAGACTGTGAGGAACATACTGCGTCGAAAAAGAAGAAAGACTATGTGCCACCGCAGAATCGGATGATGAGGCTCATGTTTTGCTCAAGCTCGAATGAAACGCGAGCTCATAATGAAGCTCATCCTCGAGCTGAAAATATGAAGGAGAGAAAGGACAAAGGTCTCGAGCTATGGAGGCAAGCAGATCCATATGCCACCAGAGAAGAAAGAACAGCTTGACTCAAGATTCCACACAAGAGAGCAACAAGACTTTTATGAGGCAGTGCTCATGGACAAGAAGCCAATTGTTCTTGACACGAATCGTTGACCGGGAATACATCGATAGTGAAGAGCATGAGACTTTTTCCCACATGTGCATGAAAGCTTCACCGCTTGTGGGATTGCGAGTTCGTTGGTCGAAATTGACCGCTGGAGCGATGAGATGATCATGCGATTCTATGCCACCGCACACTTCTATCCAGATGGCGAATTGTATGGATGATGAAGGCGAGAGATTCCATTCTCTTGTTGAAGAATGGAGAGCGTTCTTGAATGCACTGTTTCAAGGGAAGATGATATTGATGTCTATGGCATTCGAAGAAAAATCACGAGTCAATGAAGAACATGTACAATGAGGTAGATGAGAAGGATGTAGAGATATGGAAGCTTGGTTGATCTACTATCTTGAGGCAGGTCTCCCAACCACCAACACCATTACGAGGCATACTTTGATGCCTAAGTCGAGGACCACCGCATGATAAGAGGGTACTCTATCAACATGCTGCACATTCTAGATCGAAGACACCTTTTAAGGTGATGGACACGATAGTTGAGACTATCAAGAGGACAGCGGTGACCGTAAGAGGTCGTGTGGGTTTGCTCGCATATTCAGATGCTCATTAATGCCAAGTTTGGCACGGACACCTACATTGGATAGACCCCACTTGCAACTGCAGCTGAACATGAGGACAACGAGGTTGTGATGGTGAGAATGCTCCCACATCTGTAGAAGGTCATGCTAAGTCTGAAGCTGCCAAACAAGCTAAAGCCGAGAAGGAAGCAAAGACAAAGCCCAAGAGCGTTGCGAACAACTTCTTGAAGCCACTCGAGAGAATTGAGCTACGCTGGCCAAGATAGTGCGATCTCGGAGAGCCTTGAGAGGATAGTTGAGGATAAGTTCCATGCTCGACGTCAAAGTCGATGAAGTGCAGTCACCGTCAACAAGCTTGATGCGGACATCGAGGAAGCTAAGAGGAGAAAGGCGAGAACTCATGAAGGAGATGGAAGGTGACATGGTCGGGATGACTATGAGCAGCTGCTGCTGCAGTGCCCACAAAGCCCAGATCATTTGCTATTCGATTATCGATCCTGGGCTACTACATCAAGACCTCCTACAGCTCCATCGGTTCGGCACCAGCTCGAGATCCACTCCTCCAGCTCCACAGACTTCAGCGAAGCTTTCGCAGATGCAGCTATCTCCACTCCATCAACGCAGCAGAGCCGCCAGGCAGAGTCCCGAGTGACGATTAGCTCTATACCTTCGAACTTTTGGTATCTTGTTGCCAAAGGGGAGAAATTGTATAGATCATAGGGCTTCGAGAGAGAGTGCTCGTTTTTGCTCTTTCGTTTGCGGTTTTCCTTGAGATACTTTTGAGTTCTTTGAGATACTTCGTGTGTTTGATACTCGTTTGCTCTATCTTGATGAGTGCTTGATCATCTTGTGCTTAATGTGTGCTTGATGTCTATCATATTCCATTCATATCTTGTATGATCATTTACTCATGTCTTGGTGATTGGGTGCATGTTATTCATTCCTATCATTTTGTGCGCTCCACCAAGATGTATGTGACATGGAAGAGTAACCCATGATCCTAATCGATTGTGCATTTGCATTCAAGCATAAATCTTAAATAATGCACAAATTTAGGGGAGCTCTTGCTTATCACATACTTCTCAAAGCGACGATGTTATTCATTGTTTATATCATTTGTCGAAGCTTTGATCTATATGTTGTCATCAATTACCAAAAGGGGAGATTGAAAGTGCAACTAATCCCGGTGGTTTTGGTAATTAATAACAACATATATATCATTGAACTAATCATTTCTTGAGAATATTTCGAAAGTTCATTGATATGGGTATGGCAATGACCGATGATGTGGACCCCTCAAAATGCTAAGGAAAACATTGGCAAAAGCTCAAGACTCCATTTTTGGTTTAGTGATCCAAGATCACATTGAGTCCATAGGAAAGCCAATACTATTAAAAGGGATGAGGTTATGATGATGATCTGGTTGCTCTAAGTGCTTAGTGATTTATCTCTCAAACAATCAGCAATCTTTCATTCCAACATAAACTCATAAGTAATCTCGGTCAAACCGATTCCAAACTCAGTCACACCGAGATGAACCACCTCACCATATACCCAAACCCTAAGAATCTCGGATTTTCCGATTCCAAACTCGGTCATTCCGATATTGGTGTTGCCAACCTTCAGAATACGTACTCAAATCGGTGTCACCGAGATGAGAAAGTCGGTCCCACCGAGATTGGCAAACCCTAGACTTTGGAAGAATCGGACTAACCGAGATTGTATTTTCGGTCCCACCGAAAATCCCAACGTTCACAAGATTTGAACTTTCGGTCTCACCGAGTTGTCAACTTCGGTCCGACCGAGATTGGTCAAATGTGTGTAACAGTTGGATTTTGTGTGGAGGCTATAAATACCCTCCACCTCCTCTTCATTAGTGGAGAGAGCCATCGAAAGAAATACCACTCCTACCTTACATTTCGAGAAGAAAACTACCTACCCTTGTGTTGAGATCAAGTTGCTCCACTCCCATCATATGAAACTTGATTTCTAGTCTTTCCAAGTTGCTTTCCACTCAATTTCTTCTTCCACCACAGCCAAATCGGTGAGGAGAGTTGAGTGTTGGGGAGATTATCATTTGAAGCACAAGAGCAAGGAGTTCATCATCACCAACCCCATCTATTACCTTTTGGAGGTGGTGCCTCCTAGATTGGTTAGGTGTCACTTGGGAGCCTCCGTCATGATGTGGAGTTGAACCAAGGAGTTTGTAAGGGCAAGGAGATCGCCTACTTCGTGAAGATCTACCCCGAGTAAGGCTAGTCCTCCGTGGACGTAGGCTATGATGGCATAGACAAGGTTGCTTCTTCGTGGACCCTTCGTGGGTGGAGCCCTCCGTGGACTCGCGCAGCCGTTACCCTCCGTGGGTTGAAGTCTCCATCAACGTGGATTGACGATAGCACCACCTATCAGAACCACGAGAAAAAATCTCCGTGTCTCCATTGCGTTTGCTCTTCTCCTCCTCTCATTTACTATACATGCAATTTACTTTCCGCTGCCATAACTCTAGAATTGCATGTGTAGGGTGATACTTGACTTGGTTATCATTGTGAACTTGCTAAGAAACTACTCAAATCAAAAGGCAAAACTTTTAAGTTGTCAAGTAGTCTAATCACCCCCCCTCTAGACATACTTCCGATCCTACAGCCAGGCAGGCAGGCAGGTGCTCGGCGGTGAGCACCGCATGTGTGCCACACAGCTGTCCGCCGCCTCGCCGCTCCCCTCGTCCAGCTGCTGACGTGGGACGAACCCTCTCCCTCTCCCCGACCCCGCAGACAACCGCTCCTCGCCCTGGCTCCTCTCTCTCGCTCTCCCCGACGTCGCCCGAGACGTTGTCGTCGCCGCCGCTCGCCACAGCCGCGTCCAACGCCGTCCCCGCGCCCTCTCACCGTGTCCGCACGGTTCGTCGTTGTCGACTACGCCGACCAACCAAGCCACACGACGCCGGAGCCCCTGCATCACCCCCGCCGCCGTCATCTTCAACCTCGGGCCGCCCAGATCGCCGTCGTCGTCCCGACCGCACCGAGCTTTCCCCGAGCCCACCGAGCGTCTCTACGTGACCGCTGTGAGCCACTGACCTCCCCCATCCTCTTCTTTTCTTTCCCCGTGCATCATAGCGACTGCACCGCGTTCACCCGCACACGCCGCCGCACGGGTTCGTCACCGGCGAAGCCCCGGTGACCTTTTGGTCCCACACGTGCGTCCGTTGCACTTGCAACGTTCCGTAGAGCAAAACTAGCGCGGCAGCCGTCTCGTTTGCACACCACATCGCCGCTCTCGAGCTCGACCGAGCTTCGGCCGCCGCCGAGCTCATCGCCGGCGCCAACTCCGGCCACCCCGACCCCAACTGACTCCACCAAGAGCCGCGGCTCGTCCCCAGCTCCACTTTGATGCCTTTCGCGTCCCATTTGGTGGCCGGAACGGCCAAAACCACTTCCGCCGCCGCGTCTAGTCATCGCCGGCGGCTAAACACCGGCGAGTTGACCCCGTTGACCCTGGTTGACCCCGTGTGGGCCCAAGTTGACTCCCCCTGACTCCATGACAGGTGGGGCATGTCCTCTAATTAAACTGGTTTAGTGCTAACTAAAAACTAGTTAGGCTAATTACACTGACACGCGGGACCCACAGGTCAGGGTTTGACCTGGACCGCCGCACTTGACCTGCTTGACGCCACAAAGGACGCGATCTCGACGCAGATTAATAATTTTCTGGATTTAAAATAAATCAGGAAATTTCAGAAAATGCCCTAAACTTCTAAAAATCATAGAAAATAATCTATAGCTCAGAATGAAATAATTTATATATGAAAAATGATCAGAAAAATTCAATCTATCCATTTGTACCATTTTCATGCATGATAGAACAACTTATAGCTGCTGTTTAGGACAAATCATATGAATGGCATTTAAATAATCACATGTGGAGTTTGAATTTGAACCTAGGGTTCAAACCAACTCCATTTAACTTGTTGCTAGTTGCATTAGCTCAAATCACATCATATTGCCATGTCACATTCATGCATCATATTGTCGCATTGCATTGATTGTGTCCCTCTTTGTTTGCCGGCAATTGTCCCCTCTCGATAGACGTGGTTTCGACGACGAGTTCGATGACACCGATGAAGAACTATAATATCTTCAGAAGTGCCAGGCAAGCAAAACCCCCTTGTTCATTCCGATACAATCCCACTCTCTCGCTCCTGCTCTATTTTACTGCATTAGGAGAACAATGATTCATCTGTTACTTGCTGCGGTAGCTGAACCCCTTTATCCTTTGCATGACCTGTCATTCCACAGTAAATAGATGAAACCCACTAGCATGAGTAGGAGTTGTTTGAGCCCTGTTGTGCCTACTCATTCATGTTTGTTTGTCATGCCTGCTATTGCTTAGAGTTGAGTCAGGTCTGATTCATCGGGAATGAATCAGAGGGGTGTGAACATGTCCTACTGTGTGAGCTAAGTGTGTGAACACGATTTGGTAAAGGTAGCGGTGAGAGGCCATGTAGGAGTACATGGTGGGTTGTCTCATTGAAGCCGTCCTTAGGAACTGAGTTCTGTGTTTGTGATCCATGATTCAGCTACTACCATGCATTGGGCCCTGAAATATGACCCCGCCGACTTCTTAATCACCCTTGTCCTCTGTCCGGGAGTTGCAAGTAGTTTCGTGTTTGTAGTATCTTTGGAGGCCGTCTTGCGTGGCCGTAGGGGTGGGCTGTGATGCGGTAGGCACGTGGCGGATAAACCGGCGCCTGTTTGGTGTCACGGAACCCTCGTACACATTGTTTGGGGCTGTGAGCGAAACTTGGCGGATCTCCTCATGGATGGAACCCAATAGGCGATAAACCCGGACTAGGGACTTGAGTGTTTAGGTAGGTCGTGCTCTACACCCACGTCGGCTTTAAGCTTGAAGTCTGCCGAGCACATGTCGTGTCTGAGGCGCTAAGTGGTGGAAGCATGTATGAAGAAGTACACCCTCGGGTTAACATCATCTATTGAATAGCCATGTCCGCGGAAAAGGACTTCTGGGTTGCCTATAACAGTTCATAGACAAGTGAAAGTGGATACTCTAAAATGCGCAAGATAAGCGTGAGTGCTATGGATGGCGTTCTCGTAGGGAAACGGGAGCGAATCCATAGTGGTGTATTGATATGGTGAATATGTGGACTCGTGTGCGCCACCTCAAAAGAGTTACTTGCAGTGGTAGTTTAGGATAGCCACTGAGTCAAAGCTGGCTTGCTGCTTTTAAACCCCACCATCCCCTTTGTTGATAATGATGCATATGTAGTTAGATCTGATGTCAGTCTTGCTGGGTACATTTGTACTCATGTTTGCCTATTTTATGTTTTTGCAGAGAGACTTCAGTCTCGCTAGTAGTTCCACGTGGACTTCGATGTTTAGCTTGATACCTCAGCTACGATCTTGTGCCCTCGGCAGGATCTGGTAGATAGTCGCTTCCAAGCCCTTTTCATTTGTAGATGTCTCAGATCGGACATATTAGCTTCGCTTGTGCCGTGACTTGTATGCTCTGAATCTTTGGGTCATGAGACCCTGTTTGTAATATCTCGCTCCTCGGGCCTAATGAATAAATACTTGAGTCGTAGAGTCATGTTGTGATGCCATGTTGTATTTGCACATATCGAGCATATTGTGTGTATGTTATTGAAATGCTTGGTATGTGTGGGATCGACTATCTAGTTGTTTATCTTTAGTAGCCTCTCTTACGGAAATGTCTCCTAGTGTCTCCACCGAGCCATGGTAGCTTGCTCTTGCTCCGGAACACTTAGGCTGGCGGCATGTGTCCTTCTTCGTTCTCATGCATCCCTCGGGAAATGTCACGCATTGAGTACCGGAGTCTGTTAGCCGCTTCTGCCCGGTTTACGAAGTCTGCTAGCCCGTGCTACAGCCCGGAACTTACTTGCGATGACCGACACGCTCGATCTTTGGTCATGGATGCTGTCCTGTAAGTCTGTGCCACTTTGGGTTTACGACTAGCCATGTCAGCCGGGCTCCTTTTCATATGGATGCTAGCGACACTATCATATCGTGTGCCAAAAGGCATAAACGGTCCGGGCCAAGGTAAGGCGACACCGTGGGGATACCGTGCGTGAGGCCGCAAAGTGATATGAGGTGTTACAGGCTAGATCGATGTGACATTGAGTCAGGGTCCTGACATGGGGGCCATCTTGGGGCGCGACTGGTCCAACAGATGCGCAACGCGCGGCGCGCTAAAAATCAGAATACAACGTCGGGTGAGCTAGGCTCTGCTTGGCGGCGGTCTGGCTGGCTCAATGTCGCCCGCCAAATAAAGCGCTTGAAGCCGCTCCAAATAGAGCATTATATTTCATTTTTTCTTGATGAACAGTGATTCGATACATATTTGGTTTCGAGCATACAAATATGGAGATAGTTAGGCACATAGCCTGCTTCTACAATATAAAATGCGTACAGCTAACCTTCTCCAACGATATATAGTTCATAGTTCGTCACATAGCCTGCTTCTACGATACAAAATAAAACGAAAAACTACTACTACTCGTCATTCTCCGACTCGGACTCTGCCTCCTTGATGTCATCCTCTGACGTCTGAGCACAGGCGTCAAGGAGCGGCTCGTCGCGGGAGTCCCAGGACGACGTAGCATGATGTATTTAGCGACCGCCTTCGGCGTTCGCTTGTCCTCGCGATAGGCGGCTCGCTCCTTCCTCCTCTCCTCCCTCTCCGCCCTCCTCTTGGCGAAGAACTATTCCTCTTTGATGATGTCTTGCAGGAAGTGTTGCCTCCACAGCGCCATGGCTTCCTCGTCCATCTCAGCCAGGCTGAGACGGCACTCTCGCCTTTGGTTTTTGCGATGATCCTCGTCAGTGATAAGCCACGGGAAAGGCGCCAACTCCTGTGCCCGCTCCCGCGCCGCCACGTCGGTGAAGTTCATGTCCCAACGGGACCGCCGAAGGCGCCACGCCGCAGCGTCATACGCGCGGGCTGTTGGGGAACGTAGTAATTTCAAAATTTTCCTATGCACACGCAAGATCATGGTGATGGCATAGCAACGAAAGGGGAGAGTATTGTCCACGTACCCTCGTAGACCGTAAGCGGAAGCATTATGACAACGCGGTTGATGTAGTCGTACGTTTTCACGATCCGATCGATCCAAGCACCGAACGTACGGCACCTCCGAGTTCAGCACACGTTCAGCTTGATGAAGATCCCCAGGCTCCGATCCAGCAAAGCGTCGGGGATGAGTTCTGTCAGCACGATGGCGTGGTGACGATGATGAAGTTCTACCGGCGCAGGGCTTCGCTTAAACTCCGCAACGATATGACCGAGGTGGAATATGGTGGAGGGGGGCACCGCACACGGCTAAGGAACAATCCGTAGATCAACTTGTGTGTCCTAGGGTGCCCCCCTGCCCCCGTATATAAAGGAGCCAGGGGGGATGGGCGGCCGGCCAAGGAGGGCGCGCCAAGGGGGAGTCCAACTCCCACCGGGAGTAGGACTCCCTTCTTTCCTAGTTGGAGTAGGAGAAGGGGGAAGGAGGAGGAAGAGGGGAAGGAAGGGGGGGACGCCGCCCCCCTCTCCTTGTCCTATTCGGACTAGGGAGGGGAGGGGGCGCGGCCCACCTCTTGCCTCCTCTCCTCTTCTCCCTTATGGTCCATGAAGGCCCAATAACCCCCGGGAGGGTTCCGGTAACCCCCGGTACTCCGGTAAAATGCCGATTTCAACCGGAACACTTCCGATGTCCAAACATAGGCTTCCAATATATCAATCTTTATGTCTCGACCATTTCGAGACTCCTCGTCATGTCCGTGATCACATCCGGGACTCCGAACAAACTTCGGTACATCAAAACTTATAAACTCATAATGAAACTGTCATCGTAACGTTAAGCGTGCGGACCCTACGGGTTCGAGAACTATGTAGACATGACCTAGAACTATTCTCGGTCAATAACCAATAGCGGAACCTGGATGCCCATATTGGTTCCTACATATTCTATGAAGATCTTTATCGGTCAAACCGCATAACAACATACGTTGTTCCCTTTGTCATCGGTATGTTACTTGCCCGAGATTCGATCATCGGTATCCAATACCTAGTTCAATCTCGTTACCGGCAAGTCTCTTTACTCGTTTACGTAATGTGTAACCAACTCATTGGCTACATTGCTTGCAAGGCTTATAGTGATGTGCATTACGGAGAGGGCCTAGAGATACCTCTCCAACAATCGGAGTGACAAAACCTAATCTCGAAATACGCCAACTCAACATGTACCTTCGGAGACACCTAGTACTCCTTTATAATCACCCGATTCGTTGTGACGTTTGGTAGTACCCAAAGTGTTCCTCCGGTAAACGAGAGTTGCATAATCTCATAGTTTCAGGAACATGTATAAGTCATGAAGAAAGCAATAGCAATATACTAAACGATCAAGTGCTAGGCTAACGGAATGGGTCATGTCAATCACATCATTCTCCTAATGATGTGATCCCATTAATCAAATGAAAACACATGTCTATGGTTAGGAAACATAACCATCTTTGATTAATAAGCTAGTTAAGTAGAGGCATACTAGTGACGTTGTGTTTGTCTGTGTATTCACACATGTATTATGGTTCCGGTTAATACAATTATAGCATGAATAATAAACATTTATCATGATATGAGGAAATAAATAATAACTTTATTATTGCTTCTAGGGCATATTTCCTTCAGTCTCCCACTTGCACTAGAGTCAATAATCTAGATTACATAGTAATGATTCTAACACCCATGGAGTCTTGGTGCTGATCATGTTTTGCTCGTGAGAGAGGCTTAGTCAATGGGTCTGCAACATTCAGATCCGTATGTATCATGCAAATTTCTATGTCTCCCACTTGGACTTGGTCCCGGATGGAATTGAAGCGTCTCTTGATGTGCTTGGTCCTCTTGTGAAATCTGGATTCCTTTGCCAAGGCAATTGCACGATATTGTCACGTAAGATCTTCATTGGTCCCGATGCACTAGGTATGACACCTAGATCGAAATGAACTCCTTCATCCGACTCCTTCATTTGCTGCTTCGAAGCAGCTATGTACTCCGCTTCACATGTAGATCCCGCCACGGCGCTTTGTTTAGAACTGCACCAACTTACAGCTCCACCGTTTAAAAAAACACGTATCCGGTTTGCGATTTAGAATCGTCCGGATCGATTGTCAAAGCTTACATCGGCGTAACCATTTACGACTAGCTCTTTGTCACCTCCATATCGAAAACATATCCTTAGTCCTTTTCGGTATTTCAGATGTTCTTGACCGCTGTCTAGTGATCCACTCATGGATTACTTTGGTACCTTCTGCCAAGCTTATTGCTAAGAATACATCAGTCCGGTACACAACATTGCATACATGATAGAGCCTATGGTGAAGCATAGGAACATCTTTCATTTTCTCTCTATCTTCTGCGTGTGGTCGGCATTGAGTCCGACTCAACTTCACACCTTGTAGCACGGCAAGAACCCTTTCTTTGCTCGATCCATTTTGAACTTTTTCAAAATTTTATCAAGGTATGTGCTTTGTGAAAGTCCTATTAAGCGTCTTGATCTATCTCTATAAATCTTGATACCCAATATGTAAGCAGCTTCACCGAGGTCTTTCATTGAAAAACTTTTATTCAAGTATCCTTTATGCTATCCAGAAATTCTATATCATTTCCAATTAATAATATGTCATCTACATATAATATCGAAATGCTCTGAGCTCCCACTCACTTTCTTGTAAATACAAGCTTCTCCAAAAGTCAGATAAAACCATATCTTTGATCACACTTTGTCAAGGCGTTTATTCCAACTCCGAGATGCTTGCACCAGTCCATAAATGGATCGCTGGAGCTTGCACACTTTGTTAGCACCTTTTGGATCAACAAAACCTTCTGGCTGCATCATATACAACTCTTCTTCTAGAAATCCATTCAAGAATGCAGTTTTGACATCCATTTGCCAAATTTCATAATCATAAAATGTAGCAATAGCTAACATGATTCAGATAGACTTAAGCATCGCTACGGGTGAGAAAGTCTCATCGTAGTCAACCCCTTGAACTTGTCAAAAACCTTTCGCAACAAGTCGAGCTTTATAGCCAGTTACATTACCATCAGCGTCAGTCTTCTTCTTAAAGATCCATTTATTCTCAATGGCTTGCCGATCATCGAACAAGTCAACCAAAGTCCATACTTTGTTCTCATACATGGATCCCATCTCAGATTTCATGGCCTCTAGCCATTTTGCGAATCTGGGCTCATCATCGCTTCCTCATAGTTCGTGGGTTCATCATGGTCAAGTAACATGACTTCGAGAATAGGATTACCGTACCACTCAGTGCGGATCTTACTCTGTAGACCTCACGAGGTTCAATAGAAACTTGATCTGAAGTTTCATGATCAATATCATTAGCTTCCTCACTAATTGGTGTAGGTGTCACGAGGAACCGATTTACGTGATGAACTACTTTCCAATAAGGGAGCAGTACAGCTTACCTCATCAAGTTCTACTTTCCTCCCACTCACTTCTTTCGAGAGAAACTCCTTCTCTAGAAAGGATCCATTCTTAACAACGAATGTCTTGCCTTCGGATCTGTGATAGAAGGTGTACCCAACTGTCTCCTTTGGGTATCCTATGAAGACACATTTCTCCAATTTAGGTTCGAGCTTATCCGGTTGAAGTTTCTTCACATAAGCATCGCAGCCCCAAACTTTAAGAAACGACAACTTTGGTTTCTTGCCAAACCATAGTTCATAAGGCGTCGTCTCAGCGGATTTTGATGGTGCCCTATTCAGCGTGAATCGGCCGTCTCTAAAGCATAACCCCGAGCGATAGCGGTAAATCGAAGAGACATCATAGATCGCACCATATCTAGTAAAGTACGATTACGACGTTCGCACACACCATTTCTTTGTGGTGTTCCAGGTGGCGTGAGTTGCGAAACTATTACGCATTGTTTCAAATGTAAACCAAACTCGTAACTTAAATATTCTCCTCCACGATCAGATCATAGAAACTTTATTTTCTTGTTACGATGATTTTCCACTTCACTCTGAAATTCTTTGAACTTTTCAAATGTTTCAGACTTGTGTTTCATTAAGTAGATATACCCATATCTGCTCAAATCATCTGCGAAGGTGAGAAAATAACGATATCCACCACGAGCTTCAACATTCATCGGACCACATACATTTGTATGTATGATTTCCAACAAATCTGTTGCTCTCTCCATAGTACCGGAGAACGGTGTTTTAGTCATCTTGCCCATGAGGCACGGTTCGCAAGTACCAAGTGATTCATAATCAAGTGATTCCAAAAGTCCATCAGTATGGAGTTTCTTCATGCGCTTTACACCGATATGACCTAAACGCCAGTGCCACAAATAAGTTGCACTATCATTATCAACTCTGCATCTTTTGGCTTTGACATTATGAATATGTGTATCACTACTATCGAGATTCAATAAAAATAGACCACTCTTCAAGGGTGCATGACCATAAAAGATATTACTCATATAAATAGAACAACCATTATTCTCTGATTTAAATGAATAACCGTCTCGCATCAAACAAGATCCAGATATAATGTTCATGCTCAAAGCTGTACCAAATAACAATTATTCAGGTCTAAAACTAATCCCGAAGGTAGATGTAGAGGTAGCGTGCCGACCGCGATCACATCGACTTTGGAACCGCTTCCCACGCGCGCCGTCACCTCGTCCTTGGCGATGCTCGCTTATTCCGTAGTCCTGTTTGAGTTGCAAATATTAGCAATGAACCAATATCAAATACCGGTGCTCTGCGAGCTCTAGTAAGGTACACATCAATAACATGTATATCACATATACCTTTGTTCACCTTGCCATCCTTCTTATCCACCAAATACTTGGGGCAGTTCCGCTTCGATTACCCGATCGCTTGCGATAGAAGCACTCGGTTTCAGGCTTAGGTCCGGACTTGGGTTTCTTCTCTTGAGCAACAACTTGCTTGTCTGTTCTTCTTGAAGTTCCTTCTTCTTCCCTTTGCCCTTTTCTTGAAACTAGTGGTCTTGTTGACCATCAACACTTGATGCTCCTTCTTGATTTCTACCTTCGCAGCTTTTAGCATTGCAAAGAGCTCGGGAATTGTCTTGTTCATCCCTTGCATATTATAGTTCATCACGAAGCTCTTGTAGCTTGGTGGTAGTGATTGGAGAATTACATCAATGACGCTATCATCCGGAAGATTAACTCCCGGTTGAATCAAGTGATTATTATACCCGACATTTTGAGTATATGCTCACCGATGAACTATTCTCCTCCATCTTACAAATGTAGAACTTATTGGAGACTTCATATCTCTCAATCCGGGCATTTGCTTGAAATATTAACTTCAACTCTGGAACATCTCATATGCTCCATGACGTTCAAAACGTCGTTGAAGACCCGGTTCTAAGCCGTAAAGCATGGCACCTTGAACTATCAAGTAGTCATCGACTTTGCTCGCCAGACGTTCTTAACATCGTCGGTTGCATTAGCAGCGAGGCTCGGCACCCAGCGGTGCTTCGGGACGTAATTCTTCTATGCAGCAATGAGGATAATCCTCAGGTTACGGACCCAGTCCGTGTAATTGCTACCATCATCTTTCAACTTTGCTTTCTCAAGGAACGCATTAAAATTCAACGGAAAAACAGCACGGGCCATCTATCTACAACAAACATAGACAAGAAAAATACTATCAGGTACTAAGTTCATGATAAATTTAAGTTCAATTAATCATATTACTTTAGAACTCCCACTTAGACAGACATCTCTCGAGTCATCTAAGTGATCATGTGATCCGAATCAACTAAACCATAACCGATCATCACGTGAGATGGAGTAGTTTTCAATGGTGAACATCACTATGTTGATCATATCTACTATATGATTCACGCCGACCTTCGGTCTCCGTGTTCGAGGCCATATCTGCATATGCTAGGCTCGTCAAGTTTAACCTGAGTATTCTGCGTGTGCAAAACTGGCTTGCACCCGTTGTAGATGGACGTAGAGCTTATCACACCCGATCATCACATGGAGTCTGGGCACGACGAACTTTGGCAACGGTGCATACTCAGGGAGAACACTTCTTGATAATTTTTAGTGAGAGATCATCTTAAAATGCTACCGTTAATCAAAGCAAGATAAGATAGAGCGAGAGAGAGCGGCAGAGGGCGCTGCAATTTTAGAGGCGCGCCGGACGCGGTGCTCCAAATCTAGCACGCGAGCTTCCACCTTTTCCCGCACGCGCGTTAGTTTGCCGCCACCGCTGGATGGCACGAAAACGTCGCGCACACGCTAAAAAGCCAGTTTACCACGCGGGCGCGTCTTTTAGCGCGGCTGTTGGAGATGCTCTAAGCTATTGATCGATTCTTTGGAAGACAAGCACGTACAAGCTACACGTATGCAACTGCCTAAGCTGCTTAATTGATTATGGCGAGTAATGCAACACGCAGGCAACGCACGCGGAAACACATTGATTCTGCCGAGACATGTACGCATGTGAAAAGAGATCGATTCAAGCTACAAGTCCACTATGGAGAGGCAGTGGCGACGACCGTGAGCAGCCGACATCGGGGAGCAGCACGACCCACATCACCGACCGCATCTGGTACTCCGACGGAGCGGCTGCTGAAGACTGGAGGAGAGCGGCGCGAGGAGGCGGCCATCAGCAGAGGGCGACGGTGGCGTACTGGTTATCTCCTCTTTGTGAATCGACTGGCATTGGTGAAACTAGCACAAAGGCTATTTTGGTCCACTATTTTATGTATACACTAGCACATATGCCCGTGTGTTGCAATGGAAAAAATGATGCTTTGTGCACTCATAATGTCTCGTAGCACCGGATTCACTACAGAGAACATGCAATGCAGCATCCTTTTACAAAATAAACATAAAAAATAGGATGCAATTTATCCGCGTCCATATTTTCTTTGCGAGCATAATCTCTCACTAATACCATTTAAGTATAATCCTTCCTTTAATTTTTTTACAACATAATCCTTCCTTTAATTACCATGACGTCCTCACCCATTTCAGTCGGAACCAAATCCTTCATTTTCTACTTTACTTCATTTTCTACTTTAGTAGCCCCACCACAATGAAGCCTATGTATCCTTCCTTTTAATTATCCTACCTTTTTACCTCAAATTCTTCCTTTAATTAGAATCATCTATTTGAATATTCTATTTATTAAGCCCACAATCGTTATTTTAATTATTCCATGAGTTTACCCACAATCCTTTCTTTAATTAGTCACATCCATTTAAATATCCTATTTAAGTCGCGTTCAATTCCCACAATGTTGATTATGTTGACCCAATTATTTCTCGCGCTCTCTATGAAAGCTCATAGAAGGCCCATTGACGTACAAGTACCTAGCCCGGATAGCTTACCGTGTGTACAAGTGAACCGTACAAAACTTTAGCATGCACTCATACCAAATGAAAATTAATGAAAAGGACTAAACAAACCAAACCAAACCAAGAATACATATTTCCTTTAGTAGTAGGTATAGATTATGACAATCATTTAGAAGTATTGTTTTTGTGTGAAAAAGTGGAAAAAGTCTAAAGTAAAGAGTGGCACAAGATCAATTACAATGTAAAGAGTGGCAAATTATCAAAGTGTAAAGTAAGTGGTGGCTAAAAATAAATAAAAAACGGTCTTGTGCATGAGTGTCTCACTCCCTGCGATCCCTACGCACACATGTTAGGTGCACAAAAAACATGTTGAGTAGCGTGTATGAAGGTCTAGCCCACACACACATGAACCTTAAAAGCGGCTCAAAGCCGCTGGGACCGCATGAATCGATCATTGTGGGCGAGTCAGACTAAGTTGAGTATAAAAGGGGGCAACAATGTACGCGATGGTGCAGGCGAAATCGGAGCGGAGATGGTGGGAGACGAAAATCCGCAGGGTGCAGGATGATGCGAAATCTAGCATCCCTCCCCCAATTCACATGCTCACCTTAGCGCAAGGACAACCCCATTCTCGGTTCCTTGCAATGGTCAGTGGCAATGACTCAGATCAAAGGCAGCGACTTCAATCTCCGGCAACCAAACATGCTTCTCCCCTCCGTCTTATCCTCCTCGTTGACGTGATAGGCAGGTCATCGGCTCCAAAAGGGATAAGCAGCATACAAACCCCCTCTTCTATTAGGTGTTTAGGTACACGATGTAGGGTCGATTTCGCCATTGCTTACCACACCATCGATGTCGCCACTAGGTTATGAACGGACAAAAGTTCACATATGCGTTAGGTGACTATTGTTGATGTTGCTTCTTGTTGTTGAC
Source organism: Aegilops speltoides (assembly GCA_021437245.1). Lineage (NCBI taxonomy): Eukaryota > Viridiplantae > Streptophyta > Magnoliopsida > Poales > Poaceae > Aegilops > Aegilops speltoides. The sequence goes on along the minus strand of CM038144.1, from coordinate 196,049,422 downwards.
TTTGTGATGAGGACATGAAAATCATTGAACCCTTTGAGTCGAGGACGACTCCTTTTCAAGAGCGATAGGATGATGAGGAAATGACAACCATTCATACACCACCAGACATCAAAGGAGAAATCATAACAATTTGTGTCAAACAAATACATGAGCAGGTTAAGTTCATACTACAATCTTGAATACATGGCTGCACTTTCATCCCCATTGTTGTTGGTTGAACTTAGATATCACATGGAATAAATCCAACAACCTATGAGCTCTTGAAGCAACCGGTCTGGAGGAACAAGTATGGAGAAAACAAGTTTCAAGGGAAGCCGATGTTGTCAGTTTTTACCTCTAATGTTTCATTGTGCCACACCCATGTAGTGGAGAGATGGGGCCATAGGGGTACATCAACATAAGCTACATCAAATTATCTTTCCAATGCAGAAAAACTCACATCATTTGGGGTTGTGAGTCAAAAGTTCTAGCCAATATCGTGGAAGGTGTCCAGGCTGTCAAGACTTTGCGAATTTCCGAGGAGCTCTCTAACAACTCCCAAAGTTGACTGCTTATTCACCCAAGGAAGCCATGCAAACCTGCTTACTTTTGAAACCATTTTCACACCTAGCTAAGGGGGGTTGTCCCTGCTATAAAACCCCATCTCCCCCATCCTCTTGAAAACCTTTTGTCAAACCATTCAGCTATAAGCTTATGCAGCAAGACTGCTAGAGAGATCTGAGAGATCATTCTACCTTTGCTCTTGTGAGTTCATTCGGATTCGTGAGAAGGAGCCTCTGGTTCCCCCTAGTTCGTGCTCTACGGTTCTGACCATTTTGTGTGGATTAGTCCCGGTTTGTGGTTCTGCGATTGTTCGGATAGTGGGTTGGAGTTCTTGTAGCTTCGGTTAGCCATCCCAACGTACGGGTTGCATCCAACCTTGGTAGGTATAAAGCTAGTTATCCCGACTACTTGCAACTAATTATCCCTCCCGATACAGTCCTACGACGTGAAGATCGGGCCACCATCGGGCGTGAACTCGTTCATCGGGTTCCCATCTATAATGTGGCATCAGAGCTTCGTTCACATGATAGGATCTGTTATCCAAGTTTATCTTGCTATCATCCCTTTAGATCGAGTGTTTTTCATCCTATATTTTCTGTCCTAGAAGTCCAAAGCCCCACCAAAAATAAATCCAAGTCGTGTTGGTGCTGAGATCTTTTTGTTGCATACCTTGCATGTTCTTCATATTTTAGAACTGCACCAAGTTCATCTTCATAGTTGCTTTGAGATTTGGTTGTTGTGCTTCGGAAAAAGAGAGAAAAAAAGTGGCAAAAAAAATCAAAGAGTAGCAAAAATAGTCAAGAGAGAAAAAGAAAGTGTGTGTAAGATCCAAAAGTTTCAACTTGGTAGAAAAAAATAAGAAGCTTCTGTGTTGTGTGTTCTTTCAATCTTGGTGCAAAGGTCCAGCGGATCCATCCACATATTTTCTTGGTTTGCATCAACTTGATTTCAGCACAAGCCCCTTTTTGTTTACCCCACCGAGCTCCACCAAAAACTGAAGCTAGTTCTTCGATCCATGTCTTTCAATCGCTTTAACACATCCGGGAGAAGCACAATCTGATGTGAACCCATAAGAACTTTGGTGAGTAAGAGGTGAGGTTGTGTGATTCCACAAAATTGTCCTATTCCACCTTTTTAGCCCCACTAACATGGCAGGATGTAACATCCCAAAATTCTAAATTTTGGAATGTTATAATAAATAGATAGTTTTGATTGATTGTCTGATTGTTGTGTGATTGATTGAGTGAAATTGAAACTTTTTGAAAGTTAAAATGAGAGGGAATAAAAGGACTTTCCCAAACTTTCATCTTGCTTTTATGATCTCCGTGAGTTCAAATTCTTTTCAAATAACAAAACCCTTGAGCGAAGATGATATGACTTCTTCCATTTAATTAAATGAAAGGGGTATTTGAAAATATTTGAATTTCATTTGGAAATATTTCGATTCATAAACTTCACGCAACTCAATGATTTTCATGAGAGAAGATAAAATGACTTCTTCAAAATATATGAAATATGAGTTGGGAGTTTCAAAGAATTAAATTCAAAGTTCTTTTGAATTTATTTTTCAATTTGGAGTTATTTGAGTTTTATTCAGATTATTTTTCTCCAAAAATAAAATATATGGAAAATAGGGTAACATGATTCCCTACATAAGAAAAATTGGAGAGAAATAAATTTGAATTAATTTTGGTATTTTTAAAATGATTTTACTGGATTTTACTAGGGCAGAAGCACTCTTTGCTTTATTTGAATTTGTGTGTATTTTATTTGTCTCTAGAAAAATGTTCAACTTGTAGGAAATCTTTTTCTGAAAATTTTGATATATTATATGCCTATATAATATATATTTTCATTTTGTTTTAGTTACTTTTACTTTGTTTGTGTAAAAAAATGTTTTTTTAAAAAAATAGGCCGAAGCCGACCGAGCTAGGCCGACCCAGCTAGAGGCCGAGCCAGCCCAGCCAAGCCACTCGCCCGCGCGCACGCTGCGGCCCAGTGGCCCACCTCCCGGTCGTCCCCGACCCTCGGTCGGAGACCAACTTCAGCACACCACCGCCGCCGCTGCCGTGTCCTCGCCGGACTTCTCCACCACCTCGCCTCGCCCCTCCTCCAAGTCTCCTCCTCCCCTTTATATAGCCCGGACCCCGGTCCCGTTTCCCTCGAAACCGGAGCCACCGGAGTCCGCAGCCGCCGCCACGCCCTCGCCGGAGTTGCCGCTGCCGCCGAGCTTCACCGCCATCGCCCCGCTCCACCCCGTCACTCCCGACCGACGCCGCCCGCTCCAACCTCACTGCCATGCGCCGTCTGCGCCTGACTCCTCGCCTCCGCCGGAGACCCACCGGAGCCGCCGCCCCGTCGACGCCCGAGCCACCACCGCCGTCTTCCCCGTCGCCAGCGAACTCCACGCCGCGGTAACCACCGCCTCTCTCCCTCATCCGTTAGATCTAGGATCGACGGTTCATATTAGACTAGGATTTATTATTATTTTTTTGAACCGGTGTGCTCTAAATAGCGAACGTTCACTAGTTAAACCTCTGTGGTGGACGAATTCGTCGCTTATGCTCCTATAGCGAACGTTCGTTCGGTAGGATTTTTCTTTTTATTTTAGTTTTCTGCCAGGGACTCGTTTGTGAATATTTTATTTACAGATTGGCCCCTGTTTTTCAAACGACTACAACTTTTTGCTCGTTTATCCAAATCCAACGAAACCAATGCCCACTTCTTCATTATGATCTCCTCTATCCCATAAAACAACTTAAACATGTTTTTGAAAGTTTAAAATTTGAATTAGATCAGTTTTGTATTTGAACTTCTTTTGTTCATAACTTGAGTTTTATAACTCCGATTTAGTTGATTCTTTTTGCAAATTGAAGCTCTTGACCTAAACTTTCTGATAAGGCCAAATTCACATAATTTTGGTACTGTTAGAAATTGTTTTATGTTGCAAGTGTTATTTGCTTGGTTTTGATGTTTTCCGAATCGTCTTCTTCGTTCTTTCCGATCTTTTGAGTGATTGCTTATGTGTGGTTACCATTGCTTGCTCTCGATAGATTGACCGGAGTGTGACGAATAGAACTACCAAGAGTTTTGAGTGCGAATCATCTTCATCAACATTGTAGGCAAGTTCACACATTGATCATATCCCTTTTCATACCCAGTTTTATTGCATTAGTTCAATCATCCAAACAATTGCATGATTAGGATCTAAATTAAATTATGGGTTTTGGGAAGTAGATTGAGGTAGCACCTATTACCTATTTTATTTTCAAACCCTTGGAGTTACTTCTACGTTTGCTTATTATGCCATGCTATGCTAGTAGACGTGGATTGGGTGAGTGAATTTCCATGACAGATGTGAGATTGTTAATTAATGGTTTATTTAAGGTGGCAACTTAAACACACATCTGGTGGATTGAGGCACTGGTTACTCCAGACTTGCTGTCTAGGCACAGGTTTCAGGACTTGCTGTTTTCTTCGGACCGCCACCCGTGCTCAAAGGGATCATGAGATTATTCAAACTAGAAACTTACGTGTGCAGCCACAAGCCATTATGGGCTCTGGCATAGTTGATTAAGTCGTGCGAACTCTTACGGGTAGACTAGCAGATGTAGGGGAAAGTAGGTGTACCGGTCTACCCTATGTAAGGTGCTAGCGCGTCCGAAAGACTATGTCTCGGTCATCCGTTTCTCAAACATCATGTAGTGCGAGAAATCAAACGGAGGCGATCGAGTCTTTTGTGGGAAAAGTGCACAAACCTCTGCAGAGTGTACAAACTAATCATGATTAGCCATGTCCCCGCTTATGGACATGTTGAGTATCTAGTACTTGATTTTCCTGTGAATCTCATCATGTTACTTTAATTAATATTGTTGGGTTTTAATGAGTACTTTTAATTGGGATTGAGAATGCTATCAACCATTCTCAATGTTTAACAACCACCATGATAGTTAAATAAATTTATTCCTTTGTAGTAGGGAAAAATTGGCTTTACGCAAAACTGTAACCATAGAGCTTTTCCACCAGCCAAATATGCATGTAGTGATAGCCTTTATTCATCATTGCTCTATGGTGTGAATTTGCCAGCACATTCAATGTACTGACCCTCTGTGGTTGCAACGTCTCACGTTGCAGGATCTTACGACGAGTAAGTGATACGTTAGGGTTACGATTTCTACACTCAACTTTGCCGTTGGTGTTGATGAGAATCCACAACCTTGTTACTTCCGCTATTTGGATTGAGGTAATAGTATTTACGTTACTTTATACATGTGATTTACCTCTGTTATAAATCCTCGAGTACTGTGTGTGTCAGCATACCGATCCAGGGATGACATGTAAGCACAGAGACTTGACCCATTCGGGTCGGGTCGCTACAAGATGGTATCAGAGCACATGTTGACTGTAGGACGTGACCCTAGAAACTGGCAAGCCCATAGGAAATATTTTTCTCTACAACTTTCTTTTCAAAAGAATCTTTTACCTCTCTTATCTTCTGAGCTTATTCAAATATTCCCTTTTAGTGAGACCATACCCCTTTCCCCTTTTGACCCCTCGAAGATTCGACTGATGAGACCACTCCAAGAAGGACAAGATATCGGACAACTAAGACCACTACGAAATGAAGGAGATTTTACCGAGCATTATAATGATGGAAACTACGACGGATAAACACTTCGAAGACTAGGAGAATATCAAGAATTTCTAGATTTGGTATGACCAAGGAAGGCTACCCTTATGGAACTTGACAGACTATGGAAGCTGTCAATACCCGAGATCAGGGTGTATCGGAGAAAGACTGGAACATGGAGCATGAGAATTCAAAGTTTTGTCAAGAAAACCCGAAGACAGGAGATATCAACTATGGAATGATAGCTCATGAAAATAATAAGAGCAGAAACATGGATATTCATGATGTTATTGTTCGCTTATGCTATTTTCACCGTGCTGAGTTAAGCATGCATTTCCTCGGAAGGATTGGATGGTAGAAGGCTGAAGGAGCATCTGTCAGCAAAGGATGAAGTTTTAACCCTAGCCAGTGTATCACCAGGATTTGGAGTGTTACATCAAGAAGTTTAAGATGGACCTTCAGGAAGCCATATTTTACAAGGAGACAATTCGTGAAGAACTCAGGAAACCAGAAACTGAAAATAGCCAAGCTGGAGGAGCAAAACCTTGAGATACCGGAGATTTGTCAGGAACTGAAGGACATTAGGACCATGGTTCATGACAAGGATGTTGAAACCCAGAAGTTTGGAACGCAACTCCAAAAATATTAAAGGACGTCATGATAGACTTTGCCACAACAGAGATGATCTGACAAAAGAACTTGAGTAGGACAAGCATGATCAGAAGAAGCCATCGGAGACATGAACAAGACTTGAAGAGTTTGCGACTTTGGAGATTTATTGACCATTAGAAGACCCAACCCCTGTTATATACCTACGTTAGATGCGACGATTGTGAGCCGTCATTTGTTTGATGTTTTTCCGGCAGCCATAATAAAACCTGTCTTTTCAAAACTATTGTTTGTACTGTGTGCATCCCTCTCGATCTCTCTTATCCCACCCCATAACCCATGGACCCAATAGATGATGAATGGAGATGAGCTCGTATTTTTGGGACCAATGAGTCAATTGGAGACGGACCGATGGATTCAGAACATGGAGGATCAAATGGAGAATAACCCTATAACCGGAAAGGATATGACCCAGCATGCTCTTCGGTGTTTTGAAAGAGGTGCTGCTACTTGGTGGAGGATGTACCAAACCGTCAATGGATGGCAAAGAGTAACCACTTGGAAGGAAATTATGTTGACTTTGCTAAAGTCTTAGTTTGTGTCCCAGAAGATGAAGCCTTATGGAAATGATATGGAGAAAGTGCATGCAAGCTTTATGGAGAAATAGGACACAACCATAAAGAACACCAGGATGAATACCCTCATAAGTGGGGGATTACCAAAGGAGTTAGCCGAGGATCTCAGGGAAGTTCGATTGGAGATTGTTCCCGAAGGTTTTGTTGCAGCAATGGAAGTTCAGTCTACATTGTTGGGAAAGATTCGTGAAGCTCAGAAGTATGACAAAGAGATTGCTGAGATAAAAGAGATGATGAGCAAAGGAAAGAACAAAGGTTTTCGTAAGGATGAACACGACACCTTATGGTTCAAAGATCGTGTATATGTTCCCAATAATGCAAAGATCAGGAAGTAAATACTTCAAGAGGCTCATGACTCTCGATTTGCCCTGGAAACACCAAGATGTATTTGGATTTGAAGGAGTGTTTCGGGTGGACTGGTATGAAGAAGGATATTGCGGAGTATGTAGTCACAGGTGATGTATGCCAGAGAGAGTAAAAGAAGAGCATCAGAAGCCAGTAGGATTACTGCAGCCTATGCCGATACCCGAATGGAAGTGGGGATAAGCTTGGCATGGATTTCATTACCGGATTTTCCCAGAACCCGATTGGGATATGATTCTATCTGGGTAGTAGTTGATTCGCTTGACCAAAGTGCCTCACTTTATCCCAGTGAAAACCACCTATACAAGTGCAAAGTTGGCCAAGATATATTTGACCAGGATCGTATGTCTGCATGGAGTTCCGAGGACCAACATATCAGATAGAGGAACACGGTTTACCTCAAAGTTTTGGAATCAGCTGCACCACACTTTGGGTACTAGGCTAGAGTTCAGTACAGCCTTTCATCCGCAGACAGATGGATAGACCGGGAGAGTCAAACAGATTCTGGAGGACATGTTGAGAGCGTGTGCGCTAGATTATGGATCTAGTAGGGATGATAATCTACCTTACGCTGAGTTCTCATACAACAACAGTTACCAAGCCAGTTTGAAGATGGCCCCTTTTAAAGCTTTGTATGAGAGAAGGAGCCAGACACCGTTGATGTGGGATGAAGTTGGAGACCGTCAGTTGTTTGGACCAAATGTGATCAAGGAGTCAGAAGAGAATGTTAAGTTGCTTCGATATAGACTGAAGGTAACTCAGTCCAGGCAGAAGAGTTATGCAGACTCAAAAACGCAAGGAGGTAGTCTATGAAATTGGAGATAGAGCATGTCTTTGTGTGTCCCCTCTGCGAGGAGTTAAACTATTTGGAGTTAAGGGAAAGTTAGACCCGAGATTTGTAGGACCATTCCGAGTTGTGGAGCGTATGGGAGAAGTGGCCAACAAATTGGAGTCACCCGAAGGACCGCCAGAAGTTCATGATGTTTTTCACCTTTCCCAGTAGAAGAAGTGCCATGCAGAGATGGCCAATATTCCCCTGTAAGGACGCTTGGCCCTGGAAAGGATAATGATGTTCCACGAAGTGGAGTATGGACTTAATAAGTATAAGTTTTTATCTCAGTATGTGGGACATCCCACGAGGATGAAGAGATGTATTACTATTGGACATAAAGGAGGTATGATGTTGGAAATATGGACCAATGGAAATTCCATGATGAGTCTGAGTAATCATGTCCTAGTTTAGTGCAAATAGAAGGAAGGAAGACAGTACAATTGGATGGATTTAAGAATACTAGGAACTTGGAAGTTGGAATAATGATTAGTTGCTCGATGATAAATTCAAGGACTACAAGTGATGAGATGGGCCATAACCCACAGGCCCCAGGACTTGCCAAGAAGCAAGCACACTCTTGCTGAAGGAAAAACCCTGGAAGAGGATATGCCTTTATCAACCGACGATTCTATAGGAGTTTACGCAAAACCTGAGAGTTGTTAAAGAATGATAGATGTTTGTTTGGCTTGCAGAATCAATGGATTTACCCGAACTTGGTTCGTCGACAAGAGAAATTCTGCAATGCTTGTGAGGATGACCAAGTGTTAGCATGCGAGATTCGCTAAACCATATGCAAGATAATTATTTGGGTGCGGGATGGATTGATCACCATACCGACTTACTCTTATTATTCGCCTTGCTATGTGAGATGGTAAATCTGAGTGACTTACCTATAGTAGAGAGACGACGATCAAAACCTTGTTTGAACCTTAGAATGGCTTAAGTATTTTTTTTCCCTTGTACAAGGCAGCTGTTGCCAAACATAGGTCATACGGTGAGGTTCAGCCCAGACCCATTTCCTGCAGGAGAAACCATAAATGGTTGACCACCATGAGATATCGATAGTTGCTTAGCATTGGCGCCAGACCCGTCAGCTAAGAAGACCCAGTCTCGGAATAACCTTACCAATATGAAAGGACAGAAGAATTGAGGAAAAAGGTTATGCCGCTACCGGAAGAGCCAGAGAAGGAAATTGTCTTGAAGATCTGAGAAGACCGACACTGTCAACAATAAGGATGAAGTATATGAGTTTTGATGGAACCGTAACCATGTTTTTAAGGGTGGTAGCACCCCAAACCTCCAAAGACGACCGATGGATTCTGAAGACCCCCCTACCCGAACCTATTTCTTTCTAGCCTCTCCGAATCTCGAGGACGAGATTCATTTTAAGGGTGGTAGGTTTGTAACATCCCAAAATTCTAAATTTTGGAATGTTATAATAAATAGATAGTTTTGATTGATTGTTTGATTGTTGTGTGATTGATTGAGTGAAACTGAAACTTTTTGAAAGTCAAAATGAGAGGGAATAAAAGGACTTTCCCAAACTTTCATCTTGCTTTTACGATCTCCGTGAGTTCAAATTCTTTTCAAATAACAAAACCCTTGAGCGAAGATGATATGACTTCTTCCATTTAATTAAATGAAAGGGGTATTTGAAAATATTTGAATTTCATTTGGAAATATTTCGATTCATAAACTTCACGCAACTCAATGATTTTCATGAGAGAAGATAAAATGACTTCTTCAAAATATATGAAATATGAGTTGGGAGTTTCAAAGAATTAAATTCAAAGTTCTTTTGAATTTATTTTTCAATTTGGAGTTATTTGAGTTTTATTCAAATTATTTTTCTCCAAAAATAAAATATATGGAAAATAGGTAACATGATTCCCTACATCAGAAAAATTGGAGAGAAATAAATTTGAATTAATTTTGGTATTTTTAAAATGATTTTACTGGATTTTATTAGGGCAGAAGCACTCTTTGCTTTATTTGAATTTGTGTGTATTTTATTTGACTCTAGAAAAATGTTCAACTTGTAGGAAATCTTTTTCTGAAAATTTTGATATATTATATGCCTATATAATATGTATATATTTATTTCGTTTTAGTTACTTTTACTTTGTCTGTGTAAAAAAAATGTTTTTTTTTTAAAAATAGGCCGAAGCCGACCGAGCCAGGCCGACCCAGCTAGAGGCCGAGCCAGCCCAGCCAAGCCACTCGCCCGCGCGCACGCCGCAGCAGGCCGCGGCCCACCTCCCGGTCGTCCCCGACCCTCGGTCGGAGACCAACTCCAGCACGCCACCGCCGCCGCTGCCGTGTCCTCGCGGGACTTCTCCACCGCCTCGCCTCTCCCCTCCTGCAAGTCTCCTCCTCCCCTTTATATAGCCCGGACCCCGGTCCCGTTTCCCTCGAAACCAGAGCCATCGGAGTCCGCAGCCGCCGCCACGCCCTTGCCGGAGTTGCCGCCGCCACCGAGCTTCACCGCCATCGCCCCGCTCCACCCCGTCACTCCCGACCGACGCCGCCCGCTCCAACCTCACCGCCGCGGCGCCGAGCGCCCTGACTCCGTCGCCTCCGCCGGAGACCCACCGAGCCGCCGCCCGTCGACCTTGACCACCACCGCCGTCTTCCCCGTCGTCAGCGAACTCCACGCCACGGTAACCACCGCCTCTCTCCCTCATCCGTTAGATCTAGGATCGACGGTTCATATTAGACTAGGATTTATTATTTTTTTTTAACCGGTATGCTCTAAATAGCGAACGTTCACTAGTTAAACCTCTGTGGTGGACGAATTCGTCGCTTATGCTCCTGTAGCGAACGTTCGTTCGGTAGGATTTTTCTTTTTATTTTAGTTTTCTGCCAGGGACTCGTTTGTGAATATTTTATTTACAGATTGGCCCCTGTTTTTCAAACGACTACAACTTTTTGCTCGTTTATCCAAATCCAACGAAACCAACGCCCAATTCTTTGTTATGATCTCCTCTATCCCATAAAACAACTTAAACATGTTTTTGAAAGTTTAAAATTTGAATTAGATCAGTTTTGTATTTGAACTTCTTTTGTTCATAACTTGAGTTTTATAACTCCGATTTAGTTGATTCTTTTTGCAAATTGAAGCTCTTGACCTAAACTTTCTGATAAGGCCAAATTCACATAATTTTGGTACTGTTAGAAATTGTTTTATGTTGCAAGAGTTATTTGCTTGGTTTTGATGTTTTCCGAATCGTCTTCTTCGTTCTTTCCAATCTTTTGAGTGATTGCTTATGTGTGGTTACCATTGCTTGCTCACAATAGATTGACTGGAGTGTGACGAATAGAACTACCAAGAGTTTTGAGTGCGAATCATCTTCATCAACATTGCAGGCAAGTTCACACATTGATCATATCCCTTTTCATACCCAGTTTTATTGCATTAGTTCAATCATCCAAACAATTGCATGATTAGGATCTAAATTAAATTACGGGTTTCGGGAAGTAGATTGAGGTAGCACCTATTACCTATTTTATTTTCAAACCCTTGGAAGTTACTTCTACGTTTGCTTATTATGCCATGCTATGCTAGTAGACATGGATTGGGTGAGTGAATTTCCATGACAGATGTGAGATTGTTAATTAATGGTTTATTTAAGGTGGCAACTTAAACACACATCTGGTGGATTGAGGCACTGGTTACTCCAGACTTGCTGTCTAGGCACACAGGTTTCGTGACTTGCTGTTTTTCTTGGACCGCCACCCAGGCTCAAAGGGATCATGAGATTATTCAAACTAGAAACTTACGTGTGCAGCCACAAGCCATTATGGGCTCTGGCATAGTTGATTAAGTCGTGCGAACTCTTACGGGTAGACTAGCAGATGTAGGGGAAAGTAGGTGTACCGGTCTACCCTATGTAAGGTGCTAGCGCTTCCGAAAGACTATGTCTCGGTCATCCGTTTCTCAAACATCATGTAGTGCGAGAAATCAAACGGAGGCGATCGAGTCTTGTGGGAAAAGTGCACAAACCTCTGCAGAGTGTACAAACTAATCATGATTAGCCGTGTCCCTAGTTATGGACATCTTGAGTATCTAGTACTTGATTTTCCTGTGAATCTCATCATGTTACTTTAATTAATATTGTTGGGTTTTAATGAGTACTTTTAATTGGGATTGAGAATGCCGTCAACCATTCTCAATGTTTAACAACCACCATGATAGTTAAATAAATTTATTCCTTTGTAGTAGGGAAAAATTGGCTTTACGCAAAACTATAACCATAGAGCTTTTCCACCAGCCAAATATGCATGTAGTGATAGCCTTTATTCATCATTGCTCTATGGTGTAAATTTGCCAGTACATTCAATGTACTGACCCTCTGTGGCTGCAACGTCTCATGTTGCAGGATCTTATGACGAGTAAGTGATACGTTAGGGTTACGATTTCTACACTCAACTTTGCAGTTGGTGTTGAGGGGAATCCACAACCTTGTTACTTTCGCTATTTGGATTGAGGTAATAGTATTTACGTTACTTTATACATGTGATTTACCTCTGTTATAAATCCTCGAGTACTGTGTGTGTCAGCATACCGATCTAGGGATGACATGTAAGCACAAAGACTTGACACATTCGGGTCAGGTCGCTACACAGGATCTACACCAAGTGTGCATCGAAAGAATTATGGAGAAGGAAATTCTTTGGCCACCCGCGCTGATGTGCAACAACTCGAAAACAACATACTCCGAGCCATGTAGAGGATGCTTCACGAGTGTCCTCAAGGAGCTGGTGATAGGGTTCGACACCAAGAAAACCCTGCTGCTCATGAAGTGTAGCAAAGAATACATGCTCGAGGGCATGGTGCTGATCTTGCTCATGGGCGTGTTGCTACTACTCAAGTAGTGTAGCAAGGAGGACATGCTCGCAGGCATGGTGTTGCTGCCCACGGGGCGTGCGCTGCTGCTCACGAATTGCAGCAAAGACGTCATGCCCTACGACGAAGTTGTGACACCCATCGGCACAACGATGACCCACCGCAAAGCATGATCGTGGTTGATGGACCGACTCTAGTGATTCAGAGCCATGTTTACATGAGAAGCTCATTTATAATGCTACCATCTTGACCACCACCATCGTCCCAACATCTAAGAAAACATGTGCCACAAAATCCATGTGAGGAAGAGAGTCCACAATCCAGAATCCCACAACTTGAGAGTGATAAGAAAAGCAAGCTAAGTGACACCGCCAAAAGTGAGGATGAGTGCCCACTTTCAAAAATCCCACCACTTGAGAGCGAAAAGAAAAATGAGTTGAGTGACTTCACCAAATGTGAGAAAGAGTGTCCATTTTCCACAATTCCATATATTGAGAGTGATAAGAAAAGTGAGGTGAGTGAGTCCACAAAATGTGAAGATCAGATTGTTCATCGTGAGATTAGACAAATGCAAGATCTCCACATAGATATACCACACATTCAGGGAGAGAGGATTAGTGAGTTGTGTGAGTCCACAAAATGTGAGATTAAGATCATTCCACACCTCATTAGAGAGATGAGTGAACCACAACATAATATACCACATCATCCAAGAAAGAGGATTAGTGAGTTGTGTCAGTCCACCAAACGTGAGCTTGAGGTGTTTCCCCATAATATGAAAGAAATGAGTGATCTACCAAATGAAAAGAGAGAGGGGTATTCAATTACTAACCTTTCACAAAATTCTGTTTCTTTACAATATGTGCAGATGCAAAATTCATACCTATTAGCTCTCTTGCAACGATGGGAGATTGAGATACAAGAGCAAATATGGAGGACATCGAGTACCACTACACAAGGTGCGTGTGTGAAGATTGGTTTTCAAAATGACATTCAAGTACTCAATGAGGTAAAACAAGAAGGATCTTCCATTTTGATGCACCCCGAGGGATGCACATATGAACACTTGAAACATTGGCAAAACGAAATAAGAGAAAAATTATTGGGGTACATCCTTTAGCATGCCATCAATCCATCAATATAATTTTTTCAACCTTGAAGACAAAACAAAGGTGTTGGCAAACTTAAGATCCACACATAATTGTTCTAATTTTGCTTTCCCTAGTTATTTTGTATTGTCCTCGTGCTATAATTTTGTAGACCGAATGAAGTCGAGGACGACTTTTCTCCAAGAGAGGGAGGATGATGTGAACATGATCATGGTTGATTAGAAGTTTCAAATCCAAGGAAATGTTAGTTGGAAGGAACTATTAAGTCAAAAAAAACATCATGTTGACATTCATAACCATTTGAAGAAGTTCACAAAGGTGAAAGCTAAACTTATGCATCCCATAGAGTATTTGCATTTCTTACTTGTACTGGCCCATTTTGTTTCTATGATGACCAACTAGAGTCGAGGACGACTCCTTTTCAAGAGGAAGAGGATGATGAGGACATGAAAATCATTGAACCCTTAGAGTCGAGGACGACTCCTTTTCAAGCGAGAGGATGATGAGGACGTGACAACCATTGATACACCATCGGACATCAAAGGAGAAATCATAACAATTTCTGTCAAACAAATACATAAGCAGGTGAACGCTAACTTAAGTTCATACTAAAATCTTGAATACATGGCTGCACTTCCATCCCCATTGTTGTTGGTTGAACTTAGATATCACGTGGAAGAAATCCAACAACCTATGAGCTCTTGAAGCAACCGGTCTGGAGGAACAAGTTTGGAGAAAACAAGTTTCAAGTGAAGCCGATGCTGTCAGTTTTTACCTTTGATGTTTTATTGTGCCACACCCATGTAGTGGACAGACGGGGCCATAGGGATACATCAACAGAAGCTACATCAAATTATCTTTCCAATACAAAAAACATCACTTCATTTGGAGCTGTGAGTCAAAAGTTCTAGCCAATCTCGTGGAAGGTGTCCAGGCTGTCAAGACTTTGCGAATTTCCGAAGAGCTCTCTAACAACTTCCAAAGTTGACTGCTTATTCACCCAAGAAAGCCATGCAAACATGCTTACTTTTGATACCATTTCCACACCTAGCTAAGGGGGTTGTCCATGCTATAAAACCCCATCCCTCTGTTGGGGAACGTAGCATGCAATTTAAAAAAATGTTCCTATGCTCACGCAAGATCTATTTAGGAGATGTACAACAACGAGGGGGAGAGTGTGTCTATGTACCCTCGTAGACCTTAAGTGGAAGCGTTTCAGAATGCGGTTGATGTAGTCGAACTTTCTTCACGATCCACCGATCGAATACCGAACGTACGACATGTAACATCTCAAAATTCTAAATTTTGGAATGTTATATTAAATAAATAGTTTTGTTTGTTTGTTTGATTGTGGTATGATTGCTTGTGTGAAATTGAGTGAAATTTGAAACTTTTTGAAAGTTGAATGAGAGGGAATAAAAGGACATTGCCAAACTTTCATTTCTTGCTTTTGCTTACATGGAATTCAAAATTTAAATTAAAAAAAACCTAGAGTGAAAATGACATGACTTCTTCCATTTAAAATGAAAAGGGTTTTTGAAAATATTTGAATTTCATTTGAAAATATTTCAAATTCAGAAACTTTTTGCAACTCAATGATTTTCCTAAGAGAAGATAAAATGACTTCTTCAAAATATAGGGATATGAGTTGGAAGTTAATAGAAATCAAATTGAAAGTCCCTTTGAAGGTATTTTGAAAATCATTTTCAGTTTGTAGTTATTTGGTTTTTATTCAAATTACTTTTCTCCAAAAATAAAATATATGGAAAAAATGGTAAAATGATTCCGTATAGTAGAAAAATGGAGAGAAATAAATCCGAGTTTTATTCAAATCACACTTTGATCATATTCTTTCTATACCAGTTTTTACTTGCATTAGTCTCAGCCCTCAAAGATTGCATGAGTAGGATTGGGAATATGTGGGCATTGCTATGTAGTTGATGAGGTAGGAACCTATTACCTTTTTGATTCACCCCGGGTTTATTCATTGTTAGAATAAATCCGAGGCATACTGTCGATCATCCGAGGACCAAGCAATCACACGAGCACGACACCGAGATTTGTTAACGAGGTTCACCGATATGGCTACATCCCCGGGTCCTGACTATGGGCGCTCCCCCCTTGACACCGTCACAATACCGCACACCGGCCACCCGGGCGCCGACACATGCCGCCGGCTCCCCCTTGCGCGCCTGTGCTATTATGTTGGCATAGGTTACATCGTGTGTCTACCCCGCTATATATGAGAGGCCTAGGATACAAATGTCCTATTAGGACACAACTCCTACCCTATCTACACACAGTACGACTCCAAGTCCAACTGTAACCTAACTTGTACAATAATATTCGACACAACTCTAACAAACTCCACCTTGGCGAATATTCTGCACCATCTTGAATTCGTCCGTGCGTCGAACCACCATGTACATTGGACTTGAGATACGCCATGAGCACCGCTGATACTCCCAGACTCCATGTGACTCCACCTGCAACTGTAGTCCCTTCTTGTCTTCTTCACAATCAACACTCGAGCAAAATTAAGTTCCTCATTACTCTACCTTGTGCTTCCAACTTTCGAAGAATCCGTTCAATGCCATCACACACCGACCATTGTCTGCATGAAAATGAACAACTCACATATTGGACGCCACATATAAGAGTAACTCAACGTCACCGCTCTTTCTTGACTGCTTGTCTAAAACTTGAAGGAATTTCACCGTCGCCCTGTGTCACCCTGAGTCAAATTCGCAGTTGTCTCACCCTTCTTCCGGATAGTCTCTGGCATGTCCCACAACTATAGCACTCTGCCTCCTTCTGTATTTGTCAGCCGAACTTTGCCATGTGCACTGAACACCACAGAATATACGGCCATGTACTCTCTCAGCCTTTGACAATTTCAGATTTTCCGCCACTTTCTCAGATTCTCCATGATCAACTCATGTCCATCAACTAGCACCGATAGACCCAGTCACCAACTTGAATCTGGTACTCGTCAACACTGCTTCAGCACCCTTGCACACCTTGTCTAACCACATGTCTGACCACTAGGTACTTTGTCTATCGCTGTGTCCCATGCTTACTGCACGCCTCGCCGCTATCACTGCGTTGAGCCTCTGCTATCCTGGTCGAGTCTCCCGGGTAGCTAGCCCCCACTGCCTCAACCCCCACTGCAGTGAACCATCGATCATCACCGACCGATGCTGAGTATCACGTCTCCATCAGACCACTAGTACCCAGTCCGATCCACGTGTCTCTCGCTATCCCGCTAAAATAGGCTTCGATTCTCCGATATCTTACACCGTAGCCCCTCCATCAGCACAGAGCATAGTCATCCATCAGACTCCAGCTCCACCTTCAACATGACTCCATGTAGCTGCGCTATGCTACCCCCGCGGTTAATCGATTTCAAACTATCTCATGTGTGCACCATCTTGAATCAACCCCGCGCCATAGTCTTGTCGAAGCCGCACAAGCCCTCAGGCCTGCACCACGTGTTTCCATGCCCTAGAAGTCGGCCACCATCAGCATCACGCTCCTATGTCGTCTTCGCTGAAAACACCGCTGTCTTCTGCTTTGACCGACATCCCCGTAGATCCGTTAGACAGTCCAGTCCGACCCAGCCGAAATTATTCGACTGCAACCATGCTTCACCCCGCGTCGTGTCCACCCGCACATCTGTGCATTGCCTTGACACCCTGTGTTTGCATGATCCATGTGTGATGCGTTACCAAGTCTGTGTTGCCAAACTACATTGTCGCTGCCACTTGATGATAGTTTGCATGCCCAAAAACCCCCTAAAAACCATAGCCTTGGTAGCCTTCCTCGTGTGTCCAAACCGGGGATCTATCATCAGCAATAACTAGCTCAATCCATAAGAGCACACGTGACTTCCTTGCACTTTATTTTCTTTTGTTTCTTCAATATACATGCACGCCAGCCGATCAGCAGCTTCTCCTTGTAACGAAACAACGCCAAACACACACGCCAGCTCACACGGTCCACCTTTGCTGGACCTCCACGGTTGCATCGCAGACCACCTCCCACGTACAGTCACCACCACCTTGGGCTCCTGAGCTTCATCCGTACCTGGTCCACGCGTGACATGCACGTTGCGCGTCTGGCTGGACCGCATCACGTACGACTCATGCGCTTCCTGCCTGGTGCCACCCCAGTGTCCCAACTCGGCCTTCGATGACCATCACTCCCGGCTTCAAATCGACTACGGCTGCACCATGCAGCCACCGCTCGACGAAACAAATCGATCTGATCCGTTGCTGCAGCCGTCTTTTGATCTCGCCGAGATCCTTTCTTTTCCTTTTAACAAATCCATGCGATCTTCTGCCCAATTCCGAGTGCTTCTGACGCAAACAGAACTCCCACCGTCCCATCAATCTTTTCCGGTCACACAACTCAACCATCGATCAATTCGACGAATTCTGCTCCACCTGTAGATCAACACTCATAACCTCAAATCAAACCTTGCTCATGATACCACTTGTTAGAATAAATCGGAGGCATACTGCCGATCATCCGAGGACCAAGCAATCACACGAGCACGACACCGAGATTTGTTAACGAGGTTCACCGATATGGCTACATCCCCGGGGCCTGACTATGGGCACTCCTCCCCTTGACACCGTCACAGTACCGCACACCGGCCACCCGGGCGCCGGCACATGCCACCGGCTCCCCCTTGCGCGCCTGTGCTATTATGTTGGCATAGGTTACATCGTGTGTCTACCCCGCTATATATGAGAGGCCTAGGATACAAATGTCCTATTAGGACACAACTCCTACCCTGTCTACACATAGTACGACTCCAAGTCCAACTGTAACCTAACTTGTACAATAATATTCGACACAACTCTAACATTTGTTATGTCATATATTGCTTAGCCATGCTCATAGACGGGGATTGGATCGAGATACACATGGAAGTTGTGAGAGTTATTAATCTGGTATAACATTATGGTGGCAACTTTAATATACATCTGGGTGAAATGGTTGGGGCACCCTGGGGATATACCAAGTGGCTCGCCCGGACACCTGGGGAATCCAGTGTTGTCCTAGGAGATCCCCGGGGACCCGTGTGATCATCCTATGGAATGCCACCCAGGCTCAAAGGGATCATACGATATTTCATAACTAGAAACTTCCGTGTGCAGCCACAAGCCATTATGGGCTTTGTCATAGTTGAGTAAGTTGTGTGAGCTCTTGAAGAGGTGGACTAGCAGATGTAGGGGGATTGTAGGTGTACCGGTCCGTCCGGAGTAGAGAGTAAATGCTTCAGAAAGATCGTGTCTCGGTCATCCTGTTCTCAAACACCAGGCAGTGCGAGGACGTCAATGGAGGTGATCGAGTCTTGTCGGGAAAAGTGCGCAAACCTCTGCAGAGTGTATAAACTAATCATGGTTAGCCGTGTCCCCGATTATGGACAATTTTGAGTATATGGAAGTGGATATTATTATTGATCTCATCACTCTTATTAATGTATTGGGTTTAATGATTAATTATGGGATTGAGTTGGGGGAACCTTCTCAATATTGGTATAAACTTTGTAGTAAATAAAATTTATTCCTTTGTTGTAGGAAAAAATTAGCTTTATGCAAAAATTGAACTTAGAGCCTCCACCAGCCAAATATGCATGTAGTGATAGCTATTATTCATCATTATCCTATGGCGTGAATTTGCCAGTACATTCAATGAATTGACCTACATGGCTGCAACGTCCCATGTTGCAGGAATCTGACGATGAGTAAGTGATACCTTAGGGTTACGATGTCTACACTCAACTTTGTCGTTGGTGTTGTTGGGACTCCACAACCTTGATGTTACTTCCGCTATATGGATTGAGGTAATAGTATTTACGTTACTTTATACATGTGATTTATCTCTGTTATAAATCCTCGAGTACTATGTATGTCAGCATACCGATCCAGGGATGACACTTAAGCACAGAGGCTTGACCGTTTGAGGTCGGGTCGGTACAAGATGGTATCAGAGCACATGTTGTCTGTAGGACGTGACCCCTAGAAATTGGCAAGCCCATAGGAAAGGTTTTCTCAAAAACTTTATTTTCAAAAGAGATCCCTCAACTCTCATCTTTTCTAAAGCTTTACCAAATACTTTCCTCTCATCTCAAATAGTTAGACTATACCCCTTTCCCCTTTTTACCACACAAAGATTCGACTGATGAGACCACTTCAAGAAGGACAAGATATCAGAAAATGGAGACCACTTCAGAACAAAAATGATTTTAAGGTGCATTAGAGTCATTGAAATTACAACGGTTGAAGACTCCGATGACTCATAAAATTTGAAGGCTCTGAAGAATTCCTAGAGTGAAGTGACTTGGAAGGCTCTAATAGGATCCACTTAAGAATTTTTTCTGAAGAACCCCTGGTGTCCGTATTTAAGAGGAAGAGCTTCACCCTGAACCAAAGACAACACCACGAAGACTTTTCCTGTGGTCCAGCCCTTAAGGAACTTGTAAAGCTATTGAAGCGACCGATACCTGAGATCAAGGTGTGTCAAGGAAAGACTAGAACATGGAGCATCAAAACTCAAATTTTTGGTCGCCAAGAAAACCCCAAGACAGGATGAGATCAACTATGGAATGATAGCTCATGGCAGAGACATGGGCATAAACACGTCTATCCATGATGCTATCGCCTGCTTGTGCTATCGTCACCATGCTGAGTTAAGCATACATTTCTTTGGAAGGATTGGATGGTAGAAGGCTAATGCCTATTGCCTTGGCGAACGAGCGAAAGATGAAGTTTTAATCTTGCCTGGTGTATCACCAGGATCTGGAGTATTACCTCAAGAATTTTAAGATGGACCTTCGGGAAGCCGTATTTGACAAGGAAGCATTTCGTAAAGAGCTCAGAACCCGGAAGCTGAAAGTAGCCAAGCTGGAAGAGCAAAACCTCAAGATACTATGAAGATTTAAAGAGTTGGATGACTTTGAAGATTTATTGACCTTTAGAAGACCAAACCCTGTTATATACTTACGTTAGATGCGATGATTGTGAGATGTCATTTGTTTGATGTTTTTCTGACAGCCACAAAATAAAACCAGTCTCTTCAAAACTATTGTTTGTATTGTGTGTATCCCTCTCTTTGCAACCTTATCTCGTCCTTACCCAAAACCCTTGGAACTAATATAGTATGAATGGAGATGAACTCATATTTTTTGAATCGATGACTCAATTGGAGACGGACCGATGGGTTCAGAACATGGAAGATCACATGAAGAATAACACTATAGCCGGAAAGGACATGTCCCAACATGCTCTTCAATGCTTTGAGAGAGGTGCTGCTACTTTGTGGAGGATGTACCAAACCATCAATGGATGGCCAAGAGTAACCACTTGGGAAGAATTTAAGTTGACCTTAGCAGAGTCAACTTGGGAACAACCCAATTTCTACAAAGAAGGACCTGAGTCATATCACATGTTTCAGGTGCAATGATCCAGGACACTACTTTAGTGGTTGCCCAAAAAGGAAGACGAGGACCAAAGTAGGCCATGTGATCACAAGGAAACCCCGAGACTTGACAGAAGTAATACGTTTCTGCTATAATGAAGCATGGCACTTTGCCAGATATTGTCCCAAAGAGAAGGAGGTTTGTGCTAAATAGTTGAGTTAGCAACAAAAGAAATGTAGTAGTAGTATTAGTGGGAACATTTATTTTTATATCGAGGTGTTGAGTCGAGGCATATAATGGAAATACAAGAGATTGTAGTAAATTCACGAAATCAACAAAGTTCATCTGTCATGATTTCATACGTGGAATTTTATGAGTTGTTACTCTATGAAGAATTTTTTTGACCATTTTCGAGGATATGAGAAATATGGTCTATGGAAGAATTTGTGCATTTTAAGAGTGGTAGTACCCTGTGAGGACCCTTGACCCCTGGAAAAGACAATGATATTCCACGAAGTGGACTACGGACAAAATAAGTACGAGTTTTATCTCAATAAGTGGGAATACCCCAAGAGTATGAAGGGATGAAGTACTATTTGATATAAAGGAGGTATAATGTTGGTAATATGGAGCAATTGTAACCCCAGTATGAGTTGAAGCTATAAATGTGATGAGGTGAGCTCATAACCACATGCCCCATGACCTGCCAAGAAGCAAGCACACTCTTCCTGAAGGAAAAACCCTGGAAGAAGATACGACTTTATCAACCAATGATTTTATAGGAATTACACAAAACCTGAGAGTTGTGAAGAAACGATAGATGTTTGTTTGGCTTGCAGAATGAATGGATTATTCGAACTTGGTTTGTCGGCAAGAGAAATTCTGCAATGCTTGTGAGGAAGACCGAGTGTTAGAATGCGAGATTCGCTAAACCATATACAAGGTAATGATTTGGGTGCGGGATGGATTGATCACCATGCCGACTTACTCTTATTATTCGCCTATGTTATATGGGATGGTAAATCTGAGTGACTTACCCATAGTAGAGCAACGATGATCAAAACCTTGTTTGAACCTTAGAATGTTATGACCTTTTTTCCCTTGTACAAGGCAGTTGTTGCCAATCGTAGGTCATACGGTGAGAAATGAAGCCCAGACCCATCTCCTGCAGGAGAAACCATAAATTGTTGACTGCCATGAGATATCGATAGTTGTTTAGTATTGGCGCGGACACAGCCAAAGAAGAAGATCCAGTCTCGGAAGAACCTTACCAAGATAAAAGGACAGAAGAATTGAGGAAAAAGGTTATGGCACTATCGAAAGAGCCCAGAGGACGAATTATCCTGAAGATCTGAGAAGATCGACACTGTCAACAATAAGGATGGAGTATATGAGTTTTGATGGAACCATAACTATGTTTCTAAGGGTGGTAGCACCCCGGACCCTTTGTGACGATCAATGGATTTTGAGGAGACCCCCGAGCCCAACCTAATTCTTGCTAGCCTCTTCGAATCTCGAGGGCGAGATTCATTTTAAGGGTGGTAGGTTTGTAACATCCCAAAATTCTAAATTTTGGAATGTTATTGTGGGGACCCCGACTCATAAGTCGTGATCACCGAATGCACGTGTACAGTGATCCCAGAGATCAATGCTCACTGAACACACAGAAACTGAATAACAAGAGTCTTACATCCATACATACCGTCTTACACAAATTATGACCATTATGGTCAAGTCTTACATTGATAAAGCCTTAAGGGCTGAACATCAAATGAAACACAAGCAGCGGAAATCTTCGATGATAAGTAGAACCCATGCCATCTGCCTTAACCCTACAGGCACTCTGACTGGGAAACGTCCTAGTTCGCATGTTCGTCTCCAAAGAACTCTTCCTCGAACTCCGGTTCTTCCATGCCTGGTCAATTAAATAACCAGTGGCAAGCCAATGAGTACTTTGAATGTACTCGCAAGCAACCCATGTTGTGGTTCAAGGTAGAACAATGCATGACATAGGTAAATTTTGCATAAAGCTAGTTTTGAGTGTAATGACAGGTTCAACATCCTATAAAGCATGTATCAAGAGAGTCCAGTAACCATGAGGACTGGTTACAGATATCAACATAAATATAGTGGGCACCAACCCATTTATCACAAACAGAGTGGGCACCAACCCATCTCAATCGTGTCAAGTCCCTTGACTTGACCCAAGTAGTTTTATCAACACACACACACACGGTTGAAAACTCTGGACGTAGTTTAAGCAGCACCGCCCAACTGTCCTTGACTGTGGACACGGCTATTCGAATAGTTTTACACTCTGCAGAGGTTGCACACTGTACCCACAAGATCCGAGGAACTTCCGTGTCATCCACGACCCGCGGTACCTCAAGTACCCGGGGTAAGCACCCGATCACTACCTTTCCCTAGACGACACTAACATGGAGTCCACTCGATTGGTAGTAACCCCCGTGCCCAACATTCCACGTCATAAAGTTGGGGAGCCTCGCTCCCATATTCATCATATACCACAAGCACGGGTACCAGCGGTGTGTTCGTGCCACTGTGAAAACAGTCATGGCCGCCCTACCTGGCACGACCCCGTCCCGAGAGAGAGCACCAACTCTCCCCCGTCACTAGTAATGCGGGCTCCAAGCTAGTATCGACCTAGGTAATCAATAATGCCCTTTCCCATATAAGGGTAGAGTGGTTGCGCATGTAAGGTTGGGACAGTCGACAAATCTTAAATCTAATCCGTTTTTGAAAACAACACACACACTTGCCTCGGTACACCACTTCGTCATCAAGTGGTTACCCATTTCATCATCTCCCGCGGGCATAAGTGGCACCCGACGGGGTTTTCGAAAAGACTTTTGAAAATACTTTGTCTCCATCACATACATATTCCCATCCCTTTTTGCGTAGCAAACTACTTAGCATCCTATCTACTCCCATCGGCATAACCCTCATAAGAAGGTAGGGTCATGCACAATGCAAGTGTCAACGAGAAAAGTAACGGAGGCAACCCACCAAAGTGGTTACCCTTCCTTCATGATTCCGATGCAACAATAATAAGTGCTATATGACATGCATAAAAAGGGTTTCATAGACATGGTCAAAGGGCTGCTTGCCTGGCTCAACAAAGTCTTCTGGGTCTTCAAAGTCTTCTGGTCCAATTCCTTCGTCAGCAACGCAATCTATCGTCGCAAAGTAAATAACGAGAAAATAAGGCAATAGTAAAACTGAAAAACCAAAGTGCTCAGAAAAATGTCAACACCTTTTTGTAAAATACTAGGTTGGAAACTAAGAAGGGGAAAATTCCTAGTTTGGGATTTGGTGTAGCATAATGGGAGAAATGGATTTTCAAAGATGGATTTAAATGCTCAAATTTGAATTTAAATTTGAACTATCTGAAAAAGTTTGATGGATACTTATGAAAGTCACACCATTGAATAGGTGGGATTTTTAGAAGAATTTAGGAGTTGGAATTATTGCATTTGGATTATTATTTAATCTGTGGAAATTTTTGGAAAAAGTGATGAAAGGAAAAAGAAAGGGCACCTTGTGCTGCCGGCCGTAACAGTGCAGGCGGCGGCCCAGCCAGCAGCCGGCCCAGCCGAGCCAACAAGACAACCGCTGCTATCACCCATTTCAAACCCGACGGCCCGGGCCCAGTCGAGAGAGAGAGGGCGGGAATGAGGGAGAGGATGACAGGGGGGCCACTGTCATCACTAACCCATGGATGAAGTCGCGGTGCTCACCGCGCGGCATCTGAGTAACGGCGAGCTCCGCGAAAAGAGGATGGCCGAGCCGCCGCCGCCGGGGTGGTGGACTTGGCGTGAGGTGCTGGTTCGCGGCGACGAGGTTCACAGCGGAGAAGCTTCGGGAGGCGGTAGCTCGGCCGTTCCGCAGCTACAGAGAGAAACGAGGGAAAAGAGTCGAGGGATCAGGGGTTCCAGATCGAGGCAAAGGAGGAGCGGGGAGGCTTATACTCGCGAACTCCGGCTTGCCGGTGGCGAGCTCGAGCTCGATCTCGAGCTCGGGCGGCTTTGGGGGCGAACTGGGGTGCAGGGGAGGTGTTGGTGGTGCGAGAGCGAGGGTGAGGTGGAAGGGCTTGGGAGGCCCTTATATAGGCGAGCGGTCCACCGTGGGCTCGTCTTGCCCGGCTGGCTCGTGCTCGTCGCTCACGGGCCTCGGGAGGCGCTGCACCGTGTCTAGGGGCTCGTGGGGGTCGAATCGCCCGGGGATGAAGAGAGAGAGGGAGCAGGGGCGGAGGCACCAAGCGTGTGAGCACACTCACCGTGCGCTTCAGGCGGCCCTTGTTCGCTTCTGCTGGAGGCGCGGGAGGAGGAGAGAGGAGGGCCCGACCGTGGCGTGCCACGGACGCCGAGGCGCATCGGCAGGCGCTACTGGGAGGCCCGAGGTGGCCGGAAGCATTGGGCGTGGCGGCTCTGATGACCTAGCCAAGACTATAAGCGCTCTGAGCGCTTGCATGCCATGGCATATTATATGCCCCAATGGGCGCGACCACCGATGTCCATAGTGCCGGGGTAGTAAAGAAGGAGGGGAGGCATTGGATGCCTGGATGGCCACTGGGGTGAGGAGAGAGGTGAGGAAGAGGGAGAAAGGGGCTGTCCAGAGAGAGAAGAGGGGTTTCACCCTCAATTATTGAGCTGAGGACTTGCCATTGTTACAGGAGGTGAAAGAGGACTAGAAGGAGCTGTGGTAAGAATTGGAGCTCTCCAAGAATAGTGGAAGGGGTCAAAACAGTGGTTTTTGCAAAAGTCAAAGGTGTTTGATGCTTGATTGGTTGAGCAAATGAACTCCAAATGCCACGAGACTCCACAAGGTGAAATGACTCATATAAATATATCCTTCCACCAATTTGGAGATTATTTGGGCAAAGTTGCCAATGCAACTTTTGTGAACCCTAGAAATGAGCGAAATAGACTTGAGTAGATCTAGTTGAGCATAACACTTCTCCTTGATGCACCACTTTGTGTAGTGGCCTCATTTGGTCATGTGAACATGCTCACAAAAGTTGGGGTCAATGGGAGAAAGTTGGTAGTACAAAGTTGCTCAAACTTGATTCTGGTCAGAGAGGGTTTTGGGGCATTTTGGTGAACCAAAATGACTTTAATTGACATGAGGCTTTGCAAGGTGATCACAATATGCATTTGTGACTTGCTGGATTTTTCTTGGATTTTTGTGAAAATATTTCCTGTAGAAATATTTCAAATCCTTGAAATGGGCAGAAATGGTTTTGGGGGGTCTTGTCCAATATTTTGATCATAACCATATGTTGAAACTCTTATATATGGAAAATATATGTCCACTGAGTTTCCCTGATTTTTGTCAAATATTTTTGAAACAATAAAATAATTTTACCTATTAAAGACCATTTCGGCCTTAAGAAAAAGCTTTTAAATAAAATAGAGAAATAGCTTTTAAAATTATCTTTTGTTGTTTCGGGTATCCTATATCTAATAGGTTTCAAATATACTTTTGGAAAGATTTTTCACACCTCAAATCAAGTACTTGCGATTGCAAATCTTAATTCAAGGGTTTTGGAAAGCTAATTTTAGAAAATACTTTTGGCCAAATTATTTTGTAAGAAAATACTATATTGCTCTACACACATGGCATGATCATTGGACAGAAGTTTGGGGCAAGGAGATGAAGTATAGAAGGTGGAGTAGTTGACTATTAAGAGCACTTGAAAAACCACATAGAGAAAACCAACTCCAAATAAAAGCCAAATAAAGCAAAAAGTTTTTGTTGGTCCAAATTTTCATGCAAGTGAAATGTTACAAAATGCAGGGTGTGACAGACCTACCCCCCTTACAAGAATCTCGTCCCCGAGATTCCTAAACTAGGCTTTAAAGAGATACGGAAACTCGGTTCTAAGGTAGTCTTCACGCTCCCAAGTTGCTTCTGCTTCAGAGTGGTTGCTCCACTGGACCTTGAAATACTTGATGGTGCGGCTTCGAGTGTGTCGCTCGGCCTCATCCAGAATGCAGATGGGCCTCTCACGATAAGTCAAATCAGGCTGAAGGTCAATGGCTTGGTGATTGACGTCCTTGTAGAGATCAGGCTTGTCTGGAACTTGGAGACACTTCCGGAGTTGTGACACGTGGAATACGTTGTGCACATCGGATAGTTCAGGTGGCAATTCCAATTGGTAAGCCACTTCTCCTCGTCGTGCTGTGATCTCGAAGGGACCAATCCAGCGGGTCGCTGATATTCAGCCTTGACTCTTTGGCATACATCACACTTTGCAACATAGGTGGCAATCTCCCTTTTCATCCCGTGCCACCAAAATCTTTCCTTCAGGTCTTGATACATCTTGGTTCCTCCGGGGTGGATGGAATACGGGGTGTCATGAGCTTCTTGCAAGATCAAATTCTTGAGCTCAACCTTGTTGGGCACGCAGATGCGATTCCCAAACCACACAATTCCTTCCTCATCCTCTGAGAATCCTGGGCTTTTGCCTGCCTTGATCTTCCTCTTGATGCCTTCAATACTTTCGTGTCCCTTCTGAGCTTCCTTAATATCATCCATCAAGGTAGGCTTGACTTCGAGGTTGGCTAAGAATCCTGGTGCAACCAGTTCCAACCCGAAGCTTTCAAGTTCTTCATACAAGGCGGGTAGCTTGTCTTTAAACATAGCATTCAAGGAACAAGCCTTCCTGCTTAATGCATCTGCAACCACATTAGCCTTCCCAGGGTGGTATTGAACACTGAGGTCATAATCCTTGATCAACTCTAGCCATCTTCTTTGCCTCATGTTCAATTCCTTTTGAGTGAAAATATACTTCAGACTTTTGTGATCCGTGTATATCTCACACCGCTTCCCTAAGAGGTAATGTCGCCATGTCTTCAGGGCATGAACCACTGCTGCTAGCTCAAGGTCATGAGTAGCATAGTTCTCTTCATGAGGCCGTAGTTGCCTTGAAAGGTAAGCTACGACTCGCCTTCTTGCATCGTAACACCTCCCAATCCGGTTCTTGATGCATCACAATATATCACAAACTCCTTGTGTATATCTGTGTGTGCCGAATCGGGCGGTGGTTAGTCTCTTCTTGACTCTGAAGCTCTCTTCGCACTTCAAGTCCATTCAACTTTTGTCCTTCTTCAAGAGCTGAGTCATGGGTCGGGCAATGCTTGAGAATCCTTCAACGAACTTGCGATAATATCCATGAGTCCGAGGAAGCTTCGACTTCCATCACATTGCTCGGGATTGCCATTCAGTCACGGCTTCAATCTTAGCAGGATCGACTGACAATCCTTCTTCAGTCAAAACATGACCCAAGAATCCAACTTCACGCAGCCAAAATTCACACTTGCTGAACTTGGCATACAGTTGGTGCTCTCGAAGCTTGTCTAGGACCATCTTCAAGTGTCGCTCGTGCTCTTCCTCCGACTTTGAGAAGACAAGAATGTCATCAATGAAGACAACAACGAACTTGTCCAAATATTCCATGAAGACCTTATTCATGAGATACATGAAGTAAGTCAGGGCATTGGTCAATCCAAAGGACATGACCATGCACTCATCTGAGCCATATCTGGTTACAAATGCCGTCTTTGGAATATCTTGGGGTCTGATCTTGATTGGTAGTACCCAGATCCGAGGTCGATCTTGGAGAACACCTTGGCCCCATTGAGTTGATCAAACAGATCTTCAATCTTGGGAAGTGGGTACTTGTTCTTGATTGTAACTTCATTGAGGGAGTGGTAGTCAATGCACAAGCGGATGGTACCGTCCTTCTTTGCCACAAATGTATCAAGCGATCCCCAAGGGGAGGCATCGGGCGGATAAATCCTTCCTCAACTGCTCTTCCAGGTTGCTTCTTCAACTCGCTAACTCCTCCGATCCCATTCTATAAGGCTTCTTATAGATGGGTCCCTTCAGTGTGAGCTCAATGATGAACTCAATGTCTCGGTCAGAGGCATTCCCTGTAGCTCATCGGAAAGACATCGGGTATTCGCATACTATCGGCACTTGCTCCAATCCAACTTCATCGATAGTTGACTTGGTTGGCTTGAGCAGAGGAGGGTTGGAGGAGAATTTAACTTCGACTCCTTGGTCATTAGTCACGAGGATGCACCGGTTGGCACAATCTAACAAGCCTTGGTGCTTGATGAGCCAATCCATTCCTAAGATCACATCCAAGCCTTGCGATCTTAAGATGATAAGATCATTAAGAAGTCTACCCCATTGATAACAATCCCGACTCCTTTACATCCTATCTTGGCTCTCATCTCTGCTCCGGGGTTTGTACCACCATAGGGTTATTCAGGTGTAGGGTCATGCCACTTTTAATGCAAACTTTTGGGTGACAAATGAATCGTGGCTCGAGAATCAAACAAGACGATTCAGGTGTGCTGAATTGACAAGGAACGCACCAAAGACGACGTCCGGTCTTCTGGGCTTCTTCTGCGATGACATGATTCACACGACCCTTGCCATTGTTGGGCAGGTTGCGGGAGCTTGGGTCCTTGGTGGTATTCCACGGCCTTGTCCCGGTTCTGCGCATTGGGGCGCGGGCGTCGGGCTTCTTGTTGGGGCAATTCTTGGAGTAATGTCTGGCTGTCCACATCCGAACAAGTGACTTGGTTGGTGTTGCTCGCTCCTGCCAAATTGTTATTGGGGTTGTTGTAAGCTGGCACAGGGTTGGCATACCTGAGGTGGATAGTTGGTGCGGGTGCAGGAGCTCTTGGCTGCCGATAGGTTGGCTTGACCGGGCTGGCTGCCACGGGCGAGGCTTCGTTCTTGGAGCTACCCTTGCCGATCATCTTGCGCTTGGGTATCATCCAGAGCACGCCGCTTGTCCTCAAGCATGAGTGCCTTGTTCACCAGATCAGAAAGGTCGGGCAGTCACACACAACAAGCGAGTCTCGCAGAGTCCGTTAAGGCCTTCCATGAAGCGCCCTTTTGGCAAGATCGGTCTTGACATCCTCGAGCATACCTTGAGAGAACACCGAACTTCGCATGTACTCCTTGACAATGCTACTACCTTGCTTCAGGGCTCGAAACTCACGCTTCTTGATGGCCATGATTCTAGAAGGAATGTGGGCCTTGCGGAATTCTGCCTTGAAGTCATTCCAAGTGATGTTTTGCTCAGCATGCATGGCATTGAATCCATCCCACCAAGCTCTGGCAGTTCCCAGAGACAAGGGCGATATGCCACCCTCTCACGGTCTTCAGTGCAGCCGACTAGGTCCAACAAGTCCTCAATGGTGCGGACCCAGTCGTCTGCATCCAGGGGTTCAGCAGTCTCGACGAAGGTGGGTGGCGCATGCTTCTTGAACTCCACCAACGTGGACCGTCCATTGCCGTGTCCCGCCGGCTGGCGGTTGACAGCTTGAGCAATCACCTGAAGGGCTGCAGTGTTGGCTTGGCGTTCCTCTCGGAAGGCTTGGAGAAGCTGAGCCATGTCCATGCTTGGAGGAGGTGGTGGGGGTGGAGTCTGTCCTTGGGCTTGGTCCTGGCTGACTCCCGCTTCAGCAGAACCTCCGGCTTCTTCTTCTTTGGGTAGAGGTACCAAGATCGTGTTACAACAGGCATCCTGTTGGAGTGGTCAAGGTTTCATGATTGGGGAAAGATGGGGAAAGCAACATAGATGGGATGCCTAGTAAGGGGGTTGGTATGACACTAATTGCTTTCATGCAAGGGCCAAAAGGGCCAAACACATTCATTAAAGTCCAAATGGGTGATGTAGTCGTTTACAAGTTCCCGAAGGAAAGCACGACATCCATCAAACACAACAAAAGCAAACACAACACTACATGGTTTCATAAGAACCATTACATGGACTCGACTTCGCATAGGGGTACACGACCTATCCTACCGTAGGGTTACTAACGGGCATATCCAAGTTGTGAGTGATGCCTAAGTGGTGGAATGCTCGGTCGTGTAGTCTGGCTCTTCTGGGTCTTCCTCCTCCTCATCATTAGCACGGCTTCCTTCATTTCTTGAAGGGGTGGGGGAGTGGAGGAGCTCAACACGGCGTTGCTTTGCTGGTGGGGTGAAGAGCCTGCGGTAATCCCTTGCGCTCATGCGGTGTTGCTGTGGTGGTTCTCCATCCTCTGGGGGTCTTCCGCCTCTGTATGCGACTGCGGGTTGTCCAGGGGGAGCACCTTCCTTCTTGATCCTATCCGTCTTCTCTTGGGCTTGGCGAAGAAGTGCCTTGGTCTCATGAAGCTTCCTTCGGAGTTCCATTGATTCCGTGGCCAAGTGTTGTGCCAAACTATCGGCACAAAGGCTGAAGTAGGTCTGGAATCGGAGTGGAAGTCCTTCTTCTAATGGTGGAGCTGGTGCAT